>OZ012615.1:7407951-8027497 GCA_963942555.1 Aleiodes leptofemur | reverse complement strand
AACCTAGTTTGACCAGTCAAGCTTTCTCTACACAAGTCTATTAGAAAACGTTTCAAAAATGTCCATTGACTTACTTTTTTGGACAAAGAAAAGACAGCAGATGCAAGCATTGTAAATTTTCACGATAACATTTTGCCATATTAATAAATCCATATGTTTACGTTCGAATTTTAAGCTATCCCAGCATTCGCAGGTCTATCTAGTATAGATTGATGGAACTATGAAGTAGTTTGTCTACTATATCATCCTCACGCTTTTATTGACGGGGTCAAAATGAATGTAGCACATTTGCTGCGATGGCAGCTAAAGGGCTTATTCGAATTTACCCTTTTACACGTAGATATACTATTACTCATACATATATTTTCCGGCACATTCTACCAAGGCATGTAGTTGTGGTCGCCTGAGCTAACGTTGTTGCTTCCAAATAAGAGTCATATGATCGTAATTTTTTTCGATTTTGAGATTTAATCATAATATGCCTTCAAATGACCCAAAACATCAAGAATGGCCGTTTTCGAGAAATGTCCGTGTGTATGCATATGTGTGTGTGTGTGTGTGTGCGCTAGCTAGCGATCTAAAAATTTGACAATATACTGGCTATGGGTGCCTCATGTGCTCACCGAAATTTTAGCTGAATTGGCTCAATAGTTCCTGATGAAAATGAAAATGGCGGACCTCCGTGGTGGTGGGCCCTCCAATTTTTGGTTAATCCAGTATACAAGTTTTGAGAAGTTTTTTGGAAAATTCTTCTTACCTCCATAATTTAATTAATAATTGAGGTTGATACTTCGAACTTTATATGTTCATATACCTGATGAGCACAAAGTTTGGTATTGAATCTGAGCGAAATTGGTTCAGTCTTTGCGGAAATATTTGCATAGAACGATTGCGAAAAAAACGGGCTATATCTCCAAGACTATCCGATCAATCATCTTGAAGTTCAGCTTGAAAGAACGACTTTAGTATGCATAATTTATGCTATAAGCTTCAGATTTTTCGAAGGAATTAATTTTTTTAATACTATTGAAAAAATGATTTTTTAAAGAAATTTGTATGTTTTGGACTTTTTCATGAGAACGCAAATATATCTAAATTCATCTGAAAGTAGACAATTTCGTCGATGAAGTAAGCCCACCTTGCGATTCTCAGATTTTAAAACTTGAGCATGAAATTGCTGAAACTCCTTTAGAAGGGATTGTATTTGATGATAGAAGCACTTTCTCTATATTTCCAATTTCTATATTGCTATAAATGAAAATTTATAAAGAATCTTAATATTCTTTATTTTACACAGTGGTAAGAACGATAAATCATCATATGAGTAGTTGATAATGATAAATGTGATATTATCAAAATCAGAACCCCCACTCTTCGATCAGTAGCCACAGATCGGTCTGATGAGAGAGGGTCAGACAGAATTCTCTGCCTCATTCTCCTGTCAGCCGACGAACAGATAAGTAACTTGTCGTTTATTTTGGGTACCCATAAATGAAAACCATGATCTCGGACCATTTACCAAAAAGATCGAATAAATTATAAAAGTTAATTAATTATAATAATTGAGGGGAATTGAGAATTGTTTTTTATTTATATAAAGTGACTCGAAATCATGAATGATTGAAAACATGTTTTCACTATATATACAAATTTCAATTTTATTTTTTGTATTTCAATTACTTTTTGTATTTCAATTGGAAAGCGTTTCCTCGAATCTGAACGTTGCGATTAAAATAATAATTCTATTGTTAACCAGAATAATTGTCATCAATTTTTATCAGACGTTAAAAAATATAATTGAACATTTCGATCTGACTTTAATATTTATTTTTTTTACTTGAAATAAATGAAAATATCATCTCAAATAATAATAAGGAATACCCAGTAAATTTTTGTTGAATAATTTCCATCAAATATGAAATAAATTCATTACACAGAGAAAAATGTTCTCTTAATTCAAGAATGTGCAGTCACTTAATTCAAGAACGAGCAGATGACTGAAATTAAGAAAGAGAAAGTCACTTAATTCAAGATAGAAAAGTCACTTGATTTAATAACTTTCACTTTTCTGAATTAAGGGACCATCTCAGTGTAAAATTTTTGAAACATCCAATATTTTTTTTGGTCTCATCTTAAAGCATATACAGTTGTGCATGTTCTCTCAAATTTTCAAGTTGAAAGTCGAATTATTATGGTCACTACCACCTCTTTTTAGAAAAAAGAGATTGGAGCGTAAGGCTGCAAAAAGAACCCTTCTCTAAACTTTAAACGCGTTGTTCTCGAAACGCCCCTCTTGAAAACAGTGGCCACTCTCAGAGGGAGAGTTTTCAAGCAATCAGTTTGAAAATTTGGACTGAAATTCTTCATTTTATTCTTTATGTACCTCTGAACGGTTTTTTTTTTTTTTGAAATCTTCCGATTTTTTCACACGAAAAACTGTTGAAAAAAGGGGCTAAATTTCGTACCTTTTATTCAAACTGCCGTCATTTTTTCAAATTAAAAGAAGAAAAAGAAACCTCCATAGGTACATAGCGGTATCCTTACAGATTCGTAATCAATTTGAGTTTTTTTTCTCAGATGCAAACCGCAATCGTGGTCACCAATGCCCCCCCCCCCCCCCCATTTTTTCAACACACGATTTTGAATGAATAAGAACAACCAGAAAAAATGAACAAAAATGAACAAAAAAAATATTTTTGTATTATTCATTAGTGGTCTTATTCATAAAAAATGAACAAAGTGAACAAAAAAAATATTTTTGTATTATTCATTAGTGGTCTTATTCATAAAAAAAAATAATTCCAGTCCCCCTATCCTATCCATCCGAAAAAAAAACACGGAAATTGACTGCTTTTCGGCCGGTCACACTGTGATGGTCCCTTAAGAAAGAAAGAGTCACTTAAATCAAGTGACTTTTCTCACTTAAATCAAGTAACTTTTTCTTTCTTAATTTGAGAAAGCAAAAGTCACTTAAATTGAGTGACTTTTCTCACTTAAATCGAGTGACTTTAATCTCTTTTTTAATTTAAGTGACCTGCACGTTCTTAAATTAAGTGACTGCACGTTCTCAAATTAAGAAAACATTTTTCTCTGTGTATTCAAGAACGTAATTGACTAGTTATAAAATTCCATTCGGAAGTCTTCTGCCAATTTTATTGGCAGAATAATGAATATCGCATGAATAGTGAGGTTGTCGAATTACGCACAAGTAGTAGGACTTCTGCTTATTTCTGATTATTGCAATGTTCAAACACGGTAAGTACTGACGAAACTTGAAGAGGACCCTTGTCTTCACTAATTGAGCCTGATAGCTTCGTTGGATAATTAAAATACATAGAGATATTCGAGGGTTCATATTTTGGTTTAGGTTAACACGATTTGTTACACCCGATTTGCATTAGTTTCTCCGTGGAAAAAACCAATCTGTTTTTTGTTACAAAATTCACTGCACTGCAAAAAAAAAATTGGTTTAATCTTGGCTCACCTTTTCAGTGTTCGGTATTAGGATATTTTCTCTTCCTTTCATGGGAAAAGCGTTCCATTCAAGGGATCGAAAATTATACGACATATACTCCACTCAATTTGGAGTATAGACATATTTGTTTGCAAATTTATTATAGTGACGGCATACCAATTGAGCAACTTGAAATAGTTGGATACCTTCATGTTCAATAAATGGGCATTTTATCCTCATAAAATTTTTCATTACCATGATCTGAAAGAACGTTAAATTTTGAACAGATAGAAGAAAAATCAAATAGCCATTCCATTTTTAATTTCATAGCAAATGTCAATTTAGTGTTGGTGTGGAAGTAACTCTCATAGCGAGAATGCTGAATAGTTGATGTTTTTTGTTTTTATGTCCCATTTCTCACTGTATGACCTTTTGCCCTATTACGTTTCTTTCAATTCCCTCTCTTGTTCTGTTTTATTACCCCCCCCCCCCCCCCCTCCCCTCGACCATCTTCTGACTCCACGGGCCGACTTTTTATTATTGCACCACATTCGTTTAGGACCAGGGGAAATCACATGGCTTATATTCGAGTATCTTGAACACAAACCTTTCTGTCACATTGAAGAGAAAGACACACCAATTCTCTTGCATGCGTCCCTCCCGCTCCATCTGCTGTTCGAATCCACGAGCGGCAAGCAGTCACCCATCCAAATAGTAACCGAATATTCGGCTGCTTGAGGATGTCTGAGCGAGAGCGCGGGGGAACTGTAAATTTTGATGGGTTGGGATGGGCTCGGACGGTGGCGGGGTGAACTGAAGGAAATGGTCCCGAGAAGTGTACTGGGAATCTGACCAATCATGGCAAGAAGTAAACGATTAGATGATGAAATTCAAACTTCAATTCTGTATCTCTCTTTATGATGAACAGACATATCGTATCTTCCAAATATTGCTGAATTACTACAATATCCTTCTTTCTCATGAATTTTTGTTCTTCGTACTACGGGAGCTTGAAAATTTAATATTTATTAATTTATGATCACAACCTCCACTCCTCTATAAGAGCCCATGTATTTTATATTGTACTCGGTAGGTTCAGGTGACTCACTTGGCCTTTGACTGTCGAACTTGACGGGTCTCAATGAGTACAATTGCCATCAAAGACTTCATTATTATAGGCTATTTATCTCAAAAGTTACAGGAAGTAACTCTCTCATTAATTCCCCTCTACAATGTTGCCTGCTCATATCTAATATTTCCTATGTTAACGCTCTCCTCAATCTTTCATTCCACTCTGCGTAACACAGATGCGAAGTATCCTCGATGTGCAGATACAATCCGTGGACGGCTCAACTTCAAAATAGCAGAGAAAGAAAGGCAATTGATTGAAATTCAATCAGTGGAAGTAGAGTTCATAGCTGGAAGAGATCTGCCGATGTTTTGAAGAATTGAAATCCCAAGGGAAAGGAATAGTAGAAACCAGAGAATAGAGTTGTTGATCAAGCAATGAAGTTATGATTTGAACAGAAAAAATCTTCAGGATGTCCAATCAGTCTCAATAGTTGATTTGCAAGTCTATTATTTAGACTCAGAATGTAGTTTTCCTTCAATCGTTTTCTTTGCTGATTTGGAAAAAAAGGAAATAATCAAATGGAAGTTCTGTTTAATTAAGTGTCTGTTTTTTTTATACTTACTCATATAGGCCAAACGGATATAAGGGAGAATTCATAATCAAAAAACCTTCGTCCGAATCAACTAAAGTTTCCACTAATCGATAATCAAGGCTGAGAATTTTGAAGTTTGTTTTAATGATGTCCTACACGTGATTGTAAAGTACGATATTGGCTAGAGCCCGTTAGAAGTTGGCCATAGTCAGAATAGTTTGAACGGCTTTGGTACTATTTTGAGAAACTTATCAGAGCTAATTTTAGATAATTCAACGTGCAATAGAAAATTCAAAAATTGTGAAAAGAATGATAGGCATTCCGAGCACAATTGCCCATTGGAATTTTATGGATTAGCAAGAGCTACTGAGCCGTATGTAGAAAACAAGCTAGTAGGAAGAAGTAAGATTTTGAAGGCGAAAAATGTAAAAGCGGGAGTCTGCATAAGTGATGACGACAGTCTTACTATGGCAGCCTGTTGCAGGCCTCGTTATTCCGATGTTTCCAAGCAATCCGAAAGGAATCAGACCTACGATCACTTTTCAGTCCTTGGAGACTTCAGTAACTTCAAATTATGAAAAAAAATTTGAAAGATATCTTTCATAAATGCTGATAAATTTAAACTAGGAGCCTCAAATCATCTGAACCCTTGCTCACATCCAAAAACTTACGAAATTTTAAGTAGAATTAGTTACGAAAAACGTAGAGTTAAAGAAAAATTCTTAACAAACTCATAAAAATATTCTCTCAAATTTATTTTTTCAACAATATGTACCATTCACTGTTAAAGACTTTTTAAAGATTATGTGAGAAAATAAAAAAGATAGGGTAATTTTCTGCAAAACCTTGTTTGTATAGTCTTCGAGATATTCCTAAGAAATGACAGATGGAGAAAAACTGATCCTGTTTTGCCTCTTCACTTCTGATTTGTTGAATTGAAACTAATATTTCCTTGTAATTCTGGATATTTCAATCCTCTGCTTTCGAGAACAATGTTTTCCACGAACAGAACCACTGAACATCAGATAATACATTTCCATTTCATTCATCACATCTCTGCATCTCACATTTCTATATAAAGTCTTTCACAACTTCCATGCTTTTTCGTTTCAATTCCCTTAGAATATGAGTTAGCAGTGTATCTGGCAGTTTCGCAATTTTATTTTTTCTACTTTACAAACTTTGAGTATCGCATGGGATCTAGAAAAGAATTTGAACAAAACAGCGGAGTGAAGCACAACAAAGAATAATAAAGAGAGGAAGAAGAAATCGACACTATGTGTGGGTGCAATGGGGAGAAATATATAACCCAACGGTTAAACCATTGCGTCTGTGCGAGGCAGATTCAACGGAGGTGCGGCCCTAACGTCTCTGAACGAATTTTGAAAGCCTCAACAGCACCCACTATGTCAGTCGGATCCGCGCTGCTTCACCCAAACGTACGTGTCTCTCATCATTCCAATGTTTATTATGATTTCGATAAAAATAAATTTCCATTTGTCTGATTATGAAAAAAACTGTAATAATAATTATGGAAATCCTTAATAGTGAGTTATTGAAATAATTGATTTTGTGAGTAAAATCAAAAATTGTGATTTCTACAAGTAAAGAGGAAGTGATTTTCATCATAACATTCACTTTATTTTTTTTATTTGTGATTATGTGATTAAAAACTACATTGTTTTCAATATGGAGTTTAATTTGATTTTTTATTAGAGAAAAAAAAATTCAATATGGTGGATTGAAAAGTGGAATTGAATTAAACAAATCGAGAATGAGGTAATTTATGAAAATTTCAATTAGTCATTAGAATTGTGTTATCAGTAGAGAAGTGAGTCCTTTTTAGAATATCTCGGAAACTAAGAGAGATAGTATAATATTTATAGTGCCCTCTTTTGTAGCTCTCATTTTTCTCTACAAAAGAGGTCATTACGAAATTCTTCCATCTCCTTGAGTTTCCCAAATATGCGAGCAACTATGGAAAAACAACTTTGTAAATTCGGAAATAGTTTTTCTTTTTAATATTTCGAAATCTAATCGAGATAGCGTAATTTTTGTGATGGGTTCTTTCGTAGCTCATATTTACCACCAATGAAAGGTAATAACGAAAATTTCCCTGTCTCCCAAGAATTTCCAGATATACGTCGTTTCATCGCGTCTTGTGTCAAAAATTCTCGTGAAACAATTGAAGTTTCAAAGTTTCTTCCTTCGCTCATATCGCAAGAATGAAACGGTATAGCGAAAATTTTGTAGAGACTTTTTCTTTGAAGCGAAGGGGTTTTAGAAATGTTTTTTAATAAAAATTTCGTAGCTCCAGTGATTTGCAAGATATTCTAAGAAAAATTTCAGTGGAAAATTCGCTGCATTCCTTCAACTTTTTCACAATTAAACTGTCCGACCATCAATCGGCCAAAACTACTTGCGTCCGCAATTGATGGACATTAGCTGAGGATATCGATCATGTCTAGTCACAAAAGTTGCAACCACTCACTTTACTCAATATTAGTCTGATCATAAATTGTTCAGACTACTACAAAACTTCGCTCAACCGAATACATTGTAATAGAAAACACTGACATAAATGTCGTAAATTTACTATTTTGGGGTAGATGAGGGTCTCCGGTCAACTTTCTCTCCTATCTGAATTACATAAGTACAAAGACAGGCCTACATACATAGAAACGACCGAAATTGTGCTAATGTTTGTTCAAACAGTCATATTCAGCTCAAACTTTAACCCATTATTGTCCTTCACTCAGTGACTTTATTTCAACCAACTTCTCCAGTTCAAATTCGTGCATTATTCATCAGAATTCTTCAGTGAGATCTACATTATTCTGTGCCATTTATCTTGCATTCTTTTAAAAATTTTATTAGGTTTTTAATAGCTCTTTCAATTGGAAAATTATGGAGATTGAAAAGAGATGAAAAATGAAAGAATTCGAAGATATTTGTTGTGAAATAAGTGGTCTCACCAAAATTCGTCAAAAGATCTTTTTCGCGCAGAATTTTGTGAGCTATAAGAAATGCCTAGTGATCAATTCTCTCCAATCTGATAATTTTTGAGATAAATAGCAAGAGAATTAATTTATTTCGTTCTTTCAATTGGAAATAGCAAATAAATTAACCCATATGGAAAAAATATATATATGTAAACATATATGTTACATATAGAAAAATCATACGACATATATGTGTGGCAAAAAATTTCATAATTGACACATTTTCAATATATATATTTCCAACACATATATCAAATACATATATGTCATTCATACATTACATATATGTGAAATATATCCGACATATTCATTCTTCATATTCATATATATATGCTTGTACATATATACCTTTTTATGCGGAAATTCATCGAAAGACTTTTTTTTTCTGAATTTTTTTTTCAAAAATCATTCTTGAGGGAAGAAAAATTAGAAATGGAAAATAATAATAATAATAATAATGATAATAATGAAAAATTCATTTCATAAATGTAATACTGAGCGAGAAAAAAATGTCCATAAATTGAGCGAAGGAATCGGCTCATGAAAAGAATTGTTTATTTCATTCAATAATCGCAACGTTGTGCATTATCATTGAAAAATAATAAATAGTGATTAAAGTTTTCTTTTCTTTGACTATTCATTGTTAAGTTATCTTAGATAACTTTAGCCTTTTATGAAAGCCGCGACTGAATAAAAGGCTAAATATCAAAAATTAATAATGAGTTCTAAAATATTAACAAAAAACACCAATTAGAAGAGGTGCAGAATGATTTTCCGAATCAATTCATGAATTGAAAAAGAGATGGCAAATGTTTCCGAGTAATTAAGTTCTTTTCTTTCATTCTTCATTGAACATTTTCAATTATTTTATGAATACTTTTGGAGAAAGTCATTTCAGCCGAATCTGTTGAGTGGGTAGTTCGATAGATCATAAAATTCTTTGAAGAAGAAATCTTTAGGGAAAACTTTCCAAGCCCTATAATTTCCGAGATATTTACGAATGAAAGAATGAAACCAATTTACTCAGTGTTGTTCCTGTAAATTGATATTGAGATGAATAATTTCTGAAATCGATTCCTATTTCAATTAGTTTCATGACTATGTTACGGATGGAAATTTTCAAAGGTATCCAATTACTTTGAATTCAAAGTGTTCCATTTGAGGCAAATAATTCAAGATTTACGTTCCTTTTCCATTCTCATTTTTTTTTCTCCGGCTTATTTTGCGGAAAGAAAATAATTGAATTCCTGAAGACCACAGCGTTATTGGAAAATGAACGACGATTGCAGTCCATTGAACTTCATAAATTGTCCACTGGCTTGATTGTTAATTATACGTCAAGAACAGCATAGTTAATTGCTCTCATAGAACTAAACTCTACAAGTTGTTTGGAGGTTAATAAATCATAGATTTTACTGTTACGTCTAAAGGAAAGAAGATTGATGCATGGAATTCTCGAGGGCAGAGGCAGCCCAGAGCAATTGAGAAATTCGTTCAAAAGTGACTGCTGAAACTTTGATTTTTTATCATCCAGCGGAAATGGGTACTAAAAGAAAATGATTAAAGATATGTCATGCAAATTATATGTATTATATTATGCGTTTTTTTTTAGAATGAATGAGCTTGAAGAAAATGGGCACGAGTCTTTCTTTGACTACAAAAAAAAGTCTCATGGGAAATTATCGTGAATAATGTTTAACGAAAGTCACTAAAATCAAAGATGTGTGAATTTCAAGATAATTATCAAAAAAAATGATGAATGAGTGTGAAGTTTGCCGACAATTTTTGTAAATGGCTCTTTAACATAGCATAATTTGCCCGCAGATTATGCTATTTGAAAAAAACAAATTTTTTTGGATTGCCCATGGAAAAATTGGGTCGGGATGTTTTTTGTTATTCAAATATAATGTTAATTACTAATTTGCGGATGATTTATCTAGAAAATCCGAATGGGGAAAATATTTGACACAGCATATTATGCGTAAAAATCATGCGAATGGAAAAAATAATATTTACTTCTTTATTTTTGTTTACTCTAATCGGGGTATCTTTTATTTTTTATTCTTTCTCCCGCTACCACGCCAATTGATTGAAAAACTGCAAAATTTATTGGAAATCTCTGACATGTGATATCTCCTGTATGGAATGTCATAGAATCAAATTTCAAAAACGGAAAAATTTGTCTCAAATTTTTTTTGTCGCGGTATTTTTTTTTTTATTTACGCTTTATAGGATTAGAAAATGAGTGAAAAATTGAATAACGTGTCTTTTCAACTGAAATTTTTCTTCTAATGAGAAATTTGAATTCTTTTTTTAATGAGAAGTGAGCCACTTGGTGCACGGGAGGCAATTGAAAACAAAATAATCGTCTCTTATTTCTTCAATTGTCCGATTTAAATAGTTTAGGCATCGGAACTCTGCCCATCTGGAACACGTGCTACAGAAGAACTAATCTGTTAGATCCTCGCTTTCGGATCCATCAGATCCACTAAAAAATGATACATTCATTTAAACCGAATAGTTACTGAGATATTTGCAAAATAATTTTAAAAAGTTTAGTTGGATTTTCAAAAGTTCACAAATTGTATAGAGAAGCGTTTGAAATATCCACTGGAAAATGTTATAATAGAATTAATTTCAGTTCAGTCGCTTCCAAGATAATGGAATTGTGTGAATTCTAATTAAACAACTCCTTAATTAACTCATAAACTACCGGACCAAGATAAATTGCATGATAGCATTTACCAACGGAAATGCCCGAAATTTTTGAATATACAAACTTTGAAACTCCATCATTTTATTTTTTCCAGGAAAATGAAATTATTGACAAATAGAAACTGTTCCTTAGGTTATTGGAAATATGACGTAACGTAAATCCAATTTCCGGAAATTTTGTCATATAATATTATGTGATAGTATAGAAATATTAAATGTTACCTAAGTCAGTGGTTCCAAAAAAGAAATAGAATTTGTTCATGAACTCAATACATAAAAAATTCTCTCACTTTGTATATTTCCAGAAGGAAGGAAATGCATTCATGAAAATTTTACTCGGGCGTAATCCAAAGAAATCTCAAAAATTTTATTTATTTATTCATTCATTCTTCATAATCTATCTACTCAGTTGACACTTTTTCCCTCGAGTGGAATCGACTCGTCGAGTTATTCACAGACATATCGTAATCTGATGGAGTTGCCAGATTTTTCATGAGAAAATCTCATGAAAAATTCAAAAACTCACACCTAAATCATCAAAAAAGACTCCACGCCCTTTATTTTGCAAATATTTTCAAAACATATGAGTTTATTCAAAATTATTAAAATCTAGCGACCGCTATGTACACACAACATACACGCAGACAAGGCGCCAAACAGCTGAGACGCAAACACCCATGTAGGGTTTTGAGTTAGGATCGAACGTCACAACGATCACAACTCCATTCGACTTTGACAGAATCTTACTGTTTATATGAATTTAAAAATGATTTGATTTCAAATTCATATCGATATTCATATTATTTATACAAATTTCATTACCGGCAGAAATATAATGATAAAAATGGAGTAAAAAGCGAGAAACGAAATAAAATATTTCTCAAAACGGAATATTAATTTTTTTTAACAAAAGTCTCCTGCTTTTGGAAATTAGGATTTTTTTTGCGTGTTATCTCTTCTTTTATTTGTAATCGAATTATTGAATGGGAAAGAGCAAAGATTTTTTCCTCCATCAATTTTTATATTTATTCTATTTGACATTTTTTTGTTATTTTTATATTTTTCCGGTTGACGAATTAGTTATTAAAAGGAGAAATAATTGGAGGAAAATTAATCATGACATGATTGGTTAATTGATATGTTGGAGAATAGAAAATTATCACAAGTAATCAAAAAGAAGAATTAGTAAAAAATAAACAATTGTAAAAAATAATTGGCTGATGTTAAGGCTAACATCGATCGGAATTTGTACCGCGGAATTTGGGAGAAAGACATTAGGATCATTGCGGACAGAAGTAGAGCAGCTAAACTTCGGATACTCGAATTGAATTCGATAATCATTTCGAATTTGTTGTGCGGATAACAGCGCCGTGACGACGGTCCAAATTTCGAGTAGAAATAGAATTCTAGATATTCGGCTACTTGATACAGGGATGGACGTTGAGAATAATATCAGGCCTCATTCACGAGGCTAATATTAACGCCCCGATATTGTTTTGTACTTTGAAATAATTTAGCCCAAAAATTGGCCATCTCACGGATGTCGGGAAACCCATGGATACTTCTCCTTCTCCTTCTTATTTTCTTCTTCCACTCTATCCTGTTGCCACTCGTACCTTCCTTTCAATATGGATTTAATATTCAGTCCTGCGCTAGCATGACACGCTCCACATCGCGAGCTCACTTTGTATATAGGCCTATATCTTCCACACTACTTTTGTACATATTCCTTCTAACAAGACGTGATTCAAATAAACTGTCATCAAGACAATAATCACGTTTCTTAGTGATTGTTAATTATTCCCCATCCAGCTCAATCACTAGAAAGAAACCTGGTGACGGTTTTAACCGTCAGCCGAATAATGTAGACCAGAGTGGGGGAAGAGTTAGTAGAACTTAGGGTCTATTGAGAGGAAGTCCGTGAGGTCGAAGAGTTGAAGACAAGTAAATTGTTCTAGTGGAGTAGGAGTGATCTAAAAAAATTTTGTTTTTTTTTCCGAACTTTTAAAACGCATGAGTGGGTTTGAAGATGTCAGTCTATAAGCTAATGTGTTGTAATTTTTTTTTCATTCATTTTTTATAATTCAATGGTTTGACGAGAAATCCTCAATTTTTTTTAAGCTTTCGAAATACTTAAAGTTGATGAAGAAAAAATAAGAAGATACAATTATTGGATGCCGATTTTTCTAACTTTCCCCATAAAAGCCGCAATCGAAAATTCTGATTAAAATATGAATGACCGTAGGATTACTTACGTAACATAATTAATTTAATAGAAGTGATGAAGTGAAACACTATACAGTAATAGAGGAAAAATTAGAGAACAATGATATTTAATAAGATTTCTTTAGTCCCTACGTAAACCTCAACTCCTTCTCATCCTGATGGAACTACTTCATCATAGTTTGCTTCACTTCTTCCATTTCAATTCATAATTAATTTTTGAAACGCCTATCATTGTTTCTAGTAATTGTACAAATTGAAAATTTTAATTAATTCTGTATTATGACTGCAGATAATTGAACAGCAAGAGCAAATCTTTCATCTTCTCTCTAATTAATCATATTCCCATGCATTCATTTGCACTCGAATTTGATGAATTTCAATGCAGTTTTTGATTAATTCCCCGATAAAATCGGGTATTCACTGAAATCTGGATGGAAATTTTGCTCTCACTAATTCCATTTTTCTCTGTATTAACACGAGAACTATTCCAAATAATTGCGGAAATTTATGGGGATTCATTAGGAAAAAATTCAAACTTTTCGCAGTTGAATGCAGCTGTTATTACAGTGATATAGAAGAAATTGAAATCTCCAACGGGTTCAACCGAATGAACCGAAAGCGCAGGACTATATCCAAATTGCACACTATGACAATACAGTATTTGGTAGGAAGATTAACGCTTGAAGCATACTGAGGGTCATTCGGACCCCAATTTTTTTTGTCTCAAAATATGATTGAATGGATAGATTTATTGGAGAGACCCGCTCTCGGCGTTCATACAGTTTTTTTTTTGATCAAAAACGCCTCATTTTACACGATACGTTCAATTTAAATCGGTTCTTTTACCATTAAAAACTAGTTGATCCGAATCAATGATTATTGTATTCGAAAGTATATCGTTTGATCTACAAAAATCTCATAACCCGAATTTCGAGAAAATCCATAATTTTCGAGATATAACACTTAAGAAGATACAAGCGATCTATATGTAATATGAAGCTTAGTACCCAAAATTCTACAGCTTAGTTGAAACATTAATAAGAAAGAATCTAACCCAGAGATAAATAATTGGCTAGCCATTCTATCATTTGAATAAAGAATATTATTTTTTTGAAATAATTAAAGACAATTTTGCCAAACGTTTTAACTCCATTGTCTTGCAGATTAATCTCAAATTTCATGTAATTTTTCTTTATTAATTGAATGAAGTTCACGATGAGGCAAATATTTTATTGCAGAAAAAGATATTTGTATATTTCAAAAAGCTCGTTTCTTTCAGCTTCATCTGATCGACAAATGATAGTATAATTCAAAAGATGATGCCAAGATCCTGATTCTCCATCAAACTCTGTATAGAATTTTGTATTTCTGGAAATTTATTTCTTATAATTATACATGGTAACGTCTGTTAAAACCTTGACGATTTTCCTTCGAGACTTTCGTGGATGATGCCCAGGTCCGTGAGGAGCGTAGGAAACGTGATGGGATGATTTGCGAATGATAAAGCACCGATTTCAAGCCGATTGACTATTGTTGATTTCTTTCAACTTAGCTATTTAAACTAATATTTGGTTTATTCTGAGGGTAATTATGCTCAGTGATTTAATAATGATTGGTGATAATTTTCAGTTAGTTTTAAGTGTAAATCACTGATTTACAGTGATAGAATAAGATTTAAAATCGCGGAGCTCGTGGTGAATTCAACGAACGGCGAGATGCGAGCGTGATACTTGATGGTTTCCGAGTGACTAATTTTCCTCTATTCCTTTATAGTTATATCCCCCATGAGAGAGGCAAGTACCAACCAGTAACCGATTGCTTCTGAAGGTGAGTGCTGAATGAGGCCGATGGGATGCCGAAATTTGCGCTCCTTGACCATAAGGCCGCTTGAAGGCACTCGTGATGCCTCTGGAGATGCTACCCACGCGGCAAGATGGATTCATTGACGGGTCTCTCAAATTCCTGACCTGGTCCGGTTAAGACCCTTGCCAAGTTTCTAACAACGTCAATCAAAATTCCGAGATGGTATAGATAGCAACTTGAATTATTATAAAATCAATAATTTCATCATGATCTAACACTTTTCATTTAACATGGGTAGCAAATTGACCTCATTGAAAAATGGAGTAGAGTCAATTTCACACCGTGTGTGCTCTGAAGTTCTGTTCCGAAGACTTATGTTCATTTATGAATCACCATATGCTACTGTTGCGTTTAGACTTTTCGAAATTGTCCTTGAATATCCTCAAGAATTTGCCTTTTTGTGTTCACCAACTGTCCACACGATAGTTATTTCTGCTTCCTCAACTAGTTCAATAGAGGAGAGCTCGCGATGGATCCAATCATTTTTTCGGAGTTTTATGATGTTACGAGAAGGGAGCTTTCACATGATAAGGATAGACTTGATTAACAATTTATAATGTAATGTTCAACTGAGAGATGTTTAGCTTGGGTCCATTCGCGAGGCTAAGAACCGAACGCAATGTGCTCAGTTTGGGGTTCTTCCGCGGTTTTCCCAGTGGACAGCCAGAGATGTCCACTGGTCGAGAGCAGTCTGCGAAGCGACACTTCATCGTTCGGGTCACATCATTACTCAAAATTGCTGGATAAGCAGTCCCACGCTTGGGCCAGTCTTTTGCATAAAAAAAGTGGACAAAGCGGATTCTCACAGTCAGATAGTTCAAAAAATAAACTAGATTCTCATCGGCGTCCGGAAATACTTATCCTACATCTTTTATAATTGTCTCTCACAACAATGTCTTCTTTCATTTTTCTCATATTTAATGAAATAAAAGATGAGAAAAATAGCTGACGTTGTGAATCATAAATTTAGGAATAAAATGTTTCCAATGGAATTTCATTGTGTCTGTTGCATCATGTAAAATATACCAAAAACTAGGGAAGGAATTTTCACTTTGGGCCAGTTCATGGAGCTAAAATTAGCGCTAACCGCGGATTAGCATCACTGTAACTTTGGAACGAAGGTCGTTAATCGCAGATTAACGTAACTGATGGTTAAATCCAGAATGACGGTAAGGAATCAACAACTGAAGGGGAACACTGCTGCTCTTAATCCAAAATTTCCCAGTTACATTAACCTGCAGTTAGCGATATTCGTCCCAAACTTAAAGTTACACCGACCCGCGATTAGAGCTAATTCTGGCTCCATAGACTGGTCCTTGAACCTATTTCAAAGAGCCATAATTACCCATAATTTTCAAAAGGTTTTGGGAATAACATGGCCCCACGAACTTTGAGATACTTTATGGGAATTTCATCCGATTAATTCTGTAATTTCTTTCAGTTTTTCTTAAGTATCTCAAAATATAGGGAAAAAACAATTTGTTTCGAGCTTATGATAAATACTTTCCTATCTCACTTAGTTTCCAAGATATTTCGAGAGATCCATAATTGTCGAATTTTCAAGGCTCTCTCTATTATTGTTGAAATATCTTGAAAGCTAGTGGAGGTAGGGGAATTATTATAAGAATTCTTTTTATAAAGTAAAATGGACGCCACAGAGAAGGGTCATCAGAAAATGTATCCACATATCTATATATATATATATCTCTTAGACTCCGACATATTCAATTGAAACGAATTCACAAAATGGAATTAACTTGTACCAATTTTTCGATTACTCCCCAAATTAGTTTAGCTGAATATCTTGGCAACCGACAGAGACAGTGAAATTTCCACGATTACCTTTTCCTCAGCACCTGCTTCGCCTTGATAGAAAAGAAATTTGACAAAAATTTCTATCTGCCACCGACTCCGAAATGATTGACAAAAATTTTTTTTGATCATTTTCTTGTTACACATCTCAGAAATCAAGTGACATCGAGAAATTTTTAAGAGGGCCTTTTTTGTAGAAAATTGCGAGAGTTACAAAAAAAAATCGAAACAGAATCGTTCTATTTCGCTTACTTTCCGAGATATCGTGAAAAAGATCAATTTTTGAAAAATAGACTTTTCGTGTTTCACCTCTTTGCTATCAAATTATCCCGCTTCTGACAGATCCCAAGATATCCCAGAAACAACTCATTCCACTCTAATTCGGAATCAACAGAATCAACTGAAAAAATCTCGAATAGTCATTCTCGAAGGATCAAGAAGAAAGAAAAGAGATCAGGGTTACAAAAAAGTTCGTGACAAAAATTTTTCCTCCCTCAGATTTCAAGTTATTCCACAAAATCTAATATCACCTAAATCCCCAGTTAACCTAATCTATTGGGAAAGGGACGAGGAACGAGAATTTCTGTCAACACTTATTTTCCAAGGATCAAAAGACTCTAATAACTTACGTACAGTGGTGAAGCAATCACAACTCTCAACGAGTGACAGAAGTTTGTGCCGTACAAGTTTCTCCAATATGTATATGAAATTCAAGAAATTGCGTGATTTCCATTATTGCTCTTAATTCTCAGTAATAGAATGAAATAACCTAGTTGTTTATGCCTTATTGAACGTTAAAATGCTATGGGGGATTATGATGAGCGTGCAAGTACCATACAATTGGTTGGCATGCAATTTAAGGGCCTTGATGGAAGCATTATGCTTTCTATTGATATTACCTTCTTTTTGATTTTTATCGTGAGAACGTGAAGTTTGCGAAAATCCACTGAGAATACACTATATACAGTAGCCAACTCAATTCATATCCTCATCTACGTTATAAGCCGTAAACTGTAATATTGGTGTGCTGTGTAAGCTTTACGATGGAGTGAGATTGCTTACATTAGGAAATTGGTACATGCTGAAGATACTCCTCGTCAAATGGTGAAGGGAGATAAGTCTAAGAATCATAGTTACGTTATTTTGAGGATATCTTAAGTACGGCGAAGTTTGACGGATTTTGTCGGGGGACCGTTTTTATAGCCCGTGAAATCCCCTTGAAAGAAAGTCTTCTGACGAATTTTCTTTTGAAGATATTTTCAAAATGATATACATGAAGATTTTTTTTTTGCAATTTTATAGCTCTTGGGGAATATCGCGGAATCGGGAGATAGGAGATATTTTTCAGAAACATTTCTGTAGCTCTGACTTTTTTTCTCAAAATTTTTTTTATTTCCCACTCTACATGTAGCTTAACTCAGTTGGTAGTAAGGGGGGAGAACTAGTTGGAATTTTCAAAAAAAAAATTTTTTTTTCATTTCCTAAAAGTATAATATCTTACGAGTATTTTCCGACCAGTTGCAAGTATATATATATATAGATATAGATATACACATATACACACAAACACCTAAACACACACACACATATACTCAAAACTTTAAAGGCGTTTTTCTCAAAACCATGTTTTCGAAGTCGGTGATCACTATAACTCGCGAACGGCTTCACCGATCGGCTTTAAATTTATCTCATTCATTCTATACATAGTTGTCCTCCGAATGGACGGAAGATTTTTTCTTGGACAATGATTTTTTCGTTTATAGTCAAAAAAATAAGTGAAATTTTGGTCGCAAATTTTTTTTTGACTTTCATCGTCCGCTATTTTGGGAAAAATTGAAATTTTTCAAACTCTTCGTCCATCCGGAGCATTTTATCATTAATTAAACCCCCCCCCCCCATGTTTCGGTGGTTTCGGATGATCCACAGCAATGCGAGAGTGATCACCGCAAAACCTTTTTTTTTTTGCAAGCCTTGCAGCCATTGCTTCCCACCGGCGTATTTTTCAATACTTTTCTTCGAAGAAATTACATCGCTTACTTTAAATATATACTTTTCATATAGAAAAATCGTTGTTATGAATTATTTCATTCTCTCGCCAAAAAAAATCGAGAAACGGGTCTTTTTTTAGAAGGTCTAATTAGATCTCCTCGCTTAAGGGGGGGGGGGGGGGTAAGGGTTTACGCGTGAAAAAAAACGCTTTTTTTACGAATTTATTTTAGACGTATGGATTGAGCAACTTTATTGAAACCTCTTGAACATTATTGAGTATGGTTTCAACAACATGAAGTAAATCTTTTATACGAAAATATCCACAAACAAGCCGGTGACAGAGCTTTTCTGAGAACTTCTATTGAAATAGACGATTTGCGGTGATCACTGTATCTCAGCTGGAAATTATCAAAAATAAAAATCCATTGAGATTTAGTCGAAGTATCATTAAATCCTCCCCCCAACGTTCTCTGATTATTTTTTTTTTACATTTTTCAATTTTTGGTGGTCATTTAAAGTAAAAACTGCTATATTTTACAAAAAATTGCGCCATTTTGTGGCACAATTTTGGTGGTAAACCCCTTTGATGTAAAAAAAAATAATCAGAGAACGTTGGGGGGAGAATTTAATGATACTTTGACTAAATTTCTTTCCTAAATGGTTTTTCATTTCTTATAATTTCCAGCTGAGATACAGTGAACACCGCAAATCGTCTATTTCAAAGAAACGTTCTTGGAAAAGCTCCGTTGTTAATGGATATTTTCGCATAAAAAAATTACTCAATGTTCTACGATCCATGCTTGATAATGTTCAAAAGGTTTCAATAAATCTGCTTAATCTATACGTCTAAAAAAAAATCGTAAAAAAAGTGGTTTTTTCTCCACGCGTAAGACCTTACCCCCCCCCCCCCCCCCTTAATAAACTTTTTGAGAAAGAACCACACAATATAGTATATTATGCACCTATACGGAAAGTAAAATGTCGGAATTTTTCTGAATGATTTTTAGAAAAATTACCATGCTGCTTTATAAATGGGATGCGATTTGCTTTCGGACCGGGAAATTATCATCCAGAGGAGGAGTTTTTAAGAGGCATGACAGGGAAAAATCTAATTGTGCGCAATGACAACTACGGGGCGAAGAAGAAAAATTCTCATGCTCCGCATAATAATTTTTCAGATGAAAAAATTTGCATAAATTTTTATTGCTGACAGATCACTTATACGATATGACTGGTGAATTTTCCCTTGTATTCATCATACTTTTTTCTTATATTACTTTTCTACCACGAATCGACCAATTTAGATTTTTTTTCAAATCAATTAGAAAAATAAATATAACATTTGTGAAAAAAAAATCAGTCTTGCTTTTTATTTGTTGAAAAAATAGCCATTTTACACTTGGCTTTGAATTTAAATTTCTCGAAAATATTAGCTTCGCGAGCGGACCCAGTTAACCCTTGTACTCTGTTCTTTATTTCACTATTATATTATTGATTTCAAATCTTAATGATTGTTATTAATTGAAAGTTTCCCGTCAATATCCCCTGAATATCCCGAAGACGCGAGTAAACCCACCCGTGAGCTCTCCGACAGCGAGCTGGCCGAAGGAAGAAGGAATTCGGAGAACAAGACCAGTAAAGTTCGCGAGTGGACAGATTGCACAGTCGTGTAAGACAATCTGGGAGAGTCCACACGTAACACGTAATGTATTATTTTGGTGAAAATGAGGTAGCATATACCCACTTTTTTCATGTAACTAATCTGACGATCTTCCTAATTATTCCAGGCTGTATATGGTTATATTCATTAACAAGCTCTGACTTTGAGGGATAAAAAAAGTAATCATGAGGATGACGATATCTTCCATACATTTTGAAATATTCCAATTTTTGTAAATAAAACAAGCAGGAGTGCCACTCTTTGTGCGTTACTGGCAAACCCTACTCCTTGTGCGACATTTAATATGTTGCCAATTCGATTGGCAAAATGCTTCCGAATGGAATTTCATCAATATTGCATCAAATCGCTATTCATGTATTCCATTGCTCAAAAAAATAACATCATTTTTACGACAAATACGCACTTAAACATTCCTACGAATATTGTTCCAGACCGTATTGATCTGTTCAGGATGCAATCTTAGGACCTGCAGTCCTAGCTTACCATAATCGATTAAGCTGCAATAATGTCATATGATATATAAATTTTCAATATTAGATGAAAACTGAGATCCTACGATAAAACTTAAAAATTGAAGTTCAGATTTCAAATAGGATTCCTATTCTTTCCGATTGTCGTCAGAAGAAAATGTACTCATTTGATAGAAAAAATTGTCTACTTTCGAATGGTGAAATGAAAAATAGTAGTGTTTCTAGGGAGGAAGCTAAGAAAAACCGTGATTCAGAGACTACCTCTGAAAAATCTGAAATTCTCACCATTTGTGGGGCTCATTGAGATGAATCTTATAAGCTGAACTTGGGCGAAATCGCTCCAGTAGTTTTCGAGATATAACCTCTTTTCATAAAATGGTTTTTGTGCAATATCTCAGAAACTACTGGAGCGATTTCGCCCAATTTCAATACCAAACTTTTCGTTCATTAGATGCACACACCCACGAAATTTGGAGTCTCTAACTCAAATAGTTTTTGAGCTATCGTGTATACAAAATTCAGGATAAAAAACACTGTAATTGAAATTATCCGCAATCGAAAAATCGCAGCAAAATTTACCCCGAGTGAAAATTGTGTGTTCAAATGAGATGAATTTCATCGCTGAGAGTGGGGGCTGTGAATCAATTTTTCGCGGAGAAAAATCGAAAAAACGATTTTTCGAAAATTTGATTTTTCTCGAAAAGTACTCAACCGATTTCGCTCAAATTTCACGGAGAGCAATTTGCACGGGGAAAGAAAGTACTGTTCAATTTTCAGGTCACCAAGTATTACCGTTCCAGAGCAATGAGCTGATATCTGTCACACAAACACACACACACACATACATACAGACATTTTTTTAAAATGTCATTTCTCGACGTTTTGGAACGTTCTGAGTCATATTCCGATGAAATCTCGAGATCGAAAAAAATCGCGTTTACAATGCTTCCATTCGGAAGCAAAAAAACAAGATTTTGAGTCTGAAAGTTGATCCATCATTATCAAAATATTTCCTCTTTTTCATCTCGGAATCTAAGCAAGACAGAGGCAATTTTATGGGAAGAAGAATGAGAGCTACAAAATAGATTATCACTGATAATATCCCGAGTGCCTGGAAAATGTCGGGCATTTCCTGAAAATTTTGTTGTTCAGCAATACGTGCGTGAAGTTTGGCAGCAGCAAAACTCCGAGCATTCGTGCGTAGTTTTGTGCCGAACTAAACGCGCACATTGCTGAGCGGGAAAACTTGAGAGAAATACCCAATAAATTTTCAAGTACGAGGTTGTTCGGGGATTATTTTTTCAGTTCTAATTTTGGTGAATGGGTGCACGAATTCGACATTTTCGTGGAATAACGTGGGTTGGAATTTGTTGAAAAACTTTTGTTTCCTGCTTAGCGACAGCCATGGTATTGTCGAAAGTCATTGATATCATACACATCACATGCTGTCAAATCTCTTGCTCTTATTGGTCGAAATTATGATGGAAAAAACAATCACAAAAACAAGCAGAAGTGCTACTCTTTGTGCGTTACTGGCAAGCCCCACTCCTTGTGCGACATTTAATATGTTGCCAATTCAATTGGCAAAATGCTTCCGAATGGAATTTCATCAATTTTGCATCAAATCGCTATTCATGTATTCCATTGCTCAAAAAAAATAATATCATTTTTACGACAAATTCGCACTTAAACATTCCTACGAATATTGTTCCAGACCGTATCGATCTGTTCAGGATTCAATCTTAGGAACGGCAGTCCTAGCTTACAATAATCGATTAAATTGCAATAATGTCATATGATACATAAATTTTCAATATTAGATGAAAACTGAGATCCTACGATAAAACTTAAAAATTGAAGTTCAGGTTTCAAATAGGATTCCTATTCTTTCCGATTGTCGTCAGAAGAAAATGTACTCATTTGGTAGAAAAAATTGTCTACTTTCGAATGGTGAAATAAAAAATAGTAGTGTTCCTAGGGAGGAAGCTAAGAAAAACCGTGATTTTTGAAAAAACTAAGTTATCGGAAACTCTTACAAGAGACTGCCTCTGAAAAATCTGAAATTCTCACCATTTGTGGGGCTCATTGAGATGAATCTTTTAAGCTGAACTTGGGTGAAATCGCTCCAGTAGTTTTCGAGATATAACCTCTTTTCATAAAATGGTTTTCGTGCAATATCTCAGAAACTACTTGACCGATTTCACCCAATTTCAATACCAAACTTTTCGTTCATTAGATGCACAAACCCACGAAATTTGGAGTCTCTCACTCAAATAGTTTTTGAGCTATCGTGTATACAAAATTCAGGATAAAAAACACTGTAATTGAAATTATCCGCAAACGAAAAATCGCAGCAAAATTTACCCCGAGTGAAAATTGTGTGTTCAAATGAGATGAATTTCATCGCTGAGAGTCGGGGCTGTGAATCAATTTTTCGCGGAGAAAAATCGAAAAAACGATTTTTCGAAAATTTGATTTTTCTCGAAAAGTACTCAACCGATTTCGCTCAAATTTCACGGAGAGCAATTTGCATGGGGAGAGAAAGTACTGTTAAATTTTCAGGTCACCAAGTATTACCGTTCCGGAGCAATGAGCTGATATCTGTCACACAAACACACACACACACACACACACACACATACATACAGACATTTTTTAAAAATGTCATTTCTCGACGTTTTGGAACATTCTAAGTCATATTCCGATGAAATCTCGAGATCAAAAAAAATCGCGTTTACAATGCTTCCATTCGGAAGCAATAGCTCCATATTTTTTAGTTTCCGAGATATTTCATGAAAATTGTTCCACTCTCTTATTTTATACTCGATTACTTACTTTATTCGCTCCACTTACTTCCGGCAAATGCATCCATAACTTTTATTCTTTTTCATTGGATGCTTCCTCTTTTCTGTTTGAATATCTCAGACAAAGCAGAAGACGAACAGTACCACTAAAATGTTTCTCACATCATAACGAGAATAAAACAAGGAGCTTTCTCCTGTATATTTTCATAATCGTACTGTAAACTTCAGTGACAGTCTCTGAATTACTCCATTTTTTTTCATTCTCCTCTGAGTATACTCAACTTGTAGCTACAGACTTTGATACTGGTAAATTAAGACAATAAGTCTGGATGAAGTGCTGTATAAAGACTCTTGACTATGTAGTTCATCAAAAATTTATGACGTTGGTTTTATTTAAAAATTCCACTCTTAACATGGCAGAAGAGAGGATAAAAAAATGAGTATATATATCTTTGTATTATCATGGTAAAAGCCAAGATCTCTTAAGAGCTATACAGCAGGTGCATAATAATAAGATGAAAATAAATTATTAGAAGCAAGGTGAAAAGAAACGACTTGAATAGCAATGAAAGCTTCCATAAATGTAGTTCAAGGTGCAAATTTTACGGAATATAAGAGGTGAGAAACTCTTAAAATGATATTTGATTTTAAAAAAAGAGAGAAATTTATGGATTCACCTTTTAAGATTATTTATTCAATGAGTGCCCGAAGAAATTGAACAACGCTAGTTTGAGCTTTTCTCCGGTGTTTGGAGAATATCTTGAAGATCAGTGGATATGATATTGAATAGTAATGATGCATCCAATAAAAATGGGGAATTTGATAGGAGGAATAAATGAGAAAGCATGTAATAAGAAGGAATGAACCAATAATGACATAACTGCTCTGTTTGATTCATTCGAAGAGCCTGAAGAACCAAACATGAATACAAAACGATGTGTGGGTGTATGTATCATTTGCTATGCAATTTATGCCCTCAACAGAGGGGATAAATTCAGTAAATATCCTTTTTATAGAAGAAACTTTTCTTTTTGTTTATTAAATTTCTCAGACTACGTATAGCTTTACTTAGTTGGTCTTACTAAACTTCTCGAAAAATAACCGAACAATAATTAATTTTTCTTTAATGAAAAATTTAGCGGCATTGACGCATGCTTATTTTTCTCATCTAACTAATCTAACACTGAGAAAAAAAATGGTAAAAACAATCAAATATTGATACTATTAGTCCTAGAAAAATATTTTTTTCAAATATAATTAGAAAAGTTGTTGAATTTACTGAATTCAATTAATTCAAACCGATTAATTGTCCAAATTAACTAAATTCAGTAAATTCAACAACTTTATGAATTATTTTGTAAGAAATATTTGCCTCGGACAACTGGTACCAAGATTTGAGAATCTACGAAAAAATAGCCAATGGAAAAAATAGACTAGGAAAATATATATTTTTTTTTTTCATAAATGTTTATTGAGAATTAAGCCAGAATTACAGTTTTTTGTACCTCACATTCAATAAACACAATGTTGCATTTATTCCTTGTAAGCAAATTACTTATAGAAGAGTCGTTATACGACACGCGCTGCTAAAACTAATTATGTGTTTTTTTTCTTCATTGGATGCATTATTGCTTACTGTCTGTTGAGGGACATGTATTATTTTTTTTCGTGGCTGAGTTCGAAGTGGAAAGGCTTCTGAAAACCACTTCATCATTTTCGTGTGTTCTGAGTCACCTTAAAAACTAATCTAATGAGTAACTTAAAATCAGATAAACAAGGAAAATATATCCCATATAATATGGTCGATGTGGGGGAGTTGGATGAATGGACAGTGGGTGGGTGATTAATACGGTTGATGTGGGGGAGCTATTTTTTCTTTGTCGATTTTTCCCACTGGCTATTTTCACCTTGTCTATTTTTCCAGTCTGTTTTTTCCATGGACTATTTTTTCCGTCTCCCAAGATTTGATTGTTTTTACAACTTTTTTTTCTTACTGTATGTGTTTTATAATTATTTACTTCTTATATTATTTTTTTTTCAATTCTGTCAATTTCTATTCAGATTTTATCATCTGTTTTTTTTACTCGAAACTATGGGAAACTGTTAATAACGAAAATTTGGGGCTACAAGGAAGATCTAGACTAATTTTTTTTCTATTCCCCTTAGACTCTGAGATATTGCGAAAAAACTGATCACATGGTATTTGGGAGAAACGTTTTTTTTTGAGTGTCTCTTATCTGCAAAAAAAAGGTCTTCAAATATTTTTCCCACACTTTTTTAGTCCATTAAAAATTATGAATTCATTTTATCATCCGCTCTTCAAATTGAATATTCATATTTAAAATCCAATAATCCAATAATTTTATATATGAAGAAAAATTCTTCTGCATGCGTGTATCAATGAAAAATTCCATTGTTTTACTGATTCATGGGATTCAACTGTTGGATAACACCAGAATGCAGTGGGCAGTTTGGCTGTTCGGTCTGTGTACGGCTCGGCGGATCTACCGGGTTAAGCAGCATTGCGTCTGGTTACTACTTGGATGGGTGACCGCTTGCCGTACACAGATTCGAATGACGAACTGAACGATACGGTAGGTGTGACTATAGAGAATTTAGTGTGCCTTTCTCGTCAGCGTGACAGAAAGGCACATGAAGGCTCTGTACGAATCCGACTGCACTGATCAGGGTTTTCCATGGTTTCCCTTGGTCCACGGCGAATGCGGGCAGTAATAGAAAGTCGATCCATGGCTCTCGCAAATAGGGTAGGAAGGGGTGAGAAGTAGGAGAAAAAAAAAGCAGGAAGTTAGGCTGGAGAAACTGGAATGGGGTAATGGGGGGATGTACAAAAAGAGAAAATCTATGTACAGTACTGGAAAAAATATAAAAAAAAAAATAACATCAGAATGCTGCATGGATATAACCGTTTACGACTTCCCCCCCTGGCATTCAATTCCATCCTCTCTTTTTCTCTCACTTATTTTTCTCTTTTTTTTGCCCAATATTCTCCATTGAAGTTAAAGTACAGGCCCTAGGCGCTCTTTCTTCATCTAAGCTATAAATAATTCAATACAAGTTTGTCCGAGGATCCGTATCATCTTCATTCCCCTTTTTTTCACAGCCCTACCAAAGACAAATTATTAATCTGTGTCGGAAGACAAAGACAATGAGAAAATTGGTATTCAGGCGTCATTTTTTTCTGGCTCACTTCATAATCGTAATTGAGAATGAAATTTAATATTTATTAAACAATATTATCTTTGTTCTTTTCAAATGAGATTACTCTAACTTTCAACATTTTCCCTTGAATAAAGAGGGAAAACTCCAACAATGAAAATTCAAGTTTTATCATTTCAAGTATGAAGATTTTTTATTTCATTGTTTTCTCTCTTGAGAAATTATTACAAATTTTTACTATACCACTAAAAATAAAATAGCCAAAAGTTTGTGGGAAAACTCGGGCAAAGTTTCATTAACTAAAGAGGATTCATTATAAAATATCTGATGAAGATTTCATCCAGTGATTCCAATTCATTCATAATACTAATTTCAGATGCTCAGAGAGTTACTTAGTTTTTAATTACTGATATTTTCAATAAGATGAATGGAATTATTTTTTTAAATAATGAATGAACCGATTGTTTTAATGAATAACGACAAAGAAATGATTTTGAAAATTTTAATTTGTTGAGTTCCCAGAATTTAGTTGATTTTATTGAAAAAGCGAGAAATTTGAATGGTAAAATAATATTATCCTCCTAGAGTCAGAACCTCATGAATATAATTTTTTTTTCGATACCAAAAGGATGTAATTTTTTTTTGCTCTGAGGATTGTTCTATCTTTTTCCAAATATTTGTCAGTATTATTTTTGAGTAACAAATGAGCGTATTTATTCTCAATCTCCAATAACACATTCATAGTAAAAAAATTCAAAAAATAATTTAGTACAGCATTTTTATTGTTCATAATCTATGAAGAAATATTGCATTAACATTCATAATCTCAATTCATAATTTATATCAACCGAAGGCCATTTCTTCTAAGTGAGAGTAAATTTAGAATGATGTATCATAGCCATTCCTTAATTTTCATGACAAGCACTCAAGAGGGGAAAATAAAGTTAACTTGGTAAGAGACAAGTTCAATGATGATAAAAGTTTCTCATGAGTATCTTCTTGACGTGGAAGTGAATGAGCATATATCAAGTACAATAAAAAGTTAAACTGCACTGCAAGAAATTTCGTTAATTTAATTCATTTTCCTCGTTTATACGGATATTATTAATTGTACAAGAAAATCTAATAATGAAAATTTCAGAGGAAGTGACAAATTAAATTTATTTCCACTCTATTCTACGAGAACGACATAGTTTTTTGTGGATTCAAAATTTTCATAATTCAGTCAACATCAGAATTATTTTTTAGAACAACCCGTTTTGTCTCTATGAAGATAGGAAGCTGGCACTTGTTCAATTCGATACATCAGGACGAATGAGGTAAAATGGAAAAAAAACCTCAATTTGTGTTGTTGGATATGAAAATTGCATCAATCCAAATTTCAATTAAAAAACTGTTTCACGATAGCTTTTTCAAACTCACTACTGAACGGAAATTCAACTTTTTCTTTCAATTATAAATTTCCCAATTCTATGCGGAAGTTATTGTATTTGTTCAAAAAATTTGAAGGTTTTTCGTCACGTCTCACTGTTTTAAAACAGACGTCACATCTCACTGTGTTGACATGAATGTCCGACCTTTTTTACGGGCTGTCTATGTGTGTGTGGATCTGTGCGTATGTAAGGAAATTTTATGCAATGATTACGTCATCAGTGATGATGTGATCAAACTTTTTTTAATGCAATCGAATTGTCTTTATATAATCTAGGCCTAATTAGATTTTCTCAGGAAAAGTGACTGAAAAAATTATGGAATTTATGGGAAAAATTTAAAAATTTCAATAGAAAATGTGTTATAACTATATACATTTATGAATTGTCGCCTTAGAAACAAAGTACCGTAAGTGCTACGCGGGAGGGAAAACAAATCGAGTAGTTATATTTGTAACTCCCAAAAGGTCAAACACATGCGAGCAACAATAACATCATCATGCGAACGAGCGAGCTATAACAACCTGCTTCTTTCATCTCATAATTCTCGAATCCCTGTATTTGCAATTCCTCGTTGTTCGATAGAGATGTGTTTCTAACTATTTTTTCGACTCCTTCCCTTCATTACTATGATTATAAATTCATTTACTCCACTATTTCATGTTAATTGGACGGATGAATTGAAAAGCACCGAGAATGTTTATTCAATACATTAGTATAATTGCGACTATAAAAGAATGAAGCTTTGTGATGTATAATCATACAGCTGTTAATGTTTGACTATCAGGAAGATTTCAGGAATCTGCTCATCAGCTCCTTTGATAATTGTGTGGCATCAATATTGAGTTTAAGTGCTTAATTCCATCCTAACATCACGTAGTTACTCGCCTCGATGCTGTTTATATGACTGTCAAAGGAACAGAGAGATAATTCAAGAACTGTCATATTAACTACATAGCAAATATCTGTAAAACAATTCGGTTAAAAAAAAATAACAGAAGACATTTTTGTAGAGAACTTTTCGGATGACAAAAAAAAATTCTACAAAGATTTTCTTAAATTCAATGTTTTCTGAGATTTTCTTGAAACAATTTTTGACGGTAATTGATGATACTTCTGATTTTTGGATATCAAAAAAATGATTATTTACATCATTGTCATAATATCTTCGCAGCCAGTAGGTATGACAAAAAATTGCAGGGGACCTTTTTGGGCAGGGTAATAATATTTTTTTTTAATAATTCAAATAAGGGCCTATCCTTTATTTCGCAAATATATTGATGCAATTTATAACAAGAAAAAATATCTCGACAAATTTTTCCGAACCCATTAGTTTTCAAGGCATCTGCAGAGTAATCAGCGATCAATTTCCGAACTCAAATCCATTCATCTTCACAAATTCACACAAATATGGCAAATGTTGATTAGAAGGAGATAATTCCATTAGAAATTGGAAAACAGACAAATGAGAAAAAAAAATTATCATCGAGGCAAAATTGAAAAAAATACACAATATACAATTTTTTTTCTTTATTTAAGGGAGAAACTTATGGAATAAAAAATCATGTTTTGATGTTTGTCATCAGTCTTCCTTAGGGATGTTCGATGCTTGAAAAAAAATCGATTTTCTAATAATCGATGTTTATTGATGTCAATGTTTTTTCATCGATGCATCGAAAAAAATAATCAGATTTTCAATTCATCGATTATTAGCAAGAAGAGAAAAATTACGTTAATTTTTTTTTTTAAATTAATATTGAGGTATAATTAATTATAAAAAGTGAAATGGAAAGTACGAGATGAATAAAAAAGTACAAGATATCATTGTTTCTTCTGTAAATAATTCAAATTTCATGCATGATAAAGTATAGAACGAGCATATGGATTGGTGATCACTGAGTTTTTTGAGATTAAAAAATTTCGTCGATGTTGAGTGAAAAACATTGAACATCGATGAATCGGTGACAAAAAACATCGAGCAAAAGAATCGAATATTTAAATGAAAATAATCGAAAAATTCAATGAATCGATTAATATCACCCATCCTTAGTCTTCCTGGAATATCCCTGAAAATAATGGAGTGAAAAATTACTTGTAATAAACTTCTATATTGAATGAAACTGGAGTTACAAAGATGATCATGAAAGAAAATTTCTTCATTTTGAATGTTTTTCTGAGATTTCCAATATCCCTTTCAAAGTTATTTTTATCAACTTCTCATCAAACTTTTTAATTTTCAAACTTTGCACGGAGCTCTCATGAACAATTTCTTGATAAATTATCAAGTTCCGTAACATAAAATAGACCTCGATAACTTCGAATCTAGTAATTACGGAGTGAACTTGAGAACATAATCGAAATACTTCGTAATCACCTAAGAATTTCTAGGATGATGATGAAATCCGTTGTTTTGGTAACCAATACATTGCACTGGACATATTTTCCAACGTTCGAAACTAAATAGAAGGTTATCATACAATCCATAGCTCGACATCATCAAACACAAAGTTCTCATGGCAAGTTTGGATAGTAATGAGCTTAGTGCACTGTCTTTACTGCGAATAATTGACAATGAGTAGTTGTCCGTTGATGTGACCCTAATGCTGAAGTCAACTGTATACTCCCATTGAATTAATCCCTTGGTTAATGTCTCAAGTCGCTAACTTCACCTCAACCCACATTTGCATATTAGTGGACGCATATTATCCTGCAAATTGAGGTGGACTCACTATTCTTCGATGTGATGTCTTTTTTTTTCAATTTTTCAGAAACAGTTGGGTTCAGAAGAATTCATCAAGATACCTTTTCTGTAGAAAACTGAAATTTTTCAATAAAATTACCGGATTCGAAGATATCTATGAAATAATAACATAAAATTTTTGGAATTATTTTGTAATTATCCCGGCACTATTAGGTTGAGGGGAGTTTATCAATAAAGCTTTTCTTGTCAGGTAGAAAATTCTCTACAAAAAAAGTTTCATGAAGTTTCTCTCTGAATCTACAAGTACTGGAGATACTTCTAAAATGTTATAGATGCTCATTGTCTTCGTTATTTGAATGCCATTATATTCATTAACTTTTGGTGTACATTGTTATTATTATTTTGTGAATATCTCCGAAACTTTTTAATACAGTCATATAAGGTGAGAACAGAAATAATGAGCCGAAAATTTTTATGGACCTTTATTTCATACAAGTTATCTCAAAAGTCTTATAGAACGTCGTATCCATATCTTGAGATATTCAAGGTCGAATGACCAAATTTGTAGAAAATTTTATGCTCTACAACTTTTGTAATAATTTCAAATATCATTCAGAGCAAAAGAAACGGGACAATATACAATTCTAGAAAGCCAAAAAACAGAGGTCCACACAAATTTTCTCTTTAATATCTCTCATTCCGATGTTGAACCCTCCTCTGACTGGACTGATTGGTTATAAAAGAATTTACCAGAAGACCCTTTTTTAAACGATAAAATTCTCCATAAAAAAAGTCCCTTGACGAATATTGAAGAAATTGTAAATTCTTTCGTAAATTTTTTGGGAACTGTCGGGTTCAGAAAAATCCATCAGATGTACTTTTTATCAGTCCCAAAGTTTTCTTCGGTGAATATATCATGAACTATTAGGCTTAGGCAAATTTATCATTGAATATTCTTTGCAGCCCATAAAATTCCTTTCAAAAAAGGCCTCTTTGTAGTGATTGAGGTAACTTGGGAAACAATTAACAATCACTCACGAATGCAATTAGTGTTATAATTATTGATTTATCATAATCGCATCCATTGGTTGAGAAGTGTACAAGTTATTATTGCAAGAAAGAAGTGTCTTGAATGACGAATCGACTTGTACTGTGCGAACGTATTGAAGAATATCGTTAATCCCGAATATCCACACAAAAGAAATATATGAATATGGGGAATACAAGGAATTGGAGGAAGAAAATGAAACATTGGAGAGACAGCGCGCGTCCCTTAGCGCGTGCAAGTGTCGTTCCCGCTCCTTGCCTGTATTTTGCATTGTAATGATCGCTACATCTTGACATTTCCCCCAAGTCAGTTAGCTCCAGAATTAATCCGAGAATCATCCCAAGTTTTTAATTTAAATTATTCTGCGGCTGACCAAATGCCGAGAAAAATAAAGGATTCTAATGACTTTAATTACTTAATTTACATTTCGCCTAGTTGTATTATCGTCTCATTAAACTTCCAAATCCATAATACATCTGTCGGACTCCATTGAACTTTTCTCGTTGAACTGAAAATGAAAATAGTTAAAAGAAAAAATCTGAACAAATTCAACAGTATTAAGCTTAATTCCAAACAGATTATTCGACTTGTCCATTCAGTGATTTTAACTGCATGAACTTCGTTAAATTTCCGTGAAAATTGTTACGTGAAACACTGTATGACGATTGTTTTCGAACAGGATGTCAATTTTAACTTTGTTTGTTAAATTTGAAATGTATTTAGCACAATGCGATTCATACAAATTGTGACATGTATGGAAATTTTTAGAAAACTTTCGTCTCACAATGACAAAACTTTGTTCCTAGCCTAGTAACTTCCTGCAAAATCGTGTATATTGAGTATTCGATTTGCCTCCCCTCTGTGGCTATAACAAAATTCCAAGATTGTGTATTTCAGGAGAAAGTTGGAAAGAAAAGAAGTTTCTCCTACCCCAATTCAAGCTTTGACGAATCTTTTTTTCTATCTTTTTTTCTCCCCTCCCCCCCCCCCCGATAACATCCCTATCGCTGAGTACTGCAGCGTACCAACATGTCAGTCACGTTTTGTGCCAACTTGATGGGAAGCCAAGGCTTTTCATATCCTCACTAGATAAAAGAGAACGGAATTTCTGGTGGAAAAAAGGAATTAGATTCATCTCGTGTTCTCTTTGATGTAGTTTCTGGAATATGCAGTGTTCTATTTTTTTTTCGTGCGATGAATTCCCTTGTGGTCGCATTCTCGTTCTTATTTTTTTAGTTCCCGACAGTTTTGGGGTAAGCGCAATTGAAATCGGTCATATCTGTTGATCCAGTTATTGTTCGATATCTCGGAATCTGTGTGGGATAAGGGAATTTTTTTGATTACCCCTGTTATAGTTCTCGCTATCCGTTACAAATGAAGTATCAATAGAAATTTCTTAATCTCGCTTAGATTCCGAGATATTTTCGAAAAACCGAATTTGATGCATTTGCAGAAGATGGAAAATATCAGAGGAGACTCCCTAATTATCTTTTTTTCAGTTATGATTCCGCTATATAAAAGATGGTATTATGGAATCTCCTCTATTTCTCATGGATTTCCAAATATTTTGGTACACCTGAAATTATGAAATATAGCAGTGAAGCGATGAGGATAAGTCGAAAAATTATGTGGAGATTATCTTGTGAGTGGCTCGGGAACTATGAGATTTATGATAATTTACAACGAGATTTTTATTGTAAATCAGAGGATTCTCCGCAGAGAGTTGTTTCGCGAATTTCTCTTGAGCCAGCCTCCTCCCAAAACTTTTGCGAAAAAGTATAATGTGATGTTACGTTTGAGCCTTTAGCATTTGTCCTTGAACGCCTCAAATTTACTCACTCGTCTTCACCAATTGTCCAGTAGGATATTAATCAGCGCCTCTACGACTACCCATGTAGGAAACCGAAATAGACCGCAATTCGGGGCAATGTCGAATTGCCGAGTTTCGATATAGGGAAACTATATTGGTTCGAACTTCTAGCCAATAATGGCATGTCACAGCGGCCCGAAATCGAAAATTAAATAGGGCGTATATCGCAACCAATTTCGACCCGATATAGGATTTCGAGTTCGGCCCGAACGTCGGGCTAAATTCAATGTGACGAATTTCGACTTAGCGCTTCCATATACGCCCAATATCGAATCCCATATCGAACTCGACAGACGCTCAATAATATAAAAACAATTTTTAAACATAAAATAAAAAGAAAATTATCATTTTCTCTCTGAGATTCCGTAATTTTATATTTTTATTATTTATATTTCAATTTTAATCATTTTAAAAGTCAATGTTAGAAATTACAAATTTTAGTTCCCACAGGCGGTTTTGAACCCTCGATCGTCGGATGATGAAACTTGCACGCTGCTGACTGGACCATCACTCTATTCGATTTTGACAGAATCGTACTGTCTATATGAATCTAAAAGTCATTTGATCTCAAATTCATATCGATATTTATATTGTTTATATGGATATCCTTATTGAGAGGAATATAATGACAAAAGTGAAGTAAGAACCGAGAAACAAAACTACATATTTCTCACCATGGAATATTCATTTTTTTACACAAAATTCTTCTATTTTTGAAAATTAAAGTTTTTATTTGAGTATTTTTTCTTCCTCTACTGATAATCGAATCATTTGATGGCAGAAAGGGAAGATTTTTTTCTTGATCAATTTTTCTATCTATTCTATTTTACATTTATTCATTATTTTTATATTTCTTAAATTTAGTTCACGAATTAATCATTAGTAAGAAGAATAATTGAAGGAAAATCAATCATGGCGTGACTTTTCAATCGTTATGTTAGAGAATAAAAAAATATAAAAATTAATCAAAAAGAAAAATTATTAAAAAATAAACGATTGTAAAAAATTATTGGCCAATTTCAAGGTTGATATCGATCGGAATTCGTACTGCGGAATTGGGAGGAGCGATGTTGGAAATATGTTTGTCAAAAGTAGAGCAGCCGAACTTCGGTTACGCGAATTACGTGCGATAATCGTTTCGAATTTGTTGTGCGGATATGGGTGTCATGACTTCGGTCCGAATTTCGGATAGATATAGGGTTGCCGATATTCGGCTACTCGATATAGAATCGAGTTACGATAATAACTCACCATCCCTATATCCCGGGTAGGAAAAATTCATTGGGCCAATATTGGCCCAGCGCTGGGAGCCAATGTACCAATGCTGGCGCCCAATCCTCAGCCAAGACTGGCCCAATATTGATTGAGCATTGGATGATAACATTGTACCAATGCTGATTGCCGGAGCATGGCCAAGCCCCGATAACGAGCATTGGGTACTATACTGGTCCCAATGTTCAGCCAATGTTCGTTTTATTGTAGATTTTATGTTAAATAGATGAATCAGAAGTATTTAACCCTCTGAAGACAAACTCCTAGCAATCCCTGTCGTGTGAACTAGAGAGAGGGAATAGCCAATCGTGGGCACGCGTTCACTGTGTTAGTGCGTGACGTCATGAGATGGCTGCCCCCTCTCCTACTATCCCATGACCGTACAGAGCTTGTGAACGTGTGGGTCCTTGCCGGTTACGATTTTTCTTATATTTTTTCTCGTTTCCAAGTTCATAATAAAAATAGAAATTTATGATAGAACTGTTTAGACTGAGGAAAAAGTGTTTAATTCAAAAATACTATTTACTGGAGAAAAAATAATGGAGACGCGTCAACAAAAACGAAAATAAAAAAAAATTCATTTACAAAAATTTTTCCAGTTATAAAAGTGAAGAACAAAAAAAATTCCATCAAAAATCCTTCTTCGTTGAAATCGAAGGAAATACATGTTTTAAAAAAGTCCGCTGTCTCAAAACCGATTCATCTTTTATTTATTTTTCCCGCTTGATTGTATTTTTTCTTAGCAGTGATTCACCGGCCCCCCCGCGCGATACGCCGGCACTGGATGTTGCGCCCCACCATACGGCCGAGTCACTCGCCGTTCGGTCTGATTCAGTGGTGGGGAGACGGAGTTTGTCTTCAGAGGGTTAAGCATTCTGAAGCACGTAAGAATGATCAAGATCCAATATTATTTGAATTAAAAATAGAAAAAAAAAGCCGGCACTTGGGATCGAACCCTGGACCTTCGGATTACCAGTCTATTACCTTACTTTTTTTTTTGATATCAAAAGTTTTTATTAACACTTAAAAAAGATAATATTTACATATGTACAGTATAAAACAGTGAAAAAAAAACTATAATCATTAACATCATAACTTATGATTAATGAAGTTAATGGATGTTGAACATCTCTCAAACTTCTACATTTTATCAATATGGAGTGTTGATGTAGGGGAAGAGGAGCATATGTACTCTTTCGAACATCATCCATAAAAAACAATTTATATAACTTTATGTGTATTGTAATAATTTTTGTATTATAAAGTAATAATTATATTTAGCGAGATATAAAAGTCTGTTACCTTACCGTCCTAGCCGTTAGGACATTTCGTAATTTCGGAACTAAATTTGATCCTCATAACTTTATCGCCGTTTTCCTTTGTTCGGAGAAATGAAATTCGATCGGAATTGTTCAGAAGTTATTTGATAATGTGAAATGATTTAATCATGTCAGAAGATAGAAAAAAGAGGGTGCGTGGGATCCCCACGTGGTAGAAGTGTAACTTCTTGCCTATGAGGTATAGATAAAGATAAATTATTAGTATATCTTTATTGAACAAGGGATAAAATTTTTCGTTAACAAATTATAGTCTTTGTCACAACCAGTATTCAGACCAATAGATTCTTTCAATTCATTGTGTTTGTAAATTCTCGGGAATTGCTCGAGATAGAGCGATTTTGGCACAATCCTTGTGTGTAGGTCTCGAAATTCTCTGGAAAAAAGGATTAGTGCAAAATCGCCCGAACCTGCTTAAATTTCGAAATATTCAAAGAGAATTGCTGATAAAGTGAAATTGATCCGTCTGAAAATTTTCTTGTATGTATTTTTTCAGCATTCTTTTTTCTACGAATATTTTTGAAATTGAATGGGATAAGAAAATTTTTCTGAAGACCTTTTTTGTGAACAATTTTGAAAACTGCGTAAACGGTTTCTACAACAATTGCCTTCTTTTGCTCGGTTTCTGAGATATTCATCAAAACACTATGACAAAGCATAGACTTATAGATAGGGTCTCCGTTGTAATGGTTTTTTGAAAGAATCCATCGGAATTTGATGGAGATATGCTCATTCATCTTACTCTCTTTTTAATTCTCGAAATTTTCTACGAAAAGGGATTCGGGTGAATTAACGCTATCTCTCTTAGTTTCTGAAATACTTATAAAAAAGTTTACCGAAAAAAATAGACTTATACCTGAAATTTCTGCTCCAATAATTTTTCATAACTATCTTCGGAGATACTTTGGAAACTAAGCGGAATAGAGCTAGTTCATCCCAATCCATTTGTATAGCTCTTAAGACTCTCTATAGAAAAGGATTGTGGTGAAATTACGCTATCTCGCTTACTTTCCGAGACATTCTCGAATTACTGATGATAAGAATTTATATCCTGTTTTATCTCTCACCTATTAGATTTTTTTTCAACGAATACCTCAGAAACTAAGCGGGATACAGGGAGTTCGCCTGAATTCTTTTTAGCAGAGAACTCTAAGAGCTACGTGAATGGATGAAGACGATATCGCTCTATCTCCTTTAGATTCCGAGATATTTCCAAAGAATTGTCAGCCTTTCTGATCATTACACTAGCATCTAGCATGCTACAGAAAAACTAGTGAATGAATCGACATCGGCTTCCTTCGGCTCCCATGCCCCACCGTATAAATTTCGGCTTCGGTACGCCTCGGCTTTCGATTCTTTTCTTAGGACGACTAAACGCTACGTATCAACCTACTCCCCCCCCCCCCCCCCCAAACTCCGCTAGCTCCCTTACACCAACTACGAAAGATAGGCTTCCCCCACCACTTAGAGCGGGACCGAACATCAACAACGTATGACTTCTCCTTTCCCCCACTACTCAACTACTGCATTCCCCTCAAAAGTCTACACATCAGCGTGACGCTCGAAAAAAGTTGGCACCCTGCCAAAAAAAGTTTCACTTCCAAAAAATTGAACCTTGGCAGTACATTATTGGCCCGACGAATGGCCAATGCTCAGAAGCCAAGCCTTGGAAGTCCAAGTTTTGAACAATACTTGGTCAATTCTGGCAGGCCAAACTACGGTGCATCATTGCTCAGCCGATCCTGAAGGCCCGAACTACGGTGAACCGATGCTTGGCGTAGGTTTGGCCGAGCCGTGGCTACCAGGCTTTGTCATGCAAATTCTTGGCCGATGTTCGGCCAAGAGTTGAGCATTGGGGGATTCCTACCCGGGATACAGGGCTCGACGTTGGGAAGAATATCGGACTTATTCGCGAAACCAATATCCACGCCCTGATATTGTTTCGTACTTTGGCCTTTGATCGACTTGCCTAAAATCGTATAAAATAATTTGGCCCGAACATCGGCCACCCCGTGGATATCGGGAAACCCTACATGGGTAGCTCAATTGTGAAGAGCTCACGGGTGGATTCACTTGGACATTTTGGGATTTTTGCGGGATATTGGAGGGAAACCTTTCAGTAATAGTAATCCATACTATTTAAGTCGATATTATAATGTGACAAAGACCAAATAAGTTACAAAGGTTGACTGGGTCAGCTCGCGAAGTTAATTTTTCCCGCGGTCTCGGGTAATCCCCGAAGTGAAGCCACTACCCATGGCTGGATAACCCAGGGAGGAAACAATCATCGGACCAACGCTGGCCCACCGCCGGAAGCCGATGAACCAATGTTGGCACCCAACACTCAGCCATGGCTGGCACGATATTGGTTGAACAGTGGATGATGATATTGTACCAATACTGATTGCCGAAGCATGGCCAAGCCTCGATAACGAATATTAGGTACTATATTGGTCCCAATGTTCAGCCGCTGTTCGTTTTATTGTCGATTTTATGTTAGATACATGAATTAGAAGTATTTAAGTCTTCTGAATCACGTGGTTCTTCTTACGTACGGACAATGTTATTTGAATAAAAGAAATTTTAAAAAGCCGGACTGGACCTTGGACCTCCGGATTATCAGTCTGTTGCCTTACCGTCCTATCCGTTAGGACATTTCATACTTTGGGTACTAAATTTGATCCTCAGAACTTTATCGCCGTTTACCTTGTTCGAGAGAATGAAATTCGATCAGAATTGTTCAGAAGTGATGTCGAAAGATAAGAGAAAAGTTAAAGCCTTGGCAGTACATTATTGGCCCGACGAGTGGCCAAGGCTCACGAGCCAAGCCTTGGGAGTCCAATTTTCGAACAACGCTTGGCCAATTCTGGCAGGCCAAACTACAATGCCTCGCTCCTCAGCCAATCGTGAAGGCTCGAACTACGGTGAACTGATACTTGGCGTAGATTTGGCCGAGCCGTGGCTACCAAGCTTTGGCATACGAATTCTTGGCCGATATTCGGCCAAGAGCTGAGCATTGAGCGATTCCCACCCTGGAAGCATTCCCACGCTCGCGCCAGTCTTTTAGACGAAAAGATGAACAATGCGAATTCCCACAGTCATACAGTTCTATAAAATCAACTGGACCCATATTCGCGGCCGGAAATGCTTATCTCGCGTCTTCTTTTAATGTCTTCTCGATCAAACTTTCTTCATTCTAATTCTCCTATATATAATGGATGAAACGGAAGGGAAATTAGCTGGCGTGTGATTTCTCCACACGTTACAGTGGAAAGTGTCAAATCACCTTTCTCTCCCTCACTACTGGAATAAAGGATTTGTCTTTCATTATTCTTGCAATAACTGAGAGTTGATGGGAGATAGAGAATTTTTATAATTCTGCCCTGAAAAATAGGTCATTACAAAAATCTATCCACGTCTTGCAGATTCCGGTCCCGGGTAGGGAAAATTCATTGGACCAATGTTGGCCCAGTGCCGGAAGCCAATGATCCAATGCTGGCGCCCAATCCTCAGCCACGGCTGGCCCAATATTGGTTGAGAATTGGATGATAACATTGTACCAATGCTAATAGCCGAAGGATGGTCAAGCCTCGATAATGAGCATTGGGTACTATATTGGTGCCAATTTTCAGCCAATGTTCGTTTTATTGCAGATTTCATGTTAGATACATGAATTAAGGGTGTATTCTAATTTTTTGGGTTAATGAAGGAGCTATTTTTCGGAATTTTTTTCGAGCATGCTATGGAAGATATGGATATAAAAATGAATAGGTATGATCAATAGAGTCTTGAAATACAAATCCAAATTTTTTTAAATTTATTTTCTCCAAGTTTTAAGCACAAAATCCGTTGCTCAACTTAACGCTATAATTCGAAGGCCGCTCGGCTCCCACACGATATCTCGGTAGCGGCTTATCTGAAAAAAAAACAAAGTGCTTTAGATTCGATATGACAGTGGCTACAGATTGAACCTCCAAAATATTAATTTTCAACTAATTTCGTTAATTTTATTTGAGAAAAATCAAAAAAACTGAAAAAAGTGTTCATTTTCCACTGTTCTTTGTAAAAGAAATATACAGTGAAACCTCCCAATATTTCCGTTCTCAATATTTCCATTCCCCCTCCGTGAGGAGAAATACAGTCCCCCACTCCGCATTCTCACTATATCTTTCTCACTCTATCTGTATCCATCCTTGTTTTCTTGCGCATGATCAAACATGCGCAAAGCGACAAAGATAGTCAAATAAAAAGAGAGAGACACAGATGTTAGAAGAAAGCAGCACTATCTGCCTTCTCTCTCACATTCGGGAAGAGTGGGGATCGCTCAAACCTCCCAATATTTCCAGCGGAGACCCCTGAGTGAGGAAATATTGGGAGGTTTCACTGTAGTTAAAAAACAAAATTTAAACTTGATAGAGGTTCATCTTGTGATTTCTTATGTGCAGAATATGTGGTAAAAACTTCAGAAGGATCGGCCCACTGGTTCTGTAGAAATCGTGCGGGAGGTTCGAAAGAACTTAGTTTCGAGAAAAACGCGTTTAAAGTTTTCTACCAGAAAAAAATTGAAAAATCTTACCAAAATTCAATCGGCGATACCTGCACCGTACGAAGTGCCTTCTGTTTGGTCAAAAGTTTCATTTCCTTCTAATCTAGCCTTTTTTCTTTCCGTTCTAGCCTCTTTCGAAGTATCCAAGCTGTAGCGGTTCGCATGATAAATACGCGTAAGGTCGTGTTCGACGACATAATGCACGGAGCTCGCGCTGATTTTCAAGCCCATCTCCTCCATGATCTTCAAAACTGGGCTGTAGCCTTCGTTGAATATGCATGCGGCTACTTTTGATGCAATTTCAACTACTTTCTTGCCATTGAAAACGTGTTTAGGTACCATGTTCCACACACAATGGTTGTAACTCTCGTTATCATTTTTTCAGCAGCTTTACTTCTTGATCCAACTGAATTTTGATCTTCTGAATGTTGATTACCATGGTATCTTCGTTTTTTACTTCTGTTCGGATTTTTATTTTCACTTGTATCCATAATGCTGATATTTTAGTGCTACTCGTACGCAGTTTGAGCATAATCGGCGGTTGCGCGCGTAACGCGCGGTCATAGGTAGTAACGTTTGGGTTAAACAGAAATACACTTGTAGTGCTCGGATCTTTATGAAAATTTACTTCGATGTGCTTAGATAGATATAGATTCGGAGAAAGCAAAAAAAAATTTGTAGAAAATATAAATTTAAAATTAGAATACATCCTTAAGAGTATTTAGGTCTTCTGAAGCACGTAAGAATGATCAAAATCCAATGTCATTTGAAAAAAAAGAAAAAAAAAGCCGGCACCTAGGTTTGAACCCTAGACTTTCCGATTACCAGTCTGTTACCTTACTGTCCTAGCTGTTAGCACATTACATACCTACAAAACCAAATTTGATCCTCATAACTTTATCGCCGTTTACCTTGGTCGGGGAAATGAAATTCTATCGGAACTATTCAGAAGTTATTTGATAATGTGAAATAATTTAATCATGTGAAAAGATAAAGGAAAAATTGAAGCCTTGGTAGTACATTATTGGCCCGACAAGCGGCCAATGCTCAGGAGCCAAGCCTTGGGAGTCCAAGTTTCGAACAACGCTTGGCCAATTCTGGCAGGCCAAACTGCGCTGCATCGTTGCTCAGCCAATTCTAAAGGCCCGAACGACGGTGTACCGATGCTGGGCGAAGGTTTGGCTGAGCCATGGTTACCAGGCTTCGGCATGCGAACTTTTGGCCGATGTTTGGCCAAGAGTTGAGCATTGGGCGATTCCTATCTAGGGTATAGCAGAAAACTTGATCTCAAATTAACTAAGTTCCTGTTAAACTCCATTACTGAATCGTGAAATGCCTTAGAGAACGAAAGAAGTTCAAGAAATTACAAATTTCTCGAAAACATATTCCTCTCTAATTATTCAAATTACTCCATGAATTTTCAGAGCGATGAAAAAATCTAAAAACTATGTTTCTCCAAAAACAAATTCGAATAACTTGGAGTACATTACGATGAGATGAATTTCTTAAACTTTTATATCATATAAAATTCGTCTCTCATGCGAATAAATTTATAATTCCTGATTTTTCGAAAAGTTTCTACAGTGCTGGGAATATGATGGTGAACACTTTTATAGGTCAGTCTCGATGGGAAATCATTTGCAAGTAACTCGAAAAATTCACACAATGTAAAATTCTCAGAGAATTACGTGGAAAATTCATGAATTTTCAAGAATTTTCTGAGAGCAATGTGGCCATCCAGCGCAAGATCTCCAACCCGCTATGAGTTATCAATCATCACCTTATTTTATTCGATTGTTGACTCCATCAATTTTTGACTAAGAACAGTAATAGGTAACTGTATAGTAATATTTGTCATTTGTAGACTGTAGAAAAATTGGATAATAGCTTAAAGTCTCAAATCTTCACCGGAAAAGAAAGTAATCTCCATTACACTTTGCCAAAACAGTTCTTAAATTTACGGAGGCTAGTCAGTAAATGGGTCAAATGAGAAAATTCTGAAAAATTAATGTTATTATCAAACATCAAATACAACTTGCCTTAAATTTCTAGGTCGTTCTTGAACTTAGTTTGGACATAATAAATGAAGAAATATATCTCATTATAGACTCTCTATACAACACGCCCTTATTGGCTCGTGGAGCCGTACTTGTGAATTTAAGGTAAAAAATTCGAAATTTCATGAATGACAATTGAAATCCGATTGAAAAACTGATGAGTACTAATTGATCCTTGAACGATTACGAAAAATAATCGACGGTTTTTCTGGAGTCTTACAGACCTTTTACAATTGTAATTTATGGTTTCATACTGTTCCCCGATAGAAATTGACGAGTCCAGTAACTAACATAGTATCACCGCGTAACGTAGCATTATGTCCGTGAGAGCTTCTTCTTCTTATTCCATTTGGCTATATCTCCATAGAGGGGCAAGTGCCATAGTCCGTGAGAGCTCTGTATGTATGTGTGGATACAGTCCGAAATATATTTCAATTGCAGCGTTGTTAAAGTTCACGAGCCGAACTCGCAATAATTTTTTTTTTTTCTGTGACATTGACAACATTTGAGGTGATTATCCATTTTCAAAAATTAAAAAAAAAAAGTAAAAGCCGATTACCATGATTTTCAACAAGTAGTTAGATGACTAGCGTTCAGAAAACTGGTCTCAATTTTCGTGTTCAGGAATTGGTATTAGCTTGGGATCCATATGATGAAGCATAGATATTCTCCTCTGCCCGCGCGTCCTGCACAAGTCCTGACCAGCCTCCTTGGAGTTACTCCACGATTTTGTTAAGAATAGTTGTGATTTCAAAAGTTAACGTTCTACTTTTGTTTTAAGTGAGACAGGATTTTCTTTTGACAATCAATTTATATTGAGTTTTACTGTTTTATTGAGATTTAATTATTTTAATTCTATTCAGAAAATCCCTTCACTCGACGCGGCCTGGGTCAGAGGCTGTCGAGGCTCGAATTGACAAGAAAATTTATTTTGTTAGGCGCCAGTTAATTTTCTAAAAATTAACAAAAGTTTTATCACATAGAATTTTGAGAATCTGAGGGGAAATTCGATTGGGTGACCCAAAACACGAAACAGACTGAGCAAGTGAAGCCGAATAGAGTAGAATTTTCAGGTTTACTTACCAATTAAATCCTTGTCTAAATATATTCAGCTACACTCGTTCGACGATTAACTTAATTGATGATTACAATAATTTAATTGACAACAACAATAGATCACAAATCAAATATAATAATTTATTAATAATTTTGACAACTCTTTGTGCGTCTCTTTCAGTCGAGAGAATTTTACAAATTTTTCACGCTGTTTTCTCTATTGAAGACAAAGAAGAAGTGTGTGATTCACAGCCGTAGCCCGTCTCCCCCTTTTCTCTTCCAATACCAAATACCTTTAGTTTTATTGGTCAAAATGAATGAGTCGTTATTCGCCAGGGTTTAATGCCAATTTAATAACCAGGAGTCGCTATTCTGGCGCAAGATTTTAAAATTGCCTAAATAATAATCGTGTGACGTTAGGCGAATTTTCATCCTGTCACATAAGTATAATCATATTATTCTGCACCATTATCATGAAATTCTCTGAAAAAGACAAGCATTATCTGACATGTCAATGATACGCCCATCTCGATGAATAGCCTGCTTACTCAATTTTGAAAAATTAGAATAAGAATAAAGTGAATTACATGAGTAAAAATATCCCTAGAGGTGACACAGGCAGAAGGGTCAATTACATGGAAATGAAATATCGTAAGAAAATAAAAATGTTAACGACATTCCGCAGAGTATCGATGAATGAGTCTCTCACGTTAGTTTTTGAGATATCTGACTGAACGGTGGAAGTTAATTAAAAAAAAAAAAATCGGACAACTTTTTTTTCTCTATCGAAACGCTAACGATTTTAATAAAGAACCATACAGGGATTCGTTGAATATCTCAGGATATTACTGAGAGAAATGATAAATTCAATACATAACGATATTTGTTCAGATATAAAACATGAATGGATTATTCTCAACTCAATGGATATTGGACTGCTGAATTGTACATTTATTTCCTCGTACACTGATCCATTATAAAAGGAATAGATATTCTCAAGAGATATCTTTACCCTCGCATTTCTATATCCTTTTAGGCATCAATAAAATGTAGCAAAGTTATGAGAAAATGTAATACGACAACAATATGCTGTAATATCGAGCAGGCGTGAGTGCTAGTGCACAATGTAATAAGGGCATATCTCAACGGCTATGCATGAAAAAAATCGTTCTACTCGAATTACCAGTGACATTTACACCTAACAAAATCTTGGTTAAACTCAGGTGTCGTAACATGGGTATATAAACAGTTCACCAATTCTTCAAGCTAGACGAAGCCAATAATAATACCAAACGCAAATTGCCGGTATTTTCTCGACTTGCTAATCCAAACGTTTCTCTCACACAGCTTTGCACGATTAAAACGATCTCCCATCACACATTCGAAGCTGAACCTTGTAAAGCAGATGGCCAGCAACCACAATATTATAAATGCAAACTTTTCAATATTCTCGAACAGGTGCTACTCCTAGCACCATCGAACTCCTCATAATAAACTCCCTTAGACTCATGCATGACTTCAAAATCATAACGAAGTAAACTAAAGAATTTGATATTAAAATTATTTTCAGCGCTCCCAGGAGTATGCTCCTTCTCAAAGCGGAAAAAGCTATAAAATATTGAAATATGTAGAATCATTTTTCTGCAATTTTGGAATCTCTCAAGGTAGTTCAGCCACGAAATTACATTTTCATGAAAGTCATGAAATTTATACAGGTTGTGAATGAGTAGTCTACTGATATCTGTCCAAAATTTCGGAGTATTCAACCTATTAGTAGTCAAGTTATATGTATTTAATTGTGAGGGATAATATACAGGGGTATAAGAACTATGCATCAGAAATCATACGACTTTCCGCATAGTAAATGAACGGGCTCTACAAAATTGATAAAAATAGGCACAATCGAAATAAAGCATATAATGACAGTGTCCACAAAATCTCAAGATTATTGACCTATGAGTAATAAACATTTATGACATTAAAGTTTGATTGAAATGGGAATGAATAAATATCTGGCAAGACCGCGGCAGCGTTACCTCATGGCGACCAAGCCGCCTACTAGACTGCCACTGTTACGTCCGGAGGACTATAGCCCTTCTCATTAAAAAAACGTAACTGTGGTCTCTGCATCAGATTGAGACTTACGTCCTTTACACCTGAAGCCAAGACCAAGGTCAAGGAAAATATTAGTTCCATTGTTGGAAAATTATATCCAATTTAATTCTTACCTGTTATCATTCTCGATTTTAGGGTAAGATAAGCCAAGATAATTATGTTTAATAATAAGCAAAACAACTTTAATGTTAAATGCCAATTTATTCTGTCGAATAACATTTCCAAACCAATTATTTTAATTAGCATACAATCTCTTTAATTATTCGATCAGTCTGTCAATTCTCTACATCTTATCATACTATTGTCTCATTGAACGGTTAAATTATTTGAATTACGCAATCGATAATGAGAAGTCACTTTGTACTGTAAACGAATTGTTAGTTATTTAATTTTGTTTTTAATGGTTAAACTGAAGGATTCACGATTTTGAATTTTACACCTTTCAACTATCACTAGTTAAATACAATCGGAGACACAATTTAAAAATAGTTACTGTTTGAAATCTCGATTGGAAGTGTCCGTTCTGGGGCAATGCATCCCTTTTTATTCGCTCGAGTTGCTAGGGGTGGGAAGTCACTCTGAAGTACCATGAACTGACGTTGACCCTAAAAGGCAATGCTGATGAAAGGCTCGAGCCGATTCTTTCCCCCGGGAAAATTTAGTTGTATTTTATGACTCTTTTAATTGAAAGATCCCGAACTAGTACGGATTTAAAGAAAAAGTTCTCCCAAGAAGTCACGCTAACCACTTTCCTACTTCCATTCGGAAATTGATCCTTTTCGCAGTGACACTCTTTGTTGGAATCACTGCATTAATTGAAACGCGATTTCGTATCGATCCGGTTCGCGTGGCAATCTACGTAGGAAAATACGTCCTTTAATTCCCGAGGTCTACTCAAATTGTCCCGAACTAGAGAGTGAGTCCTCTTCAGAATTTTTACTTCTGAAGAAAACTCGGTATATAAGAGGTGGGGGGTTATTTAAAATAAAAGTGGATTCAAATTTTGTATTCTTTTAATTGCTGATTTCTATATTTTCTGCTGATTGCATCGGTTGCTTTGCAACCGGCCTTTAAACTTCATAAGTCCTGAATCGATGGATTTCGAAACACTCGTGAGTTCATTGATTTCTTTTATGCACTCACGAAGTTTGGAAACAGATTTCCGGACATTACATGGGACTGCATTGAGGATGTTGTCTCCAAAAATCGACCAACAGCTGCAGAAGACTTAATAACACGTATCAGAAACTCCATTAACAACATTGCTCACCGCGTACTTCGAAATGTTGTGGAGAGTTTTCGACGTTGACTAAAATCGTCTCTGGAAGTAAATAGTAGAAATATTGAACAGTTTCTCTGAATTTTTTTAGACAAACCCAATCTAATAAAGCGTAATGAAGAAGTCAGTCAACTACAATCGCACCGTTTTGTTTGCTCTTCTTGCCTCCGAATCGAAGCATTGTAAACGCGAAATTTTTCAAATTCGAGATTTCATCGGAAAATGAATCAGAGTGTTCCCGAAAGTCGAGAAATTACATTTTTTGAAAATGTCTGTATGTGTGTGTGTGTGCCACATATCATTCCGTTGCTCCGGAACGATTATACTTGGCTATCTGCAAATTTAACAGGATTTTCCCTTCTTATGCGAAATGGTGCCCTCGTGGAAATCGGGTCGTCAGATTCTGTAAAAAAATGACAGAAACTGCAGAATTCTGTAGAAATTCGTCAAAACTGGCTGACAATTTATGCCAGATTTCGTAAAAATTCGGTCAGAATCGGACATTTATTGATGATATTTGACACTTTCGATCAAAAATTGACGATTTCTATCCGTAAATTGGAACAAGCAGGTCAGATATCGTCAGATTTTATCAGACAAAAATCTCATGATTTCACAAATTATGATAGAATCTGTCATGATCGGTCATAATATGATAACCAGGTTTGGTTTGTCCCTGCGTCCTTCTGCCGCTTTATATCATTTTTTGACGTAATATGTCAAACTAGTATGGTTTATGAGAAAATATGACGCATTCTGGTCGATAATGTCATTTTTTGATATTTTGTTCCATAAAATGACATTACAAGATGACCGAATATTTCAACCTTCGTCAGTTTTCGGTCAACTTCTCATTATTCGGCAACCAATGATGATTTCTGTCATTTTTTATCCGCTCCATCGATTATGCTCGACTTAGCCGATCGTTTGGAGCATTTTTGCGCTCTTTTGTTATTAATTTTATCCTCGATTGCGCGATCCTGTATATAATTTATAATAACAAAAGGGCGTATGTTTGAAAAATACGCCCTTTTACTGTTATAAATTTTTATGACTTTCCAAAAATTTAATGTCATAATTAATAACAAAAGGGCATATGTTTGGAAGATACGCCCTTTTGTTTCTAGGGTGACGATATGTTCTCATATGCCATCTTTCGCCATATTCCTCAGCAAAATTTGAAGAATTGATGGCTCTCAGAATATGACATAAAATGACATAAAATGACATATTCAATATGCCATAATCTGTAACATTTCCGCATCATATGTTATCTTATGCCAACATTCATCATATTTTCACATTATCTGACAAAACTCAGAAGGCTGATCGCTGTCTGAGTATCGCATTATATGACCGATTATGACATTTAGAAAATGATATAATCTGTCAAAATGTGACATTATATGTGCTAATTCGTCATTTTTCATCATATTTCCACATTTTTCAACCAGCCTTCAAAGATTAGTGTTTGTCCGAATATGAAATAATATGACATATTATGACAGAAAATATTTAACGAAATTTGAAATATGCTGACATTATTTGTAATATTTTCTCATTAATCGTCCAATTCTGACAGTTTATGATACGCCATAAACTGGTGGAAAATGACAGAGGAAGAGAGGTCATATAATGGCAAAAAATGTCATTTTTCGACATATTTGGATGTAATATGATATGGCAAAAAATGTCATAAAGCGACAATAAAAGTTTATAATTTTATGTGAATAAATGACATTTTCTGCCATGATGATGACATAAAGGGTCAAATAATGACAATATATGTCATCGAATCGATTTCTCATAATACGATATTCTTCGTCAGAATTTGTCATAAAAATTTTGACGAAACTTGAAGAATTATGTCGAATTCCATACTATTCTTACATTATCTGTAATATGTCTCATTTTATGACATTTTTTGACATTGTTTGACATTATTTGTCAAAATCTGTCGAGTCGATTTCCATGAGGGTGTCAGTGAAATTTGAGCGAAATCGGTTCAGTACTTTTCGAGAAAAATCGAATTTTCAAAAAATCCTTTTTTCGAGTTTTCTCCGCGAAAAAAAGATTCACAGCCCCACTTTTGGCGATGAGATTCATCTCCTTTGAACTCACAATTTTCACTCGGGGTCAATTTTGCTGCGACTTTTCGTTTGCAGATAGTTTCAATTACAGTGTTTTTCATTTTGGATTTTGTTGTTGCGATAACTCAAAAAATATTTGAGTTAAAGACTTCAAATTTCTTCAGTTTGTGCATCTAATGAACGAAAAGTTCCGTATTGGAATTAGGTGAAATCCCTCCAGTCGTTTCTGAGATATTGGCAAAAAACCATTTCATGAAAAAAGTTTAGGATATCTCCGAAACTATCCAATCAATTAGATCCAAGTTTAGCTTAAAACATTTATCTCAATGAGCCTAACAATTGGTGAGAATTTCAGATTCTTCAAAGGGAGTATTTTACAAAAGTATTCACAAAATTTTGTTTTTCAGAGATTTTGATTTTTCTATATTTTCTCCCGAAGAAAACTAGTATTCTTCATTTTATCATTAGAAAGTAGACAATTCTGCCTACAGAATAAGCTCATTTTCATTCGGAAATGACAATGTGAAGAAATAAAAATACTGTTTGAAACTATCACAATTGAAATCATTATATTTAAGCTGAGATTCCAAATCCCAAGCGGAGTTGAAGTACCGCTGATGGAATCCTGAACAGATTGATGAAGTTTGAAGCAATATACGTACGAATGTATAAGTGCGTATTTTTGGGAAAATAATGTTTTTCCTTTTGAGCACTCGAAAATACAATGCAATTCAATTAATTATGGGCAGAATTCCATTGGGAAGCGTTTTACCAATTAAATTGGAAAAATATTATATGTCACACAAAGAATGGGGTTTGTAAATAACGCATAAAGAGTGGGGCTCCTGCTTTTTTTTGCAAGGGATGCGAAACAGACTTCACCTGAACCCGGTGCACCCTAGATTGTGATAAGGACGTCTGACTTAGGAATTTTGAGATCAAATAATTATACGCAGAATTGTGGTGTGAGATCGCTGCTAAATGCCGCAGAGACAACAATAGATAAATTAGAAGCCTGCAAAATCAATGTCAATGAGACCCAAACTGAACGTATTATATTTGTAACATCCAGGGCCCTCGCTGAACTCCTACGTCTGCGCAATAGATATATTGATGTATCCAGTCCAATCAAATACCAGGGTGTTTTTGCTGACAATAAGCAGAAGGTGGAGGCGATTCTCGACTACCTGCACTACCTGTTGAAAATGAAAGTATCCAAAAAATTTTAATGAAACTATATCAAGCGTTAGTGAGACCAGTGCTTACATACGTTGCCCCAGTGTGACATAATGCGGCTGACTTCCACATTAACAAACTCCTAATACCCCAAAACAAATTTCTGAGAGCTACAAATAATGTATAATACAGTACACTGCTCAAAATTCTCCACGAGATGCTCAACATCGGATACATCTCAAACTCCGTCCTCAAGTTAACAAGAAACTTCGTAGACAGTTTTGAAAATCACCACAATATATTCATCAACAATCTCAATCCCTCCAAATTCTCTCCATAGTCCAACAGAGTTGTGTTCTTTAGGGTTTGAAGTGATCCAAACCGTGTTAAACTGATCCGCTTGCGGGTCCGGATCCGAGGAGGTGAGATCCCCCACTCAATAATACACACTCTCAGTTATAGGGTTTTTTAGTACACAACTTCACCCTATTCTCAATCTCACAACAAAGTTCCTCCACTCTCGAGTCTTGCAAACTCACGTATATTCACATGAAATATCTAGAAAAGCCTGAGGGCAGACGCTATATACGTAGTCATGTAGCTGTAACTTTGTATATATAATTACACTGTGAATGTGATTTATGTTAATCAAATTCATTAAATGTTGAAAAAAATCGAGTTGTCATGGAGTTTTTATTATTACACTAGCAATTGAAAGCGCGCTGCGCGCGCCTTCATTAATTTCTCTTCCATAAATGCAATAGCAATTGAAGCAATTACACGTGCCTGTGGGAACTTCTCCTTGCAACAACCACTTTCGATCGTCATTTTTTCCTAATTCGATTAATCGCATTTAGATTCGAGGTATCGCAGAGCATTCGATAGTTCCGTAACACCAGTTTTAGTATATAGGGATAACTTTCCCTCATTCCTAATCTTCTAACAATATTCCCTCACTCTGGTCTTACACATTCTGGGATAATTATTTACAATAGAGGCCAAATAGGATTCTTGTTTGAACTTCTGACCAAGTAAGATGTGTATGCAGTCGCTCCCATAGTCACACATTTTCACTTTCCCTATCGGTTCATACTGGATTATGACAAGTCTAAAATTAGCTTCATAATTAGAATACTTTTTTACTCCGTGAGTGATTTCAAGTATAGGTGCCTTACTGCACCCTGAATTAGAAACACATCACTCTATTAGCTGTAATCCCATAGCCAATAGGCACTGTTAACAGCTCCGACAGCAGTTCTCAACGTTTTCGGTCATTTCCAGTTATATTATGATAAAACTTCAAAATAAAACAAATCACAAGTACACAGCTTCCGTTCGGAAGCAAAAAGAAGAACCACTTCTACGAGATGCTATTGATAGGATTACTGACACTGAGTATACAATATCTATTGGTAAATTCATAGGGCGGAAAAATATTCGAGTCGTTTCTAGAGTCTCAAACAAGAAAAATGTATTTTTCTAAGTAAAATAGCTTTGTTGAACATTTACCTAAGAAGAAAACATAAGTTACCATTGGATCTTACACGCTTACAATTAAATCCTACGTCACCAAAAACAACAGAATCGTTCTATTCAATGTATACTCATCCCTTCCTCACTTACTAATTGAGAATGAACTCAAGGATTTCAATATCAATCCCATGTCTCAAATATCTTTTATCAGAGCTGACATTAACTATTCTGATGACTCTTCCGTCTTCAGTTTCCGAAGACAATTCTATCTCAAAGAGGATGACGTCAGTCAAGTACCGGAAAGCATCAAGATTAACTTCTCAGTGGATAATCTCATTTGTTTTTACTGTGAAGAGACTGGAAACTTGGTGGAAATTGCCATAATACGGAAACAGAGGAAACTATCAATATAAACAACGACTTGCTTCATCAGGAAAATAGAGAAAAAGTGAACATCGAAGAAGATGAAGAGTTACTCTGTAACAGCGGACCGTCTGTCGCAACTACGGCAGGATAGGACGGATCTGGATCTGGCGATCGTGCTAGAAGTTCAAAAGTTCGTAGAAGCATAATCATAACTCGTCAGTTGTCTATAGTTAAATTCTCCTCCCGTCAATCTGGCTCATGATTTGATTGCCTCATGATTGGCAGTCAACACCAGACCCCCTCCGTTGTGACAGTGCTTACAGGCGGTACTTCGCCTGAATGAAATATTGATATTCAACTGATTATCGGACGATTATCAACACAACTTCGTAGTTAGTGAGCTTAGCATCGATTTCAATCAAGATGTAGGTAAGTACCTGTAAGTCCACGCTCATCCTCATGAGAGTTTAACAAGAGAACTTTCATTGAAAGACCTTACTGCTTGCAATGTTTACACAAATGGAAATATAGCACTGGATTTTCAGTAGGAGCTGCCCGTACCTGCCCTCAAGTCCATCCAAGAAATTGCGAATCTTCACTGATAATCTTAGCTCATAGACTGCTCTAGAATATCATGAATTGAATTCGAGAGGAAACGGCTAGATCTTTCAACTGAAATCGAAGTACCTTTGTATCCAATGATGTCAATCGTCCAATCCAACTGTTTCGAATTCTATTCCGTTAAGAAATCTCCAGGAATAAATTAGCAGATCAGTTTGCCACATTTTCTCAACGCCCTGCGCTTAACCCTGTAAATATCTCGGATTTATATGCACGATTCGAATCGGACGCTCGAGACAATATGCACAATTGTCTCTCCGAATAGGGGCAATCCAAAGGTTTAGAATGCTTTAGAAAATCACTATGCCAGAGATAAGAATTCATAATCATTTGGGCTTGAAATATCTCGGGGCCTCTTTACGTTTATTAGAAGATGTCGTTCAAATCATCCCAGCTGTCAATGTGGATCTCCGTCACCAGACATTGATCAAATGTATCAACGAGTCGTTTGACTGCTACTGAGATGCCCGGGTAAGAAACGCCACGACTGAAGGATCGACCGAGCCTTGGCCTAGAAGAGCGTACATCGAGCGTACATGAGCTGAGCATCTTGATAGCACGCATCTCCTCGATTTTTCGATATTTCTATTTTTCTCAGAAACTATCGGTCGGATTCAACTGGATCGCTGAGTAATTGGTACTTGCATAGCCAATATACTGTCAACATTTAAGATCACTAGATACATCCGTGTTCAAGAAAAGCGATGACATGTATCATCACATACGCACACACATCCATACAGACATTCTTTAAACATATCATTGCTCGTCGTTTTTTTATCATTCAGAGTCATATTCTGATGGAATCTCGATCTCGAAAAAAAAATACGATTACATAGCTTCTATTTGAAAGCAAAAAGAGCATCTTGCGGGAAATAGATTCCTCAGAATAGTTTTCCGCTGAACTCCATCGTGCATTTCTCATCCTTCAATTCTCATGAGAACCAACAACGTCTGAGACTTCAAAATATATATCTTCTTTTCCTATTCTAAAAAGTTCATACACGTCGAATGTAACGCTAAAACTGTCGCGTCTATTCCTCATTTCTCATTGGTTGACCAAAATTGCGCGCTCAATTCCAAAAACAATAGAAATGAAGAATACAATAATTTCTCGATGTAATTTACGATCATTCGTAATAGTTTTCAATTTAACTCGAAGGATACTCATCGAAAGAATTGAGAAAATAAATTTGAATAAAAAAATTATGAGATCATTTTCCGTGCCCGAGAGTGTGCAATCGGTCTCGTATGACATAAAAGCTTGAGGGCTGAACCGGTAATAACCGTATATTTACACGTAAGCTTGTGTTCGAATCCCGCTTGAGCATTCCCGATTCTTTTCCAAATTCCTTTCCTCCAGAAATTCGTATTTTTTTTTTTTTTTCAGGAACACATAGTGTTATCATCCACGTTAGTAACTAGAGTTTAAATGTAAAAATGGTGAAAAATTTTCACGCCATCCTGAAAATTATTGGTCCACAACTAATTGCATTGTCTTTCTCACGAAAATCTCCTAAATAAAATTTTAAATGATACTGCAATTCCAATTTCTTTATCTGTTGGAGAAAGAGAAAAGGAAAATGCAATGATAATTGAAATGTAATGCAAAAAGGTAATCTCTTGTCTTCTCTTAGTTTCGAAATGCTGAAAACTTTGTAAAGTGTAATTACAGTTGAGTAATGAAAGACTTATTTATTCTGCAACTACGTTTAAATTCTCTAATAATCTACCCTCTTTTCAGGTGAATTCAGACGGAATGGAATTTACACTGCGCATAACGTGATTTGCAGGGCCAGGAACTTGGTATAACTAAAAGTATTATCGGCCTAGCTGATACCTTGGTTACGGGAGTAAACAAATAATAGAAAATGTCAAATTCGATACAAGTTCGGCATTTACAATTGTATTAATTAACATTGAATTTAGAAACGTTTAATTCAGCAATGTGCGTGAAAAAAAGTGTTCTGGTTTAATGAAATATAATGGAGTGAGCGAAGACCGAGAAAAAAGGTATTTGTAACCTGAATTTTGACTTTTTCGTTATTGGGAAGATACTTCAAGGCGGAGAGAAAAAAAAGACATAATTGAGATTTCATGAAAATCTCTTTCATGTTTTTTTTTCACTGGACCCAAAGAGTGTTCTTTGGGCCTTCTCCAGATCTCTCCCAAGTATTTTTCATATCCCCCTCATGTGGCTTATTTTATTCTTTCAGATTTGCACCAGCTCGGAAGTGGATTAGGGTTTCTCTAACAAATCTGGAAAGAGGAAATTCTGAAGACGACTTGAAGAAAATTACAATAAGACTTGGAGAAAACTCAAAAAATACTCAAAGAAGAATAAAGTAAGACATGAGGGGGATATATAAAATACTTGTGGGAGATTGAAGCAAGACACGAGGAAGATATAAAAAATACTTGAGGGAGATCTAGAGGAGGCTCGAAGAACACCTTGAATCCAATGAAAAAAGACATAATTGAGATTTTAAGAAAATCTTTTCATTATGTCTTTTTTCATTGGACCCAAGGTGTTTTTCGAGTCTTCTCCAGATCTCCCCCAAGTATTTGTTATATCTTCCCCGTGTCTTGCTTCAATCTCCCACAAGTATTTTATATATCCCCCTCATGTCTTATTTTATTCTTCTTTGAGTATTTTTTGAGTTTTCTCCAAGTCTTATTGTAATTTTCTTCAAGTCGTCTTCAGAATTTCCTCTTTCCAGATTTGTTAGAGAAACCCTAATCCACTTCCGAGCTGGTGCAAATCTGAAAGAATAAAATAAGCCACATGAGGGGGATATGAAAAATACTTGGGAGAGATCTGGAGAAGGCCCAAAGAACACTCTTTGGGTCCAGTGAAAAAAAAACATGAAAGAGATTTTCATGAAATCTCAATTATGTCTTTTTTTTCTCTCCGCCTTGAAGTATCTTCCCAATAACGAAAAAGTCAAAATTCAGGTTACAAATACCTTTTTTCTCGGTCTTCGCTCACTCCATTATATTTCATTAAACCAGAACACTTTTTTTCACGCACATTGCTGAATTAAACGTTTCTAAATTCAATGTTAATTAATACAATTGTAAATGCCGAACTTGTATCGAATTTGACATTTTCTATTATTTGTTTACTCCCGTAACCAAGGTATCAGCTAGGCCGATAATACTTTTAGTTATACCAAGTTCCTGGCCCTGGTGATTTGTGATACATTACAAATTTCTATTTCGATACACTTCACTAGTGGAAAGTAATCATCAATGAATGCGAAGTTTGATTGGACTGTGGCGTTGTTGGAGTGCGTACGTATTTTTTAAATGAATTTTTTCGATCAACTGGAGAGGAACGAATTCGAGGGAATCGATATTGTTAGGATAAAATGATGCACGATGATTTTAAACGAGTTTTCATAGAAAATCCGGGAGCCTAAAGGCGATAGAATTTTCTTCGCGGAAGAATCTTTCTTGGGGCTAATTTTTTCCCCTTAAAAATCTATGGTGAAACTCCTCTATTCCCTTCCAATTTAAAGATCTTTCATGCATAATAAAAGCGTTTTCAAAATGTCACCAATTCACTTTTTTCAGAATATCTCGAAATTTGTGGAGGATAGAAATTTTTTTGTAATGACTTTTCTTGGCAAAATCTCTGTTTCTTCTCCAAGAATGAGGCCTTTGCAACTAATTTTGATTTTTTTCGCAGATTGTGAGAGATTTTGATAATACCGAGAAAGTTCTCATAGTCTCAATAATTCAGCTTTCCCAGAATATTCCAAAATCTATCGGGGATTGAGCAAATTTCGTAGCTGTCATTCTCGTGATTCATAAAGGAGAATGAATCAATCATAATGTAAAAATGATTCAGACTAAAAGTAATGATGAGTAAATTATCTTTCCTTCACCTTCTTGAAAGTGAAAAAAAAACAATCACAGTGACTTATTTGCGAAAATCAATTCGAGCATTATTTAGCCCCAGAAATGAATTTTTCCGCATACTTGTATCATTCGCATTAGAGAATGTGACCAAGAAAAAAATCTAAAATATTTCTCTTGATATAAAACGAATTTACCAAGATGTATGAATGAAAAATGTTGGAACCTGTTCAAGAGTATTAAATTTATTCTCGTGTCGCCACCAAATCTCCGTTGGAATTGGCAAATTCAATTTAAATGCAAAGAAATGCAAGTCTCAGGGGGGAGAAAAATGTGAATGAATGAAATTGTTTGAATCTATTGGAAGGCTAAAAAAATCAATGGATAAGTAAAAAATTTCCGAATTACTGGAGCGAGTTGATTTCGTTATTTTGCGAAACGTCTGACCGCCAGGCTAGAAAATCTGAAATATGTAAAGAAAAAAAAGTTTACCAAAGTCTTGAAAAAAGAGGGGGGGGGGGGGTGTAATTGTAGAGGCCAAGTCCTACTTGGTGACATCATTGAACTTTTAACGATGCAGTGACTATTCCCATTCCGAAATAGCGGATACGATTACGGACTTCCTAAGGAGGTAATTTGAACTCAAGACTTGAGGAGAGGGAGAGCAAGCATTCTCGACATAGTATGTGAGAATCAATGTTTACGTTTCACATTGACGTCCGTATGTGTTTAACCAAGGATTCAGTTCCGTAACTGTGGAACTTACGTAGATTCACAAACATACAATTGCATGAATTCAATGCCTGAAGTTATTACAATCTGAATTTAACTGGTAAATTTGAATTTTTTCTAATTTTAAATATTTTATTTGTGTATATTTATGTCTGAACACTTGAAATTCTTCTGTGTTTATCGATGAGCTTCTCTCCATTGATCTTGATTCAAGACTTCTGTTGGTTCGTTTTCAATGACAGAGTAATCAAGTGGTCTTCAATAGTCGGTCAATTCATTTGAATAATTGAGTCGGTGAGTTGATTTAATGCTGAATGAAATTAATGGGTATTAAGTCTTTTGTGCTTCAGAGTTCAATGGAATTGTGATTTTCAATTATCATTAGTTTTGGGAGAGTATCTCGAAAATCGGAGGAGATATCAAAATTTTAGTGATGACATTTTTTGTAGAGAATAAAAATGTGGGCTAAAATGAAGTTATTTGGAGAATTTCACCATCTTTCATAACAGAAATGATTATAAAAACGTGACCTCTTCGTACTTCACTAGTGGAATAAAGAAAGAGAAGTTGAAATTCTTCTACTAAATCCTCAAGAAACTTTTTTTGTAGAAACTTTTCTGATCTACAGAAAAAAAGTCTCTTTATAAGTGATGTAACCATAGAATATCTTCTCTTTACTCGGAAAATAAAAATCTGTCAAAAAAAATCATTACTCTCCACAAATTTTCTCTTGTCATTTCATCCAACAGAATTAATTTTGTATTCTGCAAACCAAACATGCACTAGCGCCTACACACGCAGAAAAATCTGAACAGAGAATATGATCTTTCTGTTCATATTATATGCACTATGCAGTGTATAAAATATGAACTATTGTTCCTTGCATAAAACATGCGCTATTAGTATAGAAAATATGCACTAATTGAGCATATTTTATGTTAAATTTTTAGCACATAAAATATGCTCATAATGCGCATATTTTATGCGTCCTGGAAATGCATAGAATACGAAATTATAAGTAACATAAAATATGTTCAAGGTAAACATAAAGTATGCTAAAAAATGAATCATATTATACGCTCAATGATTAGATTCTTCGGTCAGCATTTACGAATTAACGAATTTTACACGGTAGATAAGCGAGGTAGAGCGAAATAGACATTAATATGGGATCAGTCGGGAGTTTTTTCAGTTTTTCGTTATTATCTCGGTAGATAAGCAGAATAGGACGAAAGGGACATTAATATGGGATCCGGAGGGAGTCGTTTCAGTTTTTCGCAATTATCCCGGTGAATAAGTGAGATAGAGCGGAATGGACGTTAATTTGGGATCAGGAGGGTTTTTCCAATTTTTCGCGATTATCTTGGTATAATTTGGGATCAGGAGGGAATTTATTCAGTTCTTCTCGACTATTTCGGTGAGTAAGCGAGATAGAGCAACATGGATGTTAATTTCGGATCAGGAGGGAGTTTTTCCACTTTTTCGTGATTATATCAATGAACAAGTGAGATAGAGCGAAATAGACGTTAATATGGGATCAGGAGGGAGTTTTTAGATGAATTAATATTCCCCCGATCCCAAATTAATGTCCATTTCGCTCTATCTCACTTATTCACTGAGATAATCACGAAAAACTGGAAAAACTTCTTGGTGATTCCATATTAATGTCCATTTCATTCTATCTCGCTCATTTACCGTGATAATCGCAAAAAACTGGGGAAATTCCCTCCTGATCCCATATTAATATCTATTTCACTCTATCTCGCTTATTTACCGAGATAATAGCGAAAATCAGCCCCGCATGAGCAGCGACTACGTTCTTCTAAGCGTCGTCTACGCTCAAGTTTTTCTGTGTGCGACGGAGAAAAACTACATAGAGCATCAAATATGCTCTTCTAAGCGCGGAAATCATGCAGTCTTTTCAACATGAAATTGCCCCTATTAGTACATATTTTATGCACAATAGTACATATTTTATGAACAATGGTACATATTTTATGTACAATAATCCATATTTTATGTAAAAGTCGAGTGCATAAAACATGCATAATTAGAGCATATTGTATGTCAAAGGCCAAATCATATTGTATGAAATGCTCACTTCATATTCTATGCTCAGCTTTTTCTGTGTGCATCATGTTCATGTTATGAATGTGATCGACCTGTTCGTATATTATTTTCATGACATCACTTTGAATGGCTTTGTCGGTCATAGAGGCGTTCATTCACGGAATCAGCTGATCCGAATGGAGATAAGTTCCAAGTACAATTTGAGTCTTCAACTTCTAACCCTTCAGTTATATACGGAAACTCATATTATCGCATAATATAATTGAAAATTAATTAATCTCATTCAAAGAATTAAATTAATTAATTAAATTATAATGCACAAGTTTGGAATTCTTTTCGGAGGAGCTTGAGATCGAGCTCGAGTGAGTATCAAAGCTCACATCTTTCCCCTTTTTGGGTGGCTGCTTTGTTGTATATTATTGTTCGTATAATTATGCCCTCTTCACGTGAGTTCAGCCACGATACTCGTAATTTCACCTTTATTGCATTATTTAGTGTAACACCGTCAAGAATGATCGATTGGAATAAAAATGATGTTACAGTGAAACCTCCCAATATTTCCTCGCTCGGGGGTCTCCGCTGGAAATATTGGGAGGTTTGAGCGATCCCCACTCTTTCCGAATGTGAGAGAGAAGGCAGATAGTGCTGCTTTCTTCTAACATCTGTGTCTCTCTCTTTTTATTTGACTATCTTTGTCGCTTTGCGCATGTTTGATCATGCGCAAGAAAACAAGGATGGATACAGATAGAGTGAGAAAGAGATAGTGAGAATGCGGAGTGGGGGACTGTATTTCTCCTCTCGGAGGAGAAATGGAAATATTGAGAGCGGAAATATTGGGAGGTTTCACTGTAATTCATTTTTCAAATGTTTTTATCCCTTGCGCTCATTCCAAACCAATCCTCTTCATCCAGCCTTTCATTACTGGCGCTCAGCTGCCCAATATCATCCATCGCACAGCGAGTACTGTGCTGCCCGTGTTAAACGAAATGGGACGTTGCCACGTCGCAAGATAGTAACGAATTATATTTCTAATCATGATAATGACTGATCATTATTCATATTCCGATATATTTTTATTAACAAATGTTAAGGTTTACTTCTTTATTGAAATGGAAAGAATGAGAATTTTTTGTCGGCTGAGAGGTTCCGAGTGAAAGCTAGCAACGTTGGAGGAAAAGTTAAGTCGACTATTTAACTCGCACAATGAGCACTGTGCCGCTTTTCCACGATCTTGCTCAATATAAATCAATTTTTCGTATACATCAAATGAATACTTATACATTATGTGTACATTCAACGATAGTAAACATTTCAAAGAGAGAATTGGTAGAGGGTAAAGTCACAAGTAGCCGTATAGTTATTTATATGGGGGGGGAAAAAGACAAATGCGTAGCATTTCTCTTTGTAAAAAACTCGCCAAGTACGCGTTTGAGAGTTTGATATAAATGGATTAAAAAAGTTACGAAATACAGTGCAGCCCCAAGTACCTGAGTAGGACTATTCACTGGCTCGATTTGAGATAATAACTGGCCTAGCCTTGGCCAATGCATAGCCCTACTCGGCGTACTTAGTGCAAGAGAAAAAAGGCTAATCCCAAATCCAGAAGAAAACAATAAGATTAAATAAAAGGCAAAACACAAATTAAAAAAACGTGCTGGGCTGTGCAATCAATAATCGAACTATGTCATCCATGTATCAGCACAGCCAAGCACGTTTTTTTAATTTGTGTTTTACCTTTTATTTAATTTTATTGTTTTCTTCTGGATTTGGGATTTGCCTTTTTTCTCTTGCACTAAGTACGCCGAGTAGGGCTATGCATTGGCCAAGGCTAGGCCAGTTATTATCTCAAATCGAGCCAGTGAATAGTCCTACTCAGGTACTTGGGGCTGCACTGTATTTCGTAACTTTTTTAATCCATTTATATCAAACTCTCAAACACGTACTTGGCGAGTTTTTTACAAAGAGAAATGCTACGCATTTGTCTTTTTTCCCCCCATTTCAATACTTTTGTTCACGCATGATTCCCATTGAAACCAAAATATCTCTTGAGAGGATGTTACACTTTAAGAGTCTTAAAAAAAGCGTTTTTTAAAATATTTTTTCGAGAAAAACATGATTAAAGTTTGACTTAGTTCTAAATATGAAGAAATGCCTGGAGAAGAGTGCAAAACTTCATTCGAAAAAATCGGTTTCAGGTGATAATTTTCGTTATCCATATTTTGAAAAGTCTAAATTAATTTTTTGAGCAAAAAAGTTCAATTAATTTTTCTTAAATTCTCCAGTGGCGTTAACCCCTGAAGGAAAATGCAAGTTAAAATCGAAATGCGAGATGAATTATGCTAAAATTCACTGCGAAATTTAAAAAAAAAATGATCCTACTAATTCTGAATAATTGATTGACAAAATTATGCATTACCACTATGCATTTATCCGTCACAGTTTCAAAATGCAGAACTCGTATCAAATTTTTGATATTGATATCACTTGATTCCCAGACGATCGATGCGTAAAATTCGATCAGCATTCACTCGGCCAGTTTTGAATAATAAAAAAAGAAATGTATAAATGATTAAAAAAATAAAAGCACTAGCACACACGATCGTAGAGGTTTTACGAGGTTTTATGAGGTTTTACGATTTTAAGAGAGCTCTCTTATACACTACGTTCGTATTTACCTCGTCCGGCAGACGGTTGATGTTTCCCTTTAGATGAAGATTTAGGAGAATTTTTCAAGAAATCTTTTTTGTAGAGAATTTTAAGCATTATAAAAAAAGTCTCTTGATAAATTCTCCCAAAACTCATCATTCTCGGGGTATTTTCAATGGAAAAACGGAAAAATTCCGCACTGATTAACAGCGACACTGTTACGGCATTCGCAAGCGTGTGCTGTACTATACAGACACAAAGCCGTGTCTGTGTACACGCACACAGATGACAGTGCCATCGTCCCGTCTGTGTGACTGTACAGCGTACAGTATACGCCGTACGCAGACCCATGTCTGTGTACACGCACACCGATGCCAGTCGCCAGAGGCCTATCTGTGTGACTGCACACAGTAACAGCGGCCGCTCGAGATGTGAAATTCATAAACTTTTCGGGCACTATTTTTTTTTGTTCAAAATACACGCAAAAAATTTTTTTTTAATTTTATCTTGAACATTTGCTTAAAATGGACTTATAAAAGAAAAATTGACGTAAAATTTTGAAAATTCATCAAGTTATTTAAAATTAAAATTTCAAAGTGTTCTTTTAGCTGTATAGTATAGCGGTAGCCTCTCGCCTGGCATTTCATGCATGTGAAAGAGAGAGAGAAAACGTGTACTTGGCGAGAGACGCTACCGCGTCTCTTGATTGCGATTTTTGGCGGAAGAGCGGCGTCGCGCTCGTAGCGCGAGTAACGAAAGGCTAGTTGTGAGAGCCTCTTATGAAATCAATATTAAATTAATCAAAGGGAAAAGAAAAAAATGTCAAAAACGAAATAAATGATGAAAAGTGTAATGAAACTCTAACTTCAAGTTTACGTTTTTATTCAAATTTCATTTTGTCGTTCATTTCCTTAAAATTTTTCATTTATTTCGTCCGAACTGACTGTTCATTTATCAAGTGCCTAATTTTTTCTTTCAATTATTAAATTCTCTGAATCATTGAGTTTGTGGGTACCTTTTTGCAGGTGCGTCAGTATCAGGACTGTTACACAGGTAAGAGTAGTGTTACAATAGTCGTGGACGTGATGCAGCACAGCGCTTACAACGCGATCAACTCAATTAGTTAGCGCAGACGAAAGAACTTTGAATTTAATTCAGTTAGCACTGACAGCTGTCGAAATATTTATGTGAAAAATGGATGTTCAAGAATTATTGATATTCACATATGCTTAGTCAACACATTCATTTATTTTTATTAGGAATATATCTCTATATATTCAAATCTCAAAATAAAAAGAGGTGATGGATTCAGCCTATAAATTGAAGCCATGAAGCTCAAGGGATTTATTGCGTGACACTGACTGAAATATTGAACAGACATGTAGGCTTTACGAAATTAAAGTTCCAAAAATATTCACAAAATAATCATAATAATCGTCACAAAGAAATTTTTCGACTTATTTTTTTCTATTATTTCACTACTGCATTCTTCGAGATGATCGATTCTACGGCATTCTAACCTATTAACATTGTCATAATTACAATATCCAATTCCAGCAGTCATTGCATTCAGAAAATTCTTGCACCCACGAATGATACTGCATATCACACGCACGTTTTTTGGTATGGTGCCACACGTGAGCGTGGAGTCGCAATGCGTTTGCGACCATTGCAGCACTACCCTCAACCACAATAAATTGAGGCTCATTCACAAATAATAAGTAGCTTTTATTCATTAAATCCAATGCTGTTACAGTTTTCTCAATAATTCCAAAGCATTGGATTTTAGTCGCATCAACAATTGTTTGTATTTCCTCTTTTAATTAATTGCGAGATCTCATTATGGAAAGGCAAGTCGGGAATTTAACGATCAGAGAGTTTTCCAATTTTTTAATTGGCTTTTTTATGATAAATTGTTGAATACTATTTTTTTCGTTGAAGTTGCATATTAAAGTTCAAAACACTGTAGTTTTTTCCAATTTAAGAAAAAAATCACATTCCCGCCGTCAGGCAATAGAGACAGTCTTACCCAACGAAAGGGTATACCAACAATAACTGTAAGGGCGACTCCCGATACTGGCGACAGGAAAATAATATGTAGTTTTGAAAGCCTTCTTCATCGAGTGCTCGTAGAATCTTGTCTTCCGTAAAGCCTTCCTCAGGGAGATCTAATCGAATCATTTTGAACCATCTTTGTGGTGAGCTATTAGTTTAAGGGAAGGGAAAATTATAGTCACGTGAATCCTAGTTCGCTGAGATATAGGTAGTTCGGTACAAAGGTGAGGAAACACGGGAACTCCGAAAGTACAAACGACACTCGATCATCAACAAGCCACGTGCAAAGAAGATTAACGTTCATCATTAAAGGTTAATCCTTTTTGCACGTATCTCATTCATAGAGAAGCGATGAATAAGACAGAAAATTAAATGTACGAAATTCACTTAGTTTCGGATTAATTCAACGAACCAAACACCAAGTGACTCTTTCTCGATCAGATTAAGAAGAAATCGCGAAACTGTCGTATTATCTGAATAAAAATTTGACGAATTACACTGAAAAAAAAAATAGGGAAAACTATATTAATGAATAAACAGAAAAATTTTCAATGAAATCTGAGAAATTGCGTGTAAACTGATTAACCCTTTCATACCGATGGGACTTATACTATCCCATCGACGAAGCTGGTAAAGTCATTGCTGTTGAATCATGCGTTGTTATAGGATCGTTTAAGCATCTTTGAGACCTTCAGCTTTTCCGGCAGAAAAGTTATTTCATCATAATAAACACCTGGGAGTCTATTCTCGAAACGGTGGAATTCCCTCTTGTGGGAAAAACTGCTTTCGTGTACGAAATATTTCCATTGAGAAAATATTTCCGTCGTGGAATCAAGATTTGTGGGTTGAATTCATTTCCCACACGAAATAACGAAAGGATATTGTCACGTGATTAGAGAAACGTTTCTCTTTATGTGCGTTGTATAGGCTCTTCGGAAAAATATAAAATATAGTGATTCATTTATTATGAACAATTACTATTTTCAAAAAATTAAAAAAAATTTCCGACTAGTAGATTATGCATGGAATATTCTTGAGGGGCAACTGTCTGCATCAGACTTCTCTCCACGGTAATTTTCTCAAATGTGAATTAATGGATGGCGGAAGAATTTTTCGTCTAAAAACCTCTCCTATACGAAGCACATTTCCGACACGAATATAAACTCCTGAAATTCGAGAATAGATCCCCTGGAGGAGAAAATAACTGTTCCCGGTAATGGAAGACACTCGAAATTAATTAATTTCTTTTGCCGTAAGCCCTTCTTTGCCTTTTTCGAAAGGGCTAAGGAATCATTGTGAAAGTAATGAAACTTGATGTACTGGAATTTATTTGTAAACGAGACTACCAATTATTGTGACTGACCCTAGCGAAGGATCTTGGCAATTGAAACACCGTAACACAAGGGTGATTGTTACGTCCTAGGGGTACGTTAGTACGGTATTTTCCATCCCTAGGAGTTTAACTTATTTTATCCGTTATTTAGCGTTCAACAGAACACTGGGAATTCGTCGTTATTGCATTTTACTCGTGGATTTCAATTATTTCGCGTTTGTTTGGTCGCGAAGGGTTATCCGAAATGGTGCACTCGTTTCTGCGCCGACTTCGGGGGATTTCAGGAGAAAAACAGTGCAATCGTTTCTGCACCGTTTTAGGGAAAAGGGAGAAGTGACCACTAGAAGTATCTTTAACTAAATGGCATATTTTATTTTGCTCTCTGGTCTTTTATTAACAAAAATTGCTGTGATCAGCGTCTACGCGCCTCGTGTCTTGCTCGTGATTCTTACAATGTGCAATATTCGTTGTCTTGGTCTGAAGGTAGAATTTTGCTGATCTGTAAATTTCGGAATGCGCGTGTTTTCAAGCTAATGTCGTCAGCGTCTCGTCTTTTGCGTTTTGTCTTGTCTTTTATAAAGTAAAATCTTGTTATTATTGCTTTATTATCAAGATTTCGTCAATTTATGTTAGTTTAATAATTGAATTAATGAATATATAAAATTTTCTAATTTTTCCGGATGATGCGGTTGACTCAGACGTAACAGTGATCACAAACTTGAAAAGAATAGTTCAACAAAATTTGAAAACATAATCAGAAATTTGATAATTGGACAGCAAAATTCTCTGGGAGAATTCAGAATTTGATCAGTAAACAAAGTCAGAAAAGCAAAATTTTATAAACGAATGAAATTAATGAAAATTTTAAATAAATGGAAATAACTGTTTACTTCCATTTATTTCAAATTTTCACTAGTTGAAATTCATAAAATGGAGAGAATCAATAATAGTTAGGTTCATCATATAGTCATGCACCCAGAGTAGTTCGATGTGGGGTTAAATGCTCAAGGGTCGAAAGCTCTAAACTCGTTAGCTTAGTGTAATAACAGTGGCTTGATTATTAGGAAATTCCTCCGGTTAAATCTACTGAGAATTCTAAATTTTTTAGTCTCACAGAGCGATTTATATTCCATTAGTTGAATTAATTATTTCCAATAATCGACTATCATAATAATTAATGGTGATATAATTAAGCCCACCTGCTGATGATTAATATTTGCTTTTTTCTTTGCCAATTGAAAAAACAGATGGGAATAATTTTTTTTCTCCTCAATTCTTTCGCCAAAATCTTCATAAATAATTCGTTCCGAGAATTTCTATATGAATTTTTTGTGTAAGTGATCGAATTTTTTCTCTAAGCCGATTTATTTTCAAGATGTTGATAGAATAAAATGCTCTACGTCACTCCATACAATTCACAGTGGATCATATCATATGAGAAAGAAAATGCTCTTTTTCATACAGAATTTTATAAGCAGCAAAAAGGTATCCTGCAACTGTTCCGTGAACTCGCCCTTATATTGGTTATAAAAACTCTTGTACTATTGCACTCCTCATTCTTGGTGAAATCTCAGAAATATCTTTTTGGAAATATTTCAAAAATTGTTGAGTTTACAAAAATTTATCAGGAGACTTTTTTCGTAATTCGTAACATTCTTTATAAAAAAAAGTCTCAAGATTCTCAATCAAATCCAATTCGTTTCGGAGACATTTAGAAAATAATAATAATGAAATGAGCACACATCTGCTCATTTTTTTAACAAATTAATTATTATAAAAAAAAAATATTCAAAAAGTCCGTTCTTATAGTTTTTTGCATTTTCTACATGTGGGTATTTTTTAATATTTCAAAAGATGATCTATTTGATGAGAGAAAAGAAAATCTGAAATCAGTGAGCATCTGATATTTTCGATGTCATGGAAAATAGAATTTTCCCTCATCATTTCACTGAATTCCCAGTGAAATAACTCGGTTGTCATTATTTTGAAGGTATCTCCAATACAACTAGGCTTAGTAGAATTAATGAAGAAGCTTTTTTCATAGCTCTTAATACTCTCTACAAAAGGAAATCTTATAAATTTCATTGAGCTACGTATTTACCAAAGGAAATCTCAAATAAAATTTGCTTAAATTTTGTGTTTCAGGAGAGGCGAAACAATGAATGAAGAAAATACCAGATGAATTATGATGAATCAAGATTAACGAACATGATAGTAATTTGGAGATATTCCATTCAACAATGATCAACGCAACCATCTCGGACAATCACGAGGTGGATGCAATCCTTGATGTGACAATAAATGTTACAAATTTCAGTGAATTAAATTTAACATATTTCGATGATAAATTATCATGTGATAAATTTCTACCATCTGGAAGTGTATTATCGGCATTATGGTTCCAAACAACCGTTTATTTTCTCTATTGTACAGTATTTGTTGTTGCACTATTTGGTAATGCATTAGTTTGTTATGTTGTTTGGAGTAGTCCACGTATGAAGACAGTTACAAATTATTTTATTGTTAATCTTGCTTTTGGTGATATACTGATGACATTATTTTGTGTACCAACAAGCTTTGTTAGTACACTTATACTACAGTACTGGCCTTTCGGTCCAGAAATGTGTCCCAGTGTCAATTACTCACAGGTAAATTAATTTTATCATAATCTCACAGTTTAACAGTTAGTTCCCCATGTTTTTTCTTAGATATTTCAAAGAATTCGGAATAAAAAATTCAGATCATTTTCAATGGGTAGCCGGTGAAAATTGAGGTGGAAAACTTACCCTCAAGAACTCTTTCACTTTAGAATTTTGTGAAGGATATAAGATGAAAAAGTCTTACGAAATTGAAATATTATGTGATTGTAGCTTGAGCAGTTGAGGGAATAAAGAGGTCACGAGGGTGCATTTTCAAGCTCAAATTTCCCTGGCTATTCGACGAAACTAGTTGAAATCCTCAAGCATCACCAGTTCACTGAATCAGTTGTGAATTTAAAGAATCTATTCTATTAATTCAGGAGTAGAATAGTGGAGTGAGATGAAACGAAAAAATTTCTTGTAGATTATTTTATTATTTATTCATTTGTTAGGCAGCCTTTCCTGCAGCTCGAAGAATTCCGGGTAAATATGCAGAATATGGTGCTAGAAATAAAATTAATTTAAAATTAATTCAAATTTGCGTCAGGAAAGGAGGTGGAGAAAATGATGCAATGTATCGTAGTCAAAAATTCGAAGGTAAATATAGGAACTCGCAATAGCTCAATTGGTAGAGCATCAGGCTGGTAATTTGAAGATGGGAGTTCAAATTTTCTTTGCGCATTCCATATTTTTTCCGAATGTATGATTTATGATAATTATTAAATTTGATGTAGCCCTCTATTCTGCATATTTACAGAATTTCTTATGGAAAAGCTCTCCGAGGAATGTCTCGAAATCTTCTTATTCTGAAGATATTCGAAAAAAATGAATGAAGAATTTTTTTAATTATCTTAAAAAATGACTGATGCGAAATTATAAAAATTGTTCATAGAATTTTGTCAAAATCTGGGAAAGCATGAGATCTATGAGAATCTCTCAAGGGACCGTTCTTGTAACCCAAACAAATTCTATACAAAAAAGGTCTCCTGAGGATTTCCCCTAACCCACTAGTCACAGAGATATTTCCAAAGAAATCATAAAAAATTCAATTTATCTTTCTTCCCCACTTCTAAATTCTTAATAATCAAAAGATTCGTTCAATCATTTCAGGCAGTCTCTGTGCTTGTGAGCGCATACACCCTTGTGGCAATTAGCATTGATCGGTACGTTGCGATCATGTGGCCATTGAAGCCACGTATGAGTAAGCGACAAGCGAAATTATTGATCTTAGCTGTTTGGCTAGTTGCATTAACCGTCTCAGCCCCTATAGCTGTTGTATCACGTTTATTACAGCCAAATGAAAGATACAAAAAGTGCAATCAATTCATATGCCAGGAGTACTGGCCTTCTGCTCATCAGAGGTGAGATTTTTATATTATTTCTGTTATAAATAAAAAGGAAATTAGCGAATTTATCAAGTGAGTTACTTCGAAAATTTAGATTTAGAGCTCATGTTAGATATTTCCAACTGTTGATTTTAGGGAAATTCATGATGAGACCTCCTTTCAGAAAACTGAATGTGACCTAACAAATGTTGGAAAGTTTATCTCCCTGAATCTTATGGCATTCGAGATAGCTATTAGCAACGCTTCGAATATAATTCATTGATTTTTTATATTTTGAATTTCTGATATTCTATCAAATAAAATTTGAAGTTTTGCGCAAAAACATTCTGGAACAAATCACTCGAAACCGGCTTCCAAGATATTTTAAAACAAAGATCTAATTTTTTTTTAACTCTGTTTTTTTTTCTATTTTTCACAAAATTTTAGAATCTATCAAACTTAGCAGGTTCTAGAAAATTTTTTAGTTGGAGAGGATGCAATTCTGCAAAGAAAAAGGTTCAAACGTCCATTTTCCACAAACCGTTTGTTTTTGCGAAATCCATAATAGACTGGAAAATAATTTCAGTTGTCAAATGATAAAGCTCTTTTCCCTGAACTGACGATTTTTTTCATTCTTTTTTTTTTATCAAATACTTGATTGCGATTTGATCAATAGAATAATGAGTGAAAACATTTGTAAATAAAAGAGCTGAAGAGATATAATCTTTTAAGCAGTTCTCAAGTTTTTTTGGGTTATTTTATTCTCATGATACAATTGGATTTCAAGATTTGTTTTTTTTTTCTTTTCAAATATCTCGGAGTGTCCAGGAGATACAATGTTGTTCAGAGAAATCAGGTTCAGAGCGTGTTAGCAAATAATCTTTCTATGAATCATAAAATTCTCCACAATGCACCTCTTTTGACATTTTTTTCCTGAACCTCCTAAACTTAAAGATATTTGTGAAAGAAGCTCTATGAGATTCATGGACCACTCATCTAATTAATTTCCGCATATCAATTAAGGGGTGGGGGGGGGGGGGGGGGGGGGGTAAGGGTTTACGCGTGGAGAAAAAAACACTTTTTTTACGATTTTTTTTTAGACGTATAGATTACGCAGATTTATTGAAACCTTTTGAACATTATTAAGCATGGATTGAATAGCATTGAGTAATTTTTTTATGCGAAAATATCCACTCACAACGGAGCTTTTCCAAGAACGTTTCTTTGAAAGAGACGACTTGCGGTGATCACTGTATCTCAGCTGGATATTATCAGAAATAAAAAACCATTGAAATTTAGTCAAAGTATCATTAAATCCTCCCCCCAACGTTCTCTGATTATTAATTTTTTTACATTAAAGGGGTTTTCCACCAAAATTGTGCCACAAAACGGTGCAATTTTTTGTAAAATATAGCAGTTTTAACTTTGAATGACCATCAAAAATTGAAAAATGAAAAAAAAAAATAATCAGAGAACGTTGGGGGGAGGATTCAATGATACTTTGACTAAATTTCAATGGATTTTCATTTTTAATAATTTCCAGCTGAGATACAGTGATCACCGCAAATCGTCTATTTCAATAAACGTTCTCAGAAAAGCTCTGTCACCGGCTTGTTGGTGGATATTTTCGTATAAAAAATTTACTTCATGTTGTTGAATCCATGCTTAATAATGTTCAAGAGGTTTCAATAAAGTTGCTCAGTCCATACGTCTAAAAAAAATTCGTAAAAAAAGCGTTTTTTTTTCACGCGTAAACCTTTACCCCCCCCCCTTAAGGGATTACAGGAGGCTGCGTATGTATTGAATTTTCAAATCAACTGTTTGACGATGCTTATTAATATTTTTATCACAGAAAATTGTCAACGACTACAGAAAGAAATTAGAAAGTCAATGTTTCTATAATTTCATTATAAAAATCATAATTATTACTAAACAATGCTTTTGAAAGTTTGCAATTTACTAGGTGTTCCATCACCTCTTAACCCTAGACTGGTCACTTAGAGTGCCCCTACAACTTTGACCCCATCATGAGGGATTTACCTCCGTGTTATTTCAGCTGTGACGTTGTCGAATTCACTTTACACTGCCTGGGTGTGTTTATCGAATTTTCGGCAACGCCGCTCATCAGACAATTCCATTTAGCATGGGAAAAATTTGTCTGCATAATATGCATTTTCGTACAGAATATGTAATTTCCAAAATATAATATTTTATCGAACATTTCAATGAACGAAGTCAATTTTTTTTACGAATTTTGCCGAAAAGTAGTCAAAACTATCAATTATTGATGCCATTAGTCCTAAGTAAATATTTTTTTGAAATTATTGAAAAATCCGTTGTATTCACCGAACTTAGACAATTCAACTAGTCAATTGGTTTGAATTAACTAAATCCAGTAAACTCAACAACTTTTCAAATTATTTCAAAAAAATATTTGCTATGGATCAATGGCATCAATATTTGATAGTTCTCATCACTTTTGTTTTCTCAGTGTACGGGAACCAGTCTAGAGTTGAATGAATTTCTCGAAATTAGCAAAGATTGCTAAGTATTTCTGGTATACCCAACAATTCGACAAAACTAGAAAACTTGTATTTTTTGTATCAATTGTATCAATATCAATATAATATATCCTTTCATTCATCTTCTAGGTATTACTACTCAATAGCATTATTGGTTCTTCAATATCTCGTACCACTGATTGTGCTCATGTTCACCTACACAAGTATTGCAATCAGAGTATGGGGCAAACACCCCCCAGGCGAAGCTGAGAACACGAGGGACCAGAGAATGGCCAGATCAAAACGGAAGGTTAGTATTTTTCTACTTTTCTACTCTTACTCCATCCACTTATTGTCCCCAGCAATATTCACGAGGCGTTTGAGAATCGATTCGAGAATTGACTATTGAGCGAAGTTGTAATTGAATATATAACAGAAATGTCACCATTTCCTAGTGAATCTTTGGAACTTGATAGATTTTATTTCATGTTTTTATACATAAAATTGAGGATACAATGGATTTTTCGTGGATTATTTTTGCGATATCTTTCAAACTGTCGGGTTGACGAGAATTCCACAAGGGACCTTTCTTGTTTTCTGATAAATTCTTCCGAAACCAATTGATTTTGAGTTATTTGCAGAACAATTAAATTCCAATAGAATTGATCAAATCCATATAGATAGAAGATTTGAAAATTAATTACGAGTGGTTTCAGTAGAATTAACGATTTTTTTTTGCAGAAAACTTTCCGCTCTACCAAAAAAAGTTCCTGGCAGAAATCTTTTAAATCCTATAGTTTCCAAGATATCCTCAAAAAAATCAAAAAGTGCAGTTCTAAATCGAAATTTTCCTCTCATTCTCCTTCAGTCCAGAGTGCTCTTCATGGCCTCGAAAGTTGTGTCTCATGAATGTCAAACTTTCGAAGTACACGAGCACCCTTGATACCCATTCCATATGGTTCATTTGCAGTTGTAATGAGACAGTAACTGCCACTCCTGCAGTGCGAGAGATAGAGGATTCAATTAATTGCAACAAAACGATCGGAAAAGTGGAGGAAATGAAGATTAATCGATTCACCTACTTGTTCGAAGCTGTTGCGTATCCCATTGGTACAAATTCTACTTTTTTATTCATTTGCTGAAGATCAGGAGAGCATTTCACTGATAAGAATGCATTCTCGTTAATTAGAGACTCTGCATAAAAAATCCACGAGCGGTGGTGGCTGCAAAAGTCTTAAAAAAAAGAATCAATTGAATTTTAATGTTTCTTCTACAGATAACTCTTTTTTCTGAAGTGCTGATTATTCCATTATTTATTTTTTCATTAAATCTTCTTCTTTTCTCCATTAAATTTTTAATTGCAATCTCATTAATAGAATGGTGAGTAAAAACGTTTGTGAATGGGAAAGCTGGAGTGATAGAATCTTTTAAGCTTCTTAAGTTTTTTCATTCTATTATTTAATTTTCATGAAGTAATTGGATGTGAAGATAAGTTTTTTTTTTTTTATATTCTGAAATGACAGGGACGTAAAGTATTCTTAAAGAAAGCTTTTTTCATGGAATAAAAGCACATCTACAAAAAAAAATCCGCATTAAAATTACTCTATCACTCTTAAAATCTGAAATATTTTGAAAAAACCTGACAAAAAAGTGAATCAAAGAGTTCAAAACAATTTAATCCAATTACATCATCAGTTTTTCATAAAATATGTTGGACATAAGGGAAATAGAGAAGTTATTCCAATTTGCTTTTGTAGTCCTTCTCTCGAAGAAAAATCATTAGAATTTTTTTCCCATTTCCCTCTTAGCTTTCGGAAAAGAGAATGAAATTGACTCTTCTCGCTTTATGAAATTTATGAGGTGATCAACAAACCTTCAGGGCTGTATATCATAAATGTTCGTGGACAACCAGGCTGTATTCTGCTTCCTCTATTTGGCCAAAAATCAGCAGTACCACTGTCTCTCACCATACCATAAAATCCTGAATCCGTGTGAATAATGTCAACGAATTTGGCGTCATTCTTAGTGAGCCTTTCATTGAAAAAGTTAAAGAATGGACCGGCTGGATCAAGACCTTGAATGAGAAATAATAGGATCTCGTCGGGGGCCAAATGGAATTACATAAATCCAATGAAATCGAAAAGTCAATTGAATGGAAACACTCAAAATTTATGGGGAATTCACATTTGTTTCATTTTCTGGTCTACAAATTCTAAATTCAATCTTCAATTGAAAAAAAAGAAAAAATAAATTAAGAAATTTCATTAGAAATAGGAGATTCCTAATTTTCTACATTCATTGACAGAAACAAACATTTATATTCACGTTCATTCTTTTTTTATTTTTCACAGAATAGCTTGGAAATGAAGAGATATAAAGAAATTATTTAAATCACCATTTTTATATCTCTTTTTCTTTTTTTTTTGTACAAAGAAAGTTATTACTAAAATTTTTATATTTCTCCTATTTTCCGAGATATTTCGAAGCAATTGATTCTAAAATTGAGGTATTTGGTTTTAAGGAATCCCTACCAATTTTACCTGTTATTCGTGGCAGTAAAAATCCAATTTTTCTTCCAATGAACCCAGCAACATGTGCACCCATTGAATGCCCGACTACGTGCACAAGTTTTTTTGAAATACCATCTACAAACATTTTAGTGATTCCCAATGCAATGTGTTTACCCACATCACCAACATTTGATACAACCTGAATGTAGTTTCCATCAGCCAATTCATTCCAGTCCACACATATTACATTATGATCACCACGCTTCAAATACGCTGTAGGTAAATAAAATTAAATTGAACGTCAAACGCTAAATATATTCAGCACTATTAAATATTTACGAATCTTCCATTGATATTCATCAAATTTTCAAGTTTCTTCAATTGATCCGTTTAGAAGAGTAGGAAGAGTGTATGACAAATACTCGTATTCAGTAGATTGGGAAAAAACACGTGAAATTTAGAAAGTTTAATTTTCGTCCAGTACTTTAAAAATTCTAGCGAAAAATGTTTTTTTCGATTGATATTTCGATTAGTGGAACTTTCTTATTTATCAACCGAAAACAAACTTTTTTTTTTAATTTCACGCCATTTTTTCCGATCTATCCAATCGTATGAATGCCAAACCTCTATCTCTATTGGGGCAAAATAGATTATTGGAAAAACTCTCAATTTTGGAAAATTTGACGAACAAGAATTATTTATTTTCATTATTCCAATGGAATTTCCTTCCTGCATCGAAGAACAAAATGAATGGAATATTTTTTCTCGGAAAAAAATTATGCATTCACTTCATTCACATATTGATTCAATTTTCAAGTACCATCAACTATTGTAGCAACGCTACTGCTGTTTATACTTTCCGTAAATCCATGAATATATATTACTGTATTCTTCTCAGCGTCCATATACTGCACCAAATCTACTGCTTGATGCACGTATGCATCCACGTAAATTCCTTGGACGGTGCTGCAATTTTTTTCACACAAATTGAATCAATCACTTTTATCATATTGCATTCGTTAGTGTTATTCATAATAATTTTATTGTAAATGTACGCTAATATTGATTTGAAATAATTTTTATTACCCAGTGTAAAGACGTAAAAAAATTCGCGCCAGTTGCTCCTGAGGTGCAGCATCAGCTGGAATTTTTATTCGCAACGGAATTAAATCAAATTAGGTAGAGAATTAGTGTAATTGAATCATAAAATGAAAATATTGGAGAGTGAATAAATTTTTTCATTAGGAAACCCTTCTACTTGGATTTCATCTTGGTGGTTCTTTTTTATGGTACTGAAAATCGATGAACAATAGTTATTGCCGTAATTTCACTAATATTTCTGAAATTATTGGACTTGAGAGTAAATCGGAATGAGCTTTTTTTTGTTGTTGTGAATTATTAAATTCCGTCTGAAAAAGAGTCTCAGGTACAAGATTTACTACACTTGCTCCTTTTCACAGAATTTTTAAATGACAAAAAAAAAACATTTCAAGTTCAAAAATTGGATTTTCATTAATTTATAAATATCTTAAAAATGATTAGAATTTAGAAAATTCATCAAGAGGCTTTTCTATAGGAAATCAAATTTTCTAGCAAAAAAGTTTCCTCGAAGACCATAAAATTTTGCCTAAAGAAGTTTTTCAAGTACAGGATTTCCCTAAATATGCTCTTTTCCGCAGAATCTTCAAATGACTAAAAAAAATTTTTCTAAGTTTATAAATTTGATCTTCAGTATTTTACAAATATCTCAAAAAACGACGAGATTCACGAAAATTCATTAACCGACCTTTTTTTATTGACAATCGAAAATTCTACAAAAAAGATCTTGAGACACGTCTTTCGAAACTTGCTCCTTCCCAAAATATTCTCAAATTACGTCAAAACTATTTATTCAAAATATCTCCAAAGCCCCCGAATTCATAAAATTTCACTAAGACCCCTTTCTAAAGGCACTCGAATTTTCAGCAAAGAATATTCCCATCGAAATCCTCATAAACCCACTTGTTTCTAAAATAATCCCAAAATCCTCCAAACACCTCCACTTTTCTTTGAAACTATATCTACCTCCCCTCGAATCGAAGAGAAATTTAATTCTATTTCTTAAATTCAAAATCAATACTCAGCACTGTTCTGATCAGTCCCTTCCCCCCCCCCCCCCCCCCCCCCCCGTCACACACATCCAAGCCAAGAGATTCAATCCTCAATCAATCCATTTCACTTAACTCTGCACCCAGGGATTAACACATATGATGGATAGAAAAATTGATTAACTTTTCTCATTAAAAAATAGAGATGAAAAAAGAAATAAAAAGAAATGAACGAAAAGCAATTTCAATCAGATCAACTTCAGTTATACATACCAAGTAGGCCACCAAGTGCAGCAATAATGAAACGGTGAATAATCATCTTCAATGAAAAAAACAAAAGTAAACTCATTATATCGCTCACGCTCGTATATAAATTAACTTTTTTGTCTTATCAAACCACTAAAAATTATTCACATCGCTTAAAACGATTTATGGCATGTTCTTGGCCCTTATCAATCCAATTGTCAGCCATGACGAGAGGGGGAAAGAATTGAAAAAACGCATCAATTTATTTCAATTTATTTCAAATACATGTTAAGTGACAGACGATTTTTCTTCAATGTTTTTTTGATAAATGTCAATTTAATTCCGGCTTTATTTCCCATTAATTTTGAAGAAATATTGAGGAGTTTAGACGATGTTTTGGAGAGGGAAATCACTCTGCTAGCTAATTTGTAGGGCGCAGAGTTTATTTATGACTTGGCACATGAGTTATCATTAATAATAATTATGTTTATCTAAGCGGGCGTCATTGCCCTACAGGCTGAGCGTTGTTATTGTTATCATCATTGCTTTAACCATTTTTTTTTCAGATGTCAGTTGACTCAACAGTTTCTCTTACCACTCTACACACTTTTCTCTATGTAAACACAAGGGGTGATTTTAATGGTGGGATTTATTCTCCCTTTCATCAATATATTTATTGGCTATTTATTTTTATCTCGATGTCATTTCGTTCAGGAATATGTGCAGTAGGAGAATGAAGGGGGGGGGGGAGAATAATATTTATTGAGATGAATGTTTTTCGGTGATGGAAGAGAGGGATATGTTGGAACGGGGCTATTTTGCGGTCGATTTCTCGGAAATATTTCAGAAAATAATGAAGATCCGGAATTTTTTGTATAGAGCTTGTTTTTAGGGAAGAAAAAGAGGCACAGAAAAAGTAATGACGAGAATCGTGTCATCTCTCTTAGATGTCGAGAAATTTCCATGGAAATAAAGAATAGTGGCAGTAGAAAATCTTTTTGCACATCAGAAAATTTCAGTATTCCCTTGAATTATATCAGGTGAAACGGAATTATCAAATTAGATAAAATACCTCGAATTTGATGCGATACACCGCATCGATTAATCGATATTTGAAAATCGAACGGAAGTTGATAGATCGTTTTTTTTTCTTTTTCAAACTAAAATAGGTGAAACGGAACTATTGAATGTTATGTGATATTTCGAATTTACTGCGAGATATCTAGTACAGGTAATAGAGGATTTTGCACTAAATTGCAGGAGTTATTTTTTTTTACAGATAGGTTCCATACGACGTACTGAAAGTAAAAACACAAAATACCTACAAATAAGGCGGGTGGAAGTGTCACCATTTTGCGAAAAACCGTTCGGGCCTGTATCTCCTTAACCGTGCACTCGAGGCCCACAATGTTAATGAACTTTATTGTAGATAATTGAATTTCCTATCTTTTTTGTATCATAATTTTTTTCGTATCACTTACCATTTACGACTGATAAGATTTACTTTACTAGCATTTTATTGTTTAAATAATTATTAGAAGAGCTATCGGTCAAAAAGTCAATGAACGGGATAGTAATAGTCTGATAAATCGTAAATGGTAAGTGATTCGGAAAAAATGCTGAAACAGAAAAAAGATAGGAAATTTAATTATCTACAATAAAGGCCATTACCATTGCGGGCCTTAAGTGCGCGATTTCGGAATTACAGGCCCAAGGCATAATGGACAAGAGTAATTGACTCCTCTATTACCTGTACTAATCGCATCGATTAATCGAATATTTGAAATGGATCGATCGAATGTTACTGTTTTTTGAAGAAATCAATATTGATGCAGACGTGCATAACGCGCTCTTCTTTGCTAGGCCTCTTAACTAAAAACAGGTGAAACTGATCTATCGGATGTTATACGATATCTCGAATTCAATGCGAGAATATCGAACGCATGTTCGAAAATGATCAATCAGAAATTGTCGTTTTTGTAAGAAAGAAACATTGATGAAGCCAAGTGTAGCGCGCTTTTAACTGCTAGAATTGGCAGCAAAATTGCGGACGATAACTACTCGAGAAATGATAAATATTTTATTGTGTCATTCTCTGACTCAACAATAACTTCAATAACTTATGTCCAACGCCGGAGGCCAATTCAGATCTTGTTTTCCAATTCTCAATACAGGTTTTATATCGTCAGCTATTCTATATGTTTCAAAACTTCATCTGCATCCTCCAGTTATGTAGGAAAGTGTCACGCTGACGCAGCTTGACGTAAAACGATTTTATCAACGTAATACTCGTGGAATCTGAGACACAACAACTTTCCGTGAGCAATATCACTGGGGAATTCTCTTTAAACTTTTTTTTTTTAAAGATATCTGCAAAAAATTTCCCTTCTATGTTCTGATACTATATGCATCATTGATGAATCACTGCTGGATAAAGGATCAGGATTATCTTCTGAGCCTGTCTTTTCAGCAAGTACATAGAAGGAAGAATCCAGCTTAAGTAGGTCCGAGATAAGTCGCCCTACGTACAAATGTATATCTGTGAACATTAATTGAATGGAATTCATATAATCATTATTTATTTGAAGTTCATTCATAATTCACATATCGTCGCCTTAGAGTGAAAGGGGCGTAAGTGCCATTTTTCCTGATTTTTTTCTTCAAAATAACAAAAAGGCGTATCTCCACTATTATTGCTCCAATAGGCTTTCCAAAGCCTTTTACGCAATATTAGTGGAAAGAAAAAATAATAACATAAAGGCGTAAGTACCACTGACTAATAACAAAGGGGCGTAAGTGCCGGAGATACGCCCCTTTGTTTTTCTTAGCGTTTTCATTGATTTTTCCCTAATCATCGGAAAAAAACTAATAACAAAGGGGCGTAAGTGCCAAAATTGAAATAAAAAATCCTAAAAATAAAAGGGGGTAACTCCAAAAACTTTCATATACTGTAAAGAAAATTATAAAAACAAAAAGGCGTAAGTGCCAAAATTTAAATAAAAAATCCTAAAAACAAAAGGGCGTAACTCCAAAAATTCTCATGAGATAAAAAAAATCATAAAAACAAAGAGGCGTAAGTGCGGAGATACGTCCTTCTCACTTTAACTTTAACAATTATGTAGCGTTTAAAAAGAAAATAACAAAGGAGCGTAAGTGTGGAGATACGTCCCTTTCATTTTGGAATTGGTAGTTACGCCACTTTGTTATTTTAATTTTCAATTATCCAAATAATGTTCCAGAGGCCATAAAAAACATTTTGGAGTGATAAGTGGACTTACGCCCCTTTCATACCAGAATTTCGTGTTTTTGGCACTTACGCCCCTTTCACTCTAAGGCGACGATATTTATTCGAGTGATATGAGTTTCAAATGCTTCACACATTTATATTATTCTACAAATATCTCAAAAATGATGGGGCTAAAAAAAAAAACTCTAGAACCGTTCTCTGTAAATCATAGAATTTTCTACAGAAACAATCTCTCGACAATTTTCTCTATCAATAGCCTCCTCATTCCAAAGTTATTGACGGAAGAAGAGAAAAAAATTCGCGGACCGTTTCTCTGCCGATCTTGGGAGAAAATTGATGCTCGTCTCCCATAGTAATTCCATAAAATTATCAAGGCTTTCATGAAGTATTAATAATACCTTCCATAAAGTCGATAAACTGCGAAATATCGAAGTGGACTTTTTTTTCTCCCTTATTTTTCTTTTTTTTTTAACGAAAGATCCTCATAATTTTGAGGATAGACGGGTAAAGTTTCTCTCACGTGCCTCGTGGGCATGAAAAAAAATAACAGCTCACGATAGCCCGTGTGGTACCTACTGTTATTTATTATTACTTATATATTACTCATTCTTTTTTTTTTCATCGTTTTTTATCTCCTCTTGGCCATTTTCGCTTTTTTTTTCTTGTCTTCGAGAACTCAATGGATCAAGTAGGATGAAATGGGTCAGAGACTTCTGGCACAGGCATGAGGGAAAAACTTATGGACTAGATGTGAATGGAAAACCTGAGGATACAGAGTAACAAATTGTGTCGCGTGATACAAGATTACGTCGCTTGAACAAATATTTTCACGGGTGTGGGAGTCAATTCTCCAGAGTTCTAATAAATTGTGTTTTTCTTTTCTTTTGTAATCATTTATTTTTTCCTGTTATGTTCGCCCTTGGGGGCTGGAAAAAGAATCAGATCTTATAAATCATCATCGACACTTTTTCTTCGGTTGAAATTATGAAAATTAATTTTTTCATTTGAGGAAAATATTTTCAAACAGAACGTAAATAATTTTTCATTCATGAAAATTTAATTAATTGTTTAGAATTTGATGAGATAATTGCGTTTTTTTGAGTGAAAGAGAGAGAGAGAGAGAGTTCGCTTTTTGGGAATAGCTCGAAAGTGGAATAGAATTTTTTCTGTTCAGACCGTTTTTTTGCAGAAAAGCAAAAAATACAAAAACAGTTTAAACAAAAAAAAATCCGTATTTCTCTCAATTCCTGAGATATTGGTTGCGTTTTATTTTTGTGCTAAATCTCTCAACTATTTCCTTGATTTCGACATTTTACTGAGATAAAAATCATTTTTATGCAAAAAAGGGTGACCAAGAGAGATACATATTTGATTTTTCCCTTCGTAAATAATGCGTATAAACAACCCAAAAAAATAACAAGAATGTAATATAGATTGATATTCATGCTTGGGGCTTCTGCTCAAGCTCATTCCTTTTTGTGACTCATAAGTTCTGTTTGAATGGCACCACGAGGCAACAAGATCAAAGTAAAGACTGAGAATGAGACCATCGGGAGTCTGGTATTTTTTTTCATCTTGTTTTATAGCCTTGTACTTGTAAAAATTTTCACTAAAGTTGATTCATTTCATTCTTCATTGAAAAATAAAGTGGGAAATTTCATGCAAATTGTCTCATGAATATATTTTGAAACTATTGGGTATAGGGGGAACTTGTCAAGAGACTTTTTCCAGAGAATTTGATGGCCTACAAAACATGTCTTTTATCAAATTCATGCAAACCTCATATTTTTCGGAGATACTTGCCGAGTAATTGCGTTTTGGAGGGGTCAAATGAAATGTGACAATTTAAATTTTAGATTAGATTTTTTATGAATTATCTTGGAATCTAGATGAGATTTTCACGGGTTTTATGACATTTTTTTTATGTGTAGAAAGGAGAGTTGTAAAAAGCGTTTCGTGCAACATTCTCGTAAACAAGATAATTTCTGGAATATTCATTGAATAATTAATTAGTGGGAAACAAACAGAAATGAGCCAATTTCGTCATTCCATTAGTCTTTTTTTAATATTTCAGAATCTGAGAGGAATAAGAAAATGATTGTGATGACCTTATTACTGGAGATTAGGACTGCGGAAAAGAGGTCGCAAGGAAAATTGCTCCATCTTATAGATCTTGAGATGTTCCATAAGGGATAAGAGACAAATAGCACTGTCTAATTTAATGTATTATTCATCTATTCTCATAATTAAGATAAACAATAGGGGATTCTTCTAATTCTGACGTCTTATTTGTATTCTATCGAACTTTTTTCCTTTAATCGGCGCGGAATTAAATAGAGCCATATCCATGCAATGGATATTTAATATTTCTCTAATAAAACATGAAGAATGAATTTGAAAAATAAATTTGGATCATTTTATTAATCTCTCCAAAACTAATGGGCTCACTATAATTCATTATAGAATCTTTTTTATAGATAATTGAATTCCCTACAGAAAATGCTCTTGATATTTTTCTCTTATTCTACTAAACCCCAAGATATTTTGAAAGTAACGAAAACGATAATTCTTTGATATTCAAGTTTTGATTTCTTCAACTTTATTTCCGAAAAAATCAGTTATATTTCTCTTTTTGAGAATTTTTCATTATCTTGCGTTTTTTCCGTGATAATGCAAAATTTCTTCGAATTAAACTCTAGAAATTTGAAACAAAAAATATAATAATAAATATTTCGTTAATATCCCTAAAAGTATTAGATTTACGGAACTTTATTTAAAAAATTTATTTGTAGCCCATCGAAATTCTCTACAAGAAAGATCCCCAGATATTTGCAGTTTAATGAAAAAGACAATTCCATTTGCATAATCCTCTTTTTCGATAAATATTGAGTGAAAGAGAATTAATGATACTTTATCGAGATTGAAGCTCAGTTTCAGCTGGTTACATTACGAGGACATCCCGTCGTGAATGGACCTTCGATGTTCGTAGCTTTTATACCAAATGGGGAAAAAAAATTGATAGAAATAACGTGAGGTGAGAGCAGAAAATGAAGTGGAATCGATGATAAGAAAGTTACACAGAGGAAAAATGATATTGAGCCAAGGAGTCACGTAGTCGATATGATCAGCCTGGGAACATGAGATGCAACCAATGTCATACATCACTGCTCTCAAAGGAAGCAGATGAAAAAGTACATGGCGAAAGGCTATTTACAACCATCCTAAAATATGTGAAACGTGGAAATTCTCGAATTTCTCAGATGCATTCTGATACAATATTTTTTTATGTGCTCATGCATGAAATCGTCAACAAACTTGATAACAGGCCAGTGAAGAGACGAGTATACTTTGGTTATTTGAGAGGATTCATAGTCCTATCTACTGAAATAAGTCTGAAAGGAAATCCGGAGATTTTAATGGAAGGATATTGTTTTAAGGAGAGAATCGTCCTTTGATGCGGATTTAAATTTCGATTGGATAGAATTCTCCCTTTCATTCTTTACCTTCAGTCTCTGCTGTTTATCCTGGCTGAATGAAATTGTTTATCCAGGATTTTGCATTTTTTTAAAGTTTTTTTTATTGATTTTGCGTAATCTTAGAACAATTCATTTGTGAAGTTTAAAAGAACTCGTTTCAAAAAATGTCTTAATAAATTCCGAAAACTTTGATGATTTTCACGATATTTGAAAAGTAAAAAACTTTGAAACTCAATTAACGGAAAAAAGTGAAAAGTTAAAAAATTTTGTATACATTCTTTTGGAGATATCTTAGGAATTATCAGATCTAGGAGAATTCGATAAAAGACTTTTTTATAGTTCATTAAATTCGCTACAAAAAATTATTCTTTACATTTTTTCCTCAATCAATTCAATTCAAAGATATCTACAAGAGAAATTCCATGATTCTTTGACTTATTCTATTTCACTACTTCATTGATGAATTTACGTAAACTATTTCGAATACGAAAAACATAAATAATCGTAGAATCAACTGTAGTAGCTCATTTCTACATTTCTGTTCATACAAAAATAACTCATATTCCACTTTTAGCAATAAATCCATAAAGGTTTATTTGAAAATAGTACTAAATCATTTTTGTTATCAAATTGACTGAATTTTATAATCATTCGGCAGACGTTGAAACAAAAATTATCGAGTAAACACTCGAGGCTTTTTAAAAATACACAAAAATATGATTTTTTTAGGAACGAAAAATGTGATTTGTGTTATGGTTTCATTGTTATTTTTGACATCTGCTCGAACCTTGATAGCAATGAATAAATAAAAGAAAATTTGAATAACTGAAAACATTCGGGATGGTCAAAAATCGATACAATAAAAATAAATCATTCAGAGTACGAATAGTAGAATTGTCTGTTCTGTGTTCATAGGGGAATTGTGCAATCACAGAATATTTTTACTGTTGACGAAGAAGATGAATTAAAAGAGGAAAATTACGTCGCGAGTATCTCTGGAATTATTGGGTTTGTGGCGATTCATCAAGGGAGCTTTTTTGTGAAAAATTCAGTTCCCTACCAAAGAGATTTCTTGATAAAGTTCAATAAACCCATTTGTTTTTGAAATATTCATGAAATGATGACAATTAAAATTTTTCTTATTGAACTCGTTAAAAATGAGGAATGTTTTTATTTTATTCACATAATTTCCTATGAAAAAGTCTCTTGCAATTTTTCTCCCAACCTATTAATCCAGGAGATATTGAATGGATAATGTGTCTTATTGCTTTTTGGATGTAAAGAATAGAGATCAGAAATCATTGATTTTGCGGGAATTCTCGTAGTGACTTTCTTTGTAGCTCATCAAATTCGCTACAAAAAAAAGTTTCTTGCCATGTTCTCTTGAATCTACTCGCTCTGAAGATATTTTGAAAATAATACAAATGTTAATTGCTTCAGGATGCAAAAATAATTAATTTTAGCAAATTACGTTGTACATTATTTTGCGAATATCTCAGAAGCTATTGATTCGATGAGAATTTTCTAAAACACCTTTGTGGAGCCATTCAAATTTCTTCAAAATGAAGTTTCGCGATATTTTTCGTTAAATACAATAACATCGAAGATATTTGCAATATTATCGTTTAACCTTTCTTCAATTACGTTTCTCTATCATCTAATATTTTTTTTAAGTCAAGGAAAAGGATGAAATCCTATCGATTATGAACGAAAACATCACGCTGAAATTTCGGAAGTAACATTAAGCGTTAATAGTTTTTTTTTTTTTTCGTTTTTTCAAACAAAGAAGATAGAGAAGAACCATTAGTGATGAATTGTTCTGTGAATTGGGATGGAAGAAAAATGGTAAAAAAATGACTGAAATAAAAGTACAAACGAGAGGCTTTTGTTGCAACAGAAAAGAAAAGACCAAAAAAAAATTACGATTCGTAGTACGTTAAACTGTAAAAGCATTAGCCACTACCTATAACTATCAGTAATCTCTCTTCTCTTTCACATTCACCGTTCAAAAGAGGAAACTACTTGATTCATCCAACTTTCTCTATTCCATCTATCAATTAGTTCATCGTCCAATTTTATCATTCTCCACTCAGTCAAGTTCTAGTCAATTATAATTTGCCCGCAGAATTCAAATTGAGAAAACGAAGAGACTTATGCTTTCTCTTATAATATTCAATTTCATTTAATTCAATTGAACAAATTGAGTTTATAACTTTTGTTCTTTTTTTTCTGGTAATTTATTTCTGAAGAATATCTCGGAAAATAATTGAGATAGGGCAATTTTTGTGGAATTATTTTTTGTAGAGAAAAATAAAAGCGACGAAAAATTCCATTCAAAAAGATCTCCCTTTCTCACAATTTGCCAGGTATTCTCAGGAAACTTCGGTCATGAATTGAATTTATTTTCGAAACTAAGAGAAATGGAGATTTTTTTTCAAACTATAGTGTAACTCCAATTTTTCCCTGTGAGAAAGAAAAGCTCTTCCGAAAACCTCGTTATCTCCCCTAGTTTAGAAGATGTTCGATGAAGTATGTTTGAGAAGAGTTCTCCTGTTATACCTTTTCACTACTGGAATCCTTCGGAGCTCGTTACACCTTTCTCCATTGATGAAGTGTCGAGGTGATGTGTCTAGCGGTTTTGATTGTCTGATTCCATGGTTTTTCCATTGATACTTTAGTCGTCTCGTTCTGTGGTCCTCAGTCTAGCGGTAATTCAAAGTAGAGAGTGAAAGCGAATTCACAACTTGATTATAGCCGAGACAGGGCGAGGGTACTAACTACCAATGAAAAGAACGTGAGCTACCCTTGATATTTGCACTTGCGGTCTTTTATTTCGTCGATACTTTTACAGTCTTCTATTATTGACTGGGTGAAGACTTATCCCACGTGTTAACAATCTAAAAAATGAGCACATAAAAATATGTAATAATGTCTCGTAGATGGTACTTATTTGTCTACATTACATTACTAATTGACAATGATTTTGGTGGAGGAGCTTTCTACTCCGCAGCAGCTCAAGTGACGAAATTATCATCAAGTATTTTCTATGGGTAGAATGTTTCCCTAGCCGCAATATATTCACATTGCGAGAGATCACTGGGATGGATTTTCCCAAAAAAAAACAATAATTTATTTAAATATAAACCGATAAATTACCTCAGTGATGAATTTCTCTGTTTTATCAAATTGACAGTTTTCAGAAAGTAATTCTCACGGGGCTGAATTTTTCTCTAACTGAACGAATAATACTATAAAAAAATGATAGAGAGGTGTCGTTTCCAATGAAAAAGATAATTATCTGAGGAGTGACGAGAGTGATCCTCTCGGGGATGGATTGTCCCCAAATAAACGAAATAATAATCTAAAAACTGTACGATAATAACCCTTACAAGAATCCATTTTCTCCAAATAACTAGAATAATAAGATGGGCTTCCGGAGTTTCATCACTGAGAGTGCAGCATAATGCCGATGATACAGCTCAATGCCGACAATGCAGCTTGATGCCGAGAGTGCGGAACGATATGATCTCGTAACCGCGGGTACGGTAACAAGAGCGAGGTCTCGTTACCAAGAATCTGGGAAATAGTCCCAGTTCGGCTGGTGGGGCTGGTAGTCCAACCGAGACGCCACATGCTGGTGACGCCACTCCCCTTCTTCACGACGAACTTCATCCTCAGGGAGACGAAGCTGGTCCAAGATGGCACTCATGATCTGACCTTGATCGATCTCGCCAAGCTCGGTATATGATGGTCCTCTACGATCGTACAACGGGTAATGCTCTCTAGAATCCTGGTGGTGATAGAGTTGGGGCAGCTCGTAAGGGGCGTATCGAGCCGAAGGTTCAGTGGTGTCTCTATGTGAAGCTCGAGCTGGTAGCAAGTTACGGAGTGGTGGTGAAACAGCTACCTGATTTTTGCGGAGCCGAGAAGTGAATTCAAACTTGTCCGAGGTTGAAGCTCTACGTGGGCACTGGTGTTCTTCCTCGGTAGTGACTCCTACGCAGCCACACATCTGGCAGAAAGAGTCTATAGGGTTACTTGGACACTCTTCAAATGTGTGCCCACGCGATCTGCACTGGTAGCAAAACGGCTGTCTGGTCCTTCGTCGTCCACGTTTCCCTCGATTCCTTGTCGGTCTGTGGTTCGTCGGGTATTCTGTCAACTCGTTCTGTTGTTGTGTGCGTGGCGTGTGGGTGTCTGTGTGATTGCCAGGGTGTATGGCTGTATGTGCGGGTGTGGGTGAGTCTGCGGCGTTGAATCCGAGTGTGGTTGTGTTGATTGGTGTAGGTGGATGTGAGACTGCTTGTTTGGCTGTTTGTGAGGTGGTTCGTATGATTCTTCGTGTGGTTTCCGATGCAGGGGTTGGTGTGATTGCAGTGGTAATTTCAGTGACTGGAAGAATGTTCGTGTGCATGGCCGCATGTGTGTTAACTGGTGTGGGACGTGTGTGCGTGTTGGTTGGCAGTTGCGTGATGGAGTCCATAGGGGTGAGAGTCACAGGGGTCAGCGGTGGAGTCTCTGTGGCGACAAGTCCGTCCACGAAGTCAAGGTCAGCCTCGGTAGGCTCCAGCTCCAGGACCTCCGCGTCTAGTGGGTTCGAAGTCTCCATCTTCTCGAGCTCGATCCAAACCTCTTGATCAGTATTGACCCCAACCTCGCAGGTCTTCTTTTGACAGCACTTCTTGTAAGCCGAATCATGGGTTAGTGTCTCCGAGTAACTAAAACTCGAAGACCTGGTATAGGAGCTAGGCGTGAACGTAGATTTCGAGGGAAGAAGAGGAACCCGGTACCACCCCGAGCCTGCTGATTGCAGCACATGAGTGACGGATCGATGGATTGCCACCAACAGTCCTGGTTTTTGGACTTCTGCTTGCCAAAGGACCTCCATGTACTCCTCCAAGGGAGCCCACGAGTCACTGTCTCCGATAGCTTCTGCCTCTGGCGCTGATGGGTCCTCCTCCAGGCAGACTTCTGGTTCAATTGGAGTGGTGGCTTCTTGAATCTCCTCAATGTCGAGGATGTAAGGCCTCTCCTGGATGAGACGAATCTCATCCCGCTTATCTCGGGTATTGTCCCTAAAGTCTTCTGGTTCCATTATTTTGACCTGCAACAAAGGTTTTTGCGGACATGGGTAGATGTAAGAGAGTAAGTTAAGGGGGTGATTATATTATGCTAACTTCGTTCGAGCTTAATGGGATTGTGCAAGAGTTCTGAGGGTACAGGTCGATCAAGTACTGAGGGATAAATTTGCTGTTGTTTGGACAGTTATTATTCGTCCTGAGGACGACATTTGGGCGATGGTCTTTCTAAAACGCGAGACTTGAGACCCCAATGGGAACCACTCCAAGGCCAATGTCCTCTATTCTAACGGCAAAGATCGAAGCAGCTTTCGGAGGGTGGAGTCGATGGCGTGGCCCAAGCGGAAACCCCTCGAAAAGTAATTATCCGCCATGAGACTCATGACTGTGTGAAGGCATCCCCCGAAGGATCAATCTTGTTGCCGGCGAATCGAGTGAAGTCCACTCGAAGAGTAAATTTTCATCCTTTTCCCGCAAGAGTGTGAAGCAGCCCGCGAAGAGTGAGTTTTATTCACTGCTCATCGAATAAAATCCACTCGAAGGATAAATTCCCATTCATTTATTGCCAAGGGTCGGAGCAGCCCTTGAATAAGGAATTCGTCAATGCTGAATTGAGCGCAGCCGCTCGAAGGGGTGAATTTCCGCCATTAAACGGCAAGAGCTCAGAACAGTCCACGAATAATGAATTTGTTAAGGGCAAATCAAGCAAGGTCGCTCGAAGGGGTGAATTCTCGCCATTACACTTCAAGGGCTCTGAGCAGCCCTCGAATAAGGAATTTCATAATGTCGAGTCAAGCGAGGCCGCTCGAAGGGATAAACTCTTGCCATTATGTTGTGAAGGGTCAGAGCAGCCCTTAAACAAATAATTTGTTACTGGCGAGTCAAGCGAGGTCGCTCGAAGGGGTGGAATTTCGTCATTACGCCGCAAGGGCCCAAGCAGCCCTCGAATAATATATTTGTAAATGGCAAGTCAAGAGAGTTGCTCGAATGAGTAAATTCCCGCCATAATACATCAAGGCCCTGGCTATTCGTACAATGGGAGCTTCCCAATGAGGAATTTAGTCGACACAGTGTGGCACGATGTCGCTGTTTTGGGATTTAATTTGCAGCACATGGGTACCGAAACGTATGCATAACTGCTTTTCTGTGCTGTACCGGACGACACACTGTGTCACTGTGCTTGATTGTTGGAAAGCACCCAATATAGAGTGAGTCTACTTATTCCGTGTTTTATCGTGATACATTAGATCCATGCTTTGTTTTGATTGTACGAATAGTCAAGGTCATATATCAAATACGGTGCTTTAGTGGCGAGGTATTTGATTATTCCTCGAGTAACTGCTTGAGAATACTCGTTGGGCTAGCTACCGGACTCCCCTGTGCAAAAGTGGGCTCACTATACCCAAAAGCCAAAATGGACTCGTCCATGCCTCAAACGGGTGAAAATGGACTCATTTACCGTGAATAAAATCATTTTCCCGATTTCCCGATAATTCGAGGCCAGTACACACAACATAATCCCCTGGGCTGGGTAGCCCAGTGCGAAATTATTAATTAATAACTAAGTGCGAAGAAAAAATGAAAAAAAAAAACGGAAAAAACACTCACTTTTGAGCACGTGGCTCGACGTAGTTTTTTTTTAGACTGATTTTTTTTCCCTAATTCGTCCCATTTTGCTTCCTCCCGTTCTACGCGGTGTTCCAAAACTGGTGTTGTCGATTCCTGGGTGACTGCAGCATTCAGAATTCCTACTTTCCCAAGATAGTTCCTCATCTCTAAGTCTTTATTATAATCACCACTTACCACTGTATATTACGAGAAAAGTGAGGCAGGCCACGTGAGAGAAGCAACTAGTTTTGCGTGCACCGGTGTTCCATCAACATGACGAAGCCGGCCGGCACGAGAGGCTGCGCGCGCACACTGTCGCTGTCGCTCAGCGACAGTTGCACGTGAAGATCGAACACAAACCCACTGAACGTTCTGGGTGAGCGCGGGAAAATTTTAGATCCTGCTCCCGTTTAGAAAATGTTTTTCACGTGGTTTTTTTCTACTTCTAAAATTCCTGATTATTATCTTCACGATGTGAGATTTCTCGTGATGGCCCGGGAACTGAGGAATTCCCTTAAATGTAAAATATGTAAGAAGAAGGAGTAGAACTCTAAAATATGTCGATACAAAACTGGACTTACAGGAACGTCCACTACTCAATCTTTTCCCTAGATTTTTTAATTACAGGACGTTCCTAATGTCATCATTATTATGTAGTATTTTTTTCAAAATTTTCATGTATTTTGTTTTAGACTAATTAACAGTCAAAATTGCATTTTATACATGGGCTTTTATGCATAAAACCTGGTTTAGCATTGATCTGCGCTATCAACTCAGGTGGTAACAAACATCTCCTGCTATGATGGATTTTATGCATAAGAGCCCATGTATAAAATGCAATTTTGACTGTTAATCAGTCTAAAACAAAATACATGAAAATTTTGAAAAAATACTAAATAATAATGATGACATTGGGAACATCCTGTATGATTTTCAAAATGATTCCATATTTTGGAAATAACTCCCCAAAGCCCTTAATTGAATCAACAAGTTTTTGGCTGTATCGCTCATTCCACAGATGAATGAAAAAATAAAACAAAATTTGATAAATATCAAATACACCAACGTTTCGGCCAGCTATGTGCGGCCCTCACCAGGGTGTTTACTTTATTATCATATCTTTTCCTTAGATTCTGCAGTTATCAAGAAAATTGACTAAAATCTTTTCTTTAGCTCATAAAATTTCCAACAAGAATTGTTCTTACAATTTCCCCTAAACCCAATCGCTCCAAAGATATCTGCGGGATAACCTACATTTCGCTCCCCAAAGATAGCAGATCAACTCCATTAAAAAAAAACTCAATTCATCATTCCGGTTAATGAAAGTAATAAATCATCTATTTTTCAGATGATCAAGATGATGATGACGGTAGTGATTGCCTTCACAGTCTGCTGGTTACCATTTAACGTTCTAACGGTGAGTATCTTCCTTTTTCCTTTATTCTCATCCTAATACTCTTTCTCAATGGTTTCTTCCATTTTCCATGTTTTTTTTTCTTCTTTTCCCATTGACCAAGTCGTCATTACTGACTCTACTGCCCCAGGAGAATTGTTAAAATGCTTCAAGCAAGATGAATAGAAGAAAAAATAGGCCGTGATCATTGGCAGGTGGAGGATTTATTTTTTCATTTCGAGGATTTCTCATCTCTGCTAGATTGAAAAAAAAAAATCAAGAAATGTATCGTGTGATACCTACGTGTGAAGAATTGGGTCAAATTGCTATTCTCACGAATACTCTTTCTCTGTTTTTTCATTATTCAATATTTCCCCATTTTTCGGGATTATTACATTTATTTTATTTTCATTCAGCTGTTTCCATTTTATTCAGTTTCTCATTGTGCCATTGGTGAAAATATTTTTCTGTTTCCTTTATCCAGTTCTCTGTAAAATAAAAACAAATCTCTCGGTTCAATTGTTTTTTCCATGAAATCAACGGATGGAGACAAAAATATTGAACAAATCGGATTAATTTCAATGTAAAAATAGAATAAACTCATTCTGCGGATTGATCTGTTTTCATGGATGACTTCTATGAAAACTCATTCATCACTTCTTTTTTGTAAAAACAATCAGATTTACAAAGAAGGATTTCGTAAACATTTCTAGTTGCGTTTTCAGTTTTAATTAAAATCCTATTTTTTGTAGTATCTCAAAAACTGTCAGCAATTAAAAAATTGTAATGGAGATCTTTTTTGTAGTAATTATTCTTTTCCACAAAAACTCTTTCCACCAAAATTCCTCTATCTCTCTTAATTTTCGAGATATTTTGGAAAAAAATAAGCATAATGCAGTAGTGAAAAAGTAAAACAAGAAAAATCTATTTTTCTCGCTTCTCATTTTTTTCGTCAATATCTCAGGAACTAAGAAAAATAGCGTGATTTTCGTTTTACCTTCTTTTGTAGAAAATTTGAAAAGCTACGAGGAAAGGATCCTAAAAATTGCGCTATCTCGCTGAGTTCCCAAGATATTCTACGAAAATGAATTTCAAGGAAAATAAATCTTTCTCGTATCATCTTTTCGCTGCTAAATTGGCTTATCTAATTTTTTTCAAATTTACTCCTGATTTTTTTTTAGTATCTCGAAAAATATTGGATTCATGATGGCCCTTCTCGTTGATGAAATATATTCTCATAAACGATAAAACAAAATTGGGAAATTCAAATAAATATTTCATGAAGATAAAATCAAATTTCCAGCAGAGTAAAAAATTCAATTAAAATTTGACTTACAAATTTTTCTAGCTTTTGAAATTTTCAGTGTCACACGCTTTTGTTGACGAATTCAAAATTCAATGTTTTTGAAATGAAAATTAAATCAATCCATGAATATTGAAAGAAAAAATCATTTAAAATTGATTGATGAAAGGAAAATAAAAGCTGTATGAATTCAATCATGTGAATAAAAAAAAAATTTCCCCCAAGTTATATTCCATTATTATTCTCATTAGTATTGACTAAATCAGGGATAAATTGCCAAATTTCAGAACCGCAATTACAGTCTCATTGTTACCAGTTTCCATAGAATTATTGAGACTGAATTCACTGTAAATTTGACTGAAAATGCATAATGCAAAGTACTCAAATAATCACTGTAAAATACAAATGTAATTTTCGAATATGCAAGAATCAACGGTTTAGAATAATAAGTATTTCAATGTTCTCTAATTTCATGTGCTTGATACTCTTCAAGTCTCTTGAATGTTTTCAATTTGTAAAGTTAAGCCCGTAAATATTTAATGAGAAACGTGATATTTCAGTTGATTAGAGAAGTTCATTAACTTTAGGAGCATAAATTTTCCAATTAAAAATTATCTCTCACACTAAATTTATTTTCAACCTAGTTGAATGAAGGGAGCCTTTTATAGAAATCTTTCTTGTGAAGGAGAACAAGATCTATACAAAATCGTAATTACTAAAATCACGCTCCAATAATATCCAACATATTTTCTAAAAATTATAACTATTCAAAAATAATTGCATTTTGTTCTGAAAAAAATATTTTTTCATTCAATTCAAATAAAAATAGATTATGTCATTCACAATTGTGTTAAAATTTATTTTTTCTTTTATTCTTCAATATCAAGGATAAATCATGCAACCGATTCAATTTAATCCCATCACGTTATTTGTGATCGATTAAATAATTAAATAAAATAATTTTTTTCTATTTGTTTTGCAGTTGGTCCTCGACAATAACGAGAGTATTAATAGTTGGAATGGATTACCATTCGCATGGACAGGATTACATTGGTTATCAATGTCTCATTCATGTTACAATCCTGTAATATATTGTTGGATGAATGCCAGATTTCGTTCTGGATTCATAACAGCACTGGCACGTATACCAGGACTCAGGAGATTATTACCACAACGACGACAGGGTACTTATAACAGTACAGCTGGGATTGCCCTCACGGGTAAAATCATTCATTTAATACAACAGTACAATTAATTATTTTGGAATGCACGATGCATCAATTATGTCAATGGCAGATCAATCAATTAAAATGCATGGTAAAGCTTTCATATATTAATTAGTAATTATTTATTTTATTTTCAACTTTATCTTTTTTTTCGAGATCTTTATCTTTGAACTGAGGAAATATATTGGATAGTGAAAAGTACTTCGCGTACTTTTTCAATAACTCGGAGATTTGAGGATTGAACTTTTGGTGCATCACGTAGATTGGATTATCTTTCTTTTTATGGAGAGTTTCTTTTTCTTCTGAAATTTTCATGAGGAAATTGGAGTGAAGCAGCGGATTGTTCGATTTTCTGGAATATTAGAGATGTTCTCCTGGAATATTCGTCAAGGGACTAGTTTAAGTGGGATAAATAATTCTCTAAAAAAAAACGGTTTTTTGACGAATTCAACTGGAGTCGCTGGTTGTGGAAATATTTGCAAAAAGAAAGGAAAATTATGGAAAGTGGGCATGCTGAACTTCAGTTGGATATGGAATAGGGGAGAATGGGGTGAAATGGATCAAGATTGTTTTCAGTGGGAAGTTCTTCAGAAATGAATTCTAAAAAAACCCGAAGATATTCTAGTATTTCTATATTGTTCATTAATTTTTCAGATTTTTCCAAGGAGACCCTCTCTCTTTAAAAAATTCTGGTTGTCTTTCCTCCACAGGTCCATTCTGCTCTAGTTTTCCCGTTCATGGATGATGAGAGTCGTTTAAAATGAGTGGACGCCTTGGAGATAAGATTTTTTAAATGATTTCAGTCGGAAGCTGAAAAAATTTTTGGTGTAAAACCGGAAACCATGATTTTTTCATAATCCATGATTTTTCGGGAAATGTCTCTGTTTCTAATGGTTGGACTAAAGAAAGTCGTAAACAAGCTCAAGGGTGAGCTCATTTTCCCTCAATTCAGGTCATCTTCAATCAATTTTCAACGATTTTCGAAAAGAGCTGAGAGCATTTTACAAAGAACTTACGAAAATCAAAGGAATTCGATTTTTAGCCTTTCTGCTTCTTCTTTTTTGGCTCTGTAATGAGTCATCTGGCCGTTTTTAGCCTCCAATCTCCGCAATAATTTATCATTAGGGCTGTGAAGTTCTACATCTATAAAAATCTGGTAGAGTTACTAAGCACCCAAAGTAAAATGGAAACATTGGGAAATGAATTAGTTCATCATACAAACGTCAAACAGTCGCTTTGAATTTCTTTAGTAAATGGGAGAGATTTTAAGCTGCGCTTTTGGGAACATCTCGAGGTGCACTTTCAGGGCTACCTTGAAGTATACTTTGGAGGTCATTTTTAGCTCCACTTTCCGAGAAAATCCAAGAGAACCATAAGATCTTTCCGAAAGTACACTTCAAGGTGTTCTTGAAAGGGCACTTCAAAACGTTCCTGAAGGGGGGGGCATCTCAAGGTATCCTTAGAAATAGACCTCAAGACGCACAAGTACTCCTCAAAATCCTTCCCATTTGATCAAAAACTTCAGTTTCATTTTTTTAAGATGATATCTCGCCCCGTTTGATCATTTCTGGAGCAGAATATCTGAAATAAAACTCTTAATCACGACCGTATTTTCAATTTATTGCAAATTCAATTCGTCAAATTTTTAACGTCAAACGTCATTTTTATATAACATTCATAGACGTAATATTTATAAACTTTGGTTGCTCAATAACTATACCAGACTTTTTTAGACGTGGAACTTCACGGCCCCATTGATAATATTTCAAGAAAATTACGAAAATCCATTCTGACACATGATTCCTACCGGAAATTTCCTCAGCCTCTCAATCAAATAATCGAGAAAATTATTGTGTCGGATTCTTTCATTTGAGTATTCCTGTTGTGTTACTCTCCCCCAGTAAAAAATCATTTCCTTTGATCATTTACTTTCAAATCGGGAAGTAAATTATAGTAATTGAATAAGGCTTTTTTTGGTCTTTGTACGGAACAAAATCGATATATCTCAGGAAATATAAGATGTTAGGGAGTTTAGTGGGATACGTTTTTCCGTAGCTCAGAAAGTTTTACACAAAACAGGCTTTATGACATTGTGTCATTGTGTGTCATTTGTTTAATTTATTTGTAATCGTGTAGTGTATTCGTTTACTTATTTGTTAATTGATGTTTTTAACACGACTTGTTGCAATGAAAATGAGTTCTGAGGACTGCTTGTTGCTGCATATTATAGAAAATGATTCTAAGACGACAAAACATCAATAATGTCAAGAGCCTCAAGAAGCTGGCATTATTCAGCGAAACTTTGCGATTTGACAATAATTGATGTTGTTCATGATTTTCCAATTAACTTATAAGAAGTTTTGCAAAAGCGATAAAAAGCAATACCGTTGTGGTCCTGGTTTCTAACAGTGCTCCAGTAACTGCCAATTTTTGCAAATTCCTCAGTTATATCCAAATGTACAATATATTGTTTGATATTCAATTGCTGAGCTGATTTAGCGCAGCAAATATGTATTAATATGATTAAACTACATTTAATAAACAAATAATTGTTGCCAACGATCTATACTGTCAGAAACTAGCTTCAAAGTGTCGGAAACCGGGACCACCGCGATAATAAATTCTCTGAGTATCTCCGTCCTTTTCAATCTCTCCTAAAATCTAATTTTTTCGCTATATATCATAAAATATTTAGTTTTGGAAGAATGTCCATAGGATTTCCTTGTAGAAAATAGAATTTCCTATGAAAAATTATGCCCCAACTCTGTTGAACCCATTATTTTTCGGCGATATTTCTTAAAAAATATAAATGTTCTTCAAAGTTACTTGACTGTTAAAATTAGTCTGAGAAAAATCCGCACTGCAGTAATTTATGGAAAACTCTATCTACATAGAATCATTGAATTTTCTGCACTTAGAAAACTTTGCCTCTTAATTATTCAACTATATTGAAAAATTAATGAGAACAATTAACGGAGTAATTGGCGGATTTTTTTCAATTTACAATCTTAATCAACTCCAGGTTCTTTTAATCAGGAAATAAATGAGAGAGGTGAGAAAAGACTTGAAAATTTAACGGAGACATCAGAAGCAAGTGGTTTCTCATTTGCACAAATTTAATGGGAGCATTTAATTTTTTAAATTTCATTTTCCAGGTCTTGATGGTGGAAATTCAACATCTGTTTTGCGTAGAATGAACACATGCACAACATATGTTAGTGTACGAAGAAAAACAGATAGAAATCATATCATGCCAGTACGTAGTGCTAGTTTCCGTCACTGCGAGCCAATGAGGTCGACACATCATCAGAACAGGCCCTTTATCAAGCTTGAGTGTCAGCCCGAGGAAGAGATATGAATTTAATTCTTATGAAAGTGACATTTCAAAAGTGAAATTTGAAGGAGAAACAAAAAAATCTCATTTATGCAGTTGTCACTTTTTTTTTAATATCTCGAAAACTAACGAGAATAACAGATTTTTCGAACAAACCTTTTTTGCAAAGCGTATTCTGCTCTATAAAAAAAATGTTTCTATCAAAATTTCTGTATCTCTTGTTTAATTTCAGAATATTTTCCAAAAACAAGCAGCAAAATAGGATCTAAGTGAATATGCTCTTCACGTTTGAACTGTTTTTATCAAAAGTTTGTGAGAAAACTCGAATCAATGAGTTGTTCGTAAAATGCTCGTTAAAATCGAGAGCTTATCTCGAAGACATCCCGGTCCGTTTTGTGTTCGATTTTCGTGTCATATCTCAGAATCTACGAGAGATAGAAGAATTTTTGCGATGACCTTTTTCATAGCTTCAGTTTTTCTATAAAGAAGGGCTTCACACATTTTCTGTGTATCTCTTGTAAATTCTGAGATATTCCAAAAAAAATTTTTTTTTTTATTATGGATTTTGTTTTTTAATCGTTTTTCAAACAATTTCTATAGAATATCTTGAAAATTAAGGGAGATTGAGGAATTTCTCTAGCAACTTTTTTTTTCAGCGATCATCCTGTTCTACAAAGGAAGTGCTTCCAGAAATCTTTCTATCTCACTTGGACCTTAGGATATTTCGAATAAACTGTTTTCTTCATACCGCGAGATATTCTCTAGAAACTGATTGAAGGGAGTTTTCTTTTCATTTATTTTCACTGTTGGAAAAATATATAAGAAAAAATTATTTTGAATTTTTATCAATTTTTGATGATTTCTCACGCAATAAATTTTATTTTCACAAAAAACAAGAAGACAGGAGAAAAAATTGATATTGTTCAAATTTTAAATCATTTATTTCTGAAATTTTACAAGAAAACATTCTTAAGTAAACATAAATTATAACATTTCACCCATTTATTGACACATATAAATGGATCGAGTGGATCGTAAGCACAGAGAATTCTGAACATTATTTTACCAACGTAATGAAAACGAAAAACAATTGAGTGAAAAAAGTGCAAATTTCGATCATAATTGAGACTGGTCCATTTTTGGGGGGTTTGCAATTTTAGTATTAATATTACATGAACTGTTGAACTTTGAATTTGAATAATTCAAATGAAGGAACACAAACTGTTTTACATGAGACATTAAAAATACACCTGTACATAATACTGCGAATATTACCAAAGAAAAATGTTTCAAAAAAAATAAAAGATATTCTGTAATTTGTTGAATGGCTAATGAATCCTGTATTAAAATGGATAAATATAAAATTAAGAGAACTGTTAATGTAAATATATATATTTAAAAAAAAAGTCATTTTCACTCTGCGAGTTGAGAAAAATAAAATCATTTTTTTTCATGATTCAAACTTGTAAGAAACGAAGATCTTTTTCCCCGAAAAAACATCTAATATTTAATTTATCTGAATTCACAAATGTTAGTTGATTCATTCACTTTTTTTGAAAAATCTAAATTTTCAACGGATCATAATCAACATATCATAATTTGATGATAATTGAATACATTCTTTTCAATTGAAACAACATTCTTAAAATATCTGGAATGCTAACGTTATTATATCACATTTAATATCTTTAAAAGTCAAATAAATAACGAGTGAATTCATTTTTAGTAACGAAAGACATTAATTGATTCATTTGCATCGATTAATTTATCTCATGAAGTACCTGATATTTCCTTTGGAATAAAATTATTATAAATTCAATATTGAAATTGGTTTTTCAGATTATTTCTGAAACTAAAGCAGATTGAAAAGTTGTTTCAATTATAAGAAAATTTCTATTCTCTTAGTTTCCAAAATAATTACAAAAAAAAAACTATCTCAAAAACATCAATAATAACATTCCAAATTGAGCAGTTTTTTTAAGTTGTTCGAAAAATAAGAGAGATAGAATTTTTTTTCCTCATAATATTTTCAATAGTCCTAAACTTTCTCTACAATATTTTTTCAATCTCCCATATTTGTCGACATAATGCATTGTCAAAGTAAAATAAAGTTAGAAAAATATTTAAAATCGTTTTTTTCCTTCCTTACTTCAGTAAAATATTCAAAATTCATAATGAAAAATAATTTTATAGTTTCGTGGAGAGAGCAAGGGCTTTACTGAGTAAGTCAAGTGTACTCTGTTCCCTGTACGCAATTAATCCACCACAATTCGAATGATTTATCTCATTCTCTGGATATTTGATATTGAAATCAGATGATTCTAAATTTGTTGTAAATTTTTGAAAATCCAAAATACCACCACCGAGTGAATGCAGAACTGCCTGTGGTGCACATGTATCCCACTTGTATGTTGTTCCTTTGGATAGTATGTAAGCATCGGCTAAACCAACGGCAACACTCAGTATTTTATAACCAGCACCTGCAGCTTCAATTAAGTTAAATCCAGCATTTGATAATTTTGCTTTAATCGCTGGATCTTCAAAACGACTCAATACAATTGTTTTATTTAATTTATCTGTCATCGAGAATGATGTCTTTACGTTTTTGTCATTGTCCGTAAAGCCCCAGTAGCAGTGACCTCTCCATCTGAAAATGATTGTTAAAAATGAAAGAAAAACTAAATTAAAAAAACATTTTTTGATATAAATGAAAAACGAAGGAATTCCACTTTTTGCTTTTATTCGACAATAACTCGGAATTTAAGGGAGATGGAAGAAATTTTAATGAATACTTTTTTCATTACTCGGATTTTCCTCTACAAGAAAGGTTTCTCAAAAAATCTCTTCATCTCCCTTACATTTCGAGATATATAGCAATAAGCGTTTGAAACTACAATGAATTTATCTCATTTTTATCTTGATGTAATCTCGAAACCTGTCACTTTAAATGGATTGTTCAATAGCGTGTCTTAGCCCAAATTTCCTGACTTTTCAATAGGATGAAAAAAAATCGAATCCATCAACTTCATCAACGCTAAAAATAAAATTTCCTCTAATACTCCATTTTCTTCGCTTTCAATGGAGAGAAAAAAAGAGGTAGAATACAGTTCACCTTCAAAATGATATTTTTAGAATTATTGAACTTACTGGGAGTCTTGGCACGTGTAAAATGGCTGATTAATCACACCTAATACTGGAAGACCCGTTGTTTTTGAATATGCACCGATAAGTACTGTGACACAACGTAAACCATTCAAGTGCAATCCACTTGCTTCATCTATCAAGGAATTACCGCTTATGTAATCAGCTGTTGAGTCTGGAAGAGGAAAAAAAAGAAGAAATTATTGATCAATCATTGAATTTTTTTTTCAATTTTAATTCAGCTTATTAATGAATAATGAAATGATGAAGAGAAATAATGGCAAAAATATAATTGTGATTGAATAGCGAGTATTTCCGGAATGAGTACGTTTAGAGGAAAATGTGAAGAATTATTTTTTCTTCTCATAGGCTATAGAAAAATAAATCCTTTTATTTTTTGAGTCATTTTCGAAACATTGGAATCCACGGAAATTTATCAAGTGGCCTCTTTTTTTAGAAAATTAAATTCTCACCCGAAAAGATCTTCTGAAGATTTCCTTCACTCGTTTTAAAGAAATATTTAAAAGAATCTGGAATTTTTTCTCTACCAGCATAATAGAAAGAACTCCATTTCCATTGCGAGTGAATTTATCGAAAATTGTCAAGAGATCTTTTTTGTAGAAAATTACATTTTTTACAACAAAAAGTATTTTGATAGATTTTCGTAAATCCAACGGGTTTTTAAATATTTTCAAAGTAATTTCGATTCTTGAATTTAACTTCTTCTGCGATCTTCAAAGGATTATTTTTTCTAATTAATTAATTCATCCAGCAATCAACTTACCAATTGGATCAATCCAAATGCCAAGCTCATTGACGTCGATATTAAATTGAATATTATGAATGCTAGTATCACATGGTACTTCTGATACATCAACATCTCGGTGTATTTCGCTCGCAAGAATATCAGCAGTGAGATTATCATTATCCAATACTTGCACCAATAAATTTGTCGTTTCAATTTTAGTTGGATAAACTTCAACGGTAACTGTTTTACCAAGAGTATTACTGAATACATTTGTCTCTTCGCCTTTCACCATCTGTGCTAATCCTGGAAACTGTTTATTAGATGAACAATGCTCCGAGCTAATTCAATTGTTTTTTCTTCCAATTTTATATTGAAAATTAGTTGAATTTATGGAGCTGAGTGGAATTATGAGGATATAGTTCGATTCCTCGAGTATTTTCAAATTATTCTTGTAATGAGATTCTCACTAGAAATGGAAATTGTTAGGGAATGGAAAGAAAACAGCCAATTTACAAATTTAAATGAAGTGAAAGAATTAAATACGTAAATTTTCCACCGAATAAAGTTTTTATAGAATATCTTGGAATTAACGGGAGATAAAGGGAAAAAATGTGATGGTTTTTTGTAGAAAAAACTAAAAGCTATGAAAAATGTAATGACAATAATTCCTACGTCTCTCATTTTTCGAGATATTTCATGATTAATTAAAATTATTTTTTTTTTACTATAATCTAAGAATTAAAATAAGATGAAGGAAGAATGGAATGACCTTTCTTGTAGGAAAAAATAAGGACTGGATAGTTACTAAAATCTTTCTACCTCTCGTAATTTCCAAGATATTACATGAATACGTTATTTAATACATTTTAAAAATGAGTTTTTCTAAAATAACTCATCAAACAATCAAAAGAGCAAATATTAAAAAAAAAAAAAATTCACAGAAAAATTTTTGTTTTTAATATTTTAGTTGTAACTTCTTTTATAGCTTATAATAGAAGTTATAACGAAAATTTCACGATATCTCTTAATTTTTGAGATATCCAAAAAAAATTGATTTTCAAAATTAACTAATTTTGCTCATCTTCCCTTCAATTCCGCTCAACCTCACCAAAATTCGATCTTTCCTGTTCCCACCAATGAATTTACCTCAACTCCAATATCATGGCGAATAGTTTCTTGTATCAGTACATCAGCAAGTGTCTTAAAATCCTGGAAGAATCTCGGATTCTTCTCGTCCTCAAGTTTCTCCTGAATGAGCAGTTTAAATAGTGTCTCATTTTGTCGGCATGCTCTGGCAATATTAGCTGCCTTCTCCGATGCCTTCAGAAGAGTCTCAAGAAGCTTAATACCGTCACCCATCTGATCAGAGAGAATTTCAAACAGATGAATTCAATGAAATGATGAACAAGGATAAATCCAGAAGTAACGCGGCAGACATCTGACAATTTTGTGATTTTTCTTCTTTTTCGACAGATAAAGTATTTGAGAGATGCAATGAAAAATAAAAAAAATTATTTGAGAAAAATGAAAAATATGCACATGTAGAAAATTAAAAAAACTATAAGCGTTCGTGTTTGGAATACTTTTCTATGCCATTGTGGCCCGGTTTCTGACAGTGCTCCAGTAATTGACCATTTTAATAAATTTCTCACTTATATTCAAATGCACAATAGATTGTTTAATATTCAATTGTTAAGCTCGTTCATCACAAAAAATATGCATTAAAATAATTAAATTACATTCAATGAGCAAATAGTTATTGCCTTCGATTGATGCTGTCAGAAACTAGCGTGAAGACACCAGTTACCGGACGGTTAAGGCAATGGTGTACCGATTCCCGGACAAGTTAGAATTAAATTCTTAAAATTACAAAAAATTTCAATTAAATGAATCAAACAATTGACTTAATTGTTATTTTAACATGTTGCAGGTATTGAAAAACTTGATTTTTTCACTTGATTTTTACTGCTACATCCGGAAACTGGAACCCGTCCGGTAACCGGGTCCACCATGGTAATAATTGATTTGTTCAAAGAAAAATCCAAACAATTGTCACATGTTTGCTAATTCTATTATCATAGGAATTTACAAAGATTCACGAAGAGACTTTTTTTTATAGTCCACAAAATTCTCTGCAAAAAAAGTCTTTTCACTTTTTTTTCCTAAACACGTTCGTTCCGAAAATATTCACGGATAAATCCTGAACAAATCTGTCGATTTATCATTTTCTGCCACGTTACTAAATTCAAATTTCCAAAAAAAAAAGAATAAAAAAGCGCTCAATGAATAAACATGACTAGAAAAATGAGAATCGAGGACAGCTGTTGCGCAAGTTAAATAATAGCATTATCGATTGGCCATTGAGTTAAAAAAAGAATTTTAATCGTAAAAATTCCCCCGCGCATTTATCACAAAAGTAGAAAAATTACATTCGACAGTGGAAAATTCAAAATTCCGGAAATGCAATTAATTATATTATATTGATTGGAACAAATGCTCCAATATGAATCTTCCTATTTCTCTCGTTTCCTCCAGTACAAAAATGAATTCTTAAACTATTGCAAATATTCCATACTCTGTGAAAGGTCAATCAAAGACAAATGATAATTCTTTACCTTTTTTTTTCGAAGAAGAATAAACAATTTCGAGGTATTCACGACTCCAACTTTACTGCACTCGTGCTTGCCGCCTAATGGACTCGGCTAGTGGGTTAAATACATTTTTATCTCTGACGTTTGCTGCAGAATCAGCTGATTGGATTAGTAGTAGGGACTTTTTGCGGTTTTCCTCTAGATTGTCTCTCACTGAGTTTTGACAGAAGAGAAAGCCAATGTGTTTTATGTGCTTTTTTTGGAACTATCTCAAAATCTGTGAGAGATAGGTAAATTATGGTGGAGACCTTTCTTGCAGAGAAAAATCAGATCTTCAAAAAATGTCATGACAAATTTATTCATATCTCGCTTGGATTCCGAGATAATCTATGAAAACGGAAGACATTGTGCAATTGATTCATCATAATAAAATTAGCAGACTTCTCACAATTTTTTGTATTTTTTTTAACAAATCAACTGTAAAAAAAATTCGGATTTATAGATTTTTGAATTTTTTTTCCACTGAATGGTTCGTTTTTTTTCTTATCAAAAGAAAAAGAAAGAAAAATGGTTAGATGTCTACTATTTTTAGTATTTTGTTGATTGTATGAAATTCTTTCGATGATCTTTTATAAATTAGAGAAATTGCTGATAATCTTGTCTGCACTTCTCGTTTTTTTTCCTGCAGAAAAGAATTTTCACGCAAGAAATTGTAACGACCTGAATTTTGTCATGAAAAGTTTCAAACAAGTCAATTTTCTTTGAATGTTCAAATATTTAAAATATTCTCTTCCATTCTAGCCATCAAAACAACAGGAAAATCTCGAGAAATGCTTCAAAAAAAGTGCGCGCGCATGTAGTTTCGATTTATTTTCTTCTCGACTCTCTCACTAGTCCCCTCGACTGTTGAACAGGTGACGACACCAGTGTCACACTCTCGTGATTTCATAATACGCCATTTTCTTTGTGTGTGCAACTTGTGGTGTTCATTGAAGCCTGATTGAATCTATCAATTGAAATATAATTCGATTATTAAAAGAGGTAAATAAGAACAATTAAATTAAAAACTAATCTCCAAAATAAAGGGATATAATCATGCATTAGATCAACAAAAAGTGATTATTCATCGTGATGATTACAAATTGTCGTTGAATTGACGCACAACCACTTTATGTGTTGACAGATTTTTTTTTTCCCTTCAAAGCACGATGATAAATGTTTTTATTAATTTTTCCTCAATTATTGTTTGTTGTAAAATCATTTCTTCTAATATCATCATATTAGTTTAGATTTTTAGAAAGTTTTTTTTCTAATGCGTCAAATAATTGGGTTATGACGTCTTGGTTTATTCACTAAAGACTCTCTAACCAGCGGAAGTATTTCTTTTCTCTTCTTTTATTATTTTTATTCTTTTTTCCCTCTCTCTCTCTTCTTTTTTTCCTTTTAATACGGGATAAAAGAACGATTTACGTCATTACGATGGGAGTACTTGTTAGTGCATTGGATGATTCATTAGAAAAATAATATTATGGATATCTTTAAAAGAATTAATCTCTGCAAATGTGTGATACGAAAGTGTTGATAATTTATTCTGTTATAACGTTTTTTTTTTGTGGCTGCGTGAATGACACGAAGTTTTCTAGGGAGATTCTACGATTCGTTTGAATTCAATTGTAATTGGAGTGAATCAGTTTGGGTAATTCTTCTTTTTTTATTGGATTGAGGAGAACACTGGGAGGATGGGGATTTAATGTGCATTCGTGAGGATTAATGCGGATAAGTCAATGTTTTTTGGGACATTCAAGCATTTTGCTTTTGATTGGAGGAGGAAATTGAGGTTTTTTGAGAATATCTCAGAAACTAGTGAATTCGGAGTAGAAAAAGGTAGAAAGACGAGGCTCGTGAACAAACGCGTTTTTGAAATATTTGTCAATTACTCAGAATTTTTTTTTTTGAGTTAAAATTATTTTTGGAGCGAATTGGTAGATATCTAGAAAGATATTGGATTTAGGGGAAATTGTTTAGAAACCTTGTTTGTAAAGAATCAAATTTTGAGAAAGAATGATATTCTGCCATTTTTTTTGTAAATCTAGTGCTTTTAATGACATTTATGAAATTACTCCGAAAGTTATGTTTTTCGGGTAAAAATTGATTTTTATATATTTTGATGAAGATCTCGCCAAATGTTGGATTTAAAGAGAAAATGTTGAAAGATTTTATTTTGTAGAAAATTAGAACGTGGGAAAAGAAGGGAGCCTACAAAATTTATCTATATTTATCTATATATATTAAAATTTTTAAAAATAATTGTTTTTACAGTGAAACTTTTTTTCAAAAATTCCGCGAAAAATTGGTATTCAATAGTTGATGACACAATTCGATTAATCACTTAATAAAAAAAAGAAAAGAAACCACAATGACATATCTTGATGATTAGTCATAAATTTCTGAACTTTGTTTTTTTCCTTTGTTTATTTTCACTCGTGTTTCGTACAAACTGATAATTCCTCGTATTTCACAAACAAACTCCCATAATTTGACACTTAGTATTCAATTACACGGAATAATAGACACAAACCATTCACCACGATATAATAATTTGTGATTTAACAATAAATTGAGTTAATTTCTCAACCTAAATTCTCTCTTGTTTCTAGAAAATATTTGAAAATGGCATCACGAAAGAAAGTTCTGCTCAAAGTGATCATCCTGGGTGATTCTGGAGTTGGTAAAACATCGTTAATGAATCAGTATGTTAACAAAAAATTTAGTAATCAGTATAAAGCAACAATTGGAGCTGATTTCTTGACTAAGGAAGTCATGGTCGATGATAGGATAGTTACCATGCAGGTAAATTCATTTATAATTCGTAAACAATTGGAAATAGAGAAATTTTAGTAGAGACTTTTTTTGAAGCTCTAATTTTTCCCAACATAATAAGGGCATTATGAAAATTTCTTTATTTTTCATAAATTTTGAAATGTTCTAAATAAAAAATGATGGATTCATTTTCACAACTGCTCAAATTTTCTTATGATTGTTTTTCCGTGAATATCTCGGGAACATTGTAATACTTGTAATAGCTTTTTTTGTAGCTTTCAATTTTTCTCTACAAAAAAGGCCTTACAAATTTTTTCCTATCTGTCAGAGACTCCGAGATATTATTTAAAAGAAAAACAAATCGTAAATTTTTTCCTCTTGTGAAACACATTTTGAGCGCTTGAATAATTAATTTTTCAATTAATATTTAGATATGGGACACTGCGGGACAAGAGAGATTTCAATCGTTGGGCGTTGCATTCTACAGAGGTGCAGACTGCTGTGTATTAGTATTCGATGTTGCAGCACCAACTTCTTTCAAATCCCTTGACTCATGGAGAGATGAATTTCTAATTCAAGCATCACCAAGAGACCCAGACAATTTTCCATTTGTTGTTTTGGGTAACAAAGTCGATCTTGAGAACAGAGCTGTGAGTTTATGATATATGTTTATATATAGATATATGAACTTTGAAAAGTCTTTCGTAATATTCCAACTTTATTTTTTTGATTCTCATGATGTTTGTTTGATTTTGTTATCAGGTTTCGAACAAAAGAGCACAGCAGTGGTGTCAATCAAAAAATAATATTCCATACTTCGAAACAAGTGCAAAGGAGGCTATTAATGTAGAACAGGCATTCCAAACGATAGCGAAGAATGCTCTTGCCCAAGAGAGCGAAGTAAGTTTTATATTTTATATTTCTTTTAGAGAACAAAGGGAATTTAGAATCAGAAAATAGAATTTTCGAATTCAATTTTTATGGATTATCTCGGAATCTGAAGGAGATTGAGGCATTTTTGTAGGAATATTTTGTGTAAAGAGCTATGAAAATATTATGAAGAAATTTTTTTTTACCTCATTGATTATGAAATGTTGACGAAAAACCGATGGAATAGTAGAACAGCTGGAATTTTTGTGGTAACTTTTTTTTTGAGGGAAAATTGGAGTTCTCTTACTTTTCGATATATTCTATGATGATGAAATTGATACACATCTGCCATTTTTCTATTTTTCTTTGAAAAAATGAATTGTTGTAAAAAAAATTAAAAAACTTGCACTCAGAGGTTTTTGAGTTTTCTACATGTGCATATTTTCAATTTTTTTGAATAATTCATTTGTTAAGGAAAAAAAATGTGAATTATAAAATGTTTGGTATTTTCAGTATCATGATATTCCGGAGAAATCGATGACGATGTCATGAAAGTATTTCGTGTAATTCATTCTTAATTCTTTGTTTGCACAAATATTTTGAAATATACGATGAATAGTAAAATTTTTGCGATAACATTTTTTGCAGCTCTCATTTTTCTCTACAAAAAGATTATTACAACAATCACGCTAACTTCTCTAGATCACGAGATAATCCACGCGCAATAATTTTAGAGTTAAATTCTCAGTCTAGTTTACTGTTCACTCATTAATCTTTGATTTTTTGTATTTATTTACAGGTGGAACTTTACAACGAGTTTCCAGATCAAATCAAACTCACAAACGACCAAAGGACCAATGGAAAGGGTGACTCGTGTGCCTGCTAGGGTGATTAATTCTACCGAGTCGCGAATTTGAAACAAAAAAATAAGAAAAACTGGAACATAATAATTTTAAAAAAATTTGAAAAAATGGAGATAAAAAAAATACAAAAAATAATTAAAATAACGCAGGTCAGATTGTACGCTTCGTGAGAATTTCCCGTGCGTTTGATGGTGTGAAATAATGAATTTTGGGAATTTATCGTGAGCAGATTGTGTTGCTCATTCCCACGTTGATGTTCAATCATGGAAAATGAGGATGAAACAGGGAGAGAATTTTCGTGTAATTAAGAGGAAATCTGAAAAGAAAATGAACTGAATAGAAAAAAAACAATTTATATCAATTTTTGAAATGAATCGGAAGTTTTTTTTTTTTTGTTGCATGAAGTGATCATCTGTTCGACTTTGTCTGACGTCAGTTCATAGTTGAATTTTTCTCTCAATTTGAATTCTGATCAGGAAGCAGTGTCCAATTTAATGGATTACAATCGATTAGCTAAAATGGATAAAAAAAGGGAAACAGTAGATTAGCATTTTTCAATTAATGCAAATTTATTTGAAGAAATTTTTCATTATTAAACAGCTCCTTTGTAGAAAAAGATAAGTTGATTTGTTTTTGGTAGATTTTTTTTGGAATTATCTTTGAAATGAGTGCGTTTGAGAAGAATTCGGCTAGAGACCTTTTTTTGTAGAGTATTTTGTGCTCCACGAAAAAAATCTAATGAATTCTTCTGAACCTCATTATTTCAGAGATTTATTTAGAACAATTGGAATGTGATTTTTTGACTTATCTTCATCATTTCACTATTGGAATAGATAACGCTCTACGATTCGATTGGAAAAATTGTTAAATAAAATAGCAGAGGAGACGTTGATAGATAGAGTGTTGTTTTTTAGATGAGAGAATCAATGAATTAGAAATTCTTGATGCCCTGAGGATTTCATTAATGAATTTAATAAGAATCAGGGGAAATGAGATAATTCGTTTTTTTTCGAGAGACAATCATTTGTCACGGAAGTCTTTATGAAAGTTTTTGTTTATTTCTTTTACTTCTTTACTACTGAATTTTTAATAATTTAGAAGTACAAGGCTGATTCGTTTTTTGCAATGATCTGGAACTAAATTTCAAAATTCATGAAATCAGATTTTTTTTGCCATCAGTTTTTTTACAGCAGCGATTAACGTGGAATTAAAATAGATTATTTTATGTGAAAATTTGAAGAAAAAAAAATAAATTAAGTAATTAAATTGTGAAAATAATTTTAATTCAATAAATGGAGATATTAATCGTGATAATTCTCAGGGCCCAAAAATTTCAGTTATTTGCCAGACCTCTTTAGGAAAGTAGGAAAGTAAAACCTATTCGTTGTCCCTTGTTTTCTTAATTTTTCGAGTAAAAAATAAATAAAATGAAATACTATCCACACTCACATTTTTCACATATCGAATTACGTAAAAAAAAGCTATTAATTAATTTGCTCTTAATGTATTATCCAATTATTTTGTACAATCTGACTGATCTCACCCAGATGAAAGTGAATCTGGAGAATTTGGAAAGAAAATAATAGCCATTTACATTTGCTCATCTTCAAAAAGAGAATGAAAAAACAGAAATTCGAAAAAATATCTAAGAAATTAATTAAGTTTGGACAATTGAATGATGTCAGAAGTGAAAAGTTGTATGTGAATCAATAGATGTATTTTTTTTTTTCGTATGGTGAAATGAAATCAGTAGTTTAGTGGAAAAATGTGAAGAGTTAATTTGAGTTCGAGTTTTTTTGAAATTATCTCGAAATCTATAAGAAAAAGAAATTTTCATGATAATCTTCTCTGCAGCTCGAACTGTCCTCTATAAAAAAGGTCTTTACGAAAACTTCTTTATCTCCAACAGATCCCGAAATATTTCAAGTGAATGAGAAATAAAATTGGTTCATCTCGTTTTCCCACTTTACTGCTTAGCTATTTAAAAAATATTATATATATATAAAATAATAAAAAAGCACGTGACATTTGTGAACGTAACAGACACGCTTTGAAATTTATTGGAAAAAAAGTAATTAATTAAAAGTTTTTTTTTTATTTCAAAACAAATTTAGTTTTCGATTATTCTTCATTTTTTTTTTCTTAGAATCAAACACGTGCCTGTATGGACGTAAATACATGTATATATTAAAATATAAATGATAATCATGACGAGTACGATTATAATTAATTAATATAATTGATAATAAAGAATTAAAAAAACATGTTAACGATCATCAGATATTATGAATATTATCGTATTTGCTGCTGCTATAAAACTAATATTACTACTCCTAGTTTTTAAGCAAAGAAAAAAAAGGAAAGGAAAAAGTACATTGATTGGAAAAAAAAGAAGCTCGTTTTTTTGGATTTAATTTGGCGGAATTGAAGCCGATTTTTTCCCATCCACTGCCCATTCGTGCACTCCCACGATTTCCTCACAGAAATTCGAATCGATTTTTTTGTATAAAAAAAAAAATAAACTAACACAAACGCGAATTGTAACGTGTGTGGAGTCAACGGTCCGTGTGAAAGGCTTTGCGTATCATAAATAAAATGAAGTGAAGAAAGAAACTTAGGCCCGGCAGGAAATTGCTCCTAAAACGATTCGATAAACCGTGAAAATGTTGATGAATGACAAAAAAAACGTACGTGAATGTTGGGATTCTCCCGAACTAAATTTTGTAGATTTTTGGGGTAAAATCTTAGTGGATTTTAAACAATTGCATTCTCTGGTGAAAGGTGGCGAGAATCCATCCAAATTTTGAGTTCTCGATTTTTTAAGTGAAATTATAATTTTTGAGACATTAAAATACGGAGAAAAAAAATAAAAAATGAGTGACAATTGTAAACTGTTAACAGTTTTTCTTCAATCAGCTCTTCCAAAATATCTCGACATCGTGGGAAAATAGAGGAACTTTTGTGATTACCACTTTGTAGCTCGTGAGTTTCTCTACGAGAACACATTACTAAAATCTCTGGATCTGCCATCGACTCTGAAATAGGTCGGAAGAATGAGAATAGAAATCTGAAAAGATTTAGACGTGAAATTTTAATTTTTTTTTCTATTGCTTGGATTCTCAAATTCCAGCGACGAGCTTCATCATAGCTCTGATATTGGCGACAAAAATTACAACAAAAAAAATCGGAATTTCTCAATCTCCTATTAATTTCGAAATATCTCAGAAAAAATAATTTTGAAAAAAAATCGATTCCCATAAAATGTCTCATATTTTGAAAATTTATTAATCAAAATTTGAAAAATGTTGGGGATAATTCATTTGATGATAATAAAATCAGCACACGTTGGACAATTTCCTAGATTTCTAAAAAAATGTGCACTTATAGTTTTTTAAATTTTCTACATGTGCATATTTTTCTTTCCGTTCAATAATCTATTTGCTGGAAATAAAAAGAAACTAAAAGTTGTCCGATGTTTGTTATTTTTATTATCATTTTATCTGGGGATATTAAATAATATTCGACATTATCGAAATACATTTTTCCTTAATTCTTGAACCATTCTTTATTCTTCAATTAAAAAATTGAGTTCGAAGGGTTTTCTCTCATTGTTAATCTTGCCTAATCTCGGAGGATTGGAAATCGAATAGAGTTAGAAAAATTTTCATGATAACTTCTTTCATAACTCTCGATCTACTCTACAAGAGAGGTATGTACATAAAAATCCTATCTCCCTTCAATTCCCCGATATTTCCTCAAAAACCAATTGAAGATTCAGTTAATCAGTGAAGGAGGACAACTCAGAAAATCATACTTAGGGTGAGTGGTCCAGTGGTTGGACGGATGAGACTCGTCAGATGCCAGTGATTGAACATAGGAAATTTGATAATTGCTGATGTAATTAACAGTTTCATCGGTTTGTATTTGAGTTTATGGACATCATATTGTGTTTCGAAAATTAGAAAAATTATATTTAGCTGAATTACCATCTTTTTCCAGGATAGATACGTTAAATAGTTCGATCACTGGACAAGTTCAAACACTGGTCGACCCTACACTATTTTCAAAATATCTCAAATACGATGATGTTTCCGAAAATTTATCACAGGGCTTTTTATAGTTCATCGAATTGTCTGCTGAAAAGGTCTCTCTGTAGTGATTGAAGTATTTGGGAAATAGTTCAACAATCACTAAAAATGTAATTATTTTCTTGATTACAATTTATTTGCATCACGCCTTCCTTAGAAGATACATATATATATTTCTATATGTTCGATAGAAAAGTGTAAAAATAGGCCTATTTACAGATAAGCTTGCAATATGAAGCGTGTCACTTCTATCGCCAAACTGAATATTAAATTGGAAAATAAAAGGAAGATATGCTTGACAATAGGACAGAGCAAAAGAATTAAATAAGAGAGAGACAATGCCTATTTGCGTCTCATGTATTTAGCTTCTTGTCCGTGTGTGTGTTTTTAGATGTAGCAGTCGCTACAATTTGCGCCAAATCCACTCGTTTCAAAGATATCGATGAAAGAATTTGAAAAAAAAAAAACCATTGCCTCATTTTCTAGCAATTTGCAACTAGAGTTAAAGTTATGAAGAAAAGCGAGAGAGAATACATTCGTTCAGAATGAAAAGAAAAAAAATCAAAGAACGTAGAAAAAATAGTTGTTCACCATACGATTAAAGAAATCCAATCGATTTTTTAATCAATTTTTAAAATGACTCCCGATCAACCGAAGAAAATCGAAATTAAGACTAGATCGAAGACAGATAATTTGAATTTAGCGAACTTCACCATAGAACTCATCTACTCTTAATTTTTTCAATTAAACAAACAATTTCCTCCTACAATTTGCAAGAGAATGGTAAAACGTTATTACATCATAATCGATAATTGTTATTACTTCACTGTCCATTCTCAGATCATTAAATCAGGCGTAATAATAGAGATGAGAAAAAAATATCTCGAAATTAAAAAAAAAAGAAGAAACAATAAACTAGCCAAGATAATTTATCCATAAATAAAGAATTACGTAATATTATTGATTATTTGAAAATGAAATCTAGCGAAAAATGATCTATTCAAGGTGATAATTATCGTAAATTTACGGGAATATTTAGTATGTTGTTTTACACCTCGTTATGACATGTATATATGTTTTGAGTTCGTGTCAACGAATAAAGTGCAGTTGGTCATTTTTTTTTAGTTACGGCTCTGTGCACTTGCATTTACTGGAAAATAAAGATATATTATATTCACGAAGTGTAGATTTTGCATGCTGATAGGATTATGGATGCACCGGAATGCCAAGGCAGCCAAAAGGAAACGGAAGTTATGGGCCTCTAGTGACGTTGCAATGTTACGAAGTGCTCCAATTTTTCATTTTTTTTTTAAATTGCGGAAGTAAAATATTGAAAACTCGTTGTAATTCTAGTTGAATTCGAATTTTCCGAAATATCTCGAGATCCATAAGAGATGGAAGATTTTTGTTGATACGTTTTTTGGAGAAAAAAACAAGAGCTATAAAAAAGGTCATGACGAAAATTTACGTATCTCCCATAAATACCAGAATATTTTACAAAAGATGACTGAAACAAGAAAAAAAAAGAATTGCAATTTTTTAAATTTTTTTATTCGAAATAATTTTTAATTGTTACAAACGACTTTCCCCACTGACCCATAACTTTCAAATATATCCGGGCATCGGTCTCTGCCTCATACCCGCATATCAGAATATTCACGTATTTCTCAACGGAAACACTTCAACTCCGAAAGACTAAAGAATTGCACATTCTCATTTCCCTTTCAGGAGCTTTCATTAAAGAATGCAAAAAGAGCACGGGTAATTAGCCCCACTGGGGATCAGAGTAATTCTGAACAATACCTTGAATCGTATAAAAAAACTGAAAGCTCAAACTTCAATGTTCTTATTGCTTGTTCGAACAAAGAAAACAAATAATGAATAAATACACAAACATGAACTCATTACAAACTTTGAGAATTCATTTCAAGCACTGTCAAGCATGCAAACGAATTCTCCAGTTCTTCTCCACTATTACTTCATAACTTTTACGCATTTTTTTTGCTTTTTTTAAAATTATTATTATTACGCGCGTTACACAATTTTGTAGATCACTGATGGGCCTTTCAAAATCATTCAGAGTGATCATGAATTTTTATTGTTTAGTTTTCATAATGTTTGAAGCCGTTTAGTAATTCGAGTACTCGGGAAGTACTTGAGTTTCACTATTCTTCAAATATACGTAATCGTCGTTTCCTTGAATGTTTTTTTTCAGTGTTTGCTTCGTAATTTATTCATTATCTGTTCACGAGGATACCATCCAGAAAATTGTAGGTAAATTCATTGGAGGATTTTTTTCTAAATAAGTGAAGTTAGGAAAATTTGTCAGAAGATGTTTTTTAAAGGATATCTTCTCACTCAATACACTGAGAAATAAAAGTGGCGAAAACTATTAAATATTTGTTTCATTGATTCGGAGCAAGTTTTTTGTTGATGATTAAAAAAGTTCAATTTACCAAATTTTGTTCATCAGAAATTTTGTTCATCGAAAAATTGACAAAATTGAACAACTTTTTTAATTATTTAAAAAAAGTGGTCGCTAAGAACAAATGGAGCACATTTTTTATGGTTCTTACCACTTTTTTTCCAGTGTCATTTTGTAGATATTCGTAAATCAATTGATGTGAAATTTTTGAAGACCATTGGTTCTAATTCGTCTTATTAAAATAATTCGGAATCTACAGAAGGAAAAGAAATGTTTGTAATAACCCTTTTTATAGAAAAAAGTTAGAGCTACAAAAAAGATCATTACAAAAATTTTGCTATCTCTTATAAATGCCGAGATATTCGACAAAAACTAGCTAAAAGTTGAAATATCTCGATTTACCTCTTCACTGAAGCAAAATAAACAAAAATTTAATTGAGTAATATGAGTCATTATTAATGAGCTATTGAGATTAATTTATAACACAAACTCAATTGAAATTCTTCACAGCGATGAGCATTCTCGGATAAATAATCTTCATGTTCTTCCACAGCTTGTTGCATAATAAAAAAAATTCTCAGAAAATTACACAATTCAATTAAAGCACTTACTTAAATAAATTCATCAAAAAAATTTGGAGTAAATTTTATTTTTCCCTGAAACTCAGCAAATTTATCGCAAATTTACAATTCCATCATTTCCAAAGTCCGGAAATTACAAAATCATTGAACTCCGAAAAAACGTCGTGCGATTTTGATAATTTGTAAAATAATTTAGTAATGAAAAACTTATGAAAAAAATCTGCAAAAGTGTAGCATTGCTCAATTCTTTGTGATCATCGGACCGAATTGAAGGGAACGTATTTTAAAAAGTCGTTAACAAGAGAAAAATGGATGCAGTGAAGTGAATAAGTTTGAAGGTCATGTGCTGATTATTTGGAGAATATCACAGAAACAATGAGGCTTAGAAGAATTTAGAAGGAGACCTTTTTTGAAGCTTCTAAAATTATGTACGAAAAAGGTCTCTTGGCAATTTTCTTCAAGTTTAATCGTTTCTCAAATATCTTCAGAAGTAAATAAACCGAATTTCTCGCCGAAATTTTTTCTAACATTGTATGATTTTCTTCAATTCTTCGGTTCGAAGAGGTGTAACAAAAATTTTTAAATGACCTTCTTCATAACTTTTGCGATTCTCTATGAAAAAAGCTCCTTCGAGTATTGCCTCTAAGCCCAGGCATTTCCAAAAAACTTCCTCGAAGGGAAATAAATCAAATCTTCTCATAAATGTTCTCTAACAATTTAGTAGCAAAGTGCTAAAACCTGCCAAGTCGATTTTTTCAGTGGTTCACTTTTCAATAATACCTCGAAAACTAAGCGAGATAGTGGAATTTTCATGGGGCTTTTTTGCATCAGAAAATTGAAGCTACAACTAAAGTTACTCCGAAAATTTTGCTATCTCGTTTACTTTCCGAGACATTACTCTAAAGTAAATGACGGAAAAAGTCGACTAGTCCTGTTTTACTTTATTCCTACAAAACTCGATAATTTTTCCCAATTATTTCGCAAGCGAATAGATTTAGCAAAACCTGTGAAGATACCTTTTTTGAAGCCAGCAAAATTCTCTAAAAAAAGGGTTCTTGACATTCCTCCCTACCCCCAGATATCTTCAAATGCGGTTCCCCCAGATTTTTTGATATGTCTCCTCTCACCACTTCCACCTTAAAATTTCAACAAATTCAATTTCCCCATTCTCTACTATTTTCGAAATAAATCAATTGTCTCATTCTTATCTCAGCGTATGTATACAGGTGGCGCTGAAAGTAGTGGGGATAAAGTGTGTTGAAAAAAAAAGGTAAAAAAAGAGTGGGAAAGATTCAAAGCAATTGCACATCCGAAACTTCCATCAGTTGCCTGACTGCTCACAATTCAGAATTTTATCATTTTTTTTTATTTACACATTTCTTTCATTCATTCAATTGAATGGAAAAATCGGAGAATTGACAATTTATCGAGCAGGCTGAACAGGTGTTTCCACCTGGGTGTTGCATTTAATGTCAAAACGCAACTGACTGTGCACGCATTTACTCACGTATCACACATCGTGTTGTATAGCTTCAAATCACCAGTGTAGACACCTTTTTTTATTCTTTCCTTTATTTCATTCATTGTGATTCAAAGAAGTGATAATATTCAGTTTCCAAATCCCTCTCTATTTTTTATCACTAAAAATTCCATCAGTTTGACACAATTTTTTTTTCTCTCTGTACATTTCTCTATTCATACGTTTTTCTTCTTCAACACGTGAATAGATAACGAAAAATTATGAAATTACTTGGAACACATGGAAGGTATGGATAGAAGAAAAAAAATAGTGAAGGATCACGTTAACTCACGTGGATAACGAAACTGTGTCTCAAATATTACAAAACTAGTGACCCAATTGCCGGCGAAAAACTACGGGCAAACAAAGCTGTTTTTTTTTTTATTTTCAAATGCTAATATTTATCCATAATACTTTTTTATTTATGGTCGAAAATTTTTCCGGACTAGTCAGTGCGCGATGTGAACGTAACGAGTGAAGTTGTAGATTTTTTTCGGCTTTTTTTGTCAATTGAAGATTTTTTTAAAAGTTTTTCAAATATTTTTATTTTTATTTTTAAATTTGAAATTGTGAAGGTGACGAATTTCGAAAATTTTGATCATCCCATTAGAAAGACAGGAAAATTAGTGCTGGAGAATTTTATAGTAACAATATTATTTGGTCCAATAGTTTTCTAAATTGCAAAGAAATTGAAATAAAAAAAAAAAAATTATCATCTTGAAGACTATTTGTCCAAAATGAATAGCAGTAGATTGTTTTGCAGTTTAAATCTCCCTGGCTTTCCACTGGAACCATAAAATTTTTAGAATTCCCAGAATTCGATAATTTTTCTTAACTCACCACTTTTTATTGTTTCTGAGTTTTCCTATTTCGATAAAAATATTTTAATACTTTTTTCCTCTTTCGCTATCAGCATTGACTGCTCATCTATTTGCGAGTATTCCACGTGTCACGCTCATCTATTATGTAACGAAACATAACAATAATAATAAAAGAAAAAACGATAAACAATTTGTGATTATTATGGCGAGATGCGCAGGAAAATCCCTGGAAGTTCAATGAGTGTGATTACAAATTTTCTGTTAATTTGAAAGTCAGTGCAGCCCCAATTACTATCGTTCGATTTCCCCGTTCTGTTTACGTACCGAAACGAAGGAAGAATTCAAGGCGAAAATGCGAAGGACGCGACACGATATTATCGTTATACTTTGCCTGATAATTGTCACTGTTACGGGTGAGTATACAGGATACAACTTCATGAACTCTGTGTTTACGTTCAATTTTTTTCATTATTTTTTTTTTTTTAATACGTAATCGTTTGTTGGTTAAGGTTTTTTGTATTAAATGTGCAAAGGTCTTTGATTCGCTTCGTTGAGGATTTTACCACGTGCTAGTGCACATGATCGATTTCTTCCGAGGCAAGAAAGAACCTCCGTCCGGTACTTTCGCTTTTTTTTGAGTAAATCACGGGATAATGCTAACAAAATGTAATTTTATTTGATTACATTGTTATCGTGGAACTTTAATTAATGGTTGGTGTTGAGAAAAAAGGATTGCACTTTTTTTTGAGAAGAATATTATTGAAGGACATTTTTTTTGCACTAAAAAAAAAGTGAAGGTGAAAGTCATCGATGAATATTCAGTCCAAGAATCACTTGGATTTTATTTTGAGAATAACTTGGAATTGGTAGAGTTTTATAAGGATTTAAAGGAGACCTTTTTTCCACCCATTAAATTGTCTACAAAAAAGGCCTTTTCCGTGTTTTCCCCAAAACCATTAAATTCAGAGATTTTTGCAAAAAAAAATTTCTTTACACAAATTTTTTTTTCTATCTATATCAATAGAATTGTAAATCAAATGCAGATTATTCTGTGAATATTCCAGTAACTATCGAATTTACGAGAATTTATCGAAAGACTCTCTCAGTTGCACATTAAATTCCCTAAAAAAAAGGGCTCCAACCATTTTGTTTTAAATTGAGCTTTTCCATAGATATTCACAAAAGAATGAAGAGAAGATTTTTTTAAATCTCTAAACAGTGAAAAAAACAAGTCTTTAACAAATATTTTTCTCATATGATTAAAAATCTGTTAAATTTGGTAGATTTATTAATATCAACGAATTTTTTAATTGTTGAAAACATATATTTGTTCGAAACCAATGAAATTTTTTTTTTTTTTTTTTTATTACGGCTTCGAGACCCTAAACCAATGAAATAAAGGGCGAATTTGATGAATATCTTCTAAATTAAAAAAAAATTAATCGTTGGAAAAAATAATTTGCTAAGGACTATTAAAAAAATTCATCCAATCATTTTCACTAATATTTTTCCTCGGTGTATCTTGTTCATTGGATATCCTGTGGATATCTCGAGATCTAACAGAGTTACGCAATTTTTTAGAGGAACTTCTCTTGTACTCTGTTTTCTATTTTACTGAAAAACATATGTAAATTCTTTTCTAAAAATTTGGAACTAAAGTTGACTCATCCTTTTACTTATCACTGAATTAATTTGAATAATCATTTAAAAAAAGCATCTAATTGAAACAAATATTGATTTTATTCATTAAAACAAGTGAAGTTTCACCTCAATTTTTCATTCAGTATTCTCAAAATGAAAATCTCTATTCCTTATAAAAAATTCAATTAATTTTTGAAAATTTTACTCATGAATATTTTTACAAAAAGAAGATAATTATTCAAATATTCAAATACCTCAGTTTTAAGAACCGAGGAAAATTGGAAATCAAAGGTTAAACAACTCGATGACAATGACACCAAGGAAGTGATCTCATCAACTCTCCCTTTTGTTTGAAAATAAAAGAGGTGTCATTGAACGTGTCCCACTGTCATTCGCTATTCACCCATAAATAATCTCAGGCACTTTTGCCATTTGATGTGAATTTATGTGGGTCACATTTTGTGCATACAATGCATTTCGTATCAATCACATACCGAGGAAATAACGTAAACATTTGCATAGAATATCCGACATAAAATTGAGTAAAAAAGGAGGAAATTATGTCGATTTTATCTTTCATTTAATTCGCTTTTTTTTTAAAAGGAAATTCCTTTGGAAGACAATATTTCGGAAATGAAGCAAAATTGAGAAATTCTTGTCCAAAACTTTTTAAGAAAAAAAGACTAAAGCTACAAAAAAAGGTCATGAAAATTTTTTCGCTATATTCAATAGATTCTGAAATATTGAAAAAAAAAAGTGAATCGAATCAGTTACAAATCCCTTGCTCCTATTGGTCGAAATTGTGATTGAGAAAATACTCAAAATAATTGCGAAAATAATTTCGAAAATTCTCGAGAATCTCAAATAGAGAAATATAACTGATTTATTTTTTTTTTAAATTACGTATTCATTAATTTGCAAAAATTCGTAAAGTATGGCGCTTAAAGAAAGTTATCGAGAGACCTTTTTTATAGTTCAAAAACTTCTCTATGAAAGAAAGACATGTTTCTTTACATCTATTCAATTCAAAGATATTCCAACTTCTCTCACTTTACCCTTTGACTGATGAAATGTAAATTGAACTCTTGCTTCATAACTATTCTATAAAATTCAGAAAAAAAATTATATTTCCAATTTTTATGTGTTTCAGTACGTGCGCAAAATTGTGATACAGGATGGGAGAAGATTGAGGGTGTAAAACCCGAGCAATTTACGCCAATTCAGACACTTTATGTGGGTGAAAATACCCAAGGAATCGTGACGATCTGTTTCGACAGGTAAAACAATAAATGTGTGAGGATTATTATGAGAATATCTCAGAAATGGACAATCCTACAGGGACTAACAAAGAGACATTTTTGATATCCTTCAAATTCACTACAAAAAAGTGTTATTTTCTCAGATATTCGCAGAAGAATCTGAAGAAAAATTGATAATTTTTCATACATTTTTACTATTTTTTTTTAACTTGAGATTCTTACGCAATCAGTAATTATAACAATTATAAGTGAAATAAATATATGGAACATTACAGATGTTCAAAATTGGCCAACTGCACATCATTTTTAGTAGACATTGAGCGTAGCCTATGCACAAGTATCCAAATAACGAGTGAAGATTTCGAACCAGCATCAACTTTTACTTTCTACCATAAAATATGTTTAAAAGGTAATTATTTCCTACTTAAAAAGAATCCAATGAATTATTATGCATTCAACAGGTGTCACAAGAGTAACACAATTGTATGCAATTATTTGAATTTAATGTGTCAAGTTTCATTGTTGAGAGTGACAATTATGCTAATTACTAAAAAAACAATGATAATTGTTTTTGTTAATTAGTGCCACTGGTGTGCATGCAGGAGAGACTCTGGCAGGTTGAAAGAACCTTGGGTGCTATTTTGATTGATACTAGATATCTTTCGTCACCTCAGCTATTATCGAGAAGTCAGTGCTATCAGAAGTGCATCGAAGCTGGTAAATAAATTTTATTCGATTTTTAATCTATTTCTGTTTGATTATCAATCGAAATTGATAAAAGTGGGTGGAAATGTAATTTTTTGACAATTTCTGAGGAATTATGAACAATGGATTTTGATCCTCTTTCGCCATTTTTTCTGAGAAGAAATTCAGAAATTCTATTCTTTTGATTGAATGTCCCACTTTTTATCCGATTTTTCTATTTATTTATTTATTTATTAGTTTTCTTTTGCATCATATTGAAGTGGGATCTAAAATGAAACTAAAAAAAAAAATTCGCAAATTTTTTCAGTTTTCCGATAAAATACTGAGATATATCGATAAAAAGCATATTTTCATAATCTCACGATATTTGCAACGAAAATCGATTTTTTATGATCAAAACAAATAAAAACCGTCTTTAGAAACATTCTCAATTGAACCGAAGATATTCGTGCAAACTCGATTTTTTCTAAACTCAATTATGCAATGAACATTAATGTTCTCGTTATACGATTGATTAATTGGAAAAATGAAGTTATGTAGAGGGAGAAATTAATGGTGATTAATATAAATGCTGCAGCCATGAAGAACCGGAATTTCCGGGTTTATTATGCATAATCAGTTAATTTCCGAGATATTCTTCAAAAATGAACCGGAAAAAATTGACTTACGCTGTTTTACCTCTCCACTATTTCAATATACTTGATTTAATATGAAATATTCATTTGATTTATTCTAGGACCACAATGTAAATCTGCACAATTTCGAACGAGCAATCCACTCGCAGTTGGCGATGCCCAAGGGCTGTGCACTCTTTTGACAATTGAAAGAAGCAATAGACCCCAGTCATACAGAGCCTCGTTGTACCGTGATGAGTACTTAGGAACTCAGTGCCATAATTTATGTAAATTCTTTTTTTCATTCAATAATATTTCATTTTTAATGTTAAAAAAATTCTTATTCCGTCGTTTTTATTTGCAGCAAGTCTTGATTACTGCTCTTACGCAGAATTCTACAATCAAACACTGCCATACGCTGATTTAAAAATCTCAGGACTCAATGAAAAACAGGTGATTTAAAAATTGAATATAACGATTTAGAAGATTTCTAAAAATATGCAATTCCAAGGAATTCATGAGAATTTCTTTTGTGTGGAAAGTTGAAGCATTCACAAAAAAGATTTTGAATGATATCCTCTGAAAAAGGCCCAATCGGTGCACTTGAGATAAATGAAGTGTAGTAAATTTTGAAAAATCAACTGAAAATATTGATAGAAAATGATATAATTTTGAAATCAATAGTTTGAAAAGGTTTTTATCATCGAAAAAAAAAATATTATTAAAAAAAAATACAACGTCGCCAAACGTTTTGACTGCATTTTGATACAGGTGAATCTCAAATTTTATGTCGCTCATCTAGAAACTGAAGAGCGTAGACGCCAGAAAACCCACTTTTTAAAGAAAAAAGGGCGTATGTCCAAAATGCCTCTGAAACCGTTTTTTATGCTCCAATGACGCAAAAGAAACGAATTCAAGATTTAAATAACAAAAGGGCGAAATTGCCAAATGCTAGCGGGAATAGGGTGTATCTGCAACATATACGCCTTTTTGTTATTATATTTTTTTTCTCTTGCTTCATCTCCCTGACCAATTTAATACCAAAAGGGCGTATCTTTTGACCATACGCCCTTTTGTTATTATGATTTCCACATGAAGAGTTTATAATTAAGAAAAATAATCAGAAACGAATAGGCGTATGTGCAGAAGATACGTCCTTTTGCCATTGAGCATTTACTGCATAATGGTTCAAATGAATAAAAATTTAAAGCAAAAGGGCGTATTCATTGGAAATGCGCCCTTTTATGATTATCATGATGTGCAAGTCTACGAAATATTCAAAATCAAACGGGCGTATGTGAGGGAGATACGCCCCTTTTTTAAATTAATAATTAGACATACGCCTATTTATTATTTGAAAATAAAAATGCTCCAAATGATTGGAAAAGTCGAGAACAATTAATTTAGCAAAAACAATGAAAATTACGCCCTTTTGTTATAAAGAAAAAATTAAGTAAATTGCACTTACGCCCTTCGGTTTCTAGATCGACGATGTGATTTCTTTTCATTAATCCGGGAAACTCCACGTTAAGTTAAATATTTTATTGCGAAAATCAAAATTTTCATATTTCAAAAAAGTAATTTTCAGTTTTTTTCAATCTCATCCAATCGCCGAACGACAATATAATTCTGAGGAAAGTCCCAATATTCCAATTCCCAATAAAACTCTGTAATTATGCCCATGAAAAACATATTCCATAAATTGCACGAGATTGTATAGAAAAATATCATAAGTAATTATGTGAAATCTCCAATAATTTTCAGTGTGAAGAACGATGCAACAATGGAAAGGATGGATTTATTTGTCGAGCATTCACGATTGATCACACAGCGAGACGTACTGAAACATCTTCAGCATGTTTGCTTCACTCTGACGACACAATTAGTGCTGGTGTTAGTGCGCTTACGAGAAAAGATAACGTAGTTTACAAAGAACGAGAGCCGTGTTTGAATCGTGAGTTTTTTTTCAAATTGCTATTCATCGAAGTATCACGGAAACTATTGGCTGTAAAATAATTTATCAAAAGACCTCCTTTAAAGTACAGGAAATTAATCACAAAAATAGCCACTTGGTATATTTTGCTGAGTTCACTCGTTTCAAAGATATTTGAGAGAAATTGAAATGGCAGAAAAAAAACGCTAGTGCGTTTAAAAAAAACGTCGACAAGTACGCGCCCCAAATTTATTGAAAAAAAAAAATAGATGAAATGAGAATAGTACAAGTCCGGCGATCTACCTGTGCATTCCTTTTTCAAATTAATTCATCATCTTATTATTCGGATACTAGATGAAATTGGCATTGTACAATGAATTTGAAAAATTGAATAGTAAAGGAATTAAACAAACGAAACGTACTTGGTGTACCAAGTGAAGACACAGATTACAGGTACACCAAGTACGTTTCTTTTGTTTAATTCCTTCACTATTTAATTTTTCAAATGAATTGTACAATGCCAATTTCATCTAGTATCCGAATAATAAGATGATGAATTAATTTGAAAAAGGAATGCACAGGTAGATCGCCGGACTTGTACTATTCTCATTTCATCTATTTTTTTTTTTTCAATAAAATTGGGGCGCGTACTTGTCGATGTTTTTTTCAAACGCACTAGCGTTTTTTTTTCTGCCATTTCACTTCTTTTTTTTTTATAAATGAGCATTGTTTAGAAGAAAAACCTCTGCAATGAGAAATTTCCCAAAATTCGACAGTTCATTATTTAAATAATAAGGAATGACCTGTTAGAATTTGAAAAAATTTTGCAGCTTATTTTCCAAGAAAAAAAACTTTGAAGTTACGAGTTTTACACGTAGAGATATGGCAAGCCGATAAGCATAGTACGGTATCTTTCTTAGCGCTCGCGCGGTAACGTAGATTTCGTACTAACCTTTCCCATCTCTGCGTGTAATTTCTTAGGTCTCGCACGCCATTGTCAAACTTTTCAGTAAAAAATTAATATCTCGGAGAATATAAGTCGTAGAAGAACGGGGGTTTGCTTATTGCATTCGTTAATTCATCCTCTAAATTTTATTCGCTGCATGTCTCGATAAATTTTCAATAGTTTTCGAGATATTTGCATTCAAAGCCAAGCGCGTTTGATGTTTACTGCGTGCGTTTGTGTGACGCATACTTCTACGTAGTGTCGGTGAGGCACTAACACAGTTACAATGTCCCAAAAAAAGTTCGACTTGGAGAAGAATTCTGGCCAACGTTTTTAATTAATAATAAAATATCGTTTTTTCAATTTTTTTTTTACATAAATTTGAAGATAATGGTAAAAGCAATACATTACCGGAAAATCATCTCACGAGATGGAATTTTGACTATAGAAAAAATTATTGAAATTTTTCGAGTCGTATTTAGCCGTATAGGAGTGCGGTAGCCTTTGCCTGAATAGAGTATTGGGCTCGTACTTGTCGAGAGATGCTACCGCATCTCCTGATAATGAAAGAGTTCACTTTTCATTGGAATTTCTGGCTTTGAATTTGAATCAATATCTCAGAAACCATGAGGCCTAGAAGAATTTATCAAAAAACCTTTTTTGTAGTCCAGAAAAATCTTTATAAACAAGGCCTTCTGACTAAATTATGCTGAACCCAATCGTTCTAAAAGTATTATTAAAATAATTGAAATAAAGAAAAAAATTAGTATTTTTAAAAGATTTTCTAGTTCAAAATTGAAACAAACATTTCAGATGCTATAAGTTTCGGAAGAATTTATTAAGAAAATATTTTTGTATCTCAGTATCTACGTAGCAAAATTTTCTACGTCAAAGATATATTAACATTTGCTGTTAATTCCAGTAAGTTCGGAGATATTTCTGAAATACTCGAGATAACGACGAAATCAGATTTTTATCAAATCCTTTCCACTTTGAATTTCGAATAGAAGTATTTCACAGACTGTCAATCTGTCTAAAAAAATTTATCTAAAGACCTTCCTTGAGCTAAAAAATTTTGTAAAAAAAAAGTCTTTAACGTAATTTGATAGAGCCCACTAATTTCATAAATACCCGCTAAACAATGATAATCAATGAACCCCTGAAAATTTTTTGTTGTCCATCAAATCTTAAAAAAAAGGTCTATTAATAGATATTTATTTCAATATTTTTTCTCGAGCCAACTCGCTTACAAGCTATTCCTAAGATAATGAACAAAATTTTCTAATTGTATTTCTCTTGAGTCAGGAAAGAAGGATTAATAGGTAACGAAAGGTTTTGTGTGTATTAAATTTTCATGATAAAGTAGTTTCAACGACGGAAAAACGTAATTAGAAGGTCAGTGCTATCTGTTATCTCATGAAAAAGCTCACAATTATTCTCCCGTTACCTCTTAATTCCAAAATATTTTGAAACTCTGGAAAATTTATTAAGCAAAGATTTATGCAGTCGCCAAAAAATAAAAGAAACGTATCTCCGTAATTTTCAAAATCTCCTCATTTTCTTTCAGTTAAAGTTGCCTGTGGAAATGAAAGTTTGGTGATAGAATTGGAGACCCAGGAGCCGTTCACTGGTCGTCTCTATGCCAGTGGATACAGTGAGACTTGTGATGTACAGGGAAATGGCACGAATAGAACACTACTGATCCTAAAAATCCCAGATGAGAAAGAAATGGACAAAGGAAATGTTAATTGCGGCATAACACCAGCTTATGCTCTTGAAGAGAATAATCAGACGAGATTAGCAGTTTGGGTGACAATTGTCGTACAATTTAATCCAATTATCCAGAGACTGGGTGATCAGGCATTACGTGTTGGTTGTACACCAGACGATGGTGAAGTACCAATGCCACGTAATGTCAGTGTAGAAACAGGATATGGATTCACTAGTGCTGACGCTGGTTTACCACCATTGACTGGAACAATATTCAATACAACATCACCACCAATTGTTATGATGAGAATTGTTGATACAAACATGAATGAAATAACTTCAGCTGCTTTGGGTCAGCGTTTGGTACTTAAAATAGAAATTTATCCACCTGATGGACCCTATGACATAACTGCACGACATTTGGTAGCAAGTAGCACATCTGGTGACTCATCAATCTTGTTACTAGATGAAATTGGCTGTCCAGCTGATGCCAAAATATTTCCTGCTATGGTGAAGGATCCACATGACAATAAATCGCTCATTTCAACGTTTACTGCTTTCAAATTCCCGGACAGCTATCGAGTCAGATTCATTGCCGTTGTGAAATTCTGTATTACTGAGTGTGAACCGGTAATGTGGCGAAAAAAAAATATTTATGTAGTTAATTCGTGGATGTTTCAATGATATCTCGAAAACTATGAGGTTTAGGAGAATTAGTGAGGGTAGCTTTTTTCTTCATAGCTTATGACATTCTCAATGAGAAAGGTCTCTCGACAACGAAAAGAATTAAATTCGTTTTTTTCGTGAATTCTTTTTACTTGAGATTGAAATGCTGATATCTAAAAAATCATGAGGTATAGCCTATTTCTGAAGATGTTCCCGTTTACTGACTTGTTTTCGGCGATGTTCGCAAACGAATGTATGAATAATTTCTGATAATTTTTCTAAGAGTTCAGCACTTAATTATTTAAAAGTCTTTGAGGTGAAGGAGTTCAGTGAAATTAGTCGAGAGAGTTTTTTTTGGGAAGAATTTCGTGATCTTTCGAGGAGATATGTTGGAAAATTCTCATAAGACGAATAACTTTCGAGATATTTATAAAATAATTATTAAGAAATGTTCGGAATTCATGTTTTTCCATTATCCCAAATTTGATTTTAATATCTTATCTCACACTTTTCTTTGTTCAATCCATTGTTTATTCAATTGGATGGATTCATACAGATAATCAATTTTTTTGATGAATTGCAGACTATCTGCCGGGACTCAGTGATGTCGTATGGCAGACGTAGAAGGTCGCTTGGTAATATCATTCCAATTGAAAATCCCGAAAATTCAACTCTAGAAGAATTTTCATTGGAGTCTTCGATAATAATAAGGGATGCAACGATAGCTGCAGATCCTCTGCGATCTGGAAATAAACCTGACACTGTGCTCATCGCAGGAGAACGTGAGTGAAACAAACCAACATGCTTAATAATCGTTGAAAATCAGAATCGAGTGAGAGGCGTATTTGTTAGTGAAGAGACAAAATTAGATGAAATCAATTATATGTAAGAGTTGAATTTTCCTGAGTATCTCGAAGATCGAAGGAGATACAGTATTTTTTGTAAATATCTTTTGTGTAGAGCAGAATTACAAGAAAATCCCTATTATCTTTATCCCGAGACTGGTCCTCCTGAGGGATTCTCCGTGATTCGCTCTTTTCATTTTTTTTATAATCAATCACTTGAGCTGAAAATTTTGAAAAAATGGCTTTATCCATTGTTCATTTAACGAACTATTATATTTTTCGAATGATAAATCTTGCAAAGTTGATGAGGGAATCAAATAAATTCTGATGACTAGTTAAGTTTTTCTCATGCTAAATGCAGTTGTTTGATAAGCAACGTTGCCGAAAACTCGCTAAACGTACCCGGGTAGTATAGAGTAGATTCGGCAACGTTGCAGTTGAAATAACAGGACGGGGAATTTCTCATCACCCAACCAAAGTCGTTGGATCGTTTATTGTGACCAAATTACGATTGAACACCGAGATCTTGACAAAAAGATGATCACAAAGAGAGATAACTTTTTGGTAGTAAAAAATGAGACCTATAAAAAAAGTATTTTCGAAAAATTGCCTGTTTTTCTTGAAATTTGCGATGTCTCACGGAACTCGACTCTGATTTCAATTCTTGCTGCATGAAATTATTTTTGAAAAATTCGATAATTTTTCTTATCTAGAACCAATGGATCGTCTTCTCTGCGTAGATGCGGCACTCGCTCTCGGCCTTTTGATACTATGGCTGATAGTACAAATAGTTCTAACTGTCACATGCATCTACGTGATACGACGGTACCGCCGATTAGCAAGAAAAGCTGAAGAGGATCGTGCTGATATATTGGCACGTCATCTTTATGGAATTCATGGCGGTAATTTTGAAATTTCTAGGAGAGTCAGATGGGCTGATCACAATGGAACTACTATTAGTTGATTATGTAATAGCTAATAAGATAAATAATTCCTGCCAATTCCACGGGATTTTTGCCTGTGGATTATTGTAAATTTTATTTTTAATATTATTATTTTTAATAGTAGATTCATAATTTGTGGCCATTCATCCAGCTTTTTTTGATTGCCAAAAGAAATCATATTTAACTCTTCATTTTTAGAGCATCTATTGATGCGAGTAATACAGCCTTAATGCGGAATAACTCAATTTTATTTTATTCTTCCATTCTCATTGTTTCATTTTGAAGGGGAGTTTCATTTAGAGAGCTACCTGTATTCAATAGATTAAGAGAAGTTATAGTGAGTTAAGGGAGAAAATTAAATTTCCGCCTAGTAGTCGAAAACTTCCAATGTAAGTTGAGTTTTTCGATGGAAATTTCAATTGCTGGAACTTTCTCATTCATTAACCAAAATGATAGCTTTTTCCGTCATTCTGCATCATTTTTCACGATCTATTCAATGAATTCATCTCTCACTCTTCAGCTCTTACCGAGCAGTTTCACTAAATTTATGAGGTATTTCATGAAAAATACGTTCTACCATTTCGCAACTGCATTGATTGGTGAATATCAATGACTTCATTTTTGATTAGGATTTTTATCAGCAAAATGACGAGAAATTGTGCATCTCTATGAGAAAATATGAATTGAATTTTGAGTTTTTATTTAATACTATAAGAATTTTAATGATTTGTTGGATAATTTTTGTGTGATTTTAATCGATTTACTAACGAGTATTTCTCGTTCCTAGTGTTCATTGTTCAATACTTAATTATGTTACTAGCCAAAGACAATAACGTCCATTCATGTATAATAATTTTATGAATAAATTTTACGAATTTTCAAAAAGTATGCAGTACAATATGTGAACAGCATGTGTGCCATGGTACTTAACACTCTCCTCTTTTCTTAAAATTAATTTACAATTGAAATCATTAAAACTAGAAACCGCTCACGAGCACTTTATTGCTCCCAATTAATCCCATGTTGCAAGTGATAGTGATCTAAATTTTTCAGACATGAACAGATTTCTGGTAGTCAAGAGAGCGCTGCCTAAATCCCATTACCACTTCTCCTACCTGAGCTCATAAATACTCCAGGAACTGAATCATTCAATTATCATTATTTCTCAACACTGATATTTTTGGAAGGAATTCCGTGCTATTACGTGCATATGAAGTCTTGAATTGGTATTGGTGTCTCAATAAAATACATGGTAACACAAGGAATTCAGGGATTTCCAATAATTTCAATATTAACTCTACTTCGTGAAATGAACTCACTGATTTATTGATAAAGAATGAAGATCCAGAGATATTATGTTACAAATATGCATCAATAGTATGTAATTTAATGTCTCACATTATTGTTATTTTTATCTGTACTGTATTTGGAGAGGACTGGGGAAAAAACTTCCTGAGAAAAACCCTAGCCAGTACAGCCAATTGATTATTATCATCCACTACAGTACGAAATTTCAGATGGAATTGTAATAACAACTTATTACAGACAAATACATGGTCTGGTCCTCGGTTGCCGTGAACAGTTAGCGGGTGGCGTAGATTGGTCGGTTAGAAGTGTTTCGCCTTGTTCCATGACATTGTGTATGAACGGTAGAAAATGGAAGACACTTATGAAAACCGCTGGAAGCTCAGGTCGGTCATGGGAAAACGACAGTATTCCAGTGACGGTACCATCGCACATCAATCCTGCACCGCTGTCACCCTAAAGGATTCGATGATTAATACACGATGATATAATTCTACTAATAGATTTTAACAACTTACCCCAAGTACGTATGCGCCAGTATCTTGATTCCGTCCACATATCAGCCTGTTACGAATTTGGCACCAATTGAATTGATCGTACCTTTCCACTTTCATATAGCCCATGATAAATGTACTGCACGTTTGTCCACAGCAGTATTGCCCCAACCAGACATTTTGCAGAGTGATCCTTGTGGAGAATAATCGAACTGTCTAGCTGGTAATGGAATCGCTGCGATTCTTTCTCCATATACCAACGGAGTTTCCAACTGTAACGATAATGGAGAGATTTATGAGAAGTAATGTTCAATTGTCTCTTGGTCTTTACTCACAGTCAGTACAGCTACATCACTAATTTCCATCCTCCTCTGTCTCTTACCAGGTCTCTGAATAGTTATAAAATCTGATCCATAGGAGGGGTGTTTGCGAATTTTTCTCACTCTGTGAGTGTCCTCGCAGCCTGCGCAAATCTTACCAGCAGGCACTACAAGACCTGCTTCTGATTCACCGGTACAATGAGCTGCCGTGAGAATATGTAACTATACGGTCTCTGATTCCCAAGAATCTCTGAGGGAGCGAGGATTGAATCTAAGTATGTCGACCACCCAGATGAACTCTCTTCCTGTTACTCGAGTTCCATTCCCTATTGCGAGAGCGCCAGAATCTAATGGACAACCGATTTCTTAGATGTCGTCTTCAAATTATCTGAATATTTACTCACTGTTTAAATCCATAATCACAATTAACAGCAGTGCTGATATTGAATGGAGCTTCATGATGAAAATTTTTCTGAAGGAATGATTCTTGAATATCTGGTTATCACCTGTTTTCTTCAGATTTTTGAACTAGACGCGGAATAATATTCATTCCCAAGAAATTTGTGTTAATGTACTCATATTTTTCCTCTTTATATACTGCACTAATCCCTAGGATAGTAATCATGATAAGAGTGGGGACTGGAATTACGCCGAATAAAGAGTAGAGGAATCCAAAAAAATCATGAACAAAGATCAACGCATTGGATGGCTTGACAAATTTATGAGTCCAAGAAGTTAATAATAGAAATGAAGGTGTATTTTTCGTGAGAACAACGGTGTGATAAACATGATTTTTTCGATAAAAATTATAAAATTATTGAAGATTTTTGTCATTAGAGAATCGTTGCTACTCAAAAATGAGAACCCAGGAGGACAAATATCTTATGTCTTCAATATTTAATGAAGCTAGTAGAACCTCTGTCTTCGAACTTTCTTTGGAAGTTTTAATTTCTTTGACATTTCGAAGATGTGTCTGCCTTACTGTAATTTCCTTATGGCCTAGGAAAAGATTGGTCCAGTACTGGTTGGAGGCTGAATTTTACATGTGTTGAGCTCTTCGAATTGGTGACAATGATTTGATTTTGAGAAAAATCGATCGAAACAATTTGTAGATCATTAAGTGGAGGAATCGAAGGACTATTCATTCGGGGATTTTTTGACACTGCAGTTACTGATTACCAGGACCAGGACTTGGTATGGAAAGGAAAATACTAATAGATGTGAAGAAAAAGATTAGTAATACGTGTGATCGGCAGTATTCGGTAATCGGTAATGTTTAGGTTCAACAACGACAAAGTTCAGATGCCAGTTAGAACTGTCAAAATAAAATGTGAGACAAATTGTTTTGTTTTTTATTTTGGATTATTTTTTGTTTGGTTCTTTATTTTGAATTTTGTCTCATTTTCTATCTTAAATTCTTTCCTCTAGTTTTATCTTGAATTCCCGTTATTTTCAGTTTCAAATTTCATCTTGTTTTATATCTTATTCTGACAGTTATCGCTATCATCTGAACTTTGTCCTTGTGAAAGCTGGACATTACCAATTAACGAAAACTGCCGATTACCCGTATTACTCCTCTTTTTTTTTTTTTTTTACATATTTATCAATATATCCCCTTCCATACCAAATCCCTGGCCCTGCTAATTAAACCACTCATTGGAATGGAATTTTAGGTGATTTCACGAGTATAAATGATTCCAATCGATCACAACCCAGATAGCAAAAGCTGCCCATGACTCTAAATTTTGTTTTAAATTCCAAAGTATAAATTGGGATTAACTTGTCGGCAATTCAAGTATGAATTGTCGACATTTTACCGTCAAATATTGACGATAACCGGAGAAAGTTATCGGAGATTTTGGGTTGAAATATGCTGCAAAGATAATCTGCAAGCTACGGCCACATTGTAGGGAACAACCCATGTAAGAAACTGGAATCGGCCCTCGGTTCGGAGCAATCTCGAACAGCCGAGTTTCCATATAGGAAAACTATATTGGTTGGAACTTCAAGCCAATGATGGTATGTCACAGTGGCACGAATTCGCGGTGGATATCCTCCCGAACGCACAACTGATACCGCTCGAACTCAAAACTGATATCGGCCCAAATTCGAAATCGTTATCGCCACTATAAAACTAAGTCATACTTCTAGTTCGATATTGGGGGTTCATGGGCCCAATATCGAGTGCAATAGATGCTTAATAATATAAAAATTATTTTTTAAAATAAAATAAATGGAAAGTTATTTTTTTCCTGGGATCCTCGAACTTCTTTACTTCTATTATTGAATGATTCGATTTTATTCATTTTAAAGTCATTTTTGTAATTACGAATTTCAGTTCCCACAGGTGGATTTGAACCCTCGATCGATCTTCGGATGATTAGACCTGCGCGCTGCTGACTGGACCACCACTCTATTCGACTTTGACAGAATCGTATTGTCTATATGAATCTAAAAATAATTTGATCTCAAATTCATATCGATATTTATATTGTTTATACAGATATCCTTATTGAGAGAAATATAATCGCAAAAGTGAAGTGAGAACTGAGCAGCAAAATAAAATATTTCTCATAACGGAATATCATTTTTTGACATAAAATTCTTCTGTTTTTGAAAATTAAAGTTTTTTTGCGTGTTATTTCTTTTCCTCTTCATAATCGAATCATTGAATGGGAAAGAGGGAGAATTTGTTTATTCATCAATTTTTATATTTATTTTATTCTACATTCGTTTGTTAACGGATTAAATAGTAAACAGAGAAAAATTTGAATAAAAATTGATTATGGCGTGATTTTTCAATTATCATGTTGGCAAATAAAAAATTATGGAAAGTAATCAGAAAGAAATATTAATAATGAAAAATGAACAATGATGAAGAATTATTGAGCGGTGTCAAGGCTAAAGGTACGGCCTCATGCAGGCGTTCTTGACGCTAGCGTCAGCGTCAAATCGGGTTACGTAACTTTTTTTTGAATTTCCCGCTGCTTAAAAAAGTTTAGCGATAAGTCGCCGTGTCAAACAGCAACGTCAACATGGGTATTGACAGGAGTTAAGCGTCAGTAGATGATGAAAAATAGCAATTATTGTCTGAATCTATATTTTTATCATTTAATGAAACATTTTTCAATATTTACCTCATCTGAACTCATTATTTTTGATACTTTATGACGACAATATTGACGCTCCTTTTCCAGCGATAAAGCTCAGATTGTTGAGCTTTCTCGCTACCTATCGCAACATTTTTTCGAGCAGCGGGAAATTCAAAATGTTGTCATGTGACCCGATTTGACGCTGCTGCTAGCGTCAAAAACGGATGCATGGGGCCGTACCTTAATGTCGATCGGAATTCGTACCACGAAATTTTCGGGAGTGGCATTAGGGATATTGCGGTCAAAAGTAGAACAGCTGAACTTCGGTCACGCGAATTAAGTTCGATAATCATTTCGAATTCATTGTGTGGATGAGGATGTCACGACTTCGGTACGAATTTCGGATAGATATAAGATGCCCGATATTCGGTTACTTGATGTGGAATCGTTTTACGATACTAACTTACCATTCCAATATGCAATTTAATGGCCATTAAACAAATAAATTTATTAATAAATTAATTTTTATTAATAAATTTTTTAAGAGAATCAAATTTCGGAAAAAATATGTAATGCGCAAGCAGGATTTGAACCCACGACCCTCTGATTACATGTCAGGTGCTCTGACCACTGAGCTATTACGAGTTACTATATTTACCTTCGAATTTTGATTCTCACATCTTTTCTCCACCTCCCATCCACGAGGCAATGTCGACTGATATGGCCTCTGATCGACTAGCCCAAAATCGTATAAGATAATTTTGCCCGAACATCCGCCACCCCGTGGATGTCGGGAAACCCTACATGGGAATTACCGATGAAAATGTCTCGGAACTGGCATTTATTTGCCGTTAAACTGAGATCAAAATCTGCAACAACTCTTCGGCAAATTTCTTCGACAAGAGCTCCGACCATAACTTCGCATGAGCAGTTCTATTATTTATTTCAGTAGCAAGTTTCAGTTGCATTTAAGACCGTTTTTCTTTCTACACATTTTTGCACACCCAGCAATTTCAAATAATCATTCCTCATACAAAACTTATGAAGCACATGATATGTCGAATTTAAAAAAAATGACTAAAAAATAATTTCTTTCCTGTTATGTAATCTCATGAGTAAATTCAAAAGCGTTTGAGTTGACGATTTTTTGAATTTTGTGAATAAATACTTACGGCTTATCAATACAAATATTTTGACTCAGGTGACTCTATCAATTCTGACGCTGAATAAAAAATTTTCCATGGAAAAGACTCGAACTATTTCACGATAACCTTGGACGTTAAGAGTGCCTCGAATTTCTCAAATGTCTTTTTATTTTTTACATGTGTTTTACAGCTTACGTAAAATCTATTGGTGGAAAATTCTAGAAACATGTTATCAATATGGGAATGAATCTGAAAAGCGGAACAAGATTGGACGGAACAATTGAATGAACAATAATTCTTTCGTCACGCAATGATTGACACCTTTTGCTGAAAAATATGTAAATGAAAATAGTAAGATATATATTCCCTCAAAGAGCGTAATTAGTAAAGTACTGTGGAAATTTGAGGTTACTGTGATAGGATCTGATCAGGAAAATGGCCTTGAATCTCTGCATGGAAAAATAACGAATATCGGACAAAGGAAAAATCGTGAAAATTAGATTTGAAAATCTCCCCAACGAATAATTAAAAATTTCAATGTTCACTAAAGTCCGAAACTTGTAGTTGGATTTAAAAAAAAGAAAAAATTCAGTTTCTCTGTTGTAGAATCTTTTATGTTATCAGTTGTTTTCGTTTCCTACTGAATAGATGTTTGACGTCACGATTGTTTGAATTTCGTGAACAAATATTGACGACTTAACGAGACTGATGTTAAATGAAACATTTCCTGTGGAAAAAAATCAAAAATTTTCATGATAATGTTACGTCTGAGTCACCGCATCATCCGGAAAAATTAGAAAATTTTATATATTCATTAATTCAATTATTGAACTAACATAAATTGACGAACTCTTGATAATAAAGCAATAATAACAAGATTTTACTTTATAAAAGACAAGACAAAACGCAAAAGACGAGACGCTGACGACATTAGCTTGAAAACACGCGCATTCCGAAATTTACAGATCAGCAAAACTCTACCTTCAGACCAAGACAACGAATATTACACATTGTGAGAACCACGAGCAAGACACGAGGCGCGTAGACGCTGATCACAGCAATTTTTGTTGATAAAAGACCAGAGAGCAAAATAAAATATGCCATTTAGTTAAAGTAACATCTAGTGGTCACTTTTCCCTTTTCCTTAAAACGGCGCAGAAACGATTGCACTGTTTTTCTCCTAAAATCCCCCGAAATCGGCGCAGAAACGAGTGCACCATTTCGGATAACCCTTTGCGACCAAACAAACGCGAAATAATTGAAATCCACTAGTAAAATGCAATAACGACGAATTCCCAGTGTTCTGTTGAACGCTAAATAACGGATAAAATAAGTTAAACTCCTAGGGATGAAAAATACCGTACTAACGTACCCCTAGGACGCAACAATAACCTTGCATGTCAAGTGCCGGAATTCAACATGATCTTTTTATTTTTAGAAATGTTTTCCGAGTTACAAAAAATCCACTAGTGGAAAATCCTAAATACGGTTTATGGACCGGGATATGAGAACACATTCTTTATGTTTTATAGATATTTTTTTTGAGAGGAAGAAATATTAAAAAAAATGAATTTTTCATGTTTTCACGATTTCTTCAAGATTTTAGGATATTTCGCACATCTGAGTCGTTTGCGACAAATTGAATCGTAAATATCTCGGTTAATTTTGCAAATACGCAAAAAATGCATTGAAACTATTGAAAACGTAACCAAATTCTCAAGGGTCACCTGACACCTTTGCCCTCGGCTAGAAGACGAAGTCTCTCCCCCCTCCAACTACTTCACTTACACGTGAACTCTCAAAGGATACGGCTCGACGTATCTTTATCTCGAAAAACTCTATACTTGTTTCAAGTGTTAATATTCTCAATAATCTCGGAGACTTTTCTCAAGGTTATTGTAACTCAACTAGTTTGTTCAACTATTGTGTAAAAGTCAACTATTCGTCTATTTATTTGAAGAGTATATTATCTATCGACGAGCGGGCTTCTTCCGTTCAAATAAAATGGTTTTGTCTTGCGGTTCAGTGTAATTCAACTATCACTTTTTTTTTCTCTGTCATTAACCACCTCCTGCCATCGACCCTGGAAATTCACGATTAAAGTCAAGGCGCTCAAAACAGAACAATTTTGTAGATCATTTTGATGTCTCCAACTTTTGCTCCGAAATTTCTTCCATATTGTTTGCTATTTCCGAGATATTAGCATAAAACTAATTCCTGGGGTAGTCACCCATGGCATTCTATTCACAATGGAAGATAAGATTGCTTGTTCAAGCAATTCTTCGAAGATTATTGGTTTATATCCTCACAATTTCCCTCATTGATAGGATGAATAGCTGCGCTGGTCGAGGATGACTGGGTACTACCTAGAAATGAAGGACAAATTGGGATCGAGCTCGAAGATTGCTATGTGAATATAATTAAAAACTATACCTAGAAAATGCCATCGTAATGGAGTGCATCAGCGTCATTCAGTCACTATAACATGTCCCCACGAACACGAATCACGATAACCGCTCCATCACTGGCAGTTTTTTGACCCTGGAAAATGGCATTTACAGGAGGATAATTCACCAACATGTCACCTAGTCCTTCCAAATTATTGGGAATCTTTTTCTTCCATCGTTCTCTTTCTCTTGTTTCACATTTCCTGGCCGTTGGTGGCTTCATGAGTCCCGACATTTTTTTATGCCTCAGGAAAAATACGAAAATTGGGAATTTACTTGATAGGGCAATGGAATTAATGAGCTGAGATTCATAAACCGTTCAAAGAAATGATAACTCTTACAATTACCCAAAATGGAGAATGCACAAGTACTGATATATTGATGACTGACGAATAAGACTCACTCGCGAAATACACCCACGAAACCAGGTGGGTCCTCTGTCTTCATGGCCCGTTCCTTCAACGCATTGGTGAAAGTACATCAATCTTCATGATCGCTAGGAGGAGGCTGGTAATGGGTACCACGAACTTGGTAGATACCATTTTCAAATCGGTGTACTTCTGCGAAGCATTTCCAATTCGTGCTGTGGAATGTGAAACGATACCGGTTGAGCACAGAAGGATCCCTGATGATAGTGATGATTCTCATGTTCCCATCGCTTTGAACTCAGCCATTGACTTCTTATTTCCCTCATCTCAAGAATTCCAGGATTTCAGACAAACTTGACAAATACCTGGATTGATGCTGTGGACTTTTTGGGTTCCTTTTTCACTGTAAGGAAATACGAATGAATCAACTGATAAACTTACCGTATAAGCATTTCGTATCAACAGCTCTATTTTTCATCCAATTTTGATATGGGTTCGCCTCCTTTCATTAATGATTCGAGCATATTTACCATATGAAAATCTTCATATAATCTTATATTGTGGAAACAATGCACTGAGAATGACACAACTCATCAATTTTTGGTTGAACTATCTGTACGAGAAGTAACCAAATTCCCGTTGGCTCAGTCTCTAACGATGGGTATGAACGAATAATGGACGAATCAGTTGTGAATTCGTTAAGATAAAACTCTTTAAAAACACGAAATCGTGAGATCCAGCGCTGTTAACAAATGTCAAATTTTGCAGGAGCTTAGGGTTAACAGGAACTCCCCGCAGTGAACGAGAAAGAAGTTTCTGCAATTGAGTAATTAAAACGCATGTGATAATCGTTGATAAAAACTGTATCTGAGAATCAAAAAAAAGAGGGTGCGTGGAACCCATGCGACAGAAGTGAAACTTCTTGCTAATTGTGTATAGATAGCGATGAATTATTAGGGTTTTTTCAAATGAACAAAATTGGCTCTCAAAACTCTCTATAAAGGAGGATTCGTGCAAGCTTGCTCTATCTTGCTCAAATTCCGGGATATTCGAAGAAAACGTTTACTTCCATATTTCTCTCTAGCCTCATAATATGGTAGACGAAGGGGCATAGTCGGGTACCTTCGATTGTTTTCGGTACATGAGCCATTAGTCATTTCGCACTTGGCTTTGGATTGAAATATCTCGAAAACTATGCAACATTTATCGAGACATGCTGTGAATGAAATTCAGGGGAAGATTGACGAAGAAAATAAGCGAAACGCCGTTTTTCTACAACCAGTAGTTTCCGAGATATTAATTTTTTAATGAATAGTTCAGAAACAATGGACGAGGCCCGATAGTGAACAAATGAGTGCTCGGACGTCCTTCTTGAATTTTTCATTAGAAAATTGATATCTTAATAACTACGAGTCATAGAAAAACGGAGTTTTGCGTATTTTATTCGTTAATGTTCCCTCTAAATTTCATTCACAGCATGTTTCGATAACTTTTGGGTAGTTTTCGAGATATTTCAATCCAAAGCCAAGTGCAAAATGGCAATTTTTTTAATAAATAAAAAGCGAAGATTATAATGTGGAGCATGGTAATTTTTATGAAAATCTTTTAGAAAACTTTTCATATTATCCTTTCCGTGTATTGAAGAAAAAATTACAAAATGAAAAACAGTATGTATGTAGCACTCTACGCGAAGATCCTATCCCCGCCCCCCCCCCCTCTGCCATCTTTCCTCTCCGCCGCTAAAGCATATGCCAGAGTGGCATCCCCACCAACGCACTCTCCGCTTCTCCTTTTCCCCCACTACTCCACTACCACGTTCCCCTCAAAACGTTTCACTCATTTTGTGACGCGAGAAAAAAGTTGGTACCCTCCGAAAAGAAGTTTCACTTCAAAAATTGTTATTTGTCTCCATTGATTTCAGAAATGACCAATAGACTATTTTATATCGATGTGAACATTCACGAGTATTTTTACATTATTAATTGCTACACCGATGCTGCCTTTTGCTTCGTCAATATTTCTTCATTTAACGGTCGATTCAGTGTAATTGTAAGTTAACTCCATGCGTCCTTTGGGGCTTTGTGTAACCGGCCTCGTTATTAATGAAATATGAGTGCCAGTTTTTGATCATTTCTTTTTTTGTTGAGGAAAATTATTTAATATGAAATTGAGGTGAACGAACAATAAATAAGATAACTCAATTTATTCCTTCGATGGAAAAGCAGGTAATTATTCCGGTGCCTCGAAATTTTGATTTTTCCCCTCTTCAAAGTATTTTTGAAATTGGAAGTATATTATGGAATTCGTCGTGGATAAATACACACATTTTTTAGTTTTTGCGTATCCTCATCATGGGAATGATAAATGTGCAGCGTCCGAGTACATTGAGTTTCCAAGATGAAGATGGATACTCATATCACGAAGACGTACGAAACGAGGTGAATTGGTATGTTTGTGCTGGAAGAAGGGTAAATTGGAGATGTCTAGTAGAGTCAAAGCGTGATAATGATGGTTCAGTCAGGATTGGTGTTGAATGGCACCATCACCCTCCATCGCCTTCACGCAGGGAGTTACGGACGCTCATCGATGCTTTCTAGAGGCAAGCTTAAGGTATTTCGAGCGCTCCACCTCGTACCTAGCAAGGGTACAATGGGGGCAAAAGAAGCATGGCCATATTATGTTATTAAATTGATCAACAGGTTTTTTTATCTAGAGAAACATGTTGTTCAACATTTATTTTCACGGTAAAATCCATAAAATGAACTGAATATGTAGATTCGTCAATATTTTTTCTTTTTTGAATTTTTTCTCTCAATAAAATTTAGAGACGTCCCTGGCGTAATACACTCAAACGCAGTGTGTATGGATATACACGTACACGGGCTCGGGTGTGTGTATGCACGAGCCTGCGTTTGTGTATGTATCTTTTTTCCAATTTTTCATGTTTCAACATTTTTTGTCTCGTAAACTAAATGGGCACATGTTTTTTTTTTTTTCTTTGTAAATATTTCTAACAACTGGCACTATCACTGGGATTTTTTTCTTTGAAATCTCAATTATTTTGAAGAAGTTATTGGGAAAAATATGACTAAATTGACGAATCTCCCTGTTATCAAGGGGGGAAAAGGCCAAACTTTGAGGGCCGATATCTCTGTTTCCAGATGGGCAAGTTAATTTTTGGATCATAACAAACATTTTTTATTTTTTTTTATCTACATTTTGAGCCTACTTAGAAAAAATTCTCAATTAAAGTGATACCGCGCTCGAAATACCTTAAGGATCGAACATGGCGCCAAAACTCTCTGAGGAATTTTCCGCTTTGTAAGTAATTGTGAATAGTCTTATGAATAACAGGGCTATTTCTTTTCGCATGAGCTCGGCAATCATCTTCCGCACTTGTAAGCTCCGCATTACCTCATGTTTTCTCGGTCTACAGGAAATCTGTAATGGTTAAAGACGATGGTTACGTAAAATGCAATTAATTCCCTCAATTTGCGGTAAGCATCCGAATATTTCTGATTTATTGAAAGAGCAAGCTGCTCTCCAACACAGCAGAAGAGCACGCGAGCAGGATAGACCAAATATTCCGGATTCAATGGCTGATCTTGAAATCATGCTGCAGAACTACTTACCAGGAGAACGAACCCCGATGACACATCGAAGCTTCTGATGGAACTTTAATTACAATTTTTGCACAGATAAATAGTCGAAAGATTAAACAATATTTCGGGAATCAATCTGAGCGAGACACATCAGGTACTGATGATTCCAATGAACCAGTGGGTCATATCATTTCTGCTTCCGAATGGAAGCATTCGAATCGTATTCTTTTCGAGTTTGAGATTTTCTCATGATATAACTGCAAATAACCCAGAACGTGGAAAAACACCGTTTTTGAGAAATGTCTGGGCATGTGTATGTATGTGTGTGTGTGTGTATGTAATGACGCATTTTCCGCTTTATTCTGGAATGGGGCTAGCTAGCGATCTGAAAATTTTACCGTATGTTGTCCATGCGTGCCCCAAGCTTTAACGGAAATTTTAGCTGAATTGGCCAAATAGTTGCTGGGAAAAATGAAACTGTCAAAATATCGTTTTTTCGACTTTTCTCGATGAAGAATCGAATCCCAGCGTCCACTCTCAGCGAGGAGATGCGCACTGATGAGCTGCATCTTTGACCCCAGAGGTGGTGGGAGCTCAGATTTTGGGTTCGTCCAAAATAAAACTTTTGATAAATTTATCAGACAAATCTTGATACCTCTATGACTTAATGAATAATTGAGCGAGAGACCTCAAATTTTGTGAAGTTATACATCTGATGATTGCGAAAATTGGTATTGAAACATAGCGGAATCGGTCCAGTAGTTTCTTAGATATTAGTGGAGAAACGTCCGAAAAAGCAAGCTGGCTTGATACCCGAGTGCTCGGGGCTTTTTTATTATTTAGCCACGAGTGCTCGGGGCTTTTCTATCATTTAGCCTCGAATGCTCGAGGCTTTTTATTACTTAGCCCCGAGTGCTCAAGGCTTTTCTATTATTTAGCCCCGAGTGCTCGGGGCTATCCTATTATTTAGCCCCGAGTGCTCAAGGCTTTTCTATTATTTAGCCCCGAGTGCTCGGGGCTATTTAATTATTCAGCCCCGAGGGCTCGGGGCTTTTTTATTATTTAGCCCCGAGGGCTCGGGGCTATTTTTCATTGAGCCCCGAGGGCTCGGGGCTATTTTTTATTCAGCCCCGAGGGCTCGGGGCTATTTTTCATTTAGCCCCGAGGGCTCGGAGTTATTTTATATTCAGCCCCGAGGTCTCGGGGGTATATTTTATTTAGCCCCGAGGGCTCGGGGCTTTTTATTATTTAGCCCCGAGGGCTCGGGGCTATTTTTTATTCAGCCCCGAGGACTCAGTGCTATTTTTTATTTAGCCCCGAGGGCTCAGAGGTATTTTTCGTTTAGCCCCGAGTTTTCGGGGCTTTTTATTATCTAGCCCCGAGGGCTCGGGGCTTTTTATTATTTAGCCACAAGGGCTCGGGGCTATTTCTCATTTAGCCCCAAGGGCTCGGGGTTTTTCATTATTTAGCCCCGAGGACTCGGGGCTTTTTATTATTTAGCCCCGAGGGCTCGGGGCTTTTTATTATTTGAATTAATCTTTTGTTGGTAATCGGCCATAGTGGTCACTCCTGAATTTAGGAATTTAACACATTAATTCATTGTTAAAGCACCAACGTTTCGTCTGATGTGCGCAGACCTCTTCAGGGTGCATTTATTTACTCTACATAACATAATCATTGGATTTTACATTATAAAATTTTACAAGAATATTTTTCAAAAACAGAGTATATAATATTTGTTATTCAATTACATACAATTTATGATAATCTAATAGTCATTATTAATCAAAAAATTAACCAAGAGATTTTTTTCCCCTTGTGTCATTATTCAGAACACTACTTCAACTGTCAAACTCAAACTGAATAAATTAAGGTGATGTTATGGCATTAATTCTGCGTTTCTACCGCTAATTATACCTTGTTACATTGCTCATAGATAAGTTACGCCATCTTTCATATATATTGATAAAATTCCATTTTTGAATAAATTAACAAAAAGATACAATTAAATTTGACAAATACAACTAAATATTTCAATAATCACAGTTTTTGAATATTACAAGGTTGACACATTTTTTTCTATCACAATTTCCTTGTATCACAATTCTTTGCTGAAAGTTTATAATATTTTTATCATTAGTATTCAACTTTGAACCAACTATTATAATTGAATGTAATTTATTTCAATAGGAAACATTCCAAGTTTGTCTCCATTATATTGATTCTTACAAACAATCAATTTCTTAGATTTTTTTCGAAATTGAAACCATGATCGAGCGCTCGGGGCTTTTTATTATTTAGCTCCGAGGGCTCGGGGCTTTTATTATTTAGCCCCGAGGGCTCGGAGGTTTTTATTATTTAGCCCCGAGGGCTCGGGGCTTTTTATTATTTAGCCCTGGGGGCTCGGGGCTTTTTATTATTTAGCCCCGAGTGCTCGGCGCTTTTTATTATTTAGCCCCGAAGGCTTGGGGCTAAATTATGAAAAGCCCCGAGCGCTCGGGGCTAAATAAACAAAAGCCCCGAGCGTTCGGGGCTAAATTATAAAGAGCCCCGAGCGCTCGGAGCTAAATAATAAAAAGCCCCGAGCGCTCGGGGCTAAATAGAAAAAAGCCCCGAGCGCTCGGGGCTAAATAATAAAAAGCCCCGAGCACTCGGGGCTAAATAGAAAAAAGCCCCGAGCCCTCGGGGCTAAATTATAAAGAGCCCCGAGCGCTCGGGGCTAAATAATAAAAGACCCCAAGCGTTCGGGGCTAAATTATAAAAAGGCCCGAGCACTCGGGGCTGAATAAAAAAAAGCCCCGAGCGTTCGGGGCTAAATTATAAATAGCCCCGAGCACTCGGGGCTGAATAACAAAAAGCCCCGAGCGCTCGGGGCTAAATAGAAAAAAGCCCCGAGCGCTCGGGGCCAAATAACAAAAAGCCCCGAGCCCTCGGGGCTAAATAATGAAAAGCCCGAGCGCTCGGGGCTGAATAGAAAAAAGCCCCGAGCGCTCGGGGCTAAATAATAAAAAGCCCCGAGTGCTCGGGGCTAAATTATGAAAAGCCCCGAGCGCTCGGGGCTAGAGAATAGAAGCCCCGAGCCCTCGGGGCTCAATTATAAAAAGCCCCGAGCGATCGGGGCTGAATAATAAAAAGCCCCGAGCGTTCGGGGCTAAATTCTAAAAAGCCCCGAGCACTCGTGGCTGAATAAGGAAAAGCCCAGAGCGTTCGGGGCTAAATTATAAAAAGCTCCGAGCGCTCGGGGCTGAATGATAATAAGCTCCGAGCGCTCGGGGCTAAATAGAAAAAAGCCCCGAGTCCTCGGGGCTAAATTATAAAAAGCCCCGAGCGCTCGGGGCTAAATAATAAAAAGCCCCTAGCGTTCGGGGCTAAATTATAAAAAGCCACGAGCGCTCGGGGCTGAATAATAAAAGCCACGAGCCCTCGGGGCTGAATTATAAAAAGCCCCGAGCGCTCGGGGCTGAATAATAAAAAGCCCCGAGCGCTCGGGGCCAAATAATAAAAATCCCCGAGCGCTCGAGGCTAAATAGAAAAAAGCCCCGAGCACTCGGGGCTAAATAATGAAAAGCCCCGAGCGTTCGGGGCTAAATTATAGAACGCCCCGGGCACTCGGGGCTAAATAATAAAAAGCCCCGAGCGCTCGGGGCTAAATTATGAAAAGCCCCGAGCGCTCGGGGCTAGAGAATAGAAGCCCCGAGCGATCGGGGCTGAATAATAAAAAGCCCCGAGCGTTCGGGGCTAAATTATAAAAAGCCCCGAGCACTCGTGGCTGAATAAGGAAAAGCCCCGAGCGTTCGGGGCTAAATTATAAAAAGCTCCGAGCGCTCGGGGCTGAATAATAATAAGCTCCGAGCGCTCGGGGCTAAATAGAAAAAAGCCCCGAGTCCTCGGGGCTAAATTATAAAAAGCCCCGAGCGCTCGGGGCTAAATAATAAAAAGCCCCGAGCGCTCGGGGCTAAATTATAGAAAGTCCCGAGCGCTCGGGGCTAAATAATAAAAAGCCCCGAGCCCTCGGGGCTAAATTATAAAAAGCCCCAAGCGCTCGGGGCTAAATAAAAAAAAGCCCCGAGCCCTCGGGGCTCAATTATAAAAAGCCCCGAGCGATCGGGGCTGAATAATAAAAAGCCCCGAGCGTTCGGGGCTAAATTATAAAAAGCCCCGAGCACTCGTGGCTGAATAAGGAAAAGCCCCGAGCGTTCGGGGCTAAATTATAAAAAGCTCCGAGCGCTCGGGGCTGAATAATAATAAGCTCCGAGCGCTCGGGGCTAAATAGAAAAAAGCCCCGAGTCCTCGGGGCTAAATTATAAAAAGCCCCGAGCGCTCGGGGCTAAATAATAAAAAGCCCCGAGCGCTCGGGGCTAAATTATAGAAAGTCCCGAGCGCTCGGGGCTAAATAATAAAAAGCCCCGAGCCCTCGGGGCTAAATTATAAAAAGCCCCAAGCGCTCGGGGCTAAATAAAAAAAAGCCCCTAGCGTTCGGGGCTAAATTATAAACAGCCCCGAGCGCTCGGGGCTGAATAATAAAAAGCCCCAAGCGTTCGGGGCTAAATTAGAAAAAGCCCCAAGCGCTCGGGGCTAAATAAAAAAAAGCCCCGAGCGCTCGGGGCCAGAGAATAAAAGCCCCGAGCCCTCGCGGCTAAATTATAAATAGCCCCGAGCGATCGGGGCTGAATAATAAAAAGCCCCAAGCGTTCGGGGCTAAATTATAAAAAGCCCCGAGCGCTCGGGGCTGAATAAGGAAAAGCCCCGAGCCCTCGGAACTAAATTATAAAAAGCCCCGAGCGCTCGGGGCTGAATAATAAAAAGCCCCAAGCGTTCGGGGCTAAATTAGAAAAAGCCCCAAGCGCTCGGGGCTAAATAAAAAAAAGCCCCGAGCACTCGGGGCCAGAGAATAAAAGCCCCGAGCCCTCGCGGCTAAATTATAAATAGCCCCGAGCGATCGGGGCTGAATAATAAAAAGCCCCAACCGTTCGGGGCTAAATTATAAAAAGCCCCGAGCGCTCGGGGCTAAATAATAAAAAGCCCCGAGCTCTCGGCGCTAAATTATAAAAAGTCCCGAGCGCTCGGGGCTAAATAGAAAAAAAACCGAGCACTCGGGGCTAAATTATAAAAAGCCCCGAGCGCTCGGGGCTAAATAATGAAAAGCCCCTAGCGTTCGGGGCTAAATTATAAAAAGCCACGAGCCCTCGGGGCTAAATAATAAAAGCCACGAGCCCTCGGAGCGAAATTATAAAAAGCCCCGAGTGCTCGGGGCTGAATAATAAAAAGCCCCGAGCGCTCGGGGCCAAATAATAAAAAGCCCCGAGCTCTCGGCGCTAAATTATAAAAAGCCCCGAGCGCTCGGGGCTAAATAATGAAAAGCCCCTAGCGTTCGGGGCTGAATTATACAAAGCCACGAGCCCTCGGGGCTAAATAATAAAAGCCACGAGCCCTCGGAGCGAAATTAGAAAAAGCCCCGAGTGCTCGGGGCTGAATAATAAAAAGCCCCGAGCACTCGGGGCTAAATTATAAAAAGCCCCGAGCGCTCGGGGCTAAATTATAAAAGGCCCCGAGCGCTCGGGGCTAAATAATAAAAGCCGCGAGCCCTCGGGATTAAATTATAAAAAGCCCCGAGCGCTCGGGGCTGAATAATAAAAAGCCCCAAGCGTTCGGGGCTAAATTATAAAAAGCCCCGAGTGCTCGGGGCTGAATAATAAAAAGCTCCGAGCGCTCGGGGCTAAATAGAAAAAAGCCCCGAGCGCTCGGGGCCAAATAATAAAAAGCCCCGAGCGTTCGGGGCTAAATAGAAAAAAGCCCCGAGCGCTCGGGGCTAGAAAATAAAAAGCCCCGAGCCCTCGGGGCTAAATTATAAAAAGCCCCGAGCGTTCGGGGCTAAATAATAAAAAGCCCCGAGCCCTCGGGGTTAAATGATAAAAAGCCCCGAGCGCTGGGGGCTAAATAATAAAAATTATTTTTCTGTTGGTAATCGGCCATATTGGTCACTCCAGAATTCAAAAATTTATTCATTATATTTATTATATTTATTAATTTATGTAAATCTAATAGTCATTGTTAATCAGAAAAAATTTTTTGACCAAGAGATTTTACTCTTGTGTCATTATTTAGGACACTCATTTCAACTGTCAAACTAAAAAGCCCCGAGCGCTCGGGGCTAAATAATAAAAAGCCCCGAGCCCTCGGGGCTAAGTACCAAAAAGCCCCGAGCCCTCGGAGTTAAATGAAAAATAGCCCCGAGCGCTCGGGGCTTTTTTTCATTTAGCCCCGAGCGCTCGGGGCTTTTTGGTATTTAGCCCCGAGGGCTCGGGGCTATTTTTCATTTAGCCCCGAAGGCTCGGAGCTATTTTTCATTTCGCCCCGAGGGCTCGGGGCTATTTTTCATTTAGCCCCGACGGCTCGGGGGTATTTCCTATTCACCCCCGAGGGCTCGGGGCTATTTTTTATTCAGCCCCGAGGGCGCGGGGCTTTTTATTATTTAGCCCCGAGGGCTCGGGGCTATTTTTCATTTAGCCCCGAGGGCTCGGGGCTTTTTATTATTTAGCCCCGAGGGCTCGGGGCTTTTTATTATTTAGCCCCGAGGGCTCGGGGCTATTTTTCATTTAGCCCCGAGGGCTCGGGGCTTTTCATTATTTAGCCCTGGAGGGTTGGGGCTTTTCATTATTTAGCCCCAAGTGCTCCGGACTTTTTATTATTCAGCCCCGAGGGCTCGGGGCTTTTTATTATTTAGCCCCAAGGGCTCGGGCCTTTCCATTATTTAGCCCCGAGGGCTCGGGGCTTTTCATTATTTAGCCCCGAAGGGTCGGGGCTTTTCATTATTCAGCCCCAAGTGCTCCGGACTTTTTATTATTTAGCCCCGAGGGCTCGGGGCTCTTTATTATTTAGCCCCGAGGGCTCGGGGCTTTTTATTATTTAGCCCCGAGGGCTCTGTACGGGATTTGACGCGATAGTTCTACTGAGCGTAAACCCTTCTCTGGGGTTGTAAATCCCAGGTATACCAGAATTTCAGGTACGCCAAATTTTACTCCGTACGGGCAGGTTAACGACCAATGTCTCGATAACCGCAGGTGCTGAGATCAATGATGAGGAATGAATTAAAGGAATTAAACACAACATACACTAATCTGTTATATATATTTTAAAAATAAAAATAGCACAAAATGATAATTCAAAAAGATTAGATTTTCACATAAAAAAATAATGAATTAAAATGAAGAATCAATGTTTATGAAAGTCCACACAAAACTATTGCACTTATTAAATTATTAATATTCCTTGAAAGGTTTTAGAAGAGTTCTTATTTTTAATTGCACTCAAAATTGTTTCTTATTATTAATTTCAATAATTCGATCAGCTCAGGACTAAACGTCGTGTCTGTCTTTTTACGAAGTCGAAAAGTATCTAACTTAAAATGTAACATAGCAGCTCTCGTTATCCTAAAATATTTTGTAGTGGGGATTCGGGAATAACCAGGAAGGGACATAAGGATTTGCTGATTGGTGGAAATTGTTTTTCTCTGTTATTATTGGTGAGTTAAAACTTGAGAGGATGTGAAAACTGTTGGGTGGTCGAAAGATTGAGTCGTGACGAATTTCACTCTCTTTCGAATATTTGAAAATAAACAAAAATAAGAATTTACAAAGGATTTTTTGTGTAGGGATTTTATTACCCCACACGTGTTAAAAACAAGGGTCTTGGTCCAAGACTCTTGGAGACAGTCAAGAAAAGGAAAGGTCATAAATTTGAGGATTATTTACTCCTCAAATGACAAAAAGTGAAAAAATGTATTTGGAAGAATTTTATGGAGTCTTGGTAAAACAGACGAAATAATATTTTAATTCTACCAGTCATTTGACACGGAACACACTCCCCCTTTTGAGAGATTATAATTGATCAAAAAATAAAAAATAGGATCTTATTTACTAGAGGAGTCCTAATAGTTTAACTTAGCACGAACTATAGATATGAATCACTCTGGATCTTTGATATTGTCTTTGGTAGGGCACTCCGTAGATTCTTTGGGAACATCACAGAGGAGTGGGGAAAGTTTTCTAATGTTTCTATCAAATTCACCCTTTGCAGTCTTAACTTTCACCACACGAATAACACCATCGCTTCCTGGATACACCTGAATGACACGACCAAGGGACCATTGCTTGGGTGGTAAGTTATCTTCTCGAAGGATAACTATTGTACCTTCCTTGATATCATGGCTCCCCTGGTTCCACTTGTGCCGGAGATTTTGTTCATTCAGGTATTCCTTATACCACCTTTTCCAAAACTCTTGTTTCTTCTTCTGGATCAATTCCCAAGCGGACAATCGGTTGTCCGGCGTCTCACTGAAATCTGGTTCCGGTATACTCATTAAAGAATCGCCAGTTAGGAAATGACCAGGAGTTAGAGCAATCAAATCATTGGGGTCAGTAGAAAGAGGTGTTAAGGGACGGGAATTCAAAATGGCTTCGATCTCAATAACAAGGGTGTTAAATTGTTCAAATGTAACTAGATCATCGCAAATTCTCTTCAAGTGATGCTTGAAAGACTTTACACCAGCTTCCCATAATCCCCCGAAGTGTGGACTAAGTGGTGGAATAAAGTGCCAAATGATTCCTTGGTTAGATAGGTGATGATGAATTTTTTCGTTGTGTTCCTTGGATTGCAAAAATGAATATAATTCCTTTATTTCATTATTTGCCCCGATGAAATTACTGCCATTGTCTGAATAAATGTTATTAGGTTTACCTCTTCGAGCAGTGAACCTTTTTAGAGCAGCAATAAAGGCTTCAGTGGTCAGGTCAGTCACTACCTCCAAGTGTACTGCTTTAGTGACCAAGCAAACAAAAACGGCAACCCAAACCTTGACCTTTCCCCTATTTCGGAATTTTTTCTCTTTCACAAAAAAAGGGCCACAATAGTCAATGCCCACATTGCGGAATGGTTTAGCTTCCGTCACCCGAACTCGTGGAATATTTCCCATGATGTATTCACTCTTTGGTGGATTGGCTCGAACACATACAGCACAGCTTTTGATAATTTTTCGTACTTGCTGACGACCGTCGATTAACCAATAATTCCTACGAATAGCATATAATGTGTTTTGAGCCCCAGAATGAAGATTTGTAAGGTGTTCGTTCCTGATGAGCAGAGTGGTAATGTGATGTCCCTTTGGAATTAGCATGGGATATTTTTGAGAGTATGGAATATGAGCATTTTTCAATCGTCCTGCTACTCTTAATAGTCCATTATCGTCGAGAAAAAGATGGAGCGAATTCCATTTGTGATTATTTGGTAAAATATTATTTTTCTTTAATTCTCTGATTTCGTTGGAAAATGCAGACTCTTGAACTATTCTGATTATCCGATCGTTTGCTGCTTTTAACTCCTGTGCTGAGAGTGGACCTTTGTTCTTGTTCTTAAATCTCAATCCAATTGCAAATAGTCTTCGTAATTTGCCAATTGATGAAAATTGATAAATGTATGCATCAGGAGGAACTTCAGTTTTGTGACGATCTTTCATTTCTGTTAATAGACATTGTGTTTTACGCATTTCGGGGATTTCAGGTAAAATAATCAGTTCACTCTGAGGCCAAGTTTCTTCATTCTGAGAAAGCCATATGGGCCCTTCTTTCCAGTTGGAAATTTGGATGAATTCGTTCGGAAATAAACCTCGTGAAATGTGATCTGCTGGATTGTCTTTAGACCGGACGTGTCGCCATTCAACACCATCTGTTTTTTCCTGTATTGCAGCTACTCGATTTGCGACAAATACCAATAGTTTATGAGGCGAAGTTTTTATCCAGTGCAGTGCTACCATTGAGTCTGACCAGAAGATAACTTGATTGAAGTGATGGGTGATAGCCTGTTTTACCGACGAGTAGAGCTTAGCGAGAAGAACCGCTGAGCATAATTCTAGGCGAGGTAGAGATACAGGATTAATGGGAGCGACACGATATTTTGAGCAGAGAAGTCGTGTTGCATGTTGTCCTTGAGAATTAGTTGACCGTAAATAAATACACGCTCCATAACCTTTCACGCTAGCATCACAGAATCCATGTAATTGTACTTCTTGAGCATCAGCCATTATCGCTTTTCGATGGAATGAAATATTATTCAACTGCATTAATTGTTCGGCGTAGGTTTTCCATTCGGTCAGTATGCTAAGAGGCATCGAATCATCCCAGCCTACCTTTTCTATCCACAAGCGATGTAAAATCATTCTCCCTTTTATGATCACTGGGCCAAGGAACCCTAAAGGATCGAAGATTTTAGATACTTCGGAGAGCATAATGCGCTTTGTGATTTTTGAACTGATAACAATGGGTTTAACGGTATATACAATTGTATCTCTGACTGAGTCCCATTGGAGACCTAAGGTTTTTACTGTCGGGTCGTTAGAAGTTTTCAACTGTAGGTGTACGCTCCCTTCAGGTAACCCTTCTAATAATCTGGGGTCATTTGAAACCCACTGGCGAATATTCAATTGTCCTTTATCCAATAGTGCAGGTACATCTTTGCGTAATTGCAACGCTTCTTCAAAAGTATCTTTTCCTGAGATAAAGTCGTCCACGTAAAAATCACGTTTAATCATTTTAGCAGCATCTGGGAATTGCTCTCCTTCATCTTCAGCTAATTGATGAGTGCAGCGAATCGCTAAATATGGAGCAGACGATAAGCCAAATGTCACCGTATTTAATTGGAAGATCTTTTCTTGTCCATTTTTGTCTCTCCACCAGATCTTTTGATACTTCCGATCTTCTTCGCGAACCCAAAATTGACGATACATTTTTTCGATATCACCGGTTATGACATATTGATGTGTGAGGAACCTGGTTAGCAGCGAAAAAATATCTTCCTGAATTGTGGGCCCAACCATGAGGGCATCATTCAGTGACATATTGTTCTCCCCCTTAGCTGACCCATCGAATACGACTCGAACCTTTGTTGTGAGGCTAGTTACTTTTACAACAGCATGGTGCGGTAAATAAAAACCTTTTTCTTCGGTTTTATTGGGGTCTTCTTCAGTTTCAGACATATGGCCCAGGTCAATGTATTCTTGCATCACGGCAGAGTATTCTTCTTCCAGCTCTGGGTTGCGCTTGAACTTTCTTAATAGACTTTTAAAGCGTTTATATGCCAAATCTCTTGACCCTCCTAGTTGGCTCATTTTTTCATTAAAGGGTAATGCGACCAGGTATCGTCCAGTCGAATCACGAACTGTGTGTTCCTGGAAGTGCTCTTCACATGCTTTTTCTTCCTTCGACCAATGTTTCATTGTGTATACATCGTCCATCTCCCAAAAATCTTTCAATTGTTTTTCGATGCTAGTGAGATGACAGTCGAATGGTGCTCTTTTGATGCGGGATTCATTATTAACTGCTTTTCCTGCGTAAATCCAGCCAACTCGAGTCTCCTGTAGTACACTATCAGGCTCATTTGGAGCGTTCAATTGAATTTGTCCTGAACAATTCATTGAGTAAGTTGTGCCTGAGCTAATCAGCATGTCAACAGGTGCAGGCTGATCAAAATGAGGATCTGCTAGCTGTAGGTGTTTTGGAATGCCTAAAATATTCCGATTAATTGGTTCACTTGGGTACATTTGTCCTATTCTAGGCACTGTTAGAAATTGAAGTGTCCTGGAATATTCATTTAATCTGGATTTAATTGTTCCCGTTAATATGTGATTTGACAGGGCTTGATTGCTGTTCATTCCGTCGATAGAAAATTGCATCTTTTCTAATGGCAAATTTAGTTTTCTAGCAAAGGTTTCTGTAATAAAATTGACGTTTGAAGCTGAATCTAAGATAGTCCTACAACGTATCATTTTTCCGGCATTATCCATGATATTGACGACCGCAGTAACAATCGCATCTCTGTTTAAAATTGAGGTCACAAGGGCGGTCACTGCAGGTAGTCCCGAGTCTATGGGTGGCTCTAGTCATGCCGATGGTGCCTGGGTCATAGCCAATTCTTCTTCGGTTAAGTGAACGAGGGTATTATGTCTTTTTTGACACTTGGAGCATTGGGTTAATTTACAAAATCGTGTCTTGTGGTTTGTTCCAAAACAGTTTAAACATAATCGATGTTTCCTAGCAGCTGCGATTCGATCGGGAGTACTCAATATTAAGAATTTTTCACATGTGTCAATTGTATGTTCTTCATCGCATAACGGACATGTGTCATCACTCGCTGCAGTTAAATGTGCCTGCGCCCTTTGATATCCACTGCCTTCATTTTTCGATTTTGCCTGTGAGTGAGAAGCTTGATTCGAATAGAAGCTCCCCCCTGACGGTCTTGTGCAAGTGAGAAGAGTGGCCTGCTCCCTCAGAAACGTGAGAATATCTTCGTACTTTGGAATTTTGTTTCCTTTTCTTGTGCGATTCCACTCTCTCTCGGTGTCTTTGTCCAATTTTCGAAGAATGATGTAGGAAAGTAAGGTGTTCCATTCTTCTACGTTTTCGCCTAATGCTTTCATAGCGAGAATTTGAGTTTGAATTTGATTGATGAATTTCCGAATTTCTTCTGGAGAATTTTTCTTCATCGGTGGGGCGTCCATTAAAAGTTCACAATGACGAAAGATCAAAACGTATTCGTTGTCGTAGGTTGACTCTAATAATTTCCAAGCAACTGCATAATTATCATCAGTAGCTTGGAAAGCATTAATTGTACTTTCCGCCTCCCCCGTGAGAGTCCTTTTTAAATAATCCAATCGTTGAGCATCTGTCAAACCGTCGCGACTGTGAACTGTTTGCACGAACCAATCCCGATATGAACGCCAATTCTCCAATTTTCCATCGAATCTTTTTGCTTCAACCTTCGGCAATGAGGCGAGGTAATCTGTAGGTGATATGTGAGACATGGCTGTGACTGAACGAGGAAGCTGGCTAAATTCGCGATGTGGTTCTCGAAATTTACGAATGAGTACCATCATTTCTTCGAAATCAAAATGGATGTTCTCACTTTCTTCAGCATGGTTTGCATTTGGTTCAATCGTTATAAGTCCCTGTTCAATGTTTGGAAGATTTCGCAATAATTCTTCGATCTTCTGTAAATGGCCATTTACATGGCTAGTATCAGCCCATACTCCAGAATTTTTCAAATAATTGGTTAATTTGGTTATCCTAGATTTGATTTGACCGCGACTGTGAATTAAAGTAGAGCGTCTAGCTTTTTGCTCTTCCGTTAATTCAGCCATTTTATTGAGATCGAAGGGAACAATGAAGGAAAGAAGGAAAAAATATTAACTGACGATTCAAGTATTAATGAGCTTACCGTTGATGTCTTGATGATTCTCAGGAAGTGGATGGGTTCAACGTAATTATCTCAGTTCGTGGATCGTTGACTCAAGGCAGCTCTTCTCGTAGTTCGGCGTTGTGGATACGAGTCTCAGAACGCGTCTTCATAAAAATAACAATCCTTGAATTTCACTAAGGCGCAATTTTTTCAATGCGCATTGTAAAATGCATTTCGTACTCCAAATTCACTTGAGTGTATATCGAACACACTGTCTTATATGCACTGAATATAATTTTATCGAGTTTTCTTTTTATTCAATGAGTTATTTTAAGTTTCGACTTCAAATTTGAACTATATCAACTGATTTTTCACTGAAGATCCGGCTCGAAGGACCATAAAATGTACGGGATTTGACGCGATAGTTCTACTGAGCGTAAACCCTTCTCTGGGGTTGTAAATCCCAGGTATACCAGAATTTCAGGTACGCCAAATTTTACTCCGTACGGGCAGGTTAACGACCAATGTCTCGATAACCGCAGGTGCTGAGATCAATGATGAGGAATGAATTAAAGGAATTAAACACAACATACACTAATCTGTTATATATATTTTAAAAATAAAAATAGCACAAAATGATAATTCAAAAAGATTAGATTTTCACATAAAAAAATAATGAATTAAAATGAAGAATCAATGTTTATGAAAGTCCACACAAAACTATTGCACTTATTAAATTATTAATATTCCTTGAAAGGTTTTAGAAGAGTTCTTATTTTTAATTGCACTCAAAATTGTTTCTTATTATTAATTTCAATAATTCGATCAGCTCAGGACTAAACGTCGTGTCTGTCTTTTTACGAAGTCGAAAAGTATCTAACTTAAAATGTAACATAGCAGCTCTCGTTATCCTAAAATATTTTGTAGTGGGGATTCGGGAATAACCAGGAAGGGACATAAGGATTTGCTGATTGGTGGAAATTGTTTTTCTCTGTTATTATTGGTGAGTTAAAACTTGAGAGGATGTGAAAACTGTTGGGTGGTCGAAAGATTGAGTCGTGACGAATTTCACTCTCTTTCGAATATTTGAAAATAAACAAAAATAAGAATTTACAAAGGATTTTTTGTGTAGGGATTTTATTACCCCACACGTGTTAAAAACAAGGGTCTTGGTCCAAGACTCTTGGAGACAGTCAAGAAAAGGAAAGGTCATAAATTTGAGGATTATTTACTCCTCAAATGACAAAAAGTGAAAAAATGTATTTGGAAGAATTTTATGGAGTCTTGGTAAAACAGACGAAATAATATTTTAATTCTACCAGTCATTTGACACGGAACAGGCTCGGGGCTTTTCATTATTCAGCCTCGAGGGCTCGGGGCTTTTTATTATTGAGCCCCGAGGGCTCGGGGCTTTTTATTATTTAGCCCCGAGGGCTCGGAGCTATTTATCATTTCGCCCCGAAGGCTCGGGGCTATTTTTCATTTAGCCCCGAGGTCTCGGGGCTTTTTATTATTTAGCCCCGAGGGCTCGGGGCTATTTTTCATTTAGCCCCGAGGGCTCGGGGCTTTTCATTATTTAGCCCCGAAGGGTTGGGGCTTTTCATTATTTAGCCCCAAGTGCTCCGGACTTTTTATTATTGAGCCCCGAGGGCTCCGGACTTTTTATTATTTAGCCCCGAGGGCTCAGGGCTCTTTATTATTTAGCCCCAAGGGCTCGGGGCTTCCCATTGTTTAGCCCCGAGGGCTCGGGGCTATTTTTCATTTAGCCCCGAGGGCTCGGGGCTTTCCATTATTTAGCCCCGAAGAGTCGGGGCTTTTCATTATTTAGCTCCGAGTGCTCCGGACTTTTTATTATTTAGCCCCGAGGGCTCCGGACTTTTTATTATTTTGCCCCGAGGGCTCGGGGCTATTTTTTATCTAGCCCCTAGTGCGCGGAGCTATTTTTTATTTAGCCCCGAGGGCTCGGGGCTATTTCTCATTTAGCCCCGAGGGTTCGGGGCTATTTTGTATTTGGCCCCGAGGGCTCGGGGCTTCTTATTATTCAGCCCCGAGTGCTTGGGGCTATTTTTTATTCAGCCCTGATGGCTCGGGGCTATTTTTTATTCACCCCTGAGGGGTCGGGGCTATTTTTTGCTTCCGAATGGAAGCATTGTAAACGCGATTTTTTTCAATCTCGAGATTTCATCGGAATATGACTCAGAATGTTCCAAAACGTCGAGAAATGACATTTTTAAAAAATGTCTGTATGTATGTGTGTGTGTGTGTGTGTGTGTGTTTGTGTGACAGATATCAGCTCATTGCTCCGGAACGGTAATACTTGGTGACCTGAAAATTTAACAGTACTTTCTCTCCCCATGCAAATTGCTCTCCGTGAAATTTGAGCGAAATCGGTTGAGTACTTTTCGAGAAAAATCAAATTTTCGTAAAATCGTTTTTTCGATTTTTCTCCGCGAAAAATTGATTCACAGCCCCCACTCTCAGCGATGAAATTCATCTCATTTGAACACACAATTTTCACTCGGGGTAAATTTTGCTGCGATTTTTCGTTTGCGGATAATTTCAATTGCAGTGTTTTTTATCCTGAATTTTGTATACACGATAGCTCAAAAACTATTTGAGTTAGAGACTCGAAATTTCGTGGGTTTGTGCATCTAATGAACGAAAAGTTTGGTATCGAAATTGGGCGAAATCGGTCCAGTAGTTTCTGAGATATTGCACAAAAACCATTTTATGAAAAGAGGTTATATCTCGAAAACTACTGGAGCGATTTCGCCCAAGTTCAGCTTAAAAGATTCATCTCAGTGAGCCCCACAAATGGTGAGAATTTCAGATTTTTCAGAGGCAGTCTCTTGTAAGAGTTTTCGATACCGTAGTTTTTTCAAAAATCACGGTTTTTCTTAGCTTCCTCCCTAGGAACACTACTATTTTATATTTCACCATTCGAAAGTAGACAATTTTTTCTACAAAATGATGACAATCGGAAAGAATAGAAATCCTATTTGGAACCTGAACTTCAATTTTTCAGATTCGTCGTACGATCATCCATTTATGATTGAAAAATTGATGTTTTTTTTTTGTGGAAACAATGAATAAATAAAGTTCACCAAAGATCAAACCATCATTGAAATTGTCCTCATAAGTACATATTTGTTGAGAAGATCATATTTTGTTACGGCATTTGGAATAATGAGAGATATAAATAGTAATTTCATGAATACCGTATTAAATTTCATTCGGAAGCATTTTGCCAATTGAATTGGCAAAATATTAAATGTCGCATAAGGAGTGGGGTTTGCAAATAACGCACAGGATATAACGCCTCTGCTTGTTATTCACCCTCGAGGGCTCGAGGCTTTTTATTATTTAGCCCCGAGTGCTTGGGGCTATTTTTCTTTTAGCCCCGAGGGCTCGGGGCTTTATTTCATTCAGCCCCGAGGGCTCGGGTCTCTTTTTTATTTAGCCCCAAGGGCTCGGGGCTATTTTTCATTTAGCCCCAAGTGCTCGGGGCTTTTTATTATTCAGCCCCGAGTGCTCGGGGCTTTTCTATTATTTAGCTTCCACGGCTGATTCGTGAATTAATGTGCGAGGCGCTTCGTGACTCGTCACCCACTCTAAATTGGGAATTGAATCGCGAAAAGGGGTAAACCCGCGAAAAAGGGTTGAATCGCGAATTAACCGGCGAGCCGCCCATCCACCCACTTCGAAAGAACCCTCCTACAGGACTAGGATCCAGTACCGGCAAAAATTTATACAGAATCCCCAGCCTATCTACTGCTGCACTCCACCTCCCCGTTCCATATTGCCCCACTGTTCCACTTTGACCCATCCTTCTCCTATCTAATTTTTTTCTTATCAAATTTTTGAATAAATTCTCAAATTTCAAGAATGTAGTAGCCTGATATTCTCTCATTTTTATTAATAATTTTTTTCGTCGAAGGAAAACTTGACTAACTTTTTTAATATTACAAAATCACGTCCTCTCAAAATTCTGCATTCATTGCTTCAGTCACGCGCTAAGAGTCCAGCAGCACATGAAGTCGGGCTAAAACAATACTAACACGATAACAGTCACCATATCATACTCATATTCATACCAATCTATATAGGACATATATAAAATCTAAAATCTATTCTCAATTAGTGTGATGCTCTGATAAAAATATCACGAAACAATCACCGCATGCACGGTGATTACCAGTCGATAACGTAGGAAAAGTCAATTCTTCAATCTCAAATTGTCGAATCAAATGATAAGAGTCGCCACGAAATAATCAATATCTCATTGAGAAGACAACTCAACATATCGCTTTTTTTAAATATTTGTGTAAAGATGAGTCAACATACATATACATATAAATATATATATCGTCGCCTTTGAAACAAAGTCGCGTAATTACTAAAAAAAGCTGAATTCTGGAGTGAAGAAGGCGTATCTCCGAAAATTCCGCGAAAATGTATTTTATAATGTCTTTGACGTCATTTGGGTAACGGAAAGTGGACTGTTTCATCGCTGCATCACTGTAAAAAGATGTAAATGATTTGGTGGAAAACTAATTTCGTGGAAATTTTCCATCAATATCGATTCCAAAATTACGTTAGCCAATTAGGCTTTTAGGTAGCATTTAAAAATATAGAATCATTTTAAAACGAAGTGAAAAATGAAATGAACATAGATCCCTATTGATAACTAATGGATTTTCATATAGCTACAGTGAGAAAATACACGGAGTTGCAGAAAAAAATTAAGGTCAAAATTTGAAAGACACGCAACATTACTTAGCGATCAATAAATTTCGATGCACCAAGTTTTATGAAAGTGCAGATAATTTTAGTGTTAAGGTGATACGCCGTACTGAGTAGACGTTCATCAGAAAACAGAATTCTTCAAAGTATGACCAGAATGGCGCTAATTGAGTGGCTGTTATTTCTCCTCACTATTGCTGGAACAGAAGGATGGAAACGGGCCGATTCTATTGGGGAAGAAATAATGGTACGTTATTTGATTAAATTGAATCTTTATCATATTCTTTCATCCCCCATCTCTTGTTCTCTGACCGTTCGCCCTTCTACAATTTCTCTACTCTCTTGCCTTGTTTCTTCATTGTCCCCCCCCCCCCTCCATCTTGCGACTCGATGCACCAAATTTTTTGTTACTACACCACACTCGTTCAAAACCCGAGAAAACAATGGAAAACCCTGATCGGTACAGGCAGTCTGTTACGACAGAACCTATCTGTCACACTGGCAAGAGAAGCACATTAATTCTCTTGCATGCGTCCCTCCCGCTCAGTTTGTTGTTCGAATCCACGATCGGCACGCGGTCACTCATCCCAGGGACAGCCGAATACTCGGCTGCTCAACTTGAGGAATCTGCCGTGCCACACGTAGACCAAACAGCCAAACTGTCAGTAATTCAATCTTTATCAATAATGCCAATAATAATTGTTCAATTGAAACACCATTCATTTGCATTTGGTATTTCAGAAAACAATACTAGAGGCATGTTATGGAGGATACAGTTCTCTCAATCCGGTTGTTATCTTTGGAAATTTCAATGAATCGATCGAGGGAGTGTCGATTATTCGGATCAATGATTTTCTCAATATAACAGACTACGAAGAACATCAATCATTGAAATTCAAAGCAAGTGGTATAGTATTGACGTCACAACCACCAAGAAGATTATTCTCACATCTGGAACGATTAAGGACCACGAAATTGTGGAATAACTTGATTCCATTCTTCATTATTGGCGAGAACACAGCTCCTTGTACATATTCGATAGCCGTTTTAAGAGAAATGTGGAGAATGGAGATACTCAATTCGATATACATTTGTCCTAATTCCATTCATAACATACCAGAGATATACACATTAAATCCTATTACAAATTATGCACCTCATCCTTTGGAGAGAATTGATGAACTACGTGATTTGAATATTTTCCGTCAAAATTTCGATGCAAGTAAGCAGTTTATCTTTTTTGAATTTGTCTCCATAACGTGATAAATATTGATATAATGCCTAAAAGTTTCATTGAAAAAAAAAGATATCTCAATCTGATCCATTTACACGAATGAATCAATCGAATCCTCAAAGGAAAATTTGGTATTACAGAATTATGAATTGAAAATCCTTAAGCTTATGATGGCCAATCTATTTTCAGATATTTCCTGTACACATTTAACTTACGATAAAATGGAAATTTTGGATGGATATAATATTGTAGCTGCAAACTGGCTCCCTGCAGAGTTTGGTTTTCTGCCAGGAATCAATTATTTCGATTTTTTAGCTCAGTCCGAAGCAGTTCATGATAAAGCCTTGCGAACCATAATTAGAGCTTTGAATGCGAGTTGCAAGTTTGAATTTGAAACAAGTCTCAATTCATTGAAAAAGCGTTACTCCAAAGGTTCAGCCGACATCCTTGCAGGAATGTATACTCTTGACTCGTTTCGAGGTGATCCATATTTATTCCCTCTTAGAGTAGGTGAGCTGATTGCAGTAGTGAAATTGAGATCAGAAGTATCGACGTTGGACAAGATTTATCGCTTATGGAGTACTCCTGTATTGATTGCAGCTGGTTTTACTCTGGCTGTTTTCTTCCTCATCCTCATGATAAAGAACTGGAGTTTCGGCTTAGCCCTATTGGATCTAACAAGATTTTTGACATACGTATCCATTCAGACTGATAATAGATATCAATCATTCAGAATTTATTTTACAACCTTGCTCATTTTCATAGTCATTAGTAATGGTGTTTTTCAAAGCAAAATTGCCGCATTTCTTACTACCCGAGAAAGAAGTAGTGCTCCTGAATCAATCGATGAACTAATAAAATTGGGATATCACATGTATGCTGTTCAAGGATTACTAGCGTACGCAAAGAAAGGTTGTCCAAGCTGTGAATTCAAAGAAGTATCAACTCATAATGTCTGTATTCAATTAGTCTTGAATGGAACTAAAAATGTATGCGTAATGGATGAATCAGTTTATGAAAACGAGTACATTTCATATCCTGTAAATCGCGTTAAAAAATCATTCACCCCAACATTGTTGTCTTTCGTGTCTCGCCAAAACTGGCCGTTACGTGATCGCTTCAATAGTATGATAATGAGAGTTGTAGAATCTGGATTAATGAATTTTTGGGAAATGGAAAAAACAAGGATTCCAAAGGCTAAACGTCAAAGCCTAGAAGCTGAATGGGCTTCAGCACAGTATCGACCTGTTGCACTCGCGAAATTAGACTTTGCTTTTGAATTATTGGCGGTTGGGTTATCACTTGCGACTATCGTTTTCTTATTGGAATTATGTTGGGCCAGATATGTGAATCCGTAAAGATCGTCGACGAAAATGCACGAAGATGCACAGGAAATCTACAAATTAGTTTGCACTAAACTTGGAAACAAGTAAGAAGTAGAGAATTAATCAATAAACTCTTGGCGATTTCACTTTTAATGACGAGATTGTATTTTTATAGCTCGCTCGATGTTTCAGATCATTTTAAGGCATTTTCAATGAAAATTGGAATTTTTCTGCAAATACTTTCATAGAAATATCTTGAAAACTAACGTGAGGGTTGGTGAGATTCCGCTTCTATACTCTTCTGTAGACAATTTTAAGAGCTTCAAAAAAATAATTCCAGCAAAACCGCCTCATCTCCCTTATTTTTCGAGATATTCTCAAAAAAAACGATTGGCAGGAAAAATCGACTTATCCAGTTTTCAAGTAATGCAAATGCAATTTGATCAATTAATATTATAATGTACATGTAATACGTAAAATGGAATAATAATAAAATGTAATGAGGAAAATATAATGTGTGCAATGATAAATAAAGTTAATTCTAACTAGAAATATCGAGTTTCTCAATTAATTTGTATCGACTTTTCCATCAATCCTAAAAGAAAAAACTTTTTTCTTTGCACTTGTCTTTTTTACAATCGTTTTGTAGACAAAAATCATTCGATTGTGGATAAAGTATCTAAACATAATATCGCAGCCGAGTCAAAAGGGCGCGAGTGCGAATTAATAGGAAATAATAACGAAAAGTAATTATTCATTATTTAAAAATGCAGCAATAATAATAATTTGTGGAATATGAATTTTTCAAATGGTTTCATGTCGCAAAAGACCTCGAATACAAATCCACATGTCGAACATTTGAAATCATTCGATTTTTCGTTCGAATTCAATTGATTTTTGCATCTGAAGGTGAAATTTTATGCTCAACTCGTGAAACACGTGGAAAAATAGATTTTTTTCCTTCAACTAGGCTGTTTCGCGCGCTACGCGCGCGTATCACTTTGCTTGAGGCGCCAGCCGAAGCATGTATGTATAAATTAAGAATACAGCCTAATAATAGTCTACTTAATCGATGAAATGTCTTTTTACCCTTAATATATTGATAAAAAAAAAGGTTTTGTTAATTAAAGAGAATTTTTATTATATAAGTATTCTCTATTCGAATTCGAATTAATTCAAATAAATTACAATCATCCTATTTTCCGGAATATCTCAGTGACTAAGTGAGATAGAGCAATTTGCTGGAATTCTCTTGTGTAGCTCTTAAAATTGTCTACAAAACATTTTCAGGGTAAGAAGGGCATATCTCTATTATTCTTTACCAAGATTTAAAAACAAAAATTGTTTCTTAACAAAATTGCATAAATTTTTGTCTATGAAATTCGATTAGACGTTAGCATTAACAATCGACAGATCTTCGAAATTCTCTACAAAACATCCTTAGGGCAGAAAGGGCGTATCTCTATTATTTAGCGGAATCCTCTAAGAAAATTGTGGACAAAATGGAATTAATTCAAATAAATTATATTTCAAATTTCTATATTATCAGGAACTGAATGGGATAAACCAATTTTGCAAGAATTCTTTCTTGTAGCTCTCAAATTTCCCTATGAAACATTCTTAGAGCAAAAAGAGCGTATGTATTATTTACTGAGATTCTTTTAAAAAATGGTTTTTAAACAAAATTGAACAAAATTTTCTCTATAAAATTTCATTATACATTAGCCATTATTAACAATCGATAGATTTTTTTGGATCATTTTTGACAGTCAGTGAAATAGCGGAGATGGGTTTCTGCTGATGATTCCATGAGAAGCTGAGGAAATTTCACATAAAAATTACATGTCAGAAGTTATTTTTTTGAATTTGAAGGTGAAATCTTTCTTTCCCGATCAAAAATTACAATTTCCTTATTTTTAGGAATATCTCAGAAACTGAGTGAGAATCCTCCTTTATAGTTCTTGAAATTTTCTACGAAAGATTCTTAGGGCAAAAAGGGCGTATCTCCATTATTCAGTGGAATCCTTTCGAAAAATTGTTGACAAAATAGAATTAATTCATATAAATTACAATCATCCTATTTCCAGGAATATCTCAGAAACTAAGTGAGATAGAGCAATTTTGCAAGAATCTTTTTTCGTAGCTCTTAAAATTTTCTACAAATCATTCTCAGAGTGAAAAGGGCGTATCTTTATTTATTTACTAAGATTCTTTCAAAAAAATTATTTTTAAATAAAATTGTATAAATTTGTGTCTATAAAAATTCATTGAATATTAGCAATTATGAACAATCAACAGATTTTGTTGTATTATTCTTGAAAATGAGTGAAATGGCGATGATAGGTTTTTGCTGATGTTTCCATCAGAAAGCTGAGGAAATTCAAAAAATGATATGTCAGAAGTGATTTTTTGGAATTTGAAGATGAAATATTTTTTTTTTTAACAAAAATTACGATTTTCTTCTAGGAATATCTCAGAACCTGAGTGAGAATCCTCTTTTCTAGTGCTCGATTCTCTACAAAACATTTTCAGGGCAAAAAGGGCGTATCTCTAGTATTTACCAAGATCTTTTTAAAAAAATTGTCTCCAAACAAAGTTGCAAAAATTTATATCTATAAAATTTCATTAGATATTAGCATTAACAATCAACAGATTCTCGAAATTATCTAATTTCAAGATATTCTTAGGACAAAATTAGGGAGTATTTCCATTATTTAGCAGAATCATTTTAAAAAACTGTCGACAAAAGAGAATTGATTCAAATGAATTACAATAGCGTTTTGCGGTGACACGGAAAAGGCCATGCTTTTTCTTATTTAAGATTTCCTATTTTCAGGAATATCTCAGAAATCGAGTGAGATAGAACGATTTTGCAGGAATTCTTTTGTGTAGCTCTTAAAATTCTCTACAAAACATTATTAGAGCAAAAAGGGCATATCTCCATTATTTGGCGGAATCCTTAAAAAAACTGTTCTCTCTGTTTTTATCTTTCCCCCTTCAAATCACTCAATATGCCTTCTAAGGAGTCCGAACTTTTATGCAGGAAGTAGAAATTAGGATCCCAGTCGATTTTCCATAAAACTTTCAATGTGTAGTAAGCATGGACTAATGCAGGCGACTTTTCCCAGCTGGAGGACCTTATTTCATCGGATTTGGAGCATTCGCTCTCTCTGTTTTTATCTCTCCCCCTTCAAATCACTCAATATGCCTCCTAAGGAGTCCGAACTTTCATGCAGGAAGTGGAAATTAGGATCCGAGTCGATTTTCCATAAAACTTTCAATGTGTAGTAAGCATGGACTAATGCAGGCGACTTTTCCCAGCTGGAGGACCTTATTTCATCGCATTTAGAGCATTCCCTCTCTCTGTTTTCGTCTTTCTCCCTCCAATTCACTCAATATGCCTTCTAAGGAGCCCGAACTTTTATGCAGGAAGTGGAAATTAGGATCCCAGTCGATTTTCCATAAAACTTTCAATGTCTAGTAAGCATGGACTAATGCAGGCGACTTTTCCCAGCTGGAGGACCTTATTTCATCGGATTTGGAGCATTCCCTCTCTCTGTTTTTATCTCTCCCCCTTTAAATCACTCAATATGCCTCCTAAGGAGTCCGAACTTTCATGCAGGAAGTGGAAATTAGGATCCGAGTCGACTTTCCATAAAACTTTCAATGTGTAGTAAGCATGGACTAATGCAGGCGACTTTTCCCAGCTGGAGGACCTTATTTCATCGCAGTTTGAGCATTCCCTCTCTCTGTTTTCGTCTTTCTTCCTCCAATTCACTCAATATGCCTTCTAAGGAGTCCGAACTTTTATGCAGGAAGTGGAAATTACGATCCGAGTCGATTTTCCATGAAACTTTCAATGTCTAGTAAGCATGGACTACTGCAGGCGACTTTTCCCAGCTGGAGGACCTTATTTCATCGGATTTGGAGCATTCCTTCTCTCTGTTTTTATCTCTCCCCCCTCAAATCACTCAATATGCCTCCTCAGGAGCCCGAACTTTTATGCAGGAAATGGAAATTAGGATCCGAGTCGATTTTCCATAAAACTTTCAATGTGTAGTAAGCATGGATTACTGCAGGTGATCTTTTCCAGCTGGAGGACCTTATTTCATCGGATATGCCTCCTAAGGAGTGCGAACGGAGGTGGCCGCAAAACGCTATGCATACATAATATATATATATATATATATATGTATATATATATTATATACATATATTATGTATGCATAGCGTCCCGCGGTGACATGAAAAGAGGCCATGCTTTTTTTTATTTAGGACTGTTTCTACGTAAGTCATTTACGAATATTTCATTTCTATTTGATAATACAGATATATATATACCGTCACCTTTAAAACAAAGTGACGTAATTATCAAAAACGCTGAGTTCTGGTGTGAAGGAGGCGTATCTTCGAAAATCACGCGAAAATGTATTTTATAACGTCTTTGACGTCATTTGGGTAACGGAAAGTGGACTGTTTTATCACTTCAACACTGTAAGAAGATGTCAATGATGGCTAATTTCGAGGAAATTTTCCATCAATATCGATTCCAGAGTTACGTTATCCAATTTGAGGCTTTTAGGCAGCATTGTAAAATATAGAAAAATTTTGAAACAAAGTGAAAAATGGAATGAACATAGATCGCTACTGATAACTAATGGATTTTCATATAGCTAAAAGCAGCAAAATACACGTAGTTGCAAAAAATAAAGCTTCAAATTTACACCTCGGCGCCATATAAAAATTGAGCACTAAGATATGACCTCATACAGTCGATTTTTTTCAGCGATAAATCGGGTAACGCGATATGTAGTGAAAAAGCTCAGTAGTTTGAGCTTTAGCGCTGCGAAAGGAGAGCGAAGAGGTAACAGTCTCTGGGAGTAATCCTAGTCAATAAATGTCAGTATTAAATAATTAATATATTATTTCTCAATACTCGGGGCAATTGCAGTATTCAATACGCGAGGAGCCTCCTGATCCACTAATTTTATCGCTAATTTATTTTTAAGTGACGGGAAACGTATAGTAGCGTCACGTGACTCGATTTGTGGCTGGAAACGAGCAACGATCGACTGCATGAGGCCCTACCTTCGAGGTGATACGTCATACTGAGTAGACTTTCAACATAAAGCGGAATTCTTCAGAGTATGATCAAAATGGTGCTAATTAAGTGGCTGTTATTTCTCCTCACCATTGCTGGAACAGAAGGATGGAAACGGGCCGATTCTATTGGGGAGGAAATAATGGTATGTTATTTAATTAAACTGAATCTTTATCTTATTTTATTATTCCCAAATTCTTTCGACCCCCCCCCCCCCCCCCCACATCTTGCTACTCTATGGACCAACCTGTTTATTACTACACCACATTCGTTTAAGACCCGGGCAACCCATGGAAACCATGGAAACCCCTGATCGGTATAGGCGGTCGGTTATGCAGCGCGTTAGTGTATCTTTCTGTCGAACTGACAAGAAAGGCGCACTCATTCCCTTGCATGCGTCCCTCTCGCTCAGTTTGTTGTTCGAATCCACGACCGGCAAGCGGTCACTCATCCAAGTAACAGCCGAATACTCGGCTGCTTGACTCGGTGAATCCACCATACCGCACGTAGACCAAACAGCAAAACTGCCGGTAATCAAATCTTTATCAATAATGACAATAATAATTGTTCAATTGAAACACCATCCATTTGCATTTCGTATTTCAGAAAACAATACTAGAATCATGTTATGGAGGATACAGTTCTCTCAATCCGGTTGTTGTCTTTGGAAATTTCAATGAATTGATCGAGGGAGTGTCGATTATCCGGATCAATGATTTTCTCAATATAACAAACTACGAAGAACATATATCATTGAAATTCAAAGCAAGTGGTATAGTATTGACGTCACAACCACCAAGAAGATTATTCTCACATCTGGAACGATTAAGGACCACGAAATTGTGGAATAACTTGATTCCATTCTTCATTATTGGCGAGAACACAGCTCCTTGTACAAATTCGATAGCCGTTTTAAGAGAAATGTGGAGAATGGAGATACTCAATTCGATATACATTTGTCCTAATTCCATTCATAACATACCAGAGATATACACATTAAATCCTATTACAAATTATGCACCTCAGCCCTGGGAGAGAATTGATGAACTACGTGATTTGAATATTTTCCGTCAAAATTTCGATGCAAGTAAGAAGTTTATCTTTTTTGAATTTGTCTCTATAGCGTGATAAATATTGATATAATGCCCAAAAGTTTCATTGAAAAAAAAAGATATCTCAATCTGATCCATTTACACGAATGAATCAATCGAATCTTCAAAGGAAAATTTGGTATTACAGAATTATGAATTGAAAATCCTTAAGCTTATGATGGCCAATCTATTTTCAGATATTTCCTGTACACATTTAACTTACGATAAAAAGAAAATTTTGGATGGATATAATATTGTAGCTGCAAGCTGGTTCCCCGCAGAGTTTGGTTTTCTGCCAGGAATCAATTATTTCGATCTTTTAGCTCAGTCTGAAGCAGTTAATCATAAAGTCTTGCGAACCATAATTAGAGCTTTAAATGCAAGTTGCAAATTTGAATTGGAAACAAGTCTCAATTCATTGGAAAAGCGTTACTCCGAAGGTTCAGCCGACATCCTTGCAAAAATGTATACTCTTGACTCGTTTCCGGACCACCCATATCTATTCCCTCTTCGAGGAAGTGAAATGATTGCAGTAGTGAAATTGAGAGCAGAAGTATCGACGTTGGAAAAGATTTATCGCTTATGGAGTACTCCTGTATTGATTGCCGCAGGTTTCACTCTGACTGTTTCCTTCCTCATTCTCATGCTGAAGAACTGGAGTTTCGGCTTAACCCTATTGGATCTAACAAGATTTTTGACATACGTATCCATTCAGACTGATAATAGATATCAATCATTCAGAATTTATTTTACAACCTTGCTCATTTTCATAGTCATTAGTAATGGTATTTTTCAAAGCAAAATCGCCGCATTTCTTACTACACGAGAAAGAAGCAGTGCTCCTGAATCAATCGATGAACTAATAAAATTGGGATATCACATGTATGCTGTTCAAGGAGCACTAGAGTACGCAAAGCACGGTTGTCCAAGCTGTGAATTCAAAGAAGTATCAATTATAGTGTCTGTTTTGAATTAGTGTTGAATGGTACTAAAAATGTATGCGTAATGGATAAAATGATTTATGAAACACAGTACATTTCATATCCTGTGGATCGCGTTAAAAAACCATTCACCCCAACATTGGCGTCTTTCGTGTCTCGCAAAAACTGGCCATTACGCAATCGCTTCAATAGTATGATAATTAGAGTTGTAGAATCTGGATTAACTAATTTTTGGGAGATGAAAACAACTCGTATCCCAAAGGCTAAACGTCAAAGCCTAGAAGCTGAACGGGCTTCAGCACAGTATCGACCTGTTGCACTCGCGAAATTAGACTTTGCTTTTAAATTATTGGCAGTTGGGTTATCTCTTGCGACTATCGTTTTCTTATTGGAATTATGTTGGGTCAGATATGTAAATCCGTTAAGATTGTCAACGAAAATGCACGAGCATGGACAAAAAATCTACAAATTAGTTTGTAAATAACTCGGAAACAAGCAGGAATTGAAGAATGAATCAATAAACTCTTGGAATTTGCACTTGTAATGACGAGATTGTATTTTTATAACACTCAATATGGTTTTCAATGTTGGCTTTTCTCACATATACTATTAAGATACTCTAAAATTTATTCCACGTATGATTCTTCGTATGTAAATAAAATATCCTCACGCAATTATAATAAAATTAATGATAATATTCAACAACAAGACTCATTATTGAAATTCCTTTGGATCTTAACACTAAGAAACTCTATACTCTATACTCGAATTGACAAACATTCATCGAAGATGCTCATGTTCCATTCGGTGTCCCAGGCTTCCAAGATGATTCAGTCCCACATTCATACTTGTTAACATTTTCTTTGATTATCATTTCTCGATGTTTCAGATCATTTCGAGTCATTTCCAATGAAAATTGGCATTTCGAAAGAAGTTAACGAAAACAAAGCTTCCATTCAGAAGCAAAAATAAAAAAATGGCACTTACACCATTTTGTTTCTAAAGCAACGATATGATAGAAAAAGAATCAATCTCAAGTGAAGCTATTGCATATCTTATTTCTTTTCCACGTATTGATTTCTTGAGAATCATTTTGAAAACGAAAAATTCCCTCCAATTTCACATTTGTTTGTTACACAATGAGCATTTTGCAAGTCATTAGCATCATATTTATTAAATTTTTCATGAAATTTTACGGATACACAAACTACTGGATTCATTCAGTAAAGAAGAGATAAAACAGGAAAAATTCATTTTTTTATCTATCTTTTTTCAAAAAACATTCATAAAAGTCCCCTAATATCCGACTGATGAAGACATTTAGATCTAGTCATAGTTGAATGAGATTGTTATCTGCAGAGATCAATAAATTGGACAAAAATACTTTTATTTATTTATTATTTAAATCACAGTGATGTGCCACCGTTATGACGTCGGGAATCCGTTTGTCTATCTGACAGTCCTATCTTGTTATTCAAACAAGCTAACAAACGTTGCTAGCTTCCTCTTTTTAGATTCTTATTGTGAGAAGGGGTGATACGCTACATATTGCATCAAATATTGAGGCTCTAGTATTTTGACATGATCGACGAAGAACTTATTCTAATTTCCGAAAAAATCTGAAAAATGACAGTTTTGACGTATGTGGAGAAAGGATGGAGGGGAAAATGTCGTGGACTGTATTCCCTCTCCCAGGTGCTTACCCTAATCTCTCCAGATCACGACCAATAGGAAATTCACACATTTTTTTACTTTTCAAGAATTATATACTCTGGATATCATACTAAAATTAGCAAACAACTGACAATTTTCTTTTTCTTCCTCTTTTTCCACAAGTAAATTATTTGAAAATAATGAAAAACATGCACATGTAGAGAATTTGTAGAAGTTATGAGGGCGAATTTTCAATAATAATTCATTTGTTTAAAAAAATCAAAAAAATTGGCGGACTTGTTCGCATTTCATTATGATCGATGGATGTCGAATCTAGATGTATAACTGGGAACAATACAATGAATCACCGGTAGACTCGAATAATTTTGCGAAAAATGTTCGCTGTTTCGGGGAATTACTACTTCGCATTCTGGTAAAATAGAGGATGCAAGAAAAATCCACGATTAGGAAACAGAGGGATGAGGATGAAGAGTTGAAACCGGATTTTCCTCTGAAAAAGTGGAATTTTGACATGATGAAAAATAATTAATTTCAATACATGCTCTCATAGACATTCTCCTCAGTTTTTTAATGAATCATCAGATAAAACCTGTCTCAAATATTGTCATTGATTTCTCGGGATTCTTATGATATGATGCATCAAAACCAGAATGCTTCCGTTCTACCCCTTATCACTTCATTACCCAGCTTCTAAAATTTTATAGAAGCATCCCGGAAATTATTCCGCTTACGAGAATTCATAAAGGGACTCTTCTTCAACGTTAACAAAATTTGACACAGAAAATTTCCCCTCAAATTTTTGTCTCTGCTAATTCAGTAGAAAAAGGCTGAAAGAAGATGAATCGTTTTTTTTGGAATCTAATGGCTATATATATCAACAACATCTAACGTGCGTAGTCGGAAACCCGAATTATCACGACGATTGACGATTGACGAATGGGTGAGACGGTGGCACTTGCCCCTCCAGGGGATATAGCCAACAAGGAGTAAGAAGAAGAATTGGTGAACCACGAAGGGACACTCGCGGTCAAGAACTTGACGAGTACACGTGAAAGTTAACGTTATCCAAAGTTACACGTTACATTCATTATTGTTCAACTAAGCCAAAGTGCAATTGATCACTTCCATTTCATTAACGATTTCTATTCAATTTCTTCAACCATTCACGTTATTATTTCTTTATACTAAATCACATTTCTTCTATTTATTGAAGCTAATTACAATTACTCAGTTTAGACGATCATTTCAATATCCAACAATTATCCTGACAAACGTAAAATTGAGTTATCACATAGTCTTTAGGACAAAAGGTGAGAATCAATAGACATTAATATACGTCTTTTCTGTCCTAATTCATTTTTGTAGAGAATTCTCAGGGCTACTAATAGATATTATTTCGTTGAACAGCGATTAGTTCATGACTAATTTTTTGAAAGGCACGCCACATTATTTAGCGACCAATAAATTTTAATGTACCAAGTTCTATGAAAGTGCAGATGATTTCAGTGTTGAGGTGATACATCGTACTGAGTAGACGTTCATCAGAAAACAGAATTCTTCAAAGTATGAAAAGAATGGCGCTAATTGAGTGGCTGCTATTGCTCCTCACCATTGCTGGAACAGAAGGATGGAAACGGGCTGATTCTATTGGGGAGAAAATAATGGTATGTTATTCGATTAAATTGAATCTTCATCTTGGCTTGGTGTACCTTTCTGTCAGACTGACAAGAAAGGCATACTAATTCTCTTGCATGCGTCTCTCCCGCTCAGTTTGTTGTTCGAATCCACGAGTGGCACGCGGTCACTCATGCAAGTAACAGCTGAATACTCGGCTGCTTGACTCGGTGGATCCGTCAGGCCGCACGTAGGCCAAACAGCTGAACTGTCGGTAATTCAATCGTAATCCATTTGCATTTCGTATTTCAGAAAACAATACTAGAATCATGTTATGGAGGATACAGTTCACCCAATCCGGTTGTTATCTTTGGAAATTTCAATGAATGGATCGAGGGAGTGTCGATTATTCGAATCAATGATTTTCTCAATATAATAGACTACGAAGAACATCAATCATTGAAATTCAAAGCAAGTGGTATAGTATTGACGTCACAACCACCAAGAAGATTATTCGCACATCTGGAACGATTAAGGACCACGAAATTGTGGGATAACTTGATTCCATTCTTCATTATTGGCGAGAACACAGCTCCTTGTACAAATTCGATAGCCGTTTTGAGAGAAATGTGGAGAATGGAGATACTCAATTCGATATACATTTGTCCTAATTCCATTCATAACATACCAGAGATATACACATTAAATCCTATTACAAATTATGCACCCCACCCCTGGGAAAGAATTGATGAACTACGTGATTTGAATATCTTTCGTCAAAATTTCGATGCAAGTAAGTAATTTATTACTTTTTGAATTTTTTTCCAGAGCGTCATAAATATTCATATAATGCCCAAATATTCCATTAAAAAATAAGATATCACAATCTGATCTATCTATACGAATGAATCAATCGAATCACCAAAGGAAAATTTGGTATTACAAAATTATGAATTGAAAATCCTTAAGCTTATGATGGCCGATCTATTTTCAGATATTTCCTGTACACATTTAACTTACGATAAAAACGAAATTTTGAATGGATATAATATTGTAGCTGCAAACTATCTGCCTCTAGATTATGGTGCTTGGCCTGTACCCGAATATTTAAGCGTCTTAATTCAACACAATGTACTTTATTACGAAGCCTTGGGAGCCATAATTAGAGCTTTGAATGCAAGTTGTAAGTTTGAATTGATGAACCAAAATTCATTGGTGAAGCGTTACTTCGAAGGTTCAGTTGACATCGTCTCAAAAGGGTTTACTCTTGACTCGCTTCCGGGGCACCCATATTTATTCCCTCTCAGAGCAGTTAAAATGATTGCAGTAGTGAAATTGAAATCAGAAGTATCGACGTTGGAAAAGATTTATCGCTTATGGAGTACTCCTGTATTGATTGCCGCAGGTTTCACTCTGATTATTTTCTTCCTCATCCTCATGATGAAGAGCTGGAGTTTCGGCTTAGCCCTATTGGATCTAACAAGATTTTTGACATACGTATCAATTCAGACTGATAATAGATATCAATCATTCAGAATTTATTTTACAACCTTGCTCTTTTTCATAGTCATTAGTAATGGTGTTTTTCAAAGCAAAATTGCCGCATTTCTTAGTACACGAGAAAGAAGCAGTGCTCCTGAATCAATCGATGAACTAATAAAATTGAGATATCACATGTATGCTGTTCAAGGAACACTAGAGTGGGCAAAGGACGGTTGTCCAAGCTGTGAATTCAAAGAAGTATCAACTTATAGTGTCTGTATTGAATTAGTGTTGAATGGTACTAAAAATGTATGCGTAATGGATAAAATAATTTATGAGAAAGAGTACATTTCATATCCTGTAGATCGCGTTAAAAAATCATTCACCTCAACATTGGTGTCTTTTGTGTCTCGCAAAAACTGGCCATTACGCGATCGCTTCAATAGTATGATAATGAGAGTTGTAGAATCTGGATTAACCAATTTTTGGGAAATGGGAAGAACAAGGATTCCAAAGGCTAAACGTCAAAGCCTAGAAGCTGACCGAGCTTCAGCACAGTATCGACCTGTTGCACTCGCGAAATTAAACTTTGCTTTTAAATTATTGGCGGTTGGGTTATCACTTGCGACTATCGTTTTCTTATTGGAATTATGTTGGGCCAGATATGTAAATCCGTAAAGATTGTCGACGAAAATGCTCGAAGTTACACAGGAAATTTACAAATTAGTTGCACATAACTTGGAAACAAGTAAAAATTAGAGAATCAATCAATAAACTCTTGGAGGTTTCACTTTTAATGACGAGATTGTATTTTTATAGCTCGCTCGATGTTTCAGATCATTTTGAGGCATTTCCAGTAAAAATTGGCATTTCAAAAAAAAAAAAAAAATAACGGAAACAAAGCTTTCATTGACAAGCAAAATGGGAAAAATGGCACTTATGCCACTCTGTTTCTAAGGTGACGATATGATTGAAATAGAATCAATTTCAAGTGAACTTATCGCATTTCTTATTTTTTTCCACTCGTCGATTTTTTGAAAATCACTTTGAAAACACTAAATCGTTTTTTCCCGTTATTGTCATCATTAAACAATAAATATTTCATCACATATCCCTTCAGTATTCTGTTGAATGGTTTTTTTTCGATAAAGTCAAAGGCTAAGCTGTTTATTTCTCCGGCATGAATAAATAGAACATTGTTTATAACAATTTTTTCTTCATTCATGAAAAATCGATTTTTTTGCAAATACTCTCCTAGAAATATCTTGAGAACTAACATGAGGGTTGGTGAGATTTTGCTTCTATACTCTTCTGTAGACAATTTTAAGAGCTTCAAAAAAATAATTCCAGCAAAATCGCCTTATCTCCCCTATTTTTCGAGATATTCTCAAAAAAAACTATTGCCAGGAAAAATTGACTTATCCAGTTTTCAAGTAATGCAAATGCAATTTGATTAATTAAAATTATAATGTACATGTTATACGTAAAATGGAATAATAATAAAATGTAATGAGGAAAATATAATGTGTGCAATGATAAATAAAATAATTCTTACTAAAATATCGAGTTTCTCAATTAATTTCTATCGACTTTTCCATAAATCCTAAAAAAAAAATTTTTTCTTTGCACTCGTCTTTTTTACAATCGTTTTGTAGACAAAAATCATTCGATTGTGGATTAAGTATCAAAACATGATATCGCAGCCGAGTCAAAAGGACGCAAGTGCAAGTTAATAGAAAATAATGACAAAAAGTAATTATTCATTATTTAAAAATGTAGCAATAATCATAATTTGTGGAATATGAATTTTTCAAATGGTTTAAGGTCGCAAAAGACTTCGAATACACATCCACATGTCGAACATTTGAAATCATTCGATTTTTCGTTTGAACTCAATTGATTTTTGCATCTGAAGGTGAAATTCTATTTTAAACTCGTGGAACACGTGGAAAAATGGAGTTTTTTTCTTCAAATGTTTTTCATGACTCATGACTATTTTATTTCCATTCGATAAAACAGATATATATATATATATATATATATATATATATATATATTAGGGTGTGCCAAAAAAAATCGAATTGTTTTTTTTTTTGCTCTCCGCCCAAAATATCACAGAATATGCCAAAATATGAATTCGGTTGGAAGTGGAGCTCTTAATTTCAATTTTTAGAGGTTCTCCATGGACCTTCAAGTTTTCCCATTTGAATAACATGGGAGATAGGGGGTTTTTAACATTATTTCGTCCGGCAAGCTGTGAAGAACTTTTTTTCCGACTAAATAAATGAATAGGTCTTTTTGAGCATGAAATTATTGACAAAGAATTTCGTTGAGCCGAAAGTCAATCGTTAATATTTAAGTTTTTACAGACCCCAAAAATTGAAATTTCGCGTTTTTTTCTATTTTACAGCTAAACTGTTGGGGATAGAAAAAAAAGTTAAATGACAATTTTGTAGTTTGTTTAACGCCCGATAAAAAAGTTTCATACGGATTTTTTGTGTCATTAATAACAACAAAGTTACAGGCTTCAGAAGTTTCATTTTCCGGAATTTTCGTCTTCATCAACTGAAATATCAATAATAAGACAAAAAATCTTGTGCAAACTTGTTAGCACATCAAATTTGCAACAAAATTGGATGGGTGAGATATTTGGTATTATCAATAGTTGAAAGCTACAGACCTATTGAATCTTATTTTCATGATTTTCCAACTATATTATGAAATATATTGATAATAGACATAAAATATTGTCAACATACACTCAGTAAAAAAATTGAGGGGGGAGAAAATTTTTCCGAAATTTTGAGCAATTTTCAAACGGCTGTAACTTCACGGAAAATGATCAGATCAGAACGAAACAAAGAAGGTATTGAAGCTCGAAGTCTCTGCTTTCAGAATCTTTAGATGGAAATTTTTTTAAAAACATTTCTCATGGCATGAAAAAATCGATGAGTGGGAAGAAAAAATCCAAATTTTTTTATTTTTTTCTTAAATTGTCCACGGGCTCATGTAGCCTGATTCTTGAACTTCGATTGTTTTTTTTTCACTATGACCATTTTTCGCTGAGATATCGTCTGTCAAGTACAAAATCACTCTTCAGTATTCAATCACCAGTATCTCGGGAACTACTGATCGTATAGCGAGCAAGTGGTGTATTTTCAAAACTTGGATTAATAATTTATGAGCTCCTGCTTTTTCAATTTTTTAAAATTTTTTTTCCATTCTCAAAATTCATTTGGAAACGCACCGGAAAATGACGTTTTTTGGTGTTTTCAAAAATCAATACAAACTTTTGCGAATGTTGTTAAAATGACTAATGTTTTTACGGTTCTTCACAACTTAAGGAGATTGGTTACTAAATGCGTTCAAATCATAAAATTCTGGAAAATTAATATGTTATTGTTAAACATCCCATACGACTCGTGTTAAATTTTTAATTCATTCTTGAACCTAGTTTGGACGTAATCACTTAATAAAAATCCCTGGTTATACACAGCCTCTTATGGGCTGTTTTTTTCCCGAATGGTCAATTGAAGGAGCATGGTTTTGCTCCTTAAACATTAATTAATGATGATTAAAACGGGAAATTTTCATTAAGCGTTATTTTTCTAGGATTTGTATTGGATACTCGTCGAATCAAAAGAGAATGATCAGGAATATTTGAAGAATTTTTTTTGAGTCATCATTGCCTCAATTTAGAAACTTTGTCATTTCTCCAGTTTGTTGCGGCTACGCGAGGGTTTTTATCAGTTAACGGTTTGATTATGGGACAATATTAATTGATGATGACCGTGACTGATTGCGGATTGCGATTCAGCCGCAAGAATTAAAAGAAAGAATCTAGGAAAACTAGAATATTCGTGTCTTTTAATCCATTTTAATTTGATTAGTTGGGAACGTGATCGTTCGGGTAAAACACTAAAGTGTACGATGATGGCAACAGCTTAAAATCACTGGGAATCTCTTCGATTATTGAACGACTATGTCAAGAGGAGTTTTGTTATTTTCGTTAATAAATTAGGATGGTTAGTAGAAAAGAAAAACCACAGTAACGTACCACACACCAGGTTAGTATTTATTAGATTAATTTTTCGGTGCAATAACGAGAAAATAAACTCGTGGAGAACCCATTCATTGAAGAGAATAAAAAGGAGTTTCAAGTAAAGAATGTAAAAGGGATAGATTTTAATATTTTGGTCAACTTACGGTTTGTTGGGGCAAAATACAGGGGTTCAGTGGAAGGAGTCTGTAGTGAGCTCAGGTGGCTGTATGGTCACTCGGCAGGTGGGCTGGTTTTTGCGGATGCTCCCTTGTTACCCAATGTGGGTCAGTTCCTCTCAACAGGTCTGGATGGTCTTCGTTGCAGATGATGATGAGATGGGTTGTCCAAGGGGGATCACAACGATTTGAAAGAAGAATCACTTGAAATATCTCGAATGTTCTATCGCGATACCGAGAGGCAGAGATTCGATGTGTAGGTCGAAAGGTTGAAGATATGACTGCCCCGAGGTTTGTGAATTTCTCCCTTATATAGAGGGTTTTTTGGTAGGGTAAGTCATTTTCTGTCCTTTTCCATTTTTCGAATGTGATCCAGGTGGCTCCCTTAATTTTCGATAGAGTGCCTTTTCCGAGTAATTGTACAGTTGATCCACTCATAAATATCGCCATTTGTGTACATTTCTCTAGCTGTATCTATGAGAGTAGGTGGATTGAGTTGAAAGAAATGCTTGACAGTTCTCGTCGTAAATTTCTTCTCTCTCTCTAGTTTTTCGCTCTGTCCTCGTCCTTTTTTTCGAATGTCCTGATTTTATGACTCCCCAGCCAATGAGAAATTCAACATTTCATTTGTAAGAGAGGATTGTTGGTACATTTCTCTGCCTAGATGTGATTGTTGGTGACGAATTCTCACGTTTTCCTCCTTTCAATTTGATTTTATGTCAAATTGACCAATCACGAGCGCCTTAGCATTTCTTCTGCATCACTTGCCGGGCAACCTGCAGGCTGCTTCCCCATTTCTTTTGTGGGTGATTGTGTCCTTTCACCGTCTTTTCTTAGGTGCATTTCTTTTGTAAACGGTTTCTTCTCTCACTTTTCTTCTCACGTTGGTGCCTTCTTGACCACCTTGTACTATTTTCATAGTTTCATGTGGATTTTACCAAGGCACATAACAAGTTTATGAAATTCGTGGAAAAAAATTGAAAATCATCAAAAATGTTTTCCAAAAAGTTTTCAGACATTTTTTTTCATTTTGGATGAGATATTTTCATTCGTAAGCCAAAATTTGTCGAGAAAAAAACATATTTACAATTTATTTATAAAGTCGTCGAAATTTTTTAAACAAATTTCAATCATCAGAAAATTTCTTCCAAGATTTTTGATGATTCTCTTTCAAGTCGACGAGTATCTCATACAAAATCTGAGAAAAATAACGCTTAATGAAAATGAGCTTTTAACTATTGATAATACGAAATATCTCACCCATCCAATTTTGTTGCAAATTTGATGTGCTAACAAGTTTGCACAAAGTTTTTGTTTTGTTATTGATATTCCAGTTGATAATGGCGAAAATTCCGAAAAATGAAACTTCTGAAGTCTGTAACTTTGCTCTTATTAATGACACAAAAAATCCGTATGGAACTTTTTTATCGGGCGTTAAATGAACTACAAAATTTTCATTCAACTTTTTTTTCTCCAATAGTTTAGCTGTAAAATGCAAAAAACGCGAAATTTCAATTTTTGAGGGCTGTAAAAACGTAAATATTAACGATTGACCTTCGACTCAACGAAATTTTTTGTCAAAAATTTCATGCTCAAAAAGACCTATTCATTTATTTAGTCGAAAAAAAGGTTCTTCACAGCTTGCTGGACGAAATAATGTTAAAAACCCTTATCTCCCATGTTATTCAAATGAGAAAACTTGAAGGTCCATGGAGAACCTCTAAAAATTGAAATTAAGAGCTCCACTTCCAACCGAATTCATATTTTGGCATACTCTGTGATATTTTGGGCGGAGAGCAAAAAAAAAACAATTCGATTTTTTTTGGCACACTCTAATATATATATATATATATATATATATATATATATATATATATATATATCTTGAACGAGAATTGCCTGTTAACAAAATGAAGACTCATCGTACTTGTTTTGAACGAAGAATATTATCGACAATATTTCTCAGATCAAATTCTTTCGTGACATGCTATATCATATAATTTAGCAATCCCCACTGATAACTCATTTCCAAAATAATTCGCCTCATCCTTGTTCACTACTTTGCTGCGGAAATGGTCCTGCAATATGAGTATGAAGTAATTCTGCAATGCTTCTCACCCTTGATGTGTCTGATTTCTGAAATGGTAATTTATTAGCTTTTCCTTCAACGCATACACTGAAAATATTTTGACCACATGTGTTTCATGCACCTTCCTCTAACTGATGGTAACTGGTGCTTCACCTATTTTTAAACACACTGTATCTCCTTAATCTTCCGTTTCATGACCACAGTTTTTCGTTGAATTTCTCAACCATTTATTGCCTTTCACTTTTCTCAATATATTTTTACGTTTCCTGGGCTCATAACTTCATGTTTGGGATCATTTCAATTCGATAAATTAGTAATGCTTCATGTCACTTTTTCTACCCTCAGGGAGTGAAGTACTACGTTTCTAATCTCGCTGCATCGGAGACGCAGTTCTTTCCTCCCTCGAACGGAAAAATATTGTATGCACCACGAATGAAAATAAGTCAATCAACTCGCCCAATAATTTGGCACCCTTTCATCGTTTGGGAGGCAAATTTTTGGCCATGTACACTTTTTTACTCTCTTGGTGCGTAATATACTATCCCTTATATTGCAATGATGTGATTTATTCCTTTCCATTTTTATAATTTCCGTTTTTCATATGAGCGTAAGATCACGCTGTTGCGTCCACTTCATGCATGGTTTTCAATAAAAAAAACCTACAACAATTTGTTCTGATTAATACAAAAAAAATTCTAAAATTATATTTATTTACACGTGTCACATGAAAGTACTCATAATAAAATTACACGATAGTAATGATCTTAAAGTCTCTAATTGAATTAGTCTTCTAATCAAATCACAGTTGATTCATCATCCTTCATCAGCCCCGTATCGTCGTAGAACATGGCCCGTAATAACGCAATGCAGTATCTGTAACAGAAATGAATTCCAATATGGTAATTATACAATCGTTTTTTTTTGCTAAAATTGAATTATTGTAATAAATCTGTTTTATTGAACGAGATATCTTACTTTGTCCACAGTTAATAGCACAAGTTAATTTCCCCGGATTACTGTACACAATATTGTCAGTACCGCAAACTGGATTATACTCCGGTGTAGTCTGCAAATTAAGAAGAAATAGGATAATCAAATAAATTCGAAACTTTCTGATTACGTGTAGGATGAAAGATTAAAATATCACATAGGACTTCACTTCCGCAGTTAACCCCACTTCTTTAAGCCAATCTCATAAATAGCTTTTTTTCACTGTTCTTAGACATTTCGTGATGATCAAAATTGCTAATGAATTACATTGCTGTAATTATTGAAAAAGAAAAGCTTCGAAGCAAGTCTAATGGGACTATCGATAATTTATCATAAAGTTGCGGTAAAATTCTCACTTCCCGTGAAAAAATCGGCATACATGATCATGTATAATCATGCATGAGTCGTGCATGATCATGCATGAAGCATGCATGATCATATATGAAGCATGGATGATCATGTATGAAGCATGTATGATCATGCATGCTCAGTCATGACACATACACTGTCATACATGGTCATGTATGAGCATTGATGAGTATTTTCATCCGGAGGAAAGTCTTCAAGCATGGTCAGGGTTGACCATGTATGCTCCATGACTGAGTATCAATGAGCCGTGCATGAACATGCATAGTTCATACCTGATCATGCATAACCAAATAGGGTCATGCATGACCAAATAGGATCATCCATGGCTAATTTGAAGGAACTATAGTCTTTAATGCAATTTATATGGGTGGCCATGTCCAATCACGTATGACCATGAATGACTGATTATGTTCATACATGACCATATATGAGAATTTTCATTCATAAAAATTATTCAACTGTTATTATTCTGATCATATCTGGTCATGTCCAGTTCTGTATCATCATGCATGACTACACATAATCCATACCTGAATGTCGATGATTGATGCAAGAGCATTCGAATTATTCCTGCATGATTATGCATGACCATATATGGTAATGCATGGTCATTCGAGATTTACAATGTTATGTATTTGTATTGAATAATTTCTAATTCTGGTCATACATGGTCATATCAAATCATGCTTGATCATGTACAGCTTTGCATGTGTGCATACAACAATTTCTAGAAATCAATTTTTGGAGTACATTCAATTAATAGCGGAAAAAATCAGCATGCTCGATCATGCATGTTGATTTTCTGGTATGTCTCTGTCTATTGACATAAATTGTTTAAATAATGATTATTATCCAATTGTTGTCACAGAACAAACCATGTTGAAATTTTTAAAATTTTGAGGATAAATATATATAACCCTTTCAATTCATGCTAGTCAGTATCTCACTTAGCAGAGCGGAACAAGTCGCGCCTGATATACAGAGGACCCGATATGATATGGTTCGAGCCCAAGTGATGTCAGATTTTAATTCATCAAAAAAATTCCTTATCGCGAGTAATTGTCAGTTGAAAACGTTAAAAGATAAATGACTGATGATTCGGAACTGCTTCCTTATTTTAATCATTTTTTTATATATATCCATGGACGATTATTTTTCTTGCCCAGCCAGACATGATTATGCTTGGCCATGTATGATCATGTATGCTCATTACTGGCCAATATCCATGCATGATCATGCACGGTCAGCCATTGATCTCATGCATGATAATTTTTTCCCGGGTTCTTTCTCCAGTACTGACCGAACTCGTGTATGATGCTCTCAATCATGATAATTGGAGAAATAAATAGTCTATTCTGCGAATACTCCAGAAGCTATAAGGCTTCGAGAAATCTCAAGAGACTTTTTCCGGGGAGACTCAAATTCCCCACAAAGAAGGTCTCCTGTGAATTTCCATTAAAGTTATTAATTTTAGAGATTCACATCTATAAATTCAAGTGAATATGTAAAAATTCTGTCACAAATTAGCAAAAATGTTGTTGTTGTCTTAAAATGACGAGACAAGTGTAATCGAGAGAACCGGTTATTCATATACATGCCATATAAGAAGCTAGCCTTCCCAGAAGTGGCTTTATCAATATCAACCACAAGTTACATTTCATGACGTGGATATTAGTGAAGAGAATGAATAACATCGAGGAGCATTAAAATAAAAAATTAAAAAATGGAAATTTCCTATGCATTTGAATCTCATTTGTTATTCACATCGAGAGAAAAATATGATTTTACTGCCGATAAATATAGCAGGAAAAAACCTTGACAATGAAAATAACGTCACAGTGAAAATTTTGTGGAATTCAATAAAAATGTTATTCAATATAGAAAAATTATGAAATGATGGTCATTCTCACCAAATAATATTATTTCGCCAAAAATAAAATATTGTCTTGGTTATTTGCGAAAAACGCACCATCAAAATTTCTGTCAGTGCATTTTTGAAGTGGCAGGACCAGATCAGTATGGATGTTGTTTTAGAGTGAAGGTTTTTGTAGAATTAAAAAAAAATTAGCAATCAATATAGAAATGCAGAAGCTTCTCCAATTTTTGAGTTAGATTTTTCAGTAATAGCCCTTACTCCAAAGAAAATTCCAGCTCATTTTGATCCAGTCTCCCTTATTTATTATTTTTCTGGAATCATTTAGGATTGAATTAAATTACCGGACAATCTCGTATACATTGGACCATATCCAATGACTGAGTGCTGGGAGTATTTGTAGATACAGGTAATGAAACAACGGTTGGGTTAGTTATGATGGGCCTGCGGGTCGTGCGTCCTTGTGGAAAAGCGTCTGACCTGTCTACTGGACCGTCAAATGAGAATCCATCAGCAGGAACAAGGCCATTCTGTAATTCAATGTTAATTTTCAATACAAATTAGAAGAACTAGATAAGATCATTTTACTTAAATATTCGTTTTTCCGAAGTGGAAACTCAATGCAGATTATAAAACTTTTGATATTAAGAAAAAAATAATCTACCGGAGAATGTGGCAAAATGGGATATGGTATATATTCTGTTTTGCCCTAACTTGCGTTACAAAAAAATCTCACGTAAATTCCGAAGTATTTCATAAACACTAATTGAAAAAAAAACGAAAAAATTTATTTTTTCTGGAATTCCTCGAAATCCAAGGCAATTAAGGTATTTTTGATCACAGTTTTTTTCAAAGCTTTTCCCTTTCTCTACATCAAAGATTTCAAAGAAAATTGCTATCTCCCTTACATTCAGAGATATTCCACAAAAACAATATGTAAAATTGTCAGTTAATTATATCACATCACTACTGAGTTCTCCCCTTTAGAAACTAGTCACTCCGTGTCATTAAACTCACCTGAGGCCTCGCATGTGTCTGGATCATTCCAGAGGTGAAGCAGATAACTTGAATGAAAAAGAAATGATTTTCCAGTATTTTTTTTAATTTTTCAAAAATTCGTTAACGGAAAGGGAAAATAAGATTCAATTTTCATTTGCATTTTTCTGTAAATATCTCATAAACCAAGCGAAATACGATTTTTCAAAGGCATTTTCTGTAGACCTCTTGTTTTATCACAAAAAAGATCACTCGGAAAAATGTCTTATCTCGCTCAGATTCTGAGTGAATGATTCTCGCCGAAATAAGACTCGTATTTTTTTATCACGACTTCAGAAACAAAGTGGCGCAAGTGCTATGTATACGCATAGGACTTACGCCACTTTGTTTTTAAGGCGCAAATGCTATGCTTATAGATAGCACTTTGACCACTTCGTTTCTAAGGTGAGACGAGCTTCTCACCAATAAATTCATTCTTAAAAAAAAAAAAAAGATTGGGAGGAAGATTCGATTATAAACTTATTTGAATAGTCACCAGTGAAAACAAAGGCTGCACCAATTCGTGACATTTTGTTATCGTTGAATATTGAGACAAATTGAAATTCAACGAGGTAAATTCAATTAACAATCCACAGAGTAGAACGACGATAGTAATCCACTGGAGTTATACGATCTACTGACAGTTGGAGATGGTTTCACCTCAGCTTTTATAGGATTTACCAACTCGAGGGTAATCGTACGTTCGGAATGCATCCGAGATATTCAATTATTAAATTCATTCATACGGAAACATGAAATTGAAATTTTTATGTTTCCTCTACGTATTTTTTTCTCAAATTATTCATAATGTTTTTTTTTATACTTAGTCTCATCGTTTTCAGCGAACTTCTTTCAAGTTAATTATTCGGTTTTTTTCAGTTGGTCAATAATTTTTTCACGTTTTTCCTACTATTAATTGTTATCACGCGAGAAAAAAAATAAGCGGAAAATGATTTTTTTTTTCCATCTTCATTCATGAAAACGAATTAATTTTATGCATAAATGCTTAATCATGCTGCTACCATTCCTCGTAATCATACGATGATGTCATTCCTTGAAAAAAAAATTATATTAAATTTCTTTTTGAAAACCGGAAATCTTTTGGCGATCTTTCAGACTTTCAAGGTCTTCGACCACTTTCATTATCCTGTCTCCAATATAAAAATATCAGATGTCATTCCTGGTTATAAAAAATAATTTAAAAAATGTGGGAAAACCTTCGAGGGAAAACCTGTCTGTAAATACTAAGAATATATAATTTGATAAGTGAGTGCATGAATTTTCGAGCGTGTGTAGCAGTTGAGAATCGGATTTTGACCATGAAAAATCCGGTGCAGGGAATCCCAGTTTAGTTGCACTTATTCTCACGCATACGAGTCAGCTTCATGAGTTATTCACGTAGAATTAACACGCAGTTGCAATAGAATTTCATGAATTTTCATGATTCAGCAATAAAGTGATAAAATGAGGTTGATTCAGATTTGGCATGAGTTTTCATGGAATCTATAGGAGATGGAAAATATTTCATCATTACCTTTTTTGTAGGGAAGAATTGGGACTACCAAAAAGGTCGTTATGATAATTCCTCTATTGCCTATACACTGAGAAAAAAAAAATTCTCGTAGCAAGAAAATTGTCTTTTAACAAAATTTTCCTTCACAGTTTCTATATCTATATATATTGAAATTTTCTGGAGTGAAGGAGTTTTTTTCAACTAAGTAAATTTTCATTCAACAAAATTTTTCTTTCCCAGTGTAGATTTTGAGATATTTTCAAAAAAATGGAGAAAGTAAAAAAAGTTGGACTTGATGGTAATCAATAATTATCTGAAGTTCTATGTTGGATAGAATTTTTTTTATGAAAACATTTTCTTTGGATGGGAAAATAAGAGACAAAAAAAATTCTCACAAAAATTGCTTCATCTCCTTCAAATTCGGTGATATTCTCAAAAGAAATTAAATCAAATGACCTCATCGCATTTTGAATGAAATGACCTCTAGACTGTTGAATCAATTATTGAAAAAGCTTGTTGTCGCCCTCGAAAATCACCCAAAAAATATGAGAATATCTGAATGAATCGAAAACACTGCAGGAGACCTCGGAACAAATATCTTTCTATTTATAAATCTCAGTTCACAATTAATTGAGAATTTTATGAGAAAAAAAAACATTCTATTTTTATTTTGCTGAAGTTAACAGGAATTTATTTATTTATTTTGTTCTCAAATCAATCAAGAAAAGTTGTTATAACATTTATTCCATCCACCCAGTATATTACAAAATAATTATAAATTCTCAAATGAAAAACGAAATAAAAATTTTTTTTTTCATTTTTTTTCCATTTTGTTTTTATCAATAGATTCATTTTTCTCAGAAGGGAAAACTTAAGATATATAGTTTACATATAGTTTGATCTTTCGTCGATTTTTTGTATCGTTCACAAAGACAGAGACACTGGTATGAATAAATTACATCAATACATATTTTTTTTTGTTTTTCATATATTTTTTTTGTTTGAATGACACGTATTGGATTATTTTATCATTCATTTTATCATTAAACTTATTGAATTGTTTTTTCTGTTTTTAATTCATCGCCATTAAATCAGCATTTTATATACACTCGATATATATTTACTATGTAATATGTTTTTTTTGCATTATATTTATATATTTTTCTCTTCAAATCATTACCAATTTATAATTAATTATTTAATTAATTAAGTTAATCAAATAATTAATTGAAAATTTTCTGCAATAATCTTATACTTTCTTCAGTCATTTATCACCTCAGTTACATTCGTTATTATTCTTTAGCTTAATTGAATTCAAAATAACTGAATTAAAAGAGGAAATTTTGAAGAAATGAGGGAATTTCTTTTATCTTTCATTTTGTCTAGAATTAGAATTTTCTTCCTTTGCATTCTGCGATCCACGAGATTTTTGTTTCATAATCTTACGAGATAATTTTGAAAATCAACTATTACCATACTTTAGTTCACCTCCATTAACAGTAGTTAGAGTACACCGAGAAAATTTCGATTTTCATAATGAAAAAAATTGATGGATTTTCCAACGAAAAAACATTGATTTTCAATCAATTGTGCAGAAACTTTCTAAATTATTGAGAAAACAAACCAAAATGATGATTCCTTTCCTTTCAATATTTCAGAAACTATTGTCCCAAAATTGATTCTATCATATAATCTTTTATGCAAAATGTTCTGGCCCTTCTTATGGCAAACAAAATGAATCAAACATGAATGTCGATTAATTGATGGAATTAATCAATAAATGTGAAACAGGTTGATTTTATTGTGAATTTCATTTTTCGCAAATATCTCGGCATTACAGCGAGATTCGAAAATTTTTATGAAATTCTTCTTTGTAGAGCACAACGAGGTCTACAAAAAAAGTCGTTATTAAAAATCCTCTATTTCTGTTCGACTCTAAAATATTTAAAGAAAAACGATGTTGAATGGAAGTTTGTCTTCATTCCACCACTTCACTGTCCAACTCGCTTACCCCTCAAATAAATGAATCAAAAATTGTTGAGGTCACAGTGATGCATAGAATGATTAATTAATATTTTTAAAAATGAAATAAAATTTTCTCGGTGTAATTCGCATATCTTCGATAAGTACATTATAATTTTCACAATTTTTTTTTCATCAAAAATTGCGTGCGTGTACTTTCTCCGATATCGGAGAAGCAAGCCTCGTACATCACCAAACAATTTCCAATTAATATTTTTTTTTTGGAGAATAAAGAAATGAGATTGACTTATTATTGAGCTGAATATTTAAATTAATTAATTGGATAAAAATAATGAAGTCTCATTTCTTTTTTCAATTTTAATATTTTTCGAGGGAGATTATAATCCGATTTCTTTTCGATTCTATGAAGCTTACAATTATTCAAGGATCCTCTAAAAAACAAATATTGTTCCTCTTCCAGCCTAATTAATAGTCGAGACATTAACGAACTGCAGCGTAAATGTTCGTGGGGACTCGAAAATTGGGATTATTCATTTTTCCTCTTTTGATGCCTTTACTAATCTAAAAAATTATGGAGGATTATATTATTTAATTAATTCGATACAGTATGTTAGAGTTGAATGTTCCTTCAGATTTCTCACTTTACGCTGAAAAAAAATCTTCTGAGCTATAATAAAATCGATGAATTTCCAAAAAATTGACAATTTCATGGAAATGAGCGGAAAAAATGACCCAAAAAATGATATAATACCATCGATTTTGTAACAATGATTTTCAAGAGGGGAATTTCGCTGAAAATGGTCAATTAATTAGTTTTCAAAATACAATCATAGGGTTTTTCCTTTTTTCAAACTTTTTCCTATTTCAAATCGCATGCATCGCAACCCCAACACTAGGCCCACAAAAACCATAACACATCTCTTAAATGTAAGTAAAAGCCCATGGGCTGAAACTATGTAAATAATTGTCTAGCTGTAACTGTAAATACTATTTGTTATCCAGTCTTTGTATTATATGTTAATGAAATCACTTGAATTTGAACTTTTCAAAATATCTTGGACATTATTAGTCCAAAAGCAATTGTATTATATCATTTTCCGATTCGAATCTCCAAGATAATTAAAAAATGAATAATAATTAAAATATATTTTTTATATCATTTAATATATATTTTTCATTCAATACTTTCATTTTTTTCTGGTTCAAGTTTCCTGCTCTTTCTGTTGAAATTGACGAAAATTTGATAATCCACAAATTTCATTGACACCCAATAAGAATTTCTGAATGAAGTAGCAAAACGAGTTGAATTGATTCAACTTCATCAGCAATTTTTTAAAAATATCTCGAGATCTGGGGAAGATAGAGAAAAATATGTGAAAACCTTTTGTGTGGCTTTGATTTACCACTGGAAAAACCGTCATCACAATGACTTTTCTATCCCAATTATTTCTCAAGAAATTCCCCAAAACTGATGATAGAATCAACTCATCGCATTGAATTCCCTCAATTTTTTCTCACGTTTTTGATGGGAGACAAAGACAGATAGATAGATAGAGAGAGAAAGAATGATAATGAAAGTATCATACATCTGACAATTTGTAGATTTTTTTAAACGAAAAATATATTACAAAAAACAATATTTAAACAATTTACACTCACAATTTTTCAAGTTTTCTAAATGTGCGCATTTTTCATTTTTTCTAAATAATTCATTCGATAAGAGAAAAAAACTAAGAATTGTCAAATGTCTGTTATTCTCAGTACCTTAAGAGAGAGCGTTAATTAATTATTCTGTCTTCCAATCATTGGTGACTAGAGTATGGTATGCATATATTTTTAAAATAAATTCTTTTGCCTTTTTTCTTACAATACTTATTCATTTTTTTCCTTCACTTTTTCAGTTACGAGGTCTTATAGAGGCTATTTATACAGACTGTTATTATTCCAGTTCAATTTCGATACGAGAACATAACATTCAGAGAAAAATATAGTACCTATGCATTTTTCATGCTATTCAATAATTTATCTTTTTTTTTTTCACCTTCTTTTCTCTTATTTTCCATTCTCATTTTCTTCATAATAATTGTTATATATTTTGTTCACTCAGGATTAGAGGACACTGAAAATTACGTATCTACGTGTCATCGTTATGTTAATTACTGATGGAATTCCACATTGACGACAAAAAAGTAATTTTAAGATGATTTTTTTATATTTTTTGTTTTTTTTTTGTAACAGTAATACTGATGTAGGCTTTCGTTAAGGTTTAATTTGGATTTTTTTTCTGGGATTATTTTAGTCGAATTATTCAATCCAATATAACTTGCAAACAGCAAGATAAAATGTTTTTATCTTTTTGGAGTAGAAGTTTTATAGTTTTTTTTGTTTTTTTTTTCAATATTTCTAATATTTGTTTTCATCAAATAAAGTTAAGTTTTTGTTCCATCTTCTGATCAATCTAAAATCGGTTAACTGGTTAAATATTAAAAGGTGGACAGCTTAGAATTAGCAGCACTACTGGTTATCTGTAAAAAAAAATAACAATGTTTTTTCTTAAATTTTCAATTTAAATATTTTGGAAATAATGAGGTTTAGGAGAATTTACGAAGAGCGATTGATGAGGTAGATTCAATCAATTGCAACAGACAATTCACTTTGTAAATATCTCTGAAACTAATGGTTTTAGAGAAAAAAAAAGTGTAGTAGACTTGTTTTTTGTGAGTTTTTTTTTCTACAAAGAAGGTCTCTTCAAAAATCACTAAATTCCAATAGCTTTCGAGATATTCTAGAAATAAACGGATTCCGAGTTATTTGAGTTGAATTCAGTAGTAAAATGATGAAAGAAATTCATTAAGGTAGTATCGCAGAGTACAGTCGATGAAACAGAACAAATGAGGATTTGTATCCATGAAATGGAGAGAGTGGCGAATAGTTACGACTACCTTCTAATTAAAATATCTCAATAACTAACGAGAATAGGATATTTTTTTCCGTTATTTTGTTGAAACGCTTTTCTTTTTGCCAATAGTGTTCAAATAATGGGTCAGAGGTGTGATTTTTTTTTTAGTAATTTCGTTATTTCTGTTCGATTTAGGGCGTTTTATACTCATCACTACTATTTTCAGTAACTGAGATAATTCATATCTCATGAACTACACTGATAAAAGTTATGAAAAAATTCAGAAAATCGTAAAACAATATCTGAAATTCTCATGAACAATCGCTTCTATGGCTGAAATTGCCGTTAAAGTGATGGCACAAAATAATAAGCAAAACAATATCATTTTTAATACGGCATTGGAAGAATAAAAGGCTAGCTGTATTCGAGTTCGCTGGGATACTACCTTAAATTGAGAATATCTCAGAAATGATGAGGCGCACGAGAATTTATTAAGCAACTTTTTTAAAAGCCCATAAAATTTGTACAAATAAAGTCTGTAAATAATCTTCCCTGAGCTCACTCAATTTGGAGATATTTACGGAAGAATCTGCAATAAATGCTCGATTCATTTTCCTTCACTGAATTCAACTGACAAATGACTTCTTTCTCGTTTCCAATATATAATTGAGAATATTTACCCAATTTTGTCGTAGAGCCAGTCTCCGATTGAATTCTCTCGATATTACCAAACACATCATTAATTAAATTTTCATTATCAAAAGATGAAAATCTCTTCCCTCTTACACCAATAAATGTACCCGTCATTTCCCATCGTGGAATTCTTCTACCTCGCATACCAAAAGCACCACGTGGTGATCTTTTCTCAAATTGAATGGCATCGTCAATGTAATTTGTGCCTGAAGTACAATGATAAAAAGTGTTTTTCTTTAATTTCGAAATACTTTTCTTTTCCTTGGAATTTGAGAGAGATAGAAAATTTTTGGTGATCACCGATTTTATCAAAGAAATCTGGAGCTACAAAGGCGGTTTCGAAAAAATTCTATCTCCATCACTGATACAAGCAACAATAATTTCATTGCAACTTATGAAATATTTTAAAATTTATAGGAAATAGAAATTTTTTGGTGATAACATTTTTTGAGTCTCAAAAAGAGGGGCCGTCCATAGATGCCGTCACATCTTAAGGAGGAAGGGAGACAGATTCGTAATTCGAAGTTGTGACAGAACGTGTTAGGAGGATCCAGGAAATCTTGAAAATTGTGATGGCACAACAGTAAAATTCAAAATATTTTTTAACAATCACATATATTTTATAGATTTCAGATTGCTAGTATTTCAAAATGTTTGTCAAGACAAAATTTAGACCATAGAGCAAACAATTTCTTGCAAAAACTTTTGAATTTTTTTTTTCCGTGAATAATCACATTTTCTTTATCATTAAGGCAGAATTCTACCTTGAAACTTTAAAAGAAAGACTATTTTTAGGGATTTTTGTAAGCATTAATGAAGGTATTGGTGTCTGGTTTGTGACATATTATTTGTTTATAACTCTTCTGTTTGACCATTCAGCCTGTTATTCCTCTTCAATGTTCTACTAATGTTAATACATAAATTCACACTAATATATGACTACAATTGTTCAATTTTAGGGTATAAAAATGATAGTGTGACGTCACAATGCAGAGGAGTTCAATGAACATGTGACGCAATGTGACAAAGTAGGAGGGGGGAGGAATCTTGAAATTTGTGTAACGTAATTTATGGACAGCCCCAAAGCTACAAAAATGTTTCCATGAAAATTTTCCAGTCTCAATTATTTCCCGAGTATTCCAATGGAAAGTGATCCATCATAAAATAATGAGTATACCATCAATGAAAAAGAAAATTTACCTCCATTGTCCATCGATAATGCATTGTGATAACTCTCACCGTGGGAGTCCATATCAGAAATACTTCTCTTCCCCTTTATTCCTATGAAAAATCGAGGAACTTTGTGTCCTGTACTTGGGTCTATGGAGTAGTATTGATATTCACGATTAGGCATAACAGCTCCTCTTGCGGTTCTCAATTTCTGCAAAGAAAACAATAAAATGTAAAAATTCAGGAAAATGATAAAAAAAATGTTGCTAATTGCATAATAAAAAAATCAAGCTGCAAAGATAATTCTCGAGATGAAAAGTGATTTTTATAGTTTGGATTGTCAAGACCCAAAGAAAAACAATTTTGCGACAATTATTGAATGATTTCATTGGGTAGATATAAAAATTTTATGAAAAAGACTTCAATGATGTAATCAGAAGGAATACTGCTGTGATAGAAATATTTAACATATTCATAAATATATGTAGGGCGAATAAATTCTCAATCCAAGTCCCAAATGCCATAATAAAAAATTCAAAAAATAAAAAAGTGAATTCTGGTCCAATGGTTCAAAAGAGTTTCAGCGGACAAAACACTAAAATTGGCTATTGCTATTTACTATTGTTTCGTAAAGAATTTCATGGACTCCGAAAAAGGTCTCCTGACAAATTATCTCAATTATATTTTGTTTCTTTATTGGAATAATTATAGTTCATTATTTTGAGCTGGAATAGAAGAAAAGGAATAATAATAATGAGAAATATCATTTTTGGTAAATATTTTGATTGGATTTAAAAAAATCAGAGCTTAATTTCAAGAAAAATTTAGGGGAAAATAATCTGAAACAAATAAATGAATTTTCAGAGAAAACCACGAAATATATGTGGACTTTTCCACTTAATGTAAATTCATCATGTAACAAGTTAAAGTGAATGAGAACAATGTAATTATTATTGCAGGCTAAGTAAATAATAGTTTACCTCATTTTCAAAACTTCTCTTTCCTCTCATTCCTTGGAAACCCATTGGCGCACGTTTATATTCACTATCATATTCATAACGTTTATCGCGATAACCATCTAGATCAATTTCCATTGGATGCTCTTCATAATCATCTTGATAATCATCTTGATAATACTTTTTACCACGCATACCTTGAAATCCCATGCTCATGCGTTTATCAGATCCATCAGAAAACTGCAATTAATAGTTAGTTATTAATTAAAATGTTGAAATTTTCCTTATGGATTTTTTTACGAATCTCTGTAAAACAAGTGAACTCAAAGGATAATATCAAGAAACTGTCTGTTTAGAGAATTTGATGGGTTACAAAAAAGGTTTCTTGATAAATTCTCCTGAGCCTCATCGTTTTGGTGATATTTTGAAGATAATTAATATATAATTTTGAAAGAAGAAAAGAAACACGAGAAAAATTAGAAAAATTCTAGAGCTTTTTACAAATATCTAGAAAATGTTGATAGTAAAAATATCAGACATCTGATGTTTTTTTTTTTCTTTAGCGAATGAATTATAATATAAGTGGAAAAGATGTACATGTAGAAAATTAAAAAAAAGACAAGTGCAAATTTTTGCAATATTTTTTTGAGGTAATTTATTTGTTAAAAAAAACTTCTAAAGATTGGCAGATGTGTGCTAATTTTATTACCATCGAAAATGAATGAACCTAGAGAAAATGATCATGGAATCATTTTTGTAGATCTTAAAATTTCCAACGAAAGAGATGTCTTCAAATTTTCTCTAAGTCATTATTTTGAGCGAAATTCATTAAACATCTTTTATCATATTTGATGAAGTAATTTACCTCATTAAACGCTTTCTTCCCTCTCATTCCCTGAAATCCCATCATTGCTCTCTTCAAATAGTCGTCATTAATGATTGTTTTCTTTCCTCGCATTCCTTGAAAGCCCATTGGTGCACGTTTATCATATTCCTCATGATAAAGCGCTTCTTCAAGTTCTGGTAGTGTCAAAGAATCCTTTTTACCTCTCATACCTTGAAAACCCATTGGTGCACGCTTTTCAAAGTCATCCTGAATGAAATTATCCAGCGTATTGGAATCCATTGAATCTTTTTTGCCTCTCATACCCTGCAGCAGTTTGAAAAAGAACCTGTGTTACTGGAAATTTCGTATTGATCAAAAGAAAATGAACATAAAATTGATGAAATTAATTCTTTTCCCGCATTTTCATATTGTTCGATTGGAATGAACAATCAGTAATTCTTCTATTGTTGAGGTTTCATTCATCTTCTGATTCATTGGAGATTTCCCCATCGTTCATTTTAATAGTGAAGACAAGTATAATTTTTTAACTTTTTTTAATTTAATGGCATAGAAAAACAATATCACATCGGCTTCTGATAGATCGATTTCGAAATTACAATCAATCGATGCGATATTTTGCATTAAATTCGAGATATGGCATTCCATTCGAGAGTTACATTTCAACTTTTTAGTTCACAAGGGGATTAAGAATCAAAAGCAAACTACGTGCGCCAGCTTTGTTATTTCTTTTCCAAAAACAGCATCTTTCGATCGATCATTTAGAAACATCGATTAATTAATGCGATATTTTACATCAAATTCAAGATATCGCATTCCATTCAAAAGTTCCATTTCACCCGTTTCAGCTTAAGGGAATCAATTCCCAATCGATCCAGTTCAAAATCTCGATTAATCGCTATTGAAATTCGATTAATCGAATTTAGGGTTGATCGATAATTCGATTCCATTTCACCTGTTATAGGTTGAGGGAATCATATGTTTTAGTTTTAACTAAAACAGATGGATTCATAATTTACATCAATTAATGCGGTATCTCGCATTGAACTGAGATATCGCATTCCATTCGCTAGTTCCATTTAACCAGCTTCAGTTTGAGAGAATCTCAGAAAATACTATATTTACGGGAATTCATTATGAAATATTTTTTGTAAAGCATTAAATTTTCTCAAAAGAAGGTTTCTTGACGAATTTTGATGAACTCATTCATTTCAGAGATATTGGTAAAATAATCCAAGCGATTCTTTTTCGATATAAAAAATTATCGGTTCCATTTGGTTTTGTTGAACATCATTTTGTGAATATCTCAAAGTCTATAGGTTCACGAGAATTTACCAAACAATGTTTTACGGGAGGCCCTTTGAATTGTTCTGCGAACAAAATCTTTTAACGTTTTTTTAATCCGTATAAATTTTGGAAGTTATCTGTTTTCATCGTTTCACTCCTTCTTCGCGAATTGAAACAAAAAAATCTTAGTACGCCTTTATCCTCCTTCAATGAATCATTCTCATTCTACTACCTTCCTAAATCAATCAGGTAAATTGTTTTTATCCTCGTAAATATTCTATTCGATGATTCGAATTTTCCTCCCATGAATAATAATGGTCAAACTGAAAGATGAGTTAAAACCTCTTACCTGAAAACCCATGAGTGCCCTTTTGGAAAACTCATCGTTCTCCATGCCAGAAAATGTGTCTTTTTTTCCACGCATACCCTGGAATCCCATGGGTGCACGTTTTCCCGATGTGACATCATTTAGTTTTGTCTCCTCAGCCAATGTCTCGCAAGCTATGACCACTGCTGCGATGACGATCAAACCAACGTACATTCTGTAAACATAGCATGAAAATAGAGGAATTAGCACAATTCCTGTTTTTTCATCATATTGGAAATATCAGACATTTGACAATTTTTTTTAAACAAATAAATCATTTTTAAAAAATTAGAAATATGCACACGTAAAAAAATGAAAGTGCTAATTTTTTGAATATTTTTATATTTTTTTAAGAATAATTTGTTTATTTTGCAAAGACCAAAAAATTGTCACATATATACTAATTTCATTATTATGTTTTTTCCTAATGAGGAAAATTAATTTATTCGGAAATTCAATAAAATGAGTCGAATCTTGGAATGGACGGGACATAGAAAAATCTCAATTACGATCGTTCTTGTAGTTCTGATTTCCATCAAAAAAAATTTACAAAAAAAAATCTGAAATATTCTCTCAAAATCAATGACAGAAAAATTGAGTTATTCTCTTTTACCTCTCCACTACGTAATTAATGTTCAGTAAATGAAAAAAAAATAATCACTGATATTTATCCGATGACAGCTACTAAGCCCTGAAAATGAGCTTCTAAAGCTTAATAAAAAAAAAAAAAAAAAAATTATCCGATGGAACAACCAACGGATATGATGAATTACAATTTTTACAAATAATTAAAATGACTAGATAATGAATAGTAGTACATTACTCAAGGCAAATGAATTTAAAAAAAATTGCAAACTGCACTCACGTAATTTTTGTATAATTTAGTCTCTCGGCAATTCTCTATTTACCCGCGATATTTAATCTACTTCGTTTAACATCAAATGAAACCTTCACGTTTTCATTCCATCCAAGCCCATGAATTAAAAACGGAAAAAACAGAGAATTCGTTCTTCGATTAAACTTTCAATTCCGCATGTTTTTATAGTGATAATTTATTCAAATTAATTTGTAGGAAAGAATAATGAAAGAGGAAGATATAGGTGGTGATATAAAAAATTTCACGAAAGAGGAATAAATATTATGATATTAAAAGAATACTCCTCGACCCGTGCAATGTAATACGTGTTGCAAGGTCACGGAAGAGAAATAATAGTATTCTTTACATTTCGTAGAAAGACGTGAGATAATTTATCATAAATTCAGAAGACATTTTGTGGTTTTTAAGAAATATAGTATTACATATTGTAATTGTCTGACTCACCGATTGTTTATGAGTTTGTAAATTCCTGCGGTTTATTTAATTTCATATAATTGATTTTATTCCCAGAAATATCTTAGAAACTTTGAATAATTCTGCAAATATCTCGAAAACTATTGGGTTGAGATAAAATTCTAAAAGAATTTTTTTTGTGCAAAAAACTTCACACAAGTAAGATCTGTTTTATTTTTTAGCAGAGAAACTAATTTTAGTGGTGAAATGTTGTTTTTAGTTTTTTTTTTCCTGATTGAATCCAACTTTTCGTTGAGTTGCAGTGAAAAAAAATTATTCAATTGTGATATTTATTTAAAATTAGGGCCATGGAATTTAATAACGACGGGGTGCCATCAACTAGTGGATAAGACCCGAGTCTTAATGGACAGATTCACTCCCTTGTGTTCTGACTAGCCAGGGAATAGGTCGACTACTCAAATGGTTACGCACAGAGAGTGTATATCAACACACTTATGGAGTATCTCAGTGGATTTTTACCCGATGCTCCTCAAATGTCGCACACCTGTGGTAGGTACTCTTGAGTACGACAAAGGGAAAAAATACGAGATATAGAAAAGTGTAATAACCAAAAAGTGATTCAACGTGGAAAGTGAGATTCACCGTCCACAATGAGGTGTTTACACTTTTCGTGACAGTAACAAGGGATTATACATATTCTTTCTTTTTTTGTAACTTTATTTTAAACGAAACATTGAAAGTAATAATTTTCCTTCCCTATCACTGAAACTACCATTTCTGATTTCTTCTATTCTCTATTACTTTCGACTTAATACCTATAAATAGAAAAATTTGTTACATAATTCTGTAAATTCCAATGTCCATTAATTCTAAAAAGAATCGACTAAGATCTTGGTGGGATAGTATCAAAGATAATTGGAATGCACATCAAAGGAATAGTTTAGCAAACAGAATTTATACTGATGCAGCACAGTACATGGGAGTATACCGGAATAATTGTAATTAAAGTTACAAGACTGAGTGTTATATAAATAGAATTAACCAACAACAAACAAAGTAGCAAAACTATTTCACACTAGTTTTACATTCTTCATTTCAGCAGACTTTTAATCCAGCATTGGTGATGCGATTCAACAATGGACTTCACTCTTGAGAATTTCACACAGGGATTTTATATTCTTCCTCATTATTCGTGGAAATGCCTTTTCTTCTTTTTCTCTTGTTCTTTTTTCCGTGGACTTTTTCATCTTGAGTATTATCTCTGAAGAATGAAGTTCATGGACTTCTTTTCATCTCTCTTGTGAATTACACTTGGGTAGATTATTATAGTATTACATGTTCTTGATAAAACAAGAATGGTAATTACTTGAAAGAAGGAGATATTCGGAGGAATTTACAAGGAGAATTTATGTACATGATTTCTTTAAATTCGGATAAATGGAATTGAGGAAAGGAATTATTAATTCCGAAGAAGAAATTGAATCTGTTCATCGAGAATTTATTTTTCATTTTAAACGAGAGTGCACCTTGTTCAATGTTTAATGTATGGAAAAATCGAGGACAGGAAACAGTAAGACGTCAGAACTTTCCCACGCTTCGAACTAATGCCATCTAGCGTTAGTCGTGTCTGACCACTTAGCTGCCTCAACTCCTTCAAACCCACGCAATGAGGGTTTTTCAACTTCAAAGTCATTTTTATAATGTAGATGAACAATGTACTCGTTCATATCATTGATCTTTACTCGTTTTGTGATTGGTCTACAATGTTTTGATCAATTATTTTAATCGTAAACTAATAAAACTATCCTAATGTCATTAATGAAGGTGAGTCGCAAAATCAGATACAAATTATTCCGAAATCATCTTGGCAACCATTGGATTTACGGGGATTGATCAAAAAATATTTCTCTTAGTCCATAAAATTCTTTATTAGGGTGGCGATTGACCTCGAAAACCTGGAGAACCTGGAAAAGTCAGGGAATTTGACATTTCCGGAATAGGAATACTCATCTTCCCGAGAGAAAAATTTAGGCGGGCAATGAGCGGTTTATACGTCGACAGGAGGTAGATCATCGTAAAAGCGGCGGGCAACTGGTGGATCCTTGGCAGCGGGTGGCAGCTTCGCAATTTAAAAGGAAAATGGCAGGCAGCCTAACAACTGCAGCAAGGCAGCTTTTTGGCAGCATGTACAAGTGGGCAAATGGCATCGCAAGAACGGGCTGTATGAATGGCAGTCTTTTGGCAGCTTAAGCACAGTTTTTCGATGAGGGCATCGATGAGCTGCGTTTGAGCTGCCAGAAAACTGCCTTTCATACAGCCGGCGCTTGTAATGCCATCTGCCCGCTTGTGAATGGTGCCATGAACCTGCCTTGCTGCAGTCGTGAGGCTGCCCTTCTTTAAATCTGCCACTAGACTGTCTGTAATTTGCTTCCTATTTTCCTTGTGATACTGCGCATCTCTTATCCGGAGACGGTGACTTAGGATATTTTTTCATTCATCAATTCGTTTTATAGTAATAAAAAAGTATAAGTCCGACAGTCTTCCATCGTTCTTACATCTTTTTCACCCTAACTCTTGATTCTGACGTTCATCGGAGGTTTTGTTATAAATTGAAATTCTCTCATTTTCACGCCAATCGTTTGATCCAGTCAATTTTTCTCAAAATAATTGATCGATAGGACAAAAAATTCAATGCTGCTATGACTACGTTGACGAAATATTTTGAAATTCAATTTTTCCAACCAGCAAAATAACTGATTTTAATAATTCTTTTCATGGTATATTATTCAATATCACTTCAATTACTTGTCTTTATTATATTTTTTTTATAGTCTTCGATTTCCAATAATCAACGAACATGTAGTAGACTATCTTCTCATTCTGAATAGACGAACAATCTTCTTTCTGGAATAGTTTATGTGTATTTATTATACATACAATTTATTCGTGAGAAATTGCCGTGAAAAATGGGCAGTTATAAACCAGAATAAGAATAAACACTCTTAAGTGTTTTAGAATAGCCGCGTGGACTGAGTGGGCATCTCCAGGACAAAGAACAACCAGAGCAACCTAGGTTCGAGCCCCCGGTTCCGTCAAAAAATTAAAGTTAATATCTTGCTTAAAAATTAAAGTTAATACCTCAACCGATTCACTTTTTTTTTATACTGGCGTCATCGGCGTCAAAAACTGAACATGATAGATATAATTCCCAAACTTTCTGCACTATATTGAAGGCATTGGTAAGCAAAATTGAATAAGCAATTAAATATGGCATTATGAAGACGGCAGTATATAGGCAGAGTACTGGCATGTGGCATCTGCCAAAAGACCGCTCTCTTGCTGCCACTGGATGCTTTATGCAAAAGGCAGTATAGAGGCAGCTTTTGGCGCATAACCGCTAGTTCACCGCCACAGAACTGCCACTAGTCTGCCATTCAAGAATGCCAAAACGCTGCCTCTAGCCTGCCTTATTTTTTTCTCCGAGGTTAGTCAGAAATATTTGTAGTTTATTCTTTATTATCTCCATATCGTTAAAAGTAATGGTCGTACTATGAAAATCAATGTTTCGTAGCAGCTTGACGCTTTCCGAATAATCACAGTTTTTCTCAAATTCAACTGTTTTTGATCACCAATAAATAACAGTCAGTGTACACTCGTTTGATTTCTTGTTTAATGCTCAGCGTAAGAAGAATGTATTGAAGTTGTTTACTTCGTTCAATACTTGATGCATGAAGAAAACATATGGAAAATAGTCAAACGTCAAAATTTTCCCACGCGCGAATCTAGCGTCATCCAGCGTCAACTGCGTCTGACCATTTGACTACCTTAAATCCTTCACTCTCCTGCAATAAAAGAGTATTAACTTGAAAGCCTATGTTATTTGATAATGTAGATGAGCCATTAGTCATTTTTCTTTTTGTTCAATTTTATTCATTTTCTGAGTGCTGAAGGATTAATTTTTTTCTGAAGAAAGCTAATGACATTGCTATCATTTTCCTCCTGCTTTCTTTGTTAAAACGTGAAAATTTAGGTTCCTTCCGTAAAGAATTGAATTTTGCAGAAGAGAGTTGAATTTTAGAATTTGGAATTTATGCAACGTAATTCAATGAACAAGAAGAAAAACAAAATAGATCAATTGATCTTCACTTACATTCTCAATTGAATACCTCAAATTAATCGAGATGACAAAATTTTTCAAGGAGTTTTTTTCAAAGCTTCGAGTTTTCTCAGCAAAGAAAATTTTTACGGAATTTTTGTTATCCTCTTCAGCTTTCAAGAAATGCCCAGACATGGATAGCAAAACAAATCGACTCATTCTGGTGACCTCTTCACAACTGAGTTTTCATCATGAAAAAGTGGAATTCAAGCTGTTCACTTCGTCTAATGTTTAATGCATGATAGAAAGCAGGCAGGAAATAGTCAGACGTCAGAATTTTCCCACACTCGAAGCCAGCGCCATCTATTGTTACCCCTGGCTGACCACTTAACATCCTTAACTCCTGAAGCTCAACTCAATGAATGTTCCACATGAAACTCTTCATAATCTAATATTCTAATCCAAAGTCAAAAGAGTTGTTCGCACATTGTATTCGCAGAATGAGAATATTTTTCCCTCTCGTTTTCCCTTTTTCTATTTATCCTGTCATCATAAAAATGCGTAAACGAGGGCCTAGCCTCCGGGGGATACCTCACATGTTTTTTTTTAGCTGGAAATAAAAGTAGTTGGAACAATCACCGGAATTGGATTCTTCCGAAGATTTTCTCAATTATCCTTCGAGCCCAACGATGATATTTTGACCATCATCCGGTCAATGGACATTTCGTGTCCATCAAGTCGGATATTCAGGGGAATCGAGGATAACCGTTGAAAATAAATGATAAGATTCCAATCTAAAAAAAAATCCTGTTGATCCGACAATTTTATTTGAATGCCTTTTTTATGTCTTCCACTTTTAATTCTGGACGAAAAAAAAAACTGATGGACAAAAATATTGTAGAAAACAATTGGAATGATTTCTTCCCATTTTCTTCTTTAATTTTTACAATTAATTCAATTATCTTCATGACGGAACCACAATAATTAGGAAGGGTTGAATGAAAATGAGGACAGACAATTAATAAAACGATAATGGCGACATTGACCTTATTTGAATTTCTATTCTCTTCCATTTTCATGTATTTTTGAGAATTATTCTTCCTTGAATATCTCGGACATCAAGCAAGATAAGAGAACTTTTGTTAAAATGTTTTTTATAGCTCTGACTTTTTCCTGCAAAAAAAGTAACTCCACAAATTTTCCTATCTCGTTTCTTCTCCGAAATACGTCTAAAAGAGGAACGGCCATAAAATCAAATCATCCTCTTCAATTTCTACACTACTAAATTGGTTGAAATAACCAACTTTAAATATTGTTATCTTGAAATTATGTTATCCCTTCACTCTTTAATATAATTAATCCATTAATTGATTTTAAATTAAGAAAAAAAAACTTTTTGTTGCCACGTGATATAGTCGCGTGCAGGTAGTTGGGAAAAAAAACTTGATGTAATTGAGGTGAAAAGCCGCTGAGAAATGTTCGCACAAAATAAAATGGCTCGGGTTAGATTCTTGCAAAGCGTGTATGAATGTACAAGGGGTGCACGAGTAGGTATATATATATATCTATATATACCTATATATACCTATATATACCTATATATTGTGGCGAAGTAGTAGGTCGACTAGACGGCAAGAGGAAGGAGGCCAGATGGATGAGGCGAGTGAGCTTTTGTAGGACACGAGAGACTGCGGTAGAGAAAATAGACGAGAAGAAGAATGAAGAGAAAATAAAAATAAAAAGTAAATAGATGAAAAAAAAATGAAAAAAAAAAATTGAAAAACTCTATACACGTGGACTCACACGCAGTTATTTAGGTGAAGAGAATTGTCAGTGCATCAAAATTTTTAATTTTCTGTGGAAAAATAAGGAAATTATTCTTAAGTTGTTATTTTAAAAAGTTTAATCTAATCAATTCATCCCTGTAATCAATTGCAGTTTATTGCACTTTGGCAATTTTGTTGATGAAAAATTATGGATTTTTCTTTCATTCGACAAAAAATAATTAACTTTCTTCGTTCATTGAATAATTTTTCTACTTTCATTTCAGTTGAAAAAAAAAAATTTGTTTAAAAAAACTTTTGCCTTTATGAGGCAAAGAAAAAGTTTCTTACAATAAGTTGAAAAAGTTTTGCCTTTTATATTTTAACATTTCACTCTTTCTTTTTTACTTTTATTCACTTTTATGGTATCTCATGAGAGAAGTTTGAATAGTTATCCAGCATGTACGGAAAGCTTCATACTATCGATTTATTGAGCTTGAAAATATCCCAAGTTTACCACATTCCCAACCACATTCTCTCGGTAGATATTGCGGATTTTAAAATAATGGTTCATCAATGTTAATCAATGGATAAATAAACTTTCCGATTAATTTTTTATAATTTTGGTTTTTTATTAATTGGTGTTTGAAAGTGGAGCGTTAAAAATTGATAATTCAGAGAATTTCTTCTACATTCCCATTCAAAATAATCTTCAAAATAATTCCGATAATTCTGGAAAGTCTCAAACAGGGAAATATAATTGATTTTTAAAACAATATATGGACGAACGAGACTTACTGAAATTCAACGTGAAAAGATTCTAAAAAAAATTAAAAAATCGAAAAGAATTTCCAAAAGAATTTCGCAAATCCTCGAAAATTTCAAATAGGGGAGTATTGTTTTTAAGATATTTAATAATTTATAAGAAAAAAAAAAAGCACTTATGTTTCCTTATTTGAGTGGTCTTACAGGAAATTTTCGAGAAATCTTTCTTGTTTAAAATTTTACGTCTACAAAAAGGTCCTCTGACAGAAAAATTGTCAAGGAATATTTTATGTCAAAAATTCAAGTAGCTAAAAAAAAGGTATTTCAACGAATTCTCTTGAACGTAATAATTCTTGAGATATTTTCAAAAGAAGCATTGAAGCTGAAAGGACGTCAGAACGAAATTAGAAAAGTATTATTATTGAATTTTTTCATAAAAATTTCAAGAATTTGAAAAACAACATATTCCATCTCAATGAATTTAGCATCAAAGAAAATCATCGCTTCTTCCTTGCGCATGAGAAATATTATTTTTCCTTCAAGAAAAAAAAGGTCAAATAATTTACAGAGCTGAATGTTATTGATGTTTTTCCTTGATTAGCTCTGAACTAAAAATACTCTTAAAATCATGAATATTTCACGTGATATTATGAACTTTATTGTCTTTATCCTTCATGAATATTTTTAATCGAATACTACCAAAGAGTGATTAAACTCCTCCAGCCCTCATTGTTTTCAGTCCATTGATATTGCCCTGTGTATTCTGCTAGTAATGAACCATTCAATATTGCCCAGATCACAGGCCGTTTTTGTGCGTCTCCCTACTCATTTTATTTCCATACATTTTTTTTTCCTAGAGAAAAACAATCAGTCCGCGAGGCATAAATTTTTCATTCACTTCTGCGAACTCTGTATAATTTCGATTTGCATTTTTCCATTCGGAAAAAAGAGTGAATATTCAACAGAAAAATTTACAACTCTCCAATAAATATATTTTTATTTTTTTCATTGAAAAAAAAGAATCAGATGCGAATTGAGAGCAGTGCACAAAGGGGGCTCAAGGGATCTCTATATTGTACCATGAGAAAAGGGATTTGTGACTAACGCGAGGATTGTCCCTACAACATGTGACCAGTCTCTGTTCATCCACGTAATTTGCTCGTAAGCCTCGTTACTCCCTTAAGACCATCATAATCATCTTAAAGTCAATAGCGACAATATGAGCATTATTTCTGGATAAAACAAATTATTTACTAAAAAAATTAATTCTTTGGAAATTTTTCTCATCCAGGTTTTTCGAAAAATCTTCGAATTTATGGGAGACGGATTTTCCTTCCTATGATGAACATTTTCATATCTCTGATTTTTTTCAAAAAATTTTCCTGACATCGCTTTAACGGCAATTTCGGTCATATACAGGCGTTCGTTCATGAGAATTTCAGCTGAACTTGAATGGAGAGAGATCCCAAAGGGCTTGAGTATTTGAACTTTTAAGCTATTCAGGTCATAGGAGTTAAAACTCATATTATCGCTTAAAGATGGAAATTAAATTATCAAATAAATCAGTTAAATCAAAGAATTAAATCAATCGAATCAATCAAAATGCACAATTTTCTGAAATTTTTTTTGGAGGTGCTCGATATCGAACTCGATGTCACGAAATAATGAATAATCTATACACGGTCTATAAAATTAAATTCTGTGAAAAAATTTCCTATCTTTCATAAAAACTCATTTCATCATTTTTCATAAAAACTCATTTCATCATTTCTTACCGAGTGCTTCCATTTTGTTTATATCATTTCGAAATTTAGCAGAGATGGAGCAATTCCGATAATAATTTTCTTTATAGAAAAAAAGAAGAGCTACAAAAAAGAATTTCTACTAAAATGACTTTATTCTCCGAAAAAGGAAATTATAGAATTGTCCTTCAAATTAAAAATAACAAGAATCAATGGATTTCCCATTTAGTCCTGAAAAAAACATATTTTCCTAGTTATTAAAACCTATAAATCTATCAGTGAATTTTTATTTCATCACTCGGTCATGAAATAAAATTTAATGAAACTTTTTTTTGTTCCACAGTTACCTTAATAATCTACTAAACCCAAGGGAGAAGAGAATCATAATAAATGTTCATGTATTAAAAGCAACGAAAATAATGAAGATGTGTATAAAGGACCGAGGCATAGAGAAAGAGAGTGAGCACTATGGTACTCACGTCAAGATCATATAAAGTGACATTTTTTCATTGTTCATGACTATCTAGTACGTGTAAACGTGGGCAGAGTAAACTACATATGAATCACAATGACTGGAGGAGGTAAAGGAGCACACGGAAATAAAACATTGTTTCTTTTTTCATCATCATTCTCCGGGCAATAGAAAAAAAACACTGAGTAATAATAACGAAAAAAAAAGCTTGACAATCATATCCCGAGATTTGAAATTCATTTATAAAATTTTTATGATAAGATAAACCTGCAATTAAACTACAGAGAGAGAGAGAGAGGAAGAGGGAAAAAGAATGAATTCAAAAAGTTTTTCAATTTTCCCAAATGTCGCAATTAGTTGAAATTATATTTTATTCAGCAGTTTTTTTTTCTCGCGAGTTCCACGTACTTTTTTTGCTCGTAAAAGTTTGATTCAGATTGACATGGAAGCAACGTCAGAAAAGTTCTCTTGACTCTTTTTTCTCTTGTTTTTTCTCGCATTTTTTTTTGTTCCTGTGAGTGCTTTTTCATTTTTAAAAAATCAGATGTACGTTTGTTTATGTTTAAATCACGGAATGGTATTGTTTTTAATGTTGCTCTTTTTCTTTTACTCAGTGGAGAGAGAAGAGGAATGGAAAATCAATGAAAAATGTCAGGTATCGTCGACTCGGTGATGCCCTCATTCCGTGGATTATCAGACAAGGCTGGACGATTTCATTCACTCGATTGCCTGGCAAGAGAAACAACACTTGAGGGTTTCATTTTTTCTATCGTGCTTCATGAAACAGCTTGTGAGAATCACATCAAGGTGAGGTAAGGGATATACATATGTTTTTAACACAAATTTAATGTTAACTGGAAATAATCATTTTTTTTTCTTGAGTCCTGAATTCAGTAGTGAAGAGGTGGAACACAACAAATCGAATTATCTTCGTGATTATTCTCAATGGAATGTCTCGAAAATGAATGGAGATGCGCCTTTCTACTCTAACTCTTTTTTCGAGACAATTTCAAAAGCTGCAAAGAAAGATTCAGATAGAAGAGGCGTATCTCCGATAATTTTCGGAATATTTGGTCTTTTCTCTTTTCTACTGAATTGCTCGATGTTTTTCATTTTTTTATGGGGAATCTCTCGCAATCTGAAGGAGATAGCAAAATTTCTAACGAAATTTTTTTTGTAGAGGATACTGAGACCTACAGCAAAGTGATTATAAGAATTCCACTATCTCTCTTGTATTCCGGTATATTTTAGTTATAAATGAAAACTGAAATCACCTTTCATCGATTTTACTCATTTCTCAGTCAATTATGATGATAACTACAGGAATTATTGTCTAATAACAGATTTCTAATGAATATTACATTTTTTTTTGAAATTTCCATAAGAAAATTATCAGAAATCAGTAAAATAGATGGAAAATGTTTTGATATTTATGGAAGATCGAGAAATTTCTATAATTATTTTGACAGAAGAAATTCATCTTGAGTTATTTCATGAGAATTTGAATGCATCATTCCCTTCCCATTACTCTTTTGTAGATAGAAAAAATCTAACAATTATCTTCTTTGTACAGGAACATCAGGACTACAAAGAAGGTCCTCTCGAAGATTCCTCTATTTTCATATGAATTTTAATATATTCTCCAAAATCCGAAGTTCTACAAAAATAAGAGAAAGACTTTCCTATTCCAATTAAAGAAGATAAATTTCCAAAGGATAAAAAGCACTAAAATTTCCCGTAGTATTGTTCCTTCCAGTCAATCCAGTACTGAGTGATGGACAGTTAATGGCTCAACACTGAAGTAATGACATTTTCAATTCTCCTGTCGATTAATCAAGTCAATCATTCCGTAAAAAATCAACAGATAAATTTTTTTCTCCATACAATATTGATATCACCCTATTGAATATTGAAATGGTTGGTCACTAAAGTCGTTGGCCAAATATTGACCATAAATATTTGGGTTTACTTAAATTGGAAATTTAGGGTCATGGAAATGACGTATGAAACGAAATTAACGGATTGAATATTGCTGGATGTTGAACGTTGGCTTTCAAATTAAGTTAAAGCGAACCATCTACGTTATTCTCTAACTATCTGACTATCTACGTTGGTTCAATATCCCCTGTTAGATATTCATAACATGGAGTACGTAATTTTCATCCGCCTACATGCTTTTTATCAAACAAAACAATTACCGACTCATTCAGTGGAGAACCGGTGAAACGAGGTTTTGGCGCTTGTTTCGTGGTACGAAAAAAAAGAGGTTTCCATGAAAATTTCCATACTTCGCTTAATTTCGGAGATATTGTTGCGAATTAATAAATTGTGGCTGTGGAAAAAGATAACAAGTTTTCTTTCACAATTACAAAGTCTTGAATTAAATGATTTTCATTCCAAAAAAGTTAATAAATTTTTTCAAATCCATTTTTATAATCAAAGAGACACTCAATTATGGGGAGAATGTGATAGACAGTGGATTGCCACTTGAAATAGGAAATGGCAGAGAAAAATCCATAATTGTCCTTTTTATTCGTTTTTCTCTGTGATTTCAATAAATCAAAAATGAGGAGAAATAACTGCTTCATGTTGAGGAAATTCTATGTTCGTGAAATTGAAAATTGAAGAATGTGTAACAAACTCAAAGTATTCATGAATATATCGACAAGAAAAATTGTTCACGTCGATTGCATAGAATCTCTCCTTTTTCAGTATATCCACGAGCATCTTTTCGTATTCATACACATGTTCAAACTAAACACGTTTTTTTTTCAAACACGATTTTTCAAAATTGCACGCGGCATATCTCCAATAATTTTCAATATTTTTAATAGAAAAATCTTCATTACTCGTAGACTCCAAGATATTTTCAAGAAACTGATTTATGACTAAAATGTTTAAATGAATCAACTCAACACTGTAAGAACTTCGAAGAAAATTACTAATAATTAATGATGAAAAAAAAAGAAAGGAATGAATTAATGATAAAATATGAGAATCAAATGAAGACAAGAAATAATAAACCTAAATAATGAATAAATGAGAAAAACAAAAACAAAAGGCGAAAAGAAAGAGGATACAATTAAAGCACGAGAAGGAAATGAAGTTGAAAGGAATAGCGCCTTCTTCTTCTTCTTTACTGGGCTGCATGTAGCGCAGCTGGCCTTTGATCCACTGACTATACAGCCATCTTGTTTGTTGTTGTTTGTTATTTGTGCTGCTTTTGCAGCTGGCCTTCAACAAATTATGTTATACAGCCAATGTTACTAATTTTCATGTGACAAACTGTGCTCAGAGACTTTTTTCTGTTGTTATGAACTACACAAAACTTTCTATCCAGTCGGAACTCGAACCCTGATCTGCCGCATGTGAATCCACAGTCCAATCCACTGCGCTAGACAGCTGGACATCTTCTTCTTCTCATTTGTGCTGCGCACACGCAGCTGGCCTTCAGCTTTTCAGCTATACAGCCAATGCAAAGACAACTGGACATACAGCCATCTTGAAAAGGCATAGCGCCGAACGTCAAAGTGAAAGGGAACCGTAGTACCGCTGCAGCCGATAGAGCGCGCACGATCGGAATCTCGTCCATAAGCGGATTCAACATCAGTTCATCTCTTAGATATCGTTTTTTTAGAAACAAAGGGGCGTAAGTGCTATGCTTGTACACAGCACTTACGCCCCTTTGTTTCTAAGGCGATGATATGGAAGGAAGGAGGTCCACTAAAGAGAAAATTTGGGAAAAGGACATAATTTCGTCTGAAACCGAGATATGTTGGTGGAGTGAGAAATAAATTAAAATAAATGATTGAATGAAATGAACGTCGAAAAAATGACAGATGATATACTATGAAAAATCAATGTTTCTTAAAAATTTCAAAAAACAATTAGGATTAAATTGTAATTTCAAAACGTTGCTATTGAGAAGGTTTAGTGAAGAGAGGGGGGATACCTTTAAAGAGACATCTTTAACAGTGTTGAGAAATAAAGATGTTTCTTGATGAATATGAGAAAATGTCCCTTCCAAAGCGTATGTCATATTACTTACAGCATAGAAAAAGTCAGTTTCTTAAGAATTTAAAAAAAAATGAGACTGAATTGTAATTGTCAATATTTATAATCGATCACTAACGCCCAAATATAGCACGACACGTGCGCAGAGTGCGCTTCCCAGTTATAGTTTTTATAAAAAAGGACAATTAATAAGTAAAGGTTCATTACAACACCACTAGTTTTAAGAAAAAATCTCAGAATAAGAGAGATTGTGAAATTTTTATGAACATTTGCTTTTTCATTAAAAGTCAGAGGTGAAGAAAAACTTTCAACTTCAACAAATATTCATTCTTTTTCAGTCCATGATTTCTTCGCAGGGACAGAGAAAAGGGAATAGGTTATGCCCCATGGGATGGATTTGCTGACTACTCTGGTCAGTTAAGGATTCTGAGATTGACCTTTCGATATTTTATGTGCGTGATGCACAAACGTTACGATAATGGCATTTCCACTAGACAAATTTTTCGTTGATATTTCGATCACTGAACTGGAATTTTCAATGTAATTTGATTTTAAACTATTACGCAATGATTATGAATTAATCAATGGTTATGCATTAATCGATGAATTATAATAATTTGTCGGATTCGAAATAAATCTATATTCTGACGTTACGTATAATTTTGATTGTGATTCCTCTTCTTTATCCTACCACCATTAGAGTGATTAATGTGAACGATAGAGAGAGAATACTGGTTATTTATCTGTTTTGATTAGTTGTGGAGGGGAGTCACGATATTTTTGATTCCTGATGATAAATATGAAGCACGCACCACAGAAGATAATCGATAGAATTTCTCATTGAGGGAATTTTGTATTCAAAGATATGAAATTAGTTTCAAAATTACATCCGTGAGAATTCCGTGAAAATCTTCGGAACGAATGAATTTACATAAACTTAGCAAGAGCCTTTTTTTGGGCAGATTTTTCATTTTTTATTTTATTGCTTTGTGATATTTACGTGAATGTCCCAGAACCAGAACTTCAGGAGAGCTTTTTTTGGGAAAAGATTTAATTTTCTAAATAAAATCTCTCTGCTAGATTCTTTAAAATTCGAATAATTTCTGGAATATTGACAAAATGAAAAATTTACAATTTACTTCTGAAGATAAACTAATGAGTAGTCTAATTTTTGACAAAAGTTCCTGTTGTTCCTGAAAAATTCAATTCCTCATGCATAATTAATTAACAGTTACTGTCAACGCACGCTTAATCACTTCCTCGAATAAATTACCGCTAACGACTCGAAATTCTTGGAATAAAAAATGTAAAAAATGATAGAATCATTTTTTATAATTCGAACATGAAGTGAAAAAAGCATTTATTATTAATAAATAAAATAAAGAGAATTCAATTTTCCCCACGAGCAGTTTTTTATTTCATTTAGTATCTAAAAAAAAAATAGTAGCCATAAAAAAACATGCAATAAAAATTGCCAAAGTGTTGTTTTATCGTGACAGATGTGTGAGAAAAAAAATAAAAATAGATATATATATATATATATATATAAGTAAACAATTTTTATTTCGTGTCCTCTTGACTCTTTATGAAATACAAGAGTTGACTGTCATAATCCCAGTAGTTACCCAATTTTCCCCCGAGGAATTTATAAAGCATTCATAAGCCATGGCTTTGGCCTGAGCTCAACGTCTTTTGGTAAAAAGTAAAAGGGGAAGAAAAAAAAATTCTGTAAAAAAAATTCTCTTTATTCTCCTTTTATACTTCTCAACTCAAAGAAAATTTAATAATTGAGTAGAGAAAAAAAATTTAGCAGCTATAATAACAACGTTAGAACATACTTGAAGTTTGTTCCACAAAAGAAATTCATCCTGAAGTTAAGTGTAGAGTTGAAAGCGCCAGTATGATAAAATTTATCAAATTTTCTAAAATATTCATGAATTTTTATTATTCAATATTGAGTTGTTGAATTTATTATTCAATCTAATTGCTTGATAATAATATACCAACATCGTTGGGGTAATGTCGGTAAATTTTATTAATGTCACAGCCAATTTCTCATATTTCAAAGCCCTCAAGACACAATTGAACTGTTCAGGAATAATTTAACCTATAAAAAATCGATTTACCGATGAATTTTTCACTGAAATGTCACGAATCAGAGGAATCCAAGATTTTAATAATTCAAGAAATGGAAGAAAGTGGCAAACAACTGTCTGCACTAATAATGACGATGATGATGATTGTACGTGTCCAGAAACACCAGTTTCATCGAAAAATATTGATAAACTATCGCAGCAGATGAGCCAGAGAAAATTTAGGAGTAAAAAAAATTATGATAGTAAAAAAATTAACAGAGAACAGTCGAGTGGCTGTGAAAAAGCATGGATCGATAAATGCTACACGAAGAGAGACACTGTGACATCACCAGAAGTTGTTAAGGTCACTAGTGTTGAAGTGATAAAGAGCTGGTCAAGAGATTGTTGTTCACGTAAAAAGGATAACGATAAGACTGGAAAAGGTAGAGTTAAAGAGAGATTTATTTTGTGAATTACCCAGAAATTATTGGATTAAGGAGAATTTGTCAATAGAGCTTTTTTAGTAATCGTAAAATTTTCTATAGAATAGGCCTCTTGACTACTTCTAGCTCATTATTCTCGAAGATATTTTCGCAATAGTGTGAATTAATTATTTTTATGATCAAAAATGAAGAAATTGGTTTGAGTAATCCACATTATCTTCTAAATATCTCGGAAACGATGAGTTTTATGAGAATTCATCAAGAGACCTTTTTGGTAGATCAGAAAATTTCCTACAATAAAGTGCTGTTAACTATTCTCTCTAAACCTATTAGTTTCATAGCCATTATTAAAATAACGAAAATTATAAGTTCTTCAATCTTGAGAAATAATTTATTTCTCAAACATTTTCCCTCTGACTATTTTCCAAATGTCTTGAAAGCAGTTGAGCTCGAAAACAAATTCAGAAGACTTTTTTTTTTTTTGGTCACTAACTCTCCCACGAAATAATGTCCTAACTTTTCTCCTAAACCCACTGACTCCAAAGATATCGAGCAATCGAATAAAACAAGAATTTTCCAACTTTCAGATTTATCATCGAGTAAATCTTCCTCATCCACCGTCTCTCCCTCAAAAATCCTAAAGACCCCTCAAGCCCTAAAACTCCGAAGAAAACCGAGAGATCTCTCGACCTGCATCTGTTGCAGTTGCCAGGAAAGTCGTTGCCTATCAAGACTGAAACACCTCGAGTACTCAAAGAAGCTTGAAAAATCTCCAGAACCCATATACCACCAAAGGAAAATGAATCCACAGGCATCGCAAACCCACCCCCACAAAGTATGCAGAATGTTGAAGACCCGTGAAGCGAAACGCATCATTGGCTGCACCTGTACAAACGACGATTTAAACTGTCCAAATGACTGCAAGTGTCCAGAGACATCAATAGAAATAGCACAAGCATTATTATCAAGAGAGCCAAAAAAATCGCAGCCTAAAAATCATGCAAATTACATAAACGTAACCGATATGTCTCCAAGCGAGTCATGTGCATGTGAAGAATCGGGACCCGAAAAATACTCCCAATCACCGATAAAACTCCACGAATTACATCCAGAGGTACCACCACCAAATGATTGGAAACATTGCGGTGATTATCTGCGTAAATGCACCAACGAATATACAAAATTATCGTCACATTTGAAGGAAATGCGTCGAGAAATGGAGAACATAAATAAACCTGATGAAACTGTGCGTAAAAAAATAACACGAAAGTATCCGGGTAAAGAATTTTCCTTTGAGTTACGTACGATTGGTAAAAATAAGCTGAAATTTAACGACAAAAATTGTGAGAGACACGAAACCATCGATCGTTCATGTCAATGGTCAGAATCATCAAGCTGGAAATATTCTAGTGACAATGACATTCAGGCAAATGGAAGATTTAAAGACAATTGTGACTGTAAGAGAGAAGCAAAGGTGGAAAAACTGCAGAATGGTCGCCTGCATCAGCGAACAAGAGCAAGGATCCAGAGGACAGTTGATGATTTTAACTGTAAAGTGGCTGACTGCGATTGTGATTCAGTTGATGGCATTGATAATAAACTGCGTAATCCGTTGAAGAAAAAATCCAGCAAGAGAGGTGTCAGGAGACACGATTTTTCACTGCCACGTATTGTACAGTTGGACAGAAATAAAGGGGACAAGAGAGACGATAAAATGCTTATTTATCCACCTAAAAATCAAACTGGCTGTCCACTGACACTTTACAAGAGTGAATCTTACGTCGACTGCTGTGTTAAAGAAGTTAATGATATTGGATTCAAATACGATGTTTCTTATGTACAGAAATACGTCAGTTTACCCTGGAAACCTGGTGAATTTACAGACTGTGAGGGCAATTCGGAGTATCTGAGCACTGATGATTACGGTTGATTGGATTTTTTTTATTCATCATTTGTGGGGATTTAAATTCTATGAATTATTGATTTTCTTGAGAATTATTCATGAGAATTGGGGCAAATGATTCTTTTGCTAATATCTCAGGAATTAATGGATTTATCAATTTTCACCAAGAGACCTTTCCTGTAAATTATTGAACTTTCTCGAAAGAAGGTATCTTGAGGGAATTTTGTAGATCCCCTCGTTCCGGAGATATTCGCAAAATCATGTGACATTTTTTTCACAACTTCTTACATTCGCTGAAAAAAAATTACGGGGATTATGCTATTAATATCTCCGAAAAGAAAGGGGGTATAAAGAAATTTATAGTAACTTCATTTTGAGAAAACTTTATAATCTGCAAAAATGCTCCCTTCATGAATTCTCCTAATTCCAACCTTTTCGAGATATTTGTGAAAATAGATGATAACCTGTTTCACAGTTTAAACGTAAAAATTTATAAATCTCACTCAGAATAAAATCCATGAAGTTAATTTTACAAACAAAAAAAAAATTCTCGTGACTCACTGACCTGAATTCTCTTTATAGATACTCTACCATTTTTCTATAAAAAAAAATTTGATATGGAGAATAAAGGGAAAAAAATTCATATTTCTTATTGCTCCTTTGAGTTTATTAGGATCAAAAGAATTCTACCATTTTCCCTATTTTTTCCCTTTTTTCTGCTCTTTCATTGAAGCAAGAGCGTGCAAATGGTCATTAGCCGTGTAGAAAAGAGGAATGAGAATTCTTTAAAAAAAAATTTTTTTTCATGTATAAAAAAAAAAGAAACGGACAAACTGCAGTGCAGTCACGTATACAATCTTGATGTCAGACAGGTGCTTTCGTTTACTCTTTGTTTGTGATAGTGGAGTGAGGGTTTGAGCCTAGGACTTTTGACTTATTCATTCAGCTCATCAGCTATTTCTCTGTCTTCAAACTACCAACTCATTCTTTTCTTTGACATTATGATTATGCTCATTTTATTCAAGTTCTTCTATTTATTTTGTTTTTTTTTCGTCACACTTTTTTTGCAAGTCAAATTCAAGTAAATTGAATAATGAAGTGAACTGAAAATTTTCGAGGAAGCTTAATGAAGTTGATGTAGAATGAGATTATCTTGCTTAGAATGTTAAATTTGTTGACCACTTTATCTGAATGTCAGAACTTTCGTAACTTTTTTTTTTTTTTTTGGAAACTTTGTGAAACATTCTTTTTTTTACGTTTGACTTGCATTTTTCCAGAGTTGGTGAAGAAATTTAGACGGAAAATTTGCGGGAGAATGGTAAAATATAGTTTGGTTCAACAGTTTTGCAGATATCAGAAATAACCATTCAGAAAAGCTCCGTTGGAGCTCAATCTTTTTGAAAATATCTCGGAATTTAATAGAGATACGACGTTTTTTATAGTTGCCTTTTTTTATGAGCCTACTTCTGTTCTACGAAAAGATACTGATGCAAATTTCTGCATCTCACTTTGATTCTGAAATATTTCTGACATTTTTCAATTTTTTTTTTTCTGTTAACAAATAAATCATTCAGAAAAATGAAAAATTTGAGTAACTGTAACTGCGAATTTTTTCAATCATTTTTTTATAGTAGTTTATTTGCAAAAAAGAAAATTGAAAATTGTTACATGTGTGTTCATTCCATCATCATAATGAAAACAGCTATAGCTCTAAAACTGCTGGGAAAAATCAAACGTATTCTATTATTTTCCAACTGAAATTCCCTTGCCTATTCAGTGAAATGATTTTTTTCCTCGTCAATTATCGAGATATTTATAGAAAAAGTTTAAATCCATTCGATGAGGCAATTGAAAATTAATTTAGTTGAATCCTTCAATTAATTTGCTGGAAAAAATTGACAATGATTGGTGTTTAATTGTAGATAAAGGAAGCAATTTCAGGACTTAAACTTGTTGAGAATTATACAACTACTTAGTGCATCAAGTAATTTGAATTGTTAAATGGATCTTTGATACTATCTACTTCTCATTATTGAATTCCAATATCTCATTTGGTCAATCCAATATAGATTTTAGGTTACTCTATGTTTCAATGAGTTCAGATGGGGGAAATTGATGAATAGAAGTGGAAAGTGCCATTAGAATCTCGATTGTTTGATCAGCTGGGTTGAAGAACAAAGGTCATTGCATCTTCATTGTCAGTTTCGTGACGTAACTTCTATCAATGGAAACAATTTTTCAGCAGTGATAAATCAGAACGAATTGATAAATCCTATGTAGATTCTATCGTAAATATCTGTGAATTGAGTGGTTTCAGAGGAAAATATCAAGAGACCTTTATTGTAGCTTATAACGTTCTGTATAAAAATGGTTCTCTGAGAAATTTTTCTGAACTTCGTTGTTTATGAGATACTTTTGTAATAAGTAACAAGTGGTTTTTCAACTTTTCCTCTTTCATCATTTCACTCTCTCTTTAATTCTGTACTTTTTTTAATTCTAGAATTTTAGCCAATATCTCAGAATTGAAGAGAAAATTTTGTGAGTTTTTGTTGCAGAGCAAAATGAGACCTGTAAAAGAGGCCACTGGGAACAAAATTTAATCTCTACTACTTTTTAAGATATTGTGAAAACACTGAATTGAAAGAAAAATTCACTCCTCTCGGTTTCTCCCTGCGCTATCAAACTGTTGCAGTTTCTTGGAAATATCTCGGGAAGTACTACCGATACGATTTTTTTTATAACGACCTCTTTTGTAGAGAAGGAAGAGATTGATAACTAAAGTATTTGCAAAAAATTGTGTATGTAGTTTAAATTCTGGGATTTCCCGAAAAGTTAACTGCAAAAGTAACTTATCTAGTTTTAACTCTCCTTTGAGTTTTATTTCACGAATAAAAAGCTCAACAGAAATGAAAAAATCATAATAACGATAAATGCGAAAATTAAGTAAAAATAAAAGGCGTAAACGCAATTTGTCCTTGGGCTTGATCGATTTTCTTGCATATAAGAAGGAACAAACAAAGAGGGAAACGAAACATCTCTCACGCGATCAGAAATATTTTTTTTCTCAACTTACCTACTACAGTTGCTGTTAGTTCTGGGTCTGTATGATCTGGAAAATTTCAAGAAGAAATTCAACGTGAGATGATATAATTAAAGATATTTTTAAGAATTAATTTTTTAAACAAGAAAACTTCACCATAGAACCTGATGATGAGATAAAACAAAAATGTCACTTGATCCCTCCTTCAATATCATTCCCTGACTATCTTAAACACAGTGAGGCTTAGGAAATTTTACTACTGACTCCTCTCTTGTAGATTGCAAATTCCTCTACAGAAAAGGTGCGAAAATTCGCTAAAATTCGCCCCAGGCCGACTCATTTCAAAAATATTTAAAAATGAATCTCCACGAAAAAAATCGATTTTTTTCACCACTTTCTTCCTAATCAATTTCCAATACAATGATATTGTGTAATATTATACTAAAGATGACATAACAATCGACAAAATACCTGAAGAAAATCGTTTTTGCTTGAATAGTTTTTTCAACAATTCAAAACATACTCAAAAATTAAATAACTTTCAAAGTAGAAATTCTGTTTATTTTCGAATTAATTTTGCTGTCCATTTACATTTTTCATCTTTTTTGTTCATCTCAAACGGTGATGATACATGCTATTCTTTCCAAGTATTCTCCGATATTAACATTATTCATTCATTGTGTTGGCGATATTTTTATTATATCGTCGCATTAGAAATTATGTTGTTATTATTCTCGTTTTGGTTTTATTGTGTCGTGAATAATGTTTTTCGTGATCTTTTTTTGTAAAGATGTATTGGGCCAATACAATTCCATAATCCTCTTTGCCATTTAACCTGTCATGAATTTTCCAACAGCTATTGATTACAAAGCTTTATAGTTTATTTAAACTAACACTGTCTGTGATCCTCCAAAGAATTTCAGTTTCTCCAAAATCCGTATTAATCATGAATGAACACTGAATAATTCAGGGTATTTGTGCAGAAGAGCGCCCATAAAATTTAAATAATTATCAAAGTCAAATCTTCGGAAAAAAATACCTAATTCAGACGTTCAGGATACAAGATCCTGCATCGAAAAATTATTTCGTGTAGATTAAAAAAAAAAAAAAAAAACAATAGAGGTGACTGTCAGTGTAACGTTAAGATAACCTAATGGACGTTTTTTTCAGCCTCTAATGCAATTCGATTATTAATATTTTTTGTTCTCCCAGCACAAGAACCAAAAAGCTTTTAAAGTTACTTTGCATGATGAGATAAGATAAAAATGGTTTTTAGTCGTTCACTCCAGTCTCCCACGCAGTCTGATAATGAAGTAAAAATCTCCTGAATGAGTTTATGAATAATGAAGAAAACATTATCAAGTAAGTTATCAATATTTAATACAAACAGTGGATTAAGGGATAAACTTTGCTGAGGTAGATGTTTCTTCTCATACGAAGTAACCTATGTTTTTTTACGGTCAACAATGGTCTACTTTTATGGCTGGAGAATTTTCAAGGAGTACGTGTTCACAGTTGGCTTGAAAGAGGTGAATTTTAACAATCTACCCTTTCTCCATTGTGAAGCGTGGGATGAACAGGTAATGATGGTGCAAACACGGTAGAAGCAAAGGTGAAAATATTCAAGGAATAGTGAACTTTGAGTTTTTCATGAAATTCACACTTTCTCAGGCATCTTTTTAGTTTTATTTGAGTTTTTTTTTGCTTTTGGATCATTATTTGCATTCTCATCACTTTTAGAGAGAACTAGGACATTGCAGTGCTTTGAATTAATTTTTCGTGGATAGGAATTCAATTGTAGTGGTCTTGAGAAATATGTGAAATGATGTGGAGTTTGTATTGTGAATATCTTCTAAATAAGTGAATTTAGGGGAAGATTTAAAGAGACTTTTTTTGTAGAGAATTTTGTAAGCTATATAAAAGACTCAATCACAATATCATATAAAACCAATGATTTCTGAGAAATTCACCAAACAATAGTAATGAAAAAATATGGAATTGAGGAATTAGACGTAAATCATTTTCCAAAAATTTTCAGTAGAACTTCATTTCTCTAGACACTTTCCAGAATTCAATGGTTTCGTTTTCTCCCAAGGAACCCTTCTTGAAAGGCTTTTTTTAAAAAATATCTACAAAAATTTCTGTTTTTCGCTTCTATATCGAAATATTCGCTATAACATGAAAAATCCAACATGATAGAAAAATGCAGTCGTTTACTCTAATTTTTTGCTGTTACTTAAAAAACATTGGGGCAAAATCAATTACTTCATATAATTTTCTCCTGCTAGTTAATCATCGAGATATTTATAGAATCAATTAAAGACAATTTCATGAGTCGATAAATAATTAGCTCAGTTGAATTCTCGAATTAATTACTGGAAAAGATTCAGGATAATTGGGGTTTAATTACGGATGAAGAAGGGAATCTCAAGACTTTAATCTGTGGAGAATTATACCAGTACTTGACGGATTGAATATTGCAAATTTGTGTAAGGATTATTTCACGAATATTTCGGAAACGAGTGAATTGATAGAAAAATTCAAGATTTTTTCGTAGAGAATCTTATGAATTAAAAAAAAAGATCTGATGAATTTCCATTAACTCAATAGTTGCTTAGGTAACCACAAAATATTATGCATAAAGATACACAGAGAAAAAAAAGTGATAAAAACGATCAAATATTTGTTCCATTGGTTCTTGGCAAATATATTTTTTTTAATAATCAAAAACGTTGTTGATTTTACTGAATTTTGTTTATTCAAGAAGTTGAACTGTTCGGATGAATAAAATTGAGTAAATTAAAATTTTTTAATTGTTAAAAAAAAATATTTCCTAAGAACTAATGAAGCAAATATATGATTATTTTTACCATTTTTTTTTCCTCGGTGTAGTTTCTTGAGATTGCTATCGAAGCTATTGAAAGGAAAATATCAAACCAATCAGAGGACAAATAAAATGCAAGAAAGAAGTAGTAATTTAAAAAATATTTCTTTAAAATTAAAGAATAAATCATCTGATACGAAGTTGCTGCTGTTATTTTTCCCTATCAATATTGAAATTTTTATGAGAAATAATGGAAAAAGCCCATTAATTAGAACGTGAACAAAACAGCGTATCTGAACAGCTAAGCAGATAACGATATTATCGTTAAATTTACGCGTTGTAAAAGCTTCTCGTGCTCCCAATAAATAAATGTCAGGTGGTAAAAATTTCGTTTGGGTGATAAAAATAAACAAAAATGGCTTGGTAGGAAAAACCATTGACGCTTTTATATCACATTCAAGATAAAAGGATTAGGCCCATCTACAAATGTCGTATAATGGGTTGTTTGAGAGGAATACATAGCCGAGTATCCTCTTCATGTCAAGTAGTATAGACAAGTGGTGAAGAAAAAGTTAGGGTAATGTGATAACTTCACTTTTTCAATGATCAAATCATTTTGCATAGAAGTTCACAAATTCAACCCTGGAAATTGATGCGAATGGGAAAATGAATTAACAATATTGTGGATTTAATTCGTAAGTAAAAGAAAGGCACTCATTTTCCATGGATTTAGGTGCTGTTTCATAGTTTTTTCATGATTCTTCAAGAAACTATGGAGAAATTGCAGATTTTCACTCTATAAACACAATTTGTTATAGATATTTCCAAAAAAAATGAAAATTCTAGGAATAATACTGAAAGGGGAAGAAAGGCAATAAATTCTCAGCAATCCACTTTTAACACATCTTTTCTATGGATTATTTTTTCCATCCAAATTTCGACCAATAGAATTGCACCATTCGACGAAACAAAATAACGCCTACACGATATTTCACTGGAAATTTTTGGAAATTCCACTGGGAATTTTTCATGTTGCCTATATATATAAAAAACAAACGATTTGTCAATCCAGTTAACCCTCCATTAAATGTGACAGATTTAAATAAAATCTAAATTTTGAATTTCTAACTGAGAATTTGTGTCATGGTGCAATTCTATTGGCCCAAATTTGGATGAAAAAATAATCCCCCGAATACCACTTGAGCTTCAAAATTAATCGGGTAATTTTGAAGCTCTTGTGGTATTACATGTGAGAATTCTTTAGCTATACAGTGAAATTTTTCAAAAACGTCTCCATCGAATGCTTTCACTAGATTATTCATTCTACCCCGCTGTTTCCGGCTCTAGTGATGAATTCCCCCATTGTCTGTCCATTTCCTGTCATTTCTACTCACACGCGCAGTTTTTCGTCGAGTAAAATGACTCCGCACAAATATTGACTGTATTTTTGTCTCATTTGAATATCGACAGAATTGTTCTTGATAAATAAATCGTCTGGTCGTATCTACCGAGGTGAATTTCCTCTCGTAAATGCAGAATTGCGCAATTAAGGAGGGCAATAAAAACCCGATAAATCCGAAATAGTTCCTTCATCAATTTCTAAGCCGTCTGACTACAGGAATCCGTTTCTACTGCGGCGTGAATCATTCTTCGAAGGAGATCTCGCAAATCAGTAATTGAGGCTGTTCCAGAAAAATGACAGGATGAATTTCTATTCTGAATATGTATGTGACATTTCGAAAGCACTCACTCCCCAGATTTAAAGATTGTGATGACTTTTTTGAAATTTACATGAACTCTTACGGAAATATTTACAATTTGCAATTGAAATTGAAAACTCTGGAGTTTCCAAAACTGGTTTTTAATAATGTCCCTATTAATATGCTAAATATATATTGTGGTCCCAGAAACAAAATAATGGAAATGCCAAAAATTCGACATTCCAGAGTCAAATACTAATTGCCTCTTTCTCTCTATCTCATGCATGTGATAGGAGATTTGTAATTTATTTATTTATTTCAACGCCCTCGGCAATTTTACATGTTTTACAATTTTAATGTTTGTGTAGAGAGTATTAATGTACAAAAAAAGGAAGAAAAATAGTTCTTATATATTGAAATTAGAAACCATAAATTGTAAATCATTAATTATAATCTGAGTATCATGAGTATCACTAGTATCACTAAAGATTCACCATAAATGTCTTTTAATTATTAATTTCTTAAAGGAGTTAAAGGAACATAACTCCCAGAACCATGGCGAAATACTTTGAGTAGTCGTCCTTGACGTCATTCATTTCATTTAACCCTAGACTGGTCAACCTCTGAGCGTTGCACCATGCTACACTGTTTTGAATTTTTTATGATCAATCGGTTGAGTGGAAAATTCTGAAAAAATTTGACCTCTATCGTTGAAGTGTTAAAAAAATTATGAGAATTTTTTTATTACGTATTCTGCAAATTCGGAAGAGAAATAAAATAAATTCTAAGAGCTGGGAAAATTTTTTCAATGCTAAATGAAATTATCCGGTGAGCGACATTGCCAGAAACACAAACGCATTCGGGCAGTGTAAAGAGAATTCGGTACCGTCACAGCCAAAATAACACGGCGGCGAATTCCTTATCATCCGACCAGAACCACTCATGTTGACCAGTCTAGGGTTCACCCTAGATTGGTCACTCAGCGTGCCCCTATGACTTTGCTCCTGTCATGAGGAAGGATTTCGCCAGCTCCTAGAATTTATTTTATTTCTTCATCAAATGTGCAAAATATATCATTTGAAAAATATAATAGTTTGTTAAACGTTTCAATGAACGAATTCAATTTTTTCCAGAATTTTACGCTCAGCCAAATGATTATGAAAAAATAAAAATGGCGGAGTTCGGCAAATTCCTCATAGGGGGGGCCAATCTAGATTTGAAATTGGAGTGAAAATTAGATCAAGAATTGAATCAATTGAATTAATTTAAATGCACAAGTTTCTGAAAAAAATTGGAGCTGCTCGGATTCGATCTCGGGTGAGTATCGAAGCTCACACCTGTCTACTTTCCGGGCAGTTCCTTTACCATTAAGCTACCGAGAAAATGAACCTGAATTTTATTTAAAGGGAAAACCTTTGCGAAAAAATTGAAAAAAATTAGACAATAACAAAAACATGCTAGAGCATTTTCGCAATTTTTTTCAAATTTTCCAGAGAATACCTTCATCCTGAAAGAAATCTACTTTATTTTACTCCACGGAATCATTTCGCCCGTGCCTTCCCCGATTCGTTCCATAATTTCACAAATAGAGCTTTTAAATTTTCTGACATTCCCGACTTGTCTCATCTGATAATTAAATTCCATTTTCACTTGCACGAGAATTATCACCTCATAGAGACAAAAATAATAAATCAAAACATGATCTGGTTTCATTTTCAACTAGTCTGACTATTGTGTTCCACCTCTACTGCAAGTAGAAAAGTTCAATGAAATTCCATGAAATGATTGAGATACAGTTAAATTGACTGAAAATATCCGAGAATTTATATATTCTGATCGAGATTTTCATTCACGAATTTTTTCATTCATGAATAATACAGGTGGCCTTTTTTGAATTTATCGGGATAGTGTATCTAGAGGAATAAAATTCATCAACCATCTGCGGTTCGGAATATTCAATCCATCGAATATTTGGAAGAAAATAATTTGTAATTTTTGTGCACGTTTTAATCATAATTACTCACCGCACAACGAGAAATTGATGGATTTATTGGATTATTGATGGCATTTGATTGATAACGAAGTGGTATTCATGGATTTATGTCACATCCAGAGTCAATAACAGTGATAATAATTAATTACTATCTGTGAGTATATACAAAATCAAATTTACGCTTGTATAATTCGTATAACCATAATCATCAACACAAAATCATCATTATACCCGTATAATTCTTTTTTTTACACTCCAATTGAGATTTTTCCCTTTTTTTTTTAATTGGGTGAAAATATAGATACACTTGTGGTACTCCCACTATTTGTCAAATGAAACCATTTTCGAGCAGTTAATCCTCGTCTCCTATTTCTCTTTTTTTTATTCTGTTCTCTTCACCTGTTATTTTTTAAATTAAATTTGGAAGACCATCGGAAACTAAATCTAGTGATACTCATGTAACACCATTTGATACCACAATTCTAGTTTTTTCATCTCTGTATTTTATTGCTCTCAAAATACCTCAATTTTTCGGATTTTTTTGTTATAATGGCGAATAACCGAATTTTTTCATTTTATTTTATCCGGCGAAAATTGAATTTTCCTCACGTTGCAGTGATAAAAAGTTCATGAGAATCACGTTATTTTCATTTTCACCAAATAATCTTCAGAGTTATGTTTTTTCGGACCTTCTTGCTGCTTTAAAAATACTCATCCCTGATTCTTTACTCGCGGATGACCTTGAGATTAGTTTTTCTATGATATCTCGAAATAAAAGGGAAATAGTGTAATTCTTGTGAGAATCTTCTATATAACCCTCATTATTTTCTATCAAAAATGTCTCTACAAAAAAATTCTATCTCCAATAGATTCCAAGATATTTGGCAGAAAAGGAAAGAAAAAAACTTCACTCTTTAAAAATTTAGTTTTTTTTATTCAGATTCGGAATATAAGAGAGATAAATCAATTTATGTGGAGAACTTTTCTGTAGCTCTTACTTTATCATGACACTGAAAATAGCAGACATCTGACATTTTTTAGATTTTTTATGCTAACAAATGCATTATTCAAAGAAAGAAAAATAGGCACATTTTAATTTTTTTTGAAACTATAAGTGCGAATTTTTTGAATATTTGTTAAGTAATAACTTTATTTGTTTAGCAGAAATCTAAAAAATTGTCAGATTTGTGCTAACTTCATTATTATTTTTATTTTTTTCAGGAAAGGTACCCACCAAAAATTGTCTATCCCTCATAGCTTCCGAGAAAATCTCAAAAAACTTAATTTTTGGCCTTAAAAATGTTCTTCTAAAATTCACTTTTTTTTCAATCATTTTGAAAGTTAAGAGAGATAGTACAATTCTTCTAAGAACCCTTTTTTCTAAAGAAAAATAAGAAGTACAAAAAAGATTCCAAGGAAAATGTCTTTAACTTCCCCAGATTTCCAGATATTCCATAAAAATTAATAGCCAAAACGAGTAAAATCAAAAACTCTAAATAATCAATAGTAATTTATCTAATCCAGTGGTTCATACTGGCAGTAACAAACTACTATTTAGAACCTCTAACCCAAAACAGTAACGCCCACAAGTGAAGATACATTGAGTCGTATCTTTGGACTGGTTGTAACAAATAATGGTAGATCGTGTGATGAATTAAAGCGACGTTGGTGAGCAATTACTTTCCCCTTTAATGCCAAGTACATATATCTATATATATATATGCTGTTACAATATATATAGAGTTGCAGTAAAGCGCCAGGGGTATAAAGGAACAAGTACACAAGAGGTCAGTTGGAAGATGAGAGTAACACCGTTGGGAGTGTAAAGAAGAAGAGAGTTTTAGAAAAAGAAAAAGAGAAAAATGAAAACAAAACAATGGAAAAAGAAAATGTAAAATGTTGAGATGAAGAAAAAAAAGCATGAGAATGAAGAAGAAAGTTTTCTGAACAGAAATGGAAGGAGCCAATTTCATGTGGCATTTTTCAACTTGAATTATTTTTCTCCCCCTTTTTCCGACGAAAATTAGTTATTATTTTTACACCAACGAAATACTTTCGTAGGAGCGTCATGGGATTTTTTTTTTAACTTTTTCTGCTCACAACCCCATTTACAACATCCACAAAATTCCATAATAATCACTTGAATTAAATATGAGTAGCCTATGAGCTGTAGCTATGTAAATATTTCCATCCGTGTAACTGTAAATACTCTGTTACTCCATTGTATCATATGTTGATAAAAATTGTTTGAATTTTGTAGAAGTAATGTAGAAAAATTTACTTTGAACTATGAATGACAGAAACAGATGAGAATTCAGAGTGACAGGATGGTAATGTTTCAAAGGAATGTTGTACAAGCCTGCATCTAACAGTACCCACAGGTATTATTCATATAGGGGCTCCAATGTAATATCATTTACTATGTTATTTCTATGTCATTTAATATGTATTTTGCATCATTTAGACACAATGGAATTTCAGATATTTTCTTGACATATTTTCATACATTTTTGTTGCATGAAAAGTTAACGGAATTCCTCCACTTTTATTCGGAAAAGTCCAATGTAAATTTCTTCTTTTATTAAATTTTTTCTGAAGGATTTTCAGAATTTTGATGTTTCTATTAAAAAGTCGAAGAAATCTTATTGGGAACTGGGATACCAGAGGGGTCCAGTGGTCGAACGAATAAGACTCGTCAGGCACCAGTGATCGAACACAAGAATTTAGATAATTATTGATATATTCAAGAGTTTCGTAGGCTCTTATTTGAATTGATGAACATTATATTATGTTTCAAAGTTTAGAAAAATGATATTTCGCTGGATTACCGATTTCTTCCCAGGAGAAATAAGTTAAATAGTTCGATCACTGGACGAGTTCGAATACTGGTCAACTCACCCTATAATCAGGTGTGCATTAAGAAGTTTTAAAATTTTTAGAAAAATAAAAATTACTCAGTAAATTGTTTTCAAGATATTTGTTTGCCCAATAGAATTCAACAAATCAAAAAAAAAATGAACTTCATTATCACGTGAATGAAAAGGAACTGACGCAAAGAAATCAGCGCAACAAAAAAATAGGTTATCACTAAGAAACATTTAATTTTTTCGATAAAACAGTAAGAGTGGGTTTTAATTTTCCATTGACGTTAGCAACACGTCTTCCACACGGGGAGGAATTTCCATCACAAATCGAAGGGCAAAAAAATGATTGTTTAAAATGGAAGAATTGAAAAATAACGAAAGAGTAAAGAGTGACATTTAATAAGTCCCGACAAGAAGACTGCCATAACTACAAGAAAATGAAAAATAGGAAGGATAAAAAAAGTTGAAATAAAAAATTGAAATGAGAATCCAATATAAATGGAAATTCTATCAGAACAAGGATATTAGAGGAAACTGGATGTCCCTGGATTCGCTATTTTTTTTTAAATATAATTTTCATTAATTATCATGAGTACCCATTCTAATTTCTCATTTTTTTTCTTTTCTTCAAAATTTCTTGGATTTTTCTCTCGCACAAAAAGTATGTAATCCATTTTTTCAAAACTTTCATTAATTTATTTCTACCCAAACCAATTGTTGAAGACACGGTGAAGAAACCGACTTATCCTATCTTATCTCTTCGTAACTGGAAATGTACTATTGAATAATGAATTATTCCCATTTTTTCACATGAAATATGTTAATCCATTGTATCATCAGCATCAGAGTATTACATGAAAATTAGATTCTTCATCTTCTTGGATTTGCGTTAAAAGCTTATCCTCTTTCCTTGTGAAATTTAGATCTCTTGTTCAAAATTTTTGTATAAGAAATCAAGTAGGTGTCAGAAATACAGCAAGAGGGTTGCTAAAAGTGGGATAACAGACAAGAGGGATGGGGAAGAGTCTACATGGGTGACAGATGGTCTATGAACGAAAAGAAAAGGAGAAAGAAAATCCAGAATCGTTGAAAACGTGGGTTAAAGTATAAAAGCTGTAAACTTGAAAAGCACATGCATTACCGTGATTAGCATGACTGCTATGACCTATTTGTGTATATAAAAACGGAAAAACATCATTTAATTGATGAAAAAATCATTTCTTCGAATTAAAAAAAAATAATAAACTATTATTACAATTAAATAAATGGATATAATTTATGAGAGTGAAATTTCTTTATTAATTCCTCATTCAAATTTCTTTAATGTTCAGATTAAAAAAAATTAAATGAATCCTCACGGTAACGTAAAAAGAGTGAGTGCGGAAAGAAGTTGACCCCAGGGCTGACCCTCCAGGTTTCTTTATGTACATTTCTTCTTCTCGCGTTTTCACTCAATTTTTTCTTTATCATTCTTTTTTTTTTGCCACTACTCCTAACGATCCTCTTACAGTATCTTTTTCCGCCTCATTTTCTGAAGGACTATTTCTTTTCATGCCACGCTTATTTTCTTTTCACGCTTCTTCAAGACAAGAAGATGAGGATGAGATTGTCAGTGTTTGGGAATTGTTTTTTTTTGCAATAAATTTTTTCTTAGGAATTTGAGTACTGAACTCATTCATATTCATCAGCAAGATTGAGAAATTTGATTTTTTGCGTTAAAGATTTTCAATAAATTTTCATTGATTCTAGCAGATTTATTTTCAGTTTTTTCTTCGTTCGAAAAAATTCACGATGGTACAATTTGATTTTTTTAATTATTTTCTTAATTAAATTTGACAATTGATTCCGCAATTTTTTAATGGTCCAATTTTTCAGGATTATCTGATTGATAAATATCTCCAAAATAAGTGAATTTGGGGGAAAATATTAGGATACCTTGTTTGTAGGAATTTTCGTGACCTACAAATGAAGTTTCCTGGCAAATTTTTTTTAACTCCATAGTTTCCGAGATATTTTGAATATATTCGGAGCCACAAAAATTGAGACTATGAAATCATCAAAATTACGTGATAAAAACAAAGCAAATTAATTCTTTGGAAGTGACATTAGGGCCTCCGAGGGTACTTTAATGATAAATTAATTTTCCATGTGTTTTCTAAACGTTCTCTTGGGTAATAACCCACAGTAATATCGAGGCGTAAATTTAATATGAAATAACAAGTTTCTTCAGTGAAACAATCTCTAGTGAATCATTTTTACTACAGGAATAAAAGTCTTGTCCAAACTTTTTTTATTTTTACACATACAATGGTGAAATGCGTTGAAGAATTCTTCCATTACTTATCTCGAGTGGTTCCGTGGATTGAGGGGTTTAAACAACTTGGGAATAATACAAGTAAAGTGGTGAATGGAGTTTTTGTAGAATATCATGGAATCTGGAGGAAATAAAGGAATTTTCGTTACAACTTTTTTTCTAGAGAAAAAAAAAGTTACCAAAAAGATCATTACAAAAATTACTCTATCTCTAATACATTCTGAGACATTTCCCGAAACCTGTAGCAAAGAGAAAAATATCCATTTCTGCCTAAAATGTTTTCATCGGATACTTCGGAATATAAACGAGATAAAAAATGTTCATTATAGCTTTTTTTATGAAGGTTAATGCTCAGCTTAAAAAAAAGATAATTATGAAAATCAATCTATCTCCGTTAGTTTCCAAGATATTTCCGAAAAATTAAAAACTCTTGAATTGACAAAGGATTTACATCATGTTTTCAGGGATTATCTCTGAATCTAAAGGGAATAGAATTTTTTTTGTAAGAACCTTCTTTGTAGAAAAAAAATTATAAAAAAAATAGCACAGAACAGGTCCTATCTAATTTGGTTCCCGAAATATTATCGAAAAAATAACACTTTCTGTTTGGTATACTTTCTGCCATTCTCATTAGGTTTCCTTGGACTATCTCGAAATTTGAGAGGGATAGAAAAAATTTCCTGAGGATTTTTTGCGGAAAAAAAGCTAGACTACGAAGAAGAGTGTTACTAAAATTACTCTATCTTGTTTAAAGTCCGAAGTATTCGATGAAAATCTCTCTGGCCAGCATCAATATCGTGGACTCTCCAGCTTGTAAATACGGCGGTCATGTGAATGAAGATTTAAATCATGTGCTGTGGCAATGTCCGCAGTATTCGCAAGAATGAAATACAATGGTACGAAAACTATGTTAAGAGAAGGTATTTTTTCCTCCGTATCACATTAATGTTTTTTTGTCTTCAGAAAATTCTACTATTTTTATCATTCTGAATGAATTCTTCACAGTCCATAAGATAAATATATAAGACACATAATACAAATCCAATGTACAATAGATTATATTCTATAATTTTGAAATAACTCCGTGTACACTGAGATAAAAAAGTAGTAAAAATGAAAAAATGAATGTTTTCAATGTTCCTTAACAAATAACTTTTTATTTATTTCAACAATCAAAAAATTTTTTGGTTATCATAAATTTACCAAATCTAACAATTTTTCAATCGCTTCAAGAAGATATTCGTTAAAGACTATTGAAACGATTGATTTCGTAATTTTAGCTACTAATTTTTTTCTCAATACATATATTTAAATATACATTCACTGCATAAACATACATCCTCAGCATATGAACCATGAGGTTCCAAATGCAGGCAATGAAAAACAAATTTGAGAAAAACCTCGTCCTAAATTAACAATGTTGCTTTACCGCTCAAGTTCACAATCGTCTGCTCTTCTATAAAAAAAAAACCAAATACAATACACAAATTTTATTCTTTTCGATCTTATGCTCAGGGGAGCAAAGAAGAGAGAGATATTGATGTGCCGTCCACGAGCCTTGGGCGAAAACGTTCACTCAATATTTAATAAAATCCATTCCCTCTCAATTTTCAAGACAATCTTTACTTTTAACGTAAAAATCAACTCCACTGAGAAAAAACTTCATAATTGAATTATTGAACATCAATATTCGGCATTTGTGCTCCCAGTAGAATATTCAGTGATTTCTCTGCGGTGAGTGTTCAATATTTGAATTTTATAAAAGCATTTTTTTTCAATGTTTCCTCAATAAATGTTGACGTTGATATCTTGATATTGACATGGAATGTTAGAAGATTGAGATAAAATTTTTTTGATTATTTTAAAAGTTCGATGAAAGATTTTATTCATTTATTCATCCTCAATAAAAATATGACGGATACCAACTTTTTTTTTTCATTGATAGATCTCAAGGTTATCAGTTTTTTTCTGGGCTTTTTTATAGAGCAATAGGATGAAAATGTTCCACATTTTCGAATTTGGAACCGGAAAGATTCTGACGAATAGTGAAATTATAAAAAGAGGTGATTCGATGAAGAGCGTGAAGATTATATTACAAATATCTTCGGAATTAGTCGGTTCAATGGAAAACATCAAGGAACTTTTTCCGTCGAAAATTCTATAGCCTCCAACAAAGGTTTCCTGATAATTTTTCGTAAACCAATAGTTTCTGAAATATTTGCAGAATAATGAGCAACAAAATTTAGTGAAATCAATGGGGTTCAAAAGAACATTCGCATAATTTCCTAAATATCGTTGGAACTAGTAAACTTAGATAATAGTATTAATGCAATTTATTGTAGAGAATTTAGTTTTCTACAAAAAAAAAGTCTCATGATAAATTCTTTTGAACCAAAGAGTTTCAAAGATATTCCTGAAAAAATCTGACTTTTTTCCGTGTCAACGAGATCGTTCGGAAATATTCATGCTCATTATTTTTCGAATCTCACGAAAACGAGTAAGTCTATCGAAATTTGTCGAAAAATCTTTTTTCGTAAATTTATTAATTATCTACAGAACAATATCTCAATAAATTCCGTAAAAAAGAAAATTTCTTATTTTTTTCCATCTTCCCTCACTACTCTGTCGAGGTCTCGAGATAGTCATCAATTCATTATTGAAATAATCGAAAAAGAAACCTTCAACCAATCAAAAAACGGATAAAAGTCAATGTTGAATCCTATCACTCATTATCTGCAAAATGACAATTGTTGTCAAATTAACAGCATCAAAAGAAGTTTAAATGAGAGAAATACGTAAATAGAGTGCGGTTCGTTAGTTTTAACACCTTAGGGACACAGTGGCGTGGACAAAGTGAATTCTCCCTTCCACAACGAGAAAAGCTTCAACTCTGATTTGTTGAAACCACAAATTTCCCCACCGTCAAATCACCCTCATCTCCCCAACGGCATTAAAGCTTCAATCTCGAGTTGAAAAGAAAAAGTCTCCAGAAACGAAAAAAAAAAGTTCAATTCTCTAATTAAATGAACATTTTTACTGTTAATTACAAGGGTTAATGAGTTAAATCCTGATGATATTAACGATGAAAATTACATGAACAGAAAATATCATAATTTTGTATTGAATTCAAATGAAACGTTTTAATGATAATGGTAAAACGTTTTGTGGTAATGGTTTGTGGCAAAAGGAAGGAAATAATAACAACGTAATCCAAGTCTCGACAATTTCGCTACGAAAATTCTCATGTACCATCACATGTACTCTCTCACATTCCTCTACCCTCCGGCCATAAATATCCTGTAATTCCGTGTTACCGTTTGTGGAAACACTCTGGTAATTATTTCCCCTGTAACTTAATTTCATTTTACCCCGAGTTTGCGTTTGATTAAGATAAATCAATTAAACCGGGTAGTTAAGATTGATTGCACATAACGTCTTATTTTGTATCAAGTTTAGCTCCTTCTTTTACTAGAAAATTTTTATGAAAAATTCCCCTCTGAATTCATTAATTAAATTTGCAGAAGAGAGGATTAAGTTATTCTTGAGATCAGTGTTTGTAGATTATAAGATATACACTGTGTCACAAGTCTCTTTATCATGCAAATGAGCAATGAGACACTCGCATCTCCGGCCAGGATGTACCACAAACTGCACCAAATCTCCCAAAAAGATACAGAGTCTCAGAGAAACGCTTTAAGATAGTTCCGGCGTGAAATCACTTTTCGATAGATTTGCAAAAACTATTGTTTGTAAGCTAAGAATAATGTTTACTAATAAATCCTGAGGTTTCAGAATTTTTGATCGTTTAGAATGCGAGGTAATTAATAATAAAGTTGGCAATTTTCGGGCTCATTTCTCATTTAAAGCATGTATAACTTTCTGTACACCCAACTATTTTTTATTATATAAAAAAAACCTTCGATAGAACTTTGAAAGAAATTAGGAGAGTGACGAAAAAGGTTCTTCAAGCAAGTTACTTCAAAGTTCAAGAAGTATTTCATTGGTATGATTTTGTTTCGTACGAGGTTGATCACAATAATTAAAAAAAAAATTTACTATTTCTTAGATTCCCGCCTATGTCGGCTTACTCTATTTTTTTTTATTTTGCTCGTTTTGGTCATCATTTGGTTCAATATCGATATGGTTAGAATTTCAGGAAGAATTTCTTTAAAAACCTGATTGAATGTTCCAAGCAAGCTCACCCTAGACTGGTCAACATGAGTGACCTAACGACTATGGTTGGTTCATGAGGGATTTGCCACCGTGTTATTTTGGCTGCGATGGTGCCGAATCCTATCTAAACTGCCCGAGTGCGTTTATAATTTTTTCGGCAACGTCGCTCACCGGATAATTTCGTTTAGCATTGGAAAAATCTTACTAGCTCCTAGAATTTATTTTATTTTCCGCCCAAATTTGCAGAATACGTAATTTAAAAAATATTATCGTTTCTTAAATACGTCAACGATGAAAATCGATTTTTTTCTGAATTTTCCACTCAATCGATTGATCATTGACCGGTCTAGAGTTAAAAGAAAGAATACGTTTTCTATTCGAGATGTTATAATTATAAGTCTTTATTTTCTAATTCCAACAGATTTTTTCTCATAGTCAGTGGTGATTCAAAATACGTGTGCAGGGGTTTTCCATTTCTGATCATAACAAATTCTATGGATATACTATAGATATACCACACTGGAACTACCTTAAGATCTCCGAAAGACGCGAATGTCTCTAGGCGATTCAAAAATTTCATCACAGAGAAAAGAAGAAAAGCTAGAAAAAAAAGTAATCACGAAAGTTTCTCTATCTGTCACAGATTTTGAGATTTTTTATGAAAAATGAAACTTTTATTATTAAATTTTTGGTAAAAAAAAAAAAAATAAAGAGCTATAACAAAAATGATTACAAAAAAAATCTCTCTCATTCTGTTTCTGATGTTTTTTACAGAAACTCTTTTTAACATGGAAAAAACTCAACAAAAAAAATCGCTATCAATATATTGATTTTGGAGGGGCTGAAATGTTCTTCAGCACCTAAAAATTTAATTGAAAATTTTTTTCGGATGAATCCTGTCAACGACTTTCCATTCGGTAAATTTATTTTTCCTCGAAATTCCAAATAAAATAAATGGAAAATAAAAATTTACACTGGACGTATTTTTAAAAATCTTTTGAAGTTTCGATATTTATGAAAAAACTTCATTCAGGAAAATTGCACCTATAAATAAATAAAAAAAATAAATATTCACAGTGTACTGACAAATTTTTATTTTTAAGAGCATTTGAAACTGGTAAATCGTGAGCTTTTCACGAGTTATACATTCAACGTTTTGAATTTCAATAAATGATGCACTGTGCATTCGTAAATTGTTCTGTTTGAAGTGCCACTGGTATGCGTTGTTTAATCATTCATTGTTGTATTTCGTATGGAATTGGTGAAAGTTTTACTGGAATACCAAAGTATCAAAGGGACTTTTAACCATTGTTTCGAACTGTTCTCATTTCATGCTGCTGATACAACAAACGTGGGCGGATAGTACTTTTGCCTAAGGCAGTCACTCACTACCAATCAAAATACTTTTTCCTTGCTGTTTTGCTTCACTTATGAAAATATTTTCAGTCTAGAAAATAAAATGATGTCAAAACTTGAAAAGACTCTAATGGCAATATTTGAATTTCCCGCCTATTTCTCTAACGTCATTTCCTTGCCAACAATTTTATTCTAAGAAATTCATAAACGTTGACTGTAATGCATAAGGAGTAACGGAAGATCCATTAAATTTCAAAATTTCAGAAACATGGTTCAGCAATAATTATGCTTTTTTTCATGAAGTAACAGAGGCATTGACTTTCCAATTTCTTCCGTTAGTCGTTGATACTTTTTTATTACGAAAATATATATGAATATTGTCAAACAATTGATTCAAAAATGCAACACATGAGGCATTTCACGCTATTTCGAACACTTTTCAAACTTTTTCTCGATTTTGTTCATTTTTGGATATGTTGTTGGAATGGCTTAGAGAAGTCATTTGCCATGTAAATAAAAAAAAAATTCAAAATTTATGACGATTTGAAATCTCGAAAAACGGTGAAAATGCCTATTCTCCGAGAGAAAAATTAAGGCGGGTAACGAACAGGATTCAGGCGGTTTAGAGGCAGATTTGAGGGAAAACAGCGGATAACTGGCGTGCTCCTAGCAGCACATGGCAGTTTCATTATTTTTATTGAAAAGTGGCAGGCATTTTACAGGCAGCGTAAAGGCAGATCACTTGGTAGATTGGAGGAATGGCAGCATATTAACCGTAAAGAGTCAGTTTCATGGCAGTACCTACAAGCGGGAAAATGGCAGCACAAGAGCGGTCAACAGAAAAGACCGTCATCTGGCAGCTCAAGCACAGTTTTTCAATAACGTCATCGGTGAACTGTGTTTGAGCTGCCAGAAGACCGCCTTTTCTACAATCCGCTCTTGTGATGCCATTTACCTGCTCGTACATGCTGCCATGAATCTGCCTTCATGAGGTTGTTTGACTGCCTTTCTCCATAATCGTCTATCTCTCATAATTGTAGTATTAATTGGCGGTTTCGTTACTAATTTGAATCATTTCAGGTTCACACCGATCGTTTGTATGGATTCGATTTTTCTTAAAACAATTTATTGCTAGGACAAAAAATTTGATATTACGATGGCTACGATGACTGAGTACTCTGCAATTCAGTTTTTTCAACCGGCAAACAAATGATTTCAACAACTTAAGTTACCCTACGAAAAAAATTATTGTGCAAAGAATTAAAGATTGAGGCAAATGGTCCTTAGCAAATATTTTTTGAAATACCTAAAAATAACTGTTTAATGTACTGATTTTAGTCAATTCAACGAATTGATATTTCTGATTCAATTAAATTGAGTAAATTCAACAACTTTTGTAATTATGTCAAAAAAATATTTGCTATGTTCCATTACTTTCTTAACTATTCATAATTATTTTAGAGTCTCCAGTTTTCAATAATTAATAATCATTTGATAGACTATTTTCTCATTTGAGATAAACGAACAGTTCCCTTCATTGAATAATTCACGTGTATTTATTATACAGACAATTTATTTATTAAAAAATTGCCGTGAAAAAATAGATATTTATAAACCAGAATAAAAATATATACTCTCAAGTATTACAGAATAGCCGTGCGGACTAAGTGAACATCCAAAGGAAGAAGATCAACCAAAGCAGCCTAGGTTCGAGCCCCGGTCCCGGAAAAAAAAAAACGTAATATCTCGAGAACGGCGCGACCGATCCGTTTTTTTTTTATATCGGTGTGATCTGCGTCGAAAACTGCAAATGATGGCCATAATTTCTGAATTTACCACACAAAATTAGGTGTACTTATAAGTACAATTAATTAATCAATTAAATATGGCATTATGAAGATGATGGCAGTCTAAAGGCAGGGTACTGGCATGTGGCATCTGCCAAAAGACCGCTCTTATGCTGCCACTGGATGCTTTATGCAAAAGGCAGTATAGAGGCAGCTTTTGGCGCAAATCCCGCCAGTTCGCCGCCAGAAAAGTGGCATAAAAACTGCCACTAGACTGCCATTTGGAAATGCCAAAACGCTGCCTCTAGCCCGCCTTATTTTTTCTCCCGGGAGATCTACTCCAACTTTGAATGCTCCTATCTCGTTAAATATTAGTTTTACGAAGAGAATACAAGAATACAAATAGACTGAAGGATAGAAAATTTTTTAACAGTAATTATAGATCATTGGTAGTAGTTTTCTATTTTCCTCGGAGCATAATTATCAAAGAAATAGAAAAAATAAATTTGAACAAAAAACTTATGAGATCATTTTTTTATGAGATTGTGTTCGCGCGTGTAATCGGTTTCGTTTTAATTTTCCATGAATATAGTTTTCCATAATTCGTCCTAATTTTCCGGAAACTTTGTCATCAATTTACCCATCATTTTGCTTCATTGGAGAGGAGAGTTGTGAAAGATGAAATGAAGAATTAGTTATGCATTCGTTTAAAATTTACACTATTGTATAGATATATGTAAATGTAGATATATGTGAATAACCCACAAGGTTTAATACCTAATAATAATTTAGAAAAAGATAGAAAAATTCGAATAATAAACTGAAGGAATTTTTATTTAAAAATGATGGATTAGTATGCGAATTCACTTCTATCATGAACAGAATGGAAATATCTCGGAATTGTGATATTTCAATGGTGGAAAATTCTTTCATTACAGAAAGATTGAGACGAAGAATAAAATGGCATTTTCTGTTATCTCTTCACTTTTTTTTTCACTCTCTTTCTCATATCCCGTTTGTTCCCACTGTTCTAGCTATTTGCTTCAGTTGACTACCCCAGGCATTTGAGGTAGGTATGGCATGTAGACGTTTGATACGCTCTTCTACAAATTGAGAAAACAATCGATGTAATGATAGACATTTTTCCCTATCTCTGCAATTTTTTTTGAATATCTTCTTGAAAAATTTCGTCTTCAAATTCTTCAAATAGAAATAAAGATGAAATATGATTTTATTCCATTAAAAACTCGTAATTTTTTTTAGCATAATTTTTTTTCAATTTTTCCAATTTACAAGAGAAAGCATCAGTGAAATTATTATTATTTTTTCTTTATCGATAAAAATTGAGAAAATTATTTTAAGACTCACTCAGAAAGTGTCAATCCAAAATTGATTGTATTACGTTGTTTTTCAGTGCGAATTTTCTAAGCTCTTCAATGAAATTCGGAAAATTCATCAGCTTCGTTGTAACCCAAATGGTTTTTTCTTTCCTCAACGATTATCAGATTTCTCCCTCGAGAGGTATTAGAACTGAATGGTTCTCGAATTCCCACTAGGGACTATCGATACCGCTGATTCCACTATTTTCTTACGATCCTGACATTCATCTTCCAGCAACGCAAGAAATTACAAAATGTAAACGCTTCTTTTCGTTTCATTAAAGCGCAAGATGAAACGAATTGTTCTTTATGAATTTATGGAGCTATCTCCGAGAAAATTTAAAAAGTTTGCATAGGAATCTCAACGGATTACGAGTTGATTACTCGGGTTAATTCGAGTGGATACCACTTTACAAATGTACAGAAAAAATGAGAAAATGATGAAAAACGGTTCTGGATATTTTTTTTCAAATTAATCAAAAAAATTCAGTAAATTTGTTTTTTTTTTAATATCCTGAAAAATAAGCGAGATAGGGAGATTTTCATGAGGATCTTTTTCATAGCTCTTATTTTCCTTTACACTAAAAATCCTTACAATAAATTTATTTCCTTTTCCACTACTAAACCAAACCGAATAATTCTCACATAAATAAATAAAAGAAAGTACGTAGAAGTAAAGACTGAGCGGTCTAGTTTTTGGCAAGAAAAAAAAATAAAATAAATGAATAATCAGATGAAATAATGAAAATATGAAAACTGAAGTTGATGTCTATTTTCCTTAATTTTCCCTACATTTCTCGAAGGAGAATTTGCCCGAAGTTTTTATATGTTTATCAATAAAGAAAAAAGTCACTAAGTGGTTCTTCATTCAGCTAGAGAATGAGATAACAAACCATTACGAAAAACGATACAACTCTATTTCAACTACTTCGGTTTTTCCTTCTGCAAGTGGATATCTCAATAATACAATGAAACAATTCTTGAAAGTGTCACGAACATAGCCAATATTTATCTCCAGCTTCTCTCTCTCTCCTCCTCTATTTTTCCAATATTCTATACTTAGAAGATAGCATACTCTACTATACTATCCTCTTTAGAGGCTAAAAAAAACTTCATCAGTAAAAAAGACTTTGAGATAAAGGCACTTTAGAAATGATAGAAACTTGTTTCGTTCAATTTTCCTTTATTTAATAAAATGAAAATGTAGAAAGTAAATTCTCCAATTCTGATGGAAAAAGTAAGAATTTTGAGGGGAAAACAGAATTTTGTGAGATAAGTAAAACTGCATTTTTCGGGTCGTAAAGTAGTAAAAAAAAAAACGAGTTGTGAAATGATGAGAAAAATTAACCTCTGGAGGACCTGGAGCCACTTTAGTGCCTTTCAGCTATTTTCGTAACTTTCTTCATAAATTCGTGATCATATTTATAAGAATGAAGTTATAAATGCGACTGAGTTTATATTTTTTTTTGTCTTCTTTGAATTCTTGCGTGGATAAATAATTGAATCAAAGCATTCTTATTTATTTTAGTGTATTTTTAATAAAACATACGCCTAATTATTTTTTTTGTGATATCTGTTGATTTTATTCCAAAAAACGAGAAGAGAAGTTGGTATTTTCTTTTCTGAGCTGGGTGCCACTATAGTGGCGCAGAGGCAGCTTTTTTGGTATACAATTCATATATCATAATATAAAAATTCTAACACTTAAACTAAAAAAGTCGACCAAACATATTTCGGTCCTCTAAAGGATGATTGAAGTGGTTCAAAATGAGTGAATTAGAAAAAAAATTACAGGAATTTTTTTTGTAGAAAGTTTTATGAACTCTCGGAAAAATTTATTTATGAATTGACTTGAGCCTAATGGTTTCTGAGTTATTCCCCAAACAAAATTAACAAAAAATTATTGATATTAATTATTTTCAAACTGCAAACTCATCATTATTCACTATGTCTCCTGACTATCTTTGAAACGAGTGGCTCAGGATATTGATATACTTTTTTAGTAGGAAATTTCATTTGCTTCAAAGAAGGTCTCTTCATATTGTTGTATGCATGTTCTTTAGATTCTTCCCCCGCCTAATATGATATGTGAGTGTGAAATATGATTTGAATGATTGCTAGGGACTTTTATTTTTTTGACAACGACTTCACTCTGATGTGTAACTCTCTAAGAAGAACATCTTTTCTCAATTAATAAATCCACCCAATCTTTCTGCCCCTAGTACTATTCCAATCATTCCATTATAATTATATATTTTCACAAACTGGATAATTCACAGACATATCTACAAAATGATAATAATGGAAAAAAATGAACGGTTTGTTATTATGCGAATATTTCTGAAATAAGTGGGTTCAAGAAAAAATATCGATTTTTTTTTGTAAGACTTTTTTTGTGGGCTACAAAAAAGATTTGCTGCTAAATTTCGACAAGCCTACTAGTTTTTTAGACACTTTCAAAATGATCAAAATTCGATTTTTAAACTTATTGGCTTTTCCTCTTTCACCACAAGAAGAAATTGATAATCAATCAGCAGGCGAATGAAGTCCAACAATAATCACTCAAATTGAAAAAAAAACTCGTTGAATTAGGAAAATAATATCATTAACATGGATCCGATGAAGCTCGTTAAAAATACACCGCTTAATCATTTTTTTTTTCCTATTCCATCTTTAGTGTTAGGTTTTAACATTCCTTTTTTCCATTTCGTTGGAGCCCTACGGGCGTTTAAAAGCTTGGATTAAGTTCGAGCGGTAAGCGAGTGCCGTTCAATTACCGTCAGATTAGCGGACCCGGTTAGTGGCAAACGAGGAAAACTTGTCTGCTTAGTATGATTACAGGTTGAGAGCCACAAAATTGTATTTTCTGTCTTCTCATCCACGTTCAAGAGTACATGCGACCCTTTTTTTTTCATTTCATAATTCGATAATAATTCTTTCTTTTTTTCTTCCTAATTCTTTGTTAATGCGCAGAGAGCTGAGTTACGTGAAAATTATGAAAAAAGTTATGGAGGAAATAGAAAGCGAGGTTGGATGATTGTTTGTGGATTTTTGGTAAGTCTTTTTAATGTCAATTTTTTTTCGTTTATTTTTTTTGAGGGTTTGAATTATTTGATCAACTGTCGGTTCACAGGAACCAGAAATGTGACGTAATATTTATAGAATAGGCTGTATCCTGACTAGGCGTTGAAATCTCCCAAGTTGTGGAGAATGTCAGTTGGATGATTTGCGTCATTAGTTACTTCAATCGACGAAATTGTTTTCAGGGTAAATAATAGAGGAGAAAAGGTCAAAATAATAATGAACAATTCGATTAGGGATTTCCTGACGGTTAACAGGAAGATATCAGTTTTGACATACACGCGAGATCGACAATCAAGTGCTTTCATTTTGTGTAATGTGATATCTTGATTGAAAATTTGACGTGTTCTGGAGACACGCAGGGAAAATAATGAGGAAAATTACGGTTCCAACAATAATCAAGAAGCATTATTATTTTCAGTACTCATCATAGTACTCGATAAATATCAACAATTGTCGAGAAAATGTGAATTTCGATGAAGAACAGTCAACAATTATATATTTTCACTAAAATATAGTGAGAAAAGGGTTTGAAGAGGGAATTTTCAAGTTCTGAAAGGCACTTTTTATCGATACCGTGTTGAAAATTGTGCCCACAAATTTTTTATTTCCAACCTCAATATCATTGTCAATCAAATTCGTATAAATTTGTTAATTATCGTGAATTCCTTCATTAATGAGGGAGACCGGTGCAAGATGGACCAGTAAGGCAAAGTGAGCTGAGGATTTTTTTTGAGTGAAGGCCTTTCGTAAGAGCCCTGAAAAAATGAGCCAGCAGTGGAGACCTTTTAGAGTATTTTCACAATTTCTTCAAGAATTTTTGTAAAGTCCTTTATTAAAAAAAAATAATGGTTCATTTTGCCTCAGAGGTCCGTTTTGCCCCCATCTTCACTATTTGAATCTTTTCTAAGGCTCCACCGATTATTTTCCATTAGAGAAAATAATCGGAAAAGTTTTCCTTTCCCATCAAAATTCTTTTCTTTTCAATCGAAAGAGAAGGGAATAATTTCCGTATTTCTAATTTCTGGCAATGTGCTGAAAATCCAAAATCACGAACAAAAAAAGTTTTTTCACCTCATATCTCAGCAAAAAATATTAAAATCCTTCCTTGTTGTTTCACTTCATCATGCACACACTCATCCACAAAATTATTGAAAAAAACATTGAATCACGAAAATAAAAATGGAAATCATAGCTACTAATTTCGATTGTTCCAATAAAAATTTAATCAAAACAATTGTTTATAAACAAATTATCAAACGAAAACTCTTTATCTCCGTTGAATGCCCAGACATTTTTTCATTAAAAATTGAGATATCACATTTATTGGAATAACTTTATATATTAGAAAGAATTTTTAAAAACCGTCAACGAACTAGCAAAAAATGAAAATGAAGATTGAATACCACTGATTTTATATTGTTGCTATACGCAATAAATGTTACTATCAATATCAATTCAATTGATGAGCAGTTATTTGTACAGCCTGATCATAAATTTGTGGCAAAAAAATGGGGATACGAGTAAACGTTTTAGCTGATGAATGTTTTCTTATTGGCTTACAATGGCACCCCAAAACTCATTGAATAATTAGGGCAACCACGCGCCAATTGAGAAATTCAATATTTGAAGCAATATTTATCCTTACTCGATTACGTAATGCAAAAAAAAATCGTTGATATTTAGCTCCCCCGTAATTTAAATCACTGACATTTTATCAATTCGTGGAATCAAACCATCGAGCGATAAAATTACAAGTAATGTGATAATTCACCCAATTCAGAACGTTAACGAAATTTTTCGAGATTCATCCAACAACGAAACTCTCGTGGTATTCATCAAGAATTTGCAGAACTCCCACAAGTCCATTGCTCTTGAGTATTATGGAATTCCATCAAAATACCGGAGGTTCATGGAAACATCGCATTGTTGTTAACACTCGCTATCAATTTTGTCATCAAATTAATTAACGAGGCAACCCTAATGAAAAAAAATCGAAATGTTTTTGTTTATTGAAAATCTGACCCTCTACTATTTTGCAAATAGCCTTGGAACAAGTGGATTTAACGAAATTTATCAGGAAATCTGTTTTATAGTTTCTAAAAATTTTAATACAAATGCATTCTGCTAAGTTTCTCTAAATTCGATAGTTTGAGAAATATTTTAAAGGTAATTATAGTTAAGTTCAGTAATAAAGAGGCGAATGAGGAAAAATCGGAAAATTGATAAATATCAAAAAATATTTTTCACAAAAAATTTATCAGTTTTGAAAGAGTTGTTTTGATATTTTCCTCCGAATTCACTCATTTCCAAGACATTCTCAAAATAAACCTCAAAATCAACTCATTCAAACAAAATAAATAAATTGAGGAAGAAAAAAAAAAGATAAAAATCCTTATTCATCATATTCCGAGTTCTCATAAATTGCGAATTGTTTCAAAAGCAAATACAGAAGTTTACCGTACTGTATCACAGAACAATAAAGACAATGGGGAGAGAATACACATTTCTCTACATATAACTGTACATCTGAAACTTTGAAATGTTCCCATAGAATCAATACAGTAAACTCAGTTACAAAATTCAGTGTTGACGATCGTGGAGATATTTGAAGATTTCATGATAGAGAAAGTGTGCATCGAGTACTCTTCAGAAGAAATCTCATGAATAACATCGATATCAAATGTGAAATGATTCATTTTTTTTCTTCCTTCACGTCCATCATCCAGCATTTTATTCGTAAATGATTTACGAGTTTTCCCAACATTCGCGTCAGTTCATGTAACTAATGTTGTGCATTCAATATTGTGTGGAGAAATTTTTGCTCATTTATTGACAACACTTCGGTGTGAAACGAGGTGATGGGGATAAATTCTAAAATAAGAGAGATGGAATGAGGGGAATAATAAAAAAAATCGCGGTTACAATTGGTGGAAGCGAGGAAATCGTAAAAATGAACCCTCATGTTCCTATGAAATTACACGATTTTTTTTCATTCGTTCCTCCTTCTTTTTTCTCTCCCTTCGGACACTAAAACCAGATGGGGTAAATAGACAACTGGGTGAATATGGGGTGACATAATCGCAACAATTTTATTTCGGATCGTGGGATAAAGGCTCTGATTATACTTCACCGGTTTTATTTGGGATTTTAATAGTTTTGTTTTTGCATTTTCTATTGAAGAATAAAAATTGAAAATTTCATGCAAATTTTTTAAATTAAAATTGTTGAAATTTATTGTAAAAATAGAATAAAATTGAGGAACAGCATTCTTCCTTTCAACACCAATAAGGTCTTTTCTTATCGGAATTATCAAAAAAATAACTTATCAATTTTTCTCGCCAGATTATCTTAAATTTTATTTTTCAATGAAAAATTCTCAATACCAAAATTATACTTGTTGCTTTCGAATGGAAGCTTAACACACATGAGAGTTTTCGATTTGAATTTTTTTGTTGCAAATCACTTCAAATGACGTGAAGAGTCTGAAGATGATAATTAAAAAAAAGTTTCTGTGTGTTTGTATACGTATGTATGTGTGTCTGTGTGGATTTTTTTTCACTTAAAAACGTAAAGATTCAACCTAAAAATTTCATATTTTGACTGTATATTTGTCGTGATAAATACTTCTCTTTGAGACCTTGTTCCTTGGAATTTATTCAATTTTTTTTGAAATATTATGAATTTTTGTTTTTTTCAAAAAAATTAATTTCTCAAAGATTTCCCAACCGATTTTGTCCAGACTGATTCCCAACATTTGATATCATATTCTGTAACTGCGTGAATTCTTCCAAATTTTTCTAATTCTTGGCTTTCAAGTTATGTCGACTTTTATAGTTTTTCATGAAAAATGTTGTTCTCTCCATAACAATCAGAATAATCAAGATAGACTCTTCAAATTTGGCTTATATATTGGTCTTCTGAATCGACTGCCCGGGATTGTTACTGGACAATATTGAATGAACATCTTTTGAAATATGAGTGATTTTTCATAAGTAAAATTTTTTCATTTTCTCAAAATTTAGAATTAGTTCTCTATCGATTTCATGCCGATTGAGACATAAATTCGGCATTATCAGCAATACTTCCTTATAAATAGTATTTTTATAGTTTCTTTAATAAAAAAAAATCCGGGTATTATTATTAGGGGAATATTCAAAATAAAATGTTTACTAATAAAAAAGGGAACCATTCGGAAGCGACTTGCTAATGAATTAGCAGATAAAACTATAATGATAGCAAGCTCCAGCTTGTTGTTATCAAGAAATAAAAAAAAATTCTTATTTTTTATTATTTTTCGAATAATTAGTTTCATTATTTAAAAATGTGGAGAATATTCTTCATTGATAATATATTTGATGTTGAAGCTGGAAACACGAAATTCATTCTGAAAGTTTAATGAAACATTGACGATTTCTTTTTTCCCTATTATTTTAGACTTTTCCTTATTCTTATCTCGACTCTGACAGAACTTAAATCCAAGAAAAATACAAAACTTTAGCTTGGCTTGAAAGAATTCATGTTGTGCAGGTAAAATAACTTTTTGTTTAGATGTACCTTGTTTATCTGTATTTTTCAGGAGAAAAAAAAAAGTTAACCAGTGAATGTCAATCTGGAGTGAGCTCCGAATATGTATTGAATGTATACAACGAAAAAATATATACACACATCATTTCAACGAAATTGCTTGAGAGTTTTTCTTTTATATTATTCCCATTTCATTCATTCATCCTGAACGTGAATTCTTGGTGAATGGCAGCAGTAAAGGGCTATTTCGTTTGAGATAAAAAAATTCTCAATTCATTTCATTCCTCTTTTTATATATTTTCATCAACTATCTGACAGGTAATGTAATTCCATTGGATTTATCTACTTTGATGATGTGAATTTCATGCAAAATTTAGTCATGAAATATTTTTAATAGCTTCAGGAGTGTATGAATGAGTGTTTACTGAGAGTGAATTTATCAATTGAAAATTCTATATGAACAAATAAAAAAATTATCTTTTTCAATCCATCAAACATGAAGTGAACAAATTTACTGTCAATGATGAAATATTTTATATGAAATAAAAGTTACTCAAATATTGTGGTACTCTCCACGTCAAATTTTTACATAGAATTCAATATATCGAAATTCCAATTCCAATTAATTTTTCTATATTGCAAACTGAAATCATTTGCGAAATTTTTGTAGATATTTTTTTTTTAGTTTTACTTTTCCAGAGCTAAAAATCTCGTTAACAAGAGTTTTATGAGAAAAAAAATTGGAGTTTTCCAAGTAATTTTAAATTGTAATTTCTTAACCATTGTCAGAAAAGTGATAACGTTTTACATTTCAATTGATAAAGATGACGTTGAACAGAATGTGATGGACGAGTACCAACGGATAAACATTGATGATAATGATAAGATACTTGATATGAAATGCGAATTACTTCAACTTTTTGGCACTTTCCGTGTCGAATTTCTACATAGAATTACGGTGCTCCTTTGTTCTAAAAGGATTAAAATCTCAAGAAACTCACTTTGTTCTACGAAATACTAACTTATTTTTGATCATTGCAAATTCCATGAGAGTACAGTAGATTCCGAAAAAAAAGTTACTCCGTCCATCCACGACCTCTCGTTAAAGTTTCGTTCCCTACTCCTAAATAGAGCAATCTTCTCTGCGCAGTTTAATGCGCAGAATTTTAAAATATGTTCAATATGTAAATTTGAAATACCACGCTTCTAATTTCAATTCTGCTTGGCCCAAAAAAAAAATCAGGATGGGGGAGCCAACGAGGAATTATATTATCCAGCGGAAAATTCAGGAAAAAATTGATTTTATTCATTGGAATCATTCAACCAGAGTCGTTACGTCACTCATGATGACCAGTCTAGGGTTAATGGAAAAATCCTGACAACTTTAACGAAAGAGGAACTTTAATGGGTGGAACTTGAATGAAAGTCTACTGTATTCTCAAAGAACGCTTGACAGATATGAGGAGACATAACAGCTGTTAAGAGATATTCTGAGTGAATAAACTGTGGCCATACCCGTGTTTGATCTCATTTCTCACTCATTCTTCGATTTCACATAAAGATGAAAATAAAGAGGGTGTAATGAATTACATCTATTCATGATGATGAAGTGAGAGTCATTAGCAGTAATTAATAACTCCAATAAGTGGAGTCAATTATGAAAGGAAAAATGGCAGTAGGATTATCTCAATCATTTCATTCTTTGTTCAATTTATCAATCAGAGGTGGAAAAATTACTGTAATTGTGGTGAAAATAGTCTCGTTATTCGAAACTTCATTGATCATAGTGGCGGATTGGATTGCAAGCTTTGCCGAAACGAGTGGATATCAAAGAGAATGTCAAGAGAGATTGTCGATAGAAAATTTAATCTTCTACCACAAAAAGTCTCTCAATAGATTTTGCTCATTAATAAAAAAAAAAAGATTTTGCCCTACTCAATAGTTTCTGAAAAGTTTGTAAAATGATGAAAATAGAGCAACAGGAAGGGTTTGCGGTGGCTTTATCGGCAGAGCGACAGATTTGTAATCCCAAGGTTCTGGGTTCAAAATCTAGGCTCTGCCGATTGACACAAATACTACTATAATATTCTTACATGTGCTCTGTCCAACAGCCACACCATGAACTCCAGTCGCTAATTACTATACTTCTTAGCACAAATGGGGCGACGTTGAATATAATAAAATAGAAAAGAGTAAAAAGAGATGAGTTGAGAAATTGCATGTCAAAATTTTTTTTTTTGTATAAAATCCAATTTTCTACAAAAAAAAAGGTCTTTTCATAAATTTTCGCGAGCCCAACGCTTTCCACGATTTTTTCAAAATAATCAGAATAAGCGAAAATATTTGAGATAATTATTTGAAAATTCTTTTGCAGATATTTCCGAAACGAGGCTTAGAAAAAAAGTATTTAAAAATTTTTTTTTTTCTAGAACATTGAATTTTTGTTCGAAAAGGTTTCCTGATGAAGTTCCAAGATGTCGACAAAAGAATGAATCGGTCAAATATTAATGAAAAAAAGAAAATTATCATGAGACTACTGTCCGAAGACTGGAAAAAAACAATAGTTATTCATCGTTAATATGAAATGGTGAATAAATACGAGAACATAGAATAAATAGGAAGAGCATATATTATTTAAATAAACCAGAATCTCTATGATTCCTTTTCTTTCCCTTTGAATTTATTTAGCCCGGGGTAAATATCAAAATGTCACGTATTCTCCTCAAACAAATATTCCGCCGTTGAATTCAATCTTTACTTTTTTTTCTCTTTATCCACATAAATTTCATCCCCAATGTGAGACATAAAAATGAATCATTTACACAAAAGAAAAGTTTTATTAAAAGAATAAAAAAAAAAGAAGTGGAAGTAAAAGAAAGAAAAATAAACTTGTTCAATCTGTAGAAGTCTTATTCTTCTGAAAATCTTCTCGAGTCCCTTCAAATTATTTTGCCATTCAAAATATTTTACATTTCCTCATTGCTCAAACATTTATTAGATTCATGAATAATTCATAGATTTTATAAATGAATTGTTTCCTGTAATGTAATTTTGCCAATTGGAAATATTCCTTTTTTATTTGAATTGATAAGTTGAATTGGCTTTGATTAAAATGTTGTCATCAAAGAAAGTTTAACAAATAGAAAAGAAGAGGAAAAAAACGATACAATTGTATATCAAAAGAAATGTAAAGAAACTTCGTAACACAATGGCCATTGCAAAACGGAAGAATTCACTTCAATCGACATAAAATGCAAGACCTGCGGATGTGCGACATAAATGACGTCACTTCTTCTATCTCTGAGGATGACACAGAGAACATGACGACACAGAGAGCAACTTGCATACTCATTTTTGTCTACTTTTTTCTCTTTTTCTCTCCTCTTCTGTAATTCTTAGAGGAGCAAAATAAAAGTGCAATTTCTCTTTTGTGTGAAATATGCGAGAGGGTACTCTACAATGATCAAAAAGAATGTTAGTATCTGTGACTGTCCAACGTGGTAATTCATGCGCAATCGTTTCAAATGATGAAAGAGAAAAAGCGAGTTCGTACAATCAAATATTTAGGAATTTTCATGTAAATGTTTTTGCTTCACGTTTTTTGTTTTTTTCGGGATTCAAGGGAGATGGAGTCATCGGATGATGTCTTTTTTGTAGGAAGGAATTAGGGCTACGAGAAAGATAATTACGAAACTTGCTGGAGCTCTCTCGGATTCTGAGATATATAGGAAAAACTGGGAATAAATTAGTTTTTGACTAGTTTTTTTGAAAATTTCTTGGAAATTAAGCGAGATATCGAAATTTTGGAAGATTTCTTACATATACTGTATGAATGTATACACTAAGCATATGATCCAGAAAGTTCCAAGTGCACTAATGAAGAAAAAAAAAATTCTTTTTAATACAGGAAAAATCTTTTTTTTCCCTTTTTTCAATTATTAAAAACTGGCTGGATGAAATTTCATCGAATTTTATACATCGATTGTTCTTGAATCAAGTGGAATAAATATCGAAAATTTGATACGAGTTTTGTGTTCTAAAGCTGTGAGGGATAAACGCATAAATGGTGATGCATAAAAGCTCGCGTTAAATAGAATATTTTAATAATTAATTAGTCAGAATTGGTAGGCTGAATTCTCTCAAAAATTTTGTAAGCAATCTTAAAATTAATCCAACAATATTCTAGAATTTTTTCATGATTAATTTTGCGTTTCCATTTCACGGATGTTCTCTCTTGAAAAGAATAGAAAAAAAAAGATTTACAAACCGAACAAATTGTTTTATTTCCATTAAATTGGTGAAATGATCGACGTTAATTCTTTTCATTTTCCCGGTTTCAGTGAGAGAGAGAGTTTATTAGCCTGTATGAGACCATCGCCGATCGATGAGATTTAGTGAACTATATTTTTCTGTAGCCTGTTGCACGAGCCACCGAAAAGTACTTTATTGGCGGTATTCTCTTTAATTTTTGAAACTGCAATAAAACTTTATTTTTAATTCCATAAAAAGTCGTAAAAAACTGAATTCACGGGTATGATTACACTTGGCTACAAAACTTTGACTACAGTCATCATCATTAAATGAATTAAAACATGTAAAATATTGATCACCATTTAAAATATTGTTAGCTCTAGAATTTGGGGGAAAAATAGTTGAGTTTATTGTTTCAACGAATCAACTCCTATAATTTGTCGATAAAATATGTGGGTAATATGAGAATTTAAGCACTTTGGGGCTTCCTCTTGGGAAAAATCACATCGTAAATGCTCGATTCGATCAGTGCAAATAAACAGAAAATAGATGAAAAATTTCCAATCAAATTGAAATTTCAATTAAATAAAAATTCCAATCAATTAACTATTAGTAAAAGGAAATGAATTCAGATCACTTGTAATTATTTCACATTACATAAATTCGAAAGATAAATGTTTAAAAAAGTGATAAATATCAAAAGTAAAATGAGAACAGTTTATTTTATTTCAAAATTAATATTTGGTGATTCAAAATGTTTTTTTTTAAATCGATGTTCATCCCATTTTTTTCCTACTCTATAAAATAATTTTGAAAAATTACCTTAAACTGCCGTAAATCGACGATGAATCTCCTCAAAATCCTGTTGACACTGAAGACAGAATGAAATGTCTCCTCGTTGAACGTCAAATTTTTTTTTTCTTACGAAAAAAAAGTAAACTTACGAATTTTCAAATTTATTAGTTGAGTAAAAAATTTTCAAATTCGAAACAAAAAAAAACTTTGCGCTCAAAAATTTCTATTCGTTTCTGGCCGGTTGGTCTTGTAAGTAGTGTATGGACGAGTTCGGTCCGACTGTCAGGATCAGACTGAGGCTCCGCGTGCTTCTACCTGTACATAGAACCGGCGAACGTTTGTTACGTCACTAAAGCACCTGACCAATTGGATGCCGTCTTGTTCGCTTTCAGGAGGAGAAATAGGAGGTGGCAATGCAAAAAGTTATATTGGCCCTACCACTATCCTCCATGTTTTTTTTCAACACCCCCGCAAATGTATTCACGAGGCATGTGAAGAGATCCCACATTCTATGGCTATTATTCATTTGTCATTTCATATGTGGATTGAGAATGAAAAAAATTATTCATTGATTAAAAATGAATTTTCAAATATTTCATTTCTACTGATCTAATTAATTATTGATTAATTTATTCTGGAATGTGAATTGTCTTATTTTGTAATTATGGAAACTTTTACTACGCTGGATGGGAAATGTTGAGACTTTTTAGAATTTCACGTATGAAAAAAATCATCGCTTGAGCAGCAATCACTGAAAAACTCTGATACAAATAATATTTATTTTTTTACGATTCTATTGAAAGTTTCATATTCCTGTACGAATAAAAAATGATCGGCCCATCAAAAACCCTAAGATTTGAATTTTTCTATACAATTTATTCTTTTAAGATTTTTCTATAAAAATTAGTCAGCCTGAAATTTCCAAATTCTTTCCACTGTATTTGTCTTTTTCTTCCGTTAGAAATTCAAATGGAATGCTTTATGCTGAAAAATTTATTTATATATATAAATTTCCATATATGAGGCATTCCACGCAATTTCGAACACTTTTCAAACTTTTCGTCTCGATTTAGTTCATTTTTGGATATATTGTTGGAACCCTAGCGAATTCGTTTCAACCTAAAAAATACCCAAATTATCCTCCAAATTTGGGTATATTTTCAGTGATTTTTCTGTATAATGCTGGAAATATATCCAAATTATACCCAAAAAATGCAGTTATTTTGGGTATATTTGTGAATTTTCCCTATCCAATTTATACCGTATTTTTTTCGAATCAAATTTTAGTTTAATTGGTACTTCTATACTGCATGGAACGTTAAACGATGATAAAGTAACATTTATAGAGGGGAATAATGAAAAACAAGCAGGCGCTAACTTCTTGTGGGTTATTTGAATTCTTAGATTTAATATTCTGCCAATACAATTGGCAGTACGCTTCCGAATGGAATTTTAAAACTCTAATCCAATAATGACCATTTTAATTGACATGAATCACGTTAACTTACGTTAACAGACACATAAAATATTTTCCAATCGTCATATCAGGATGAAAATGATCTCATTTTATGCGGAATATTATATATTTTATTATCATGGAATAAAAACTATATGTGTTCTCAGGAAAAAAATAAGAAAAATTTACATTTCTGATTTTTTATAAAAAGTTTTTTTTTTCAAGATAAAAATAAATACTTGACCAATCAATTAGGAATCTAGAGAGTTCATTCCCTTCATTATAACGAATTCTTCAATCACAAGTTGGTGCAAATCAGTCGTATAGTTTCTGAGAAATACACCTTTAAAGAAAAATCATTTTTGTCAAATATTTCAGAAACGGCTGGACGTATTCCGCCTAGTTTCGATAGCACCCTGTACCTTCATCAGATATACAAACTGACAAAATTTGAAGTCTCTAGCTCAAATACTTATCGAGTTATCGTTTCGTTGAAATATGAACTGAAAATCGCTAAAATTGAAATAATTTCCAAAACTAGAAATCAGAGAAAAATTTACCAATGATGAAAAATGTGAGTTTTAATGAGATGAATATCATAGCGAAGATATTCATAGCATCTGCGGGGATTGAACCCAGGACCTTCAGATTAGTAGTCTGCTACTCTGCAACTGAGCTGCCCAGTATTTACATATTCTTTAATCAAATTTCAATCGTGACAATTTTATCGGCACTGAGAGACTCAGATATTAGAAAAATAGACCATGGAGTATATCGTCACTTTTGGAACAAAGGGGTGTAAATCTTATGTATAAGTATAGCACTTGCGCCTCTTCGTTTCTATGGCGACGATATTCATACAGATTAATTAAGCGGACCAATTTATATTTTTTTTAATCACACATTGTTTTCAATCGAAGAATTTCACAATTCTCTGTTTAAAAATTAACGATATTGCTTCCGAATGGAAGCTTTGTAAACATTAGATTTTTCGATTTCGAGTTTTCATCGGAATATGACTCCAAATGATCCAAAACGTCGAAAAATCATATTTTTAAAGCATGTCTGTATGTGTGTGTGTCTGAGTTTATTGCCATGTATCGTCATTTTCTCTGGAACGGCTGTACTTAGCGCTCTCAAAATTCGACAGTATTTTTCTTCTGTATGCACAATGCTATCAGAAAAATTCAGGCGAAATCGGTTGAATAGTTTCCGAGAAAAATAGAATTTTCAATAAAGCGTTTTTTTGAATTTTCTCGATGAAAAATTACTTAGTAGCCCCCAGTGCGTTCTATGATATTCATCTCATTAAAACTCACATTTTTCACTATTAGTAAATTTTTCTCTGATTCTTAGTTTTGAAAATTATTTCAATTTTAGTGATTTTCAGTTCATATTTTAGCGGAACGATAACTCGATAAGTATTTGAGCTAGAGACTCCGAACTTTGTCAGTTTGTATATCTGCTGAAGTTACAGTGTGCTATTGGATCTAGGCGAAATACGTCCAGCCGTTTCTGAGATATTTGCAAAAAATGATTTTTCTTTAAAAGCGTATTTCTCAAAAACTACGCGACTAATTTGCACCAGCTTGTACTTAAAAAATTCTTTATAATGAAGGGAATGAACTCTCTAGATTCCCGATTTATTGGTCAAGTATTTATTTTTATTTTGAAAAAAATTAACTTTTTTAGAAAAAATCAGAAATGTAAATTTTTCTCATTTTTTTTCCTGAGAACACATATACTTTTTATTTCATGATAATAAAATATATAATTTTCCGCATAAAATGAGATCATTTTCATCCTGATATGACGATTGGAAAATATTTTATGTGTCTGTTAACGTGAGTTAACGTGATTCATGTCAATTAAAATGGTCATTATTGAATTAGAGGTTGAAAATTCCATTCGGAAGCGTACTGCCAATTGTATTGGCAGAATTTTAAATCTAAGAATTCAAATAACCCACGAGGAATTAACGCCTGCTTGTTTTGATTTTAGTAGTGAAGAATGGAAAACAATGGTGTTTCGTCGGGATAATTTGGGTATAAAAATTGGCGCACGCTATTTGCACAATACACGCAAAAGTCATGCAAGGTATAATATACCAAAAATATGATTAAAAATTTAATTTAAATTACTGCGTGATGGGCAGAGGTGTGGGGTATATACTGTGTGTGTGACTTTTCAAGACAATTTGAATAGAAATAGGTATATCACTGGATAGCTCAATCGGTAGAGTACCTGGCGCGTAACCAGTTGATCCGGGTTCGACTCCCGGTGCAGGCATATCCAATATTTTTCTTGAATTGTTTTGAAATATATTGTGCAAATAGCCAGAGCCATAAAAATTTCACGAATATACTGAAAATATTAGTATTATTTGAGTATTATTTGGGTATAATCTGAAAATTATACCAAAATCCTACCCAATGTCTACTATATCGAAATTATACCCAAAAAATACTCAAAGAATCGGTATAAATGAATTCGCTGGGGTAATTCGCTTAGAGAAGTCATTCGCCATGAAAAAAAAAAAATCCGAAAATGAACAAAATCGAGAAAAGAAGTTTGAAAAGTGTTCGAAATTGCGTGTGGAATGCCTCATATAGAGAAAACCTGAACAGAATGAGATTTATAGAAGAATTAGAAGCTATAGTTTTTTTCGCCTCATTGTATTGAATCGCGTCTTTCATTGAGGAAATTTACTGAATTACCAAAAATTAATATCGAAGCCTCCCTGTAGTGAAAATCTAAGTGAAATTCCATTTATAGAAGAATCGGAATCTGTAGTTTTTTTTTATTTTAATGTTTCTCCTCGAAAAAACCCGCAAAGAGGCTCCGGAATTCTCGATTACAGAGAACAAGAATGTTTAATAGGATTCGCTAGCCAGCGCGCTACGATTTTCTCTCGATTTTCCTCTACAAGGAGACGTCTTGTTCTTCTGCTTGCTTTTTTTAATAGAGATATTCGACAGGAACTCTTGTATTAAAAAAAACAATAACTTTTAATTTTTTCATACAACTTATTCTGTTGGGATTTTTTCTATTAAAGTTCTTTGTCATTCATTTTTCAAGTTTTTTTCTACTGTATCGAAAAATAATAAAAATATTTTTAATCATTAATTAGTTTGCACTGCGATTACATTTTTTGATTACGTATTGTTAGTTCTGTTTCATGCCATGGGACATATATACACGTTTTTATTACGAAAATTCACAATTCTTCAATCAATTATGGATATCAACACAAAAATAGTTTTTAATTGCCCCTCATTCTGCTCTTCCTCATGAATTTTATATTAAAAATTCAAAATTTTATTTTTTTAAAAGCATTTTGTGTAAAAAAAAACTGTTTTTTTTGCCATTATTCTTATCCAATAAAAAGCAGGTGATTAATTAAGAACAATTTAAAATGTTGAATAAGAAGCCCAACTATATCTGTAGAAACTTAGCGGAACTTTCCATGAAACTGGAGTTTCGTAATGAATATATCTGAGCACGTAGATAAAATATAAAAAGTTCCATTACCTTATTTTTAAAGTAAATACTATTGACTTTCACGGAGTCAAAAAGTCTCAGTCTATTTCTGGCACCAGTTTCAAAGAAGTAATGTCTAATTTTACAAATGTACTTTCAATTGATTAACGACCATGCTAGCACCTGCCGAATATGTACAGAGTAAAAATATAATTTTGTTTTACATGATAAGATACCGTTCCTCTTTTTTTTATGAAAAAACGTATGAGAATTACTATAATCTTTTGCAGAAATCATTTTACATAAGATTGGAGAATACGTCTTCGCGCCTTCTTTATAAATTTTTCGCTCCGTAGTGTGATGTTTTCCACGATTACATGACCGAAAAAAGCCAGAGTCAAATATATTTTTTGTTGATATCCCAGTATTTCAATGTTCCATAGGAATCAGGTAGGTTAGGGCTGAAGATTGGAGCCAAGCAAGCAATGTCCAGAGTGAGGTCAACAAATATTTTGTACCTCACTAATTATTTTGTTTCTTTTGTTTTAATTTTTTCGAGGGAAATCAGAACAACCCAAGGTAGAGACTGGAAAGGAATTTCCCCAGTCTCAAAAGAGATCATCATTTGTGCCCTTCAATTAATTAAGAAAAGCATCATGTTTCATTCTTTGTAAAAATGGAATTCTGAAATATGAAATCAGTTCATTAACATATTTTCTCGAAAAAAAAAAAAAAAAAAAATTCCTTATTTAAATGATTCACTTGAATTAAAATGAAAATGATTCTGGTTGTAATTCATCTTTTCAAAAAAGAATTGAAATGTTGTGTAGGTGTTTAATGCAAAGCCACATGAGTGGTTAACACTGCCTGAAACAATTACCCATGATTTTCCAATGTTTATACTGTGAATCTCTCAGTATCGAAACTTGCGTCACGCAAGTGTTTGCTTAGTCCTTCCCCTCTCTCTATATTTCTTTGTCGTTTATGGTACTCAATTGAACGAGAGCCTACACTGGAGTTAGTTCACATGTTACTCGAGTATGTCACACAAGGGTGACAAACACGTGAGAATTTATGTCAAACATTTTTCCGATCGATATTACGATGTTACTTATTGACATGCTGTTATACTCAATGAACAAATTTTAATTTAAAAAGAAAAATCAGGAAAACATTCTTTTTTCTTAGCTTTTTAGTGCTCTCGTGAAGGAATAATTAAGGATGAGGATTATGATGAAAAATTGAGGAATGTAGGAATTGTAAATTCATTAATTCTCTTTTGAATGATAATAAAGTTGAGGGTTTCTCGAAAATTCTGTAATTCAATGAGTAGTGAGGGAAATTTCCTTTGGAAAATATTTCATAACGGGAATTTCTCTATGAAGGTTCAAAACCTTCTGGAATTATTACCGCAACTGTGGCTGAACTGGACCCCAAACTCTTTCAAGACGTGTCATACTTTGCGGAACGTTCCCAAAATGTTTCGGAATTTTCTGGAGACTTCCAAAAACTTCCAAATACTAATAACAATAAAAACTATGTTTTCATTCTTTGAGATGAACCAAATATCTCAAAATCGATAGGTGAGAAAAATACTTTATAATTGCTTCCAGCAAAGCTCTATTTTTCCTCAGGAAAAAAATTTGTTTCAATAATTTCTCTCGCTCCCTCACATCCCGAGATATTCGAAGAAGAACCCAACCTACGTGGTTTTCCACTCAGCTCGAAATTTATGTGAATATCCATCAAATTACAATAAATTAGTACTAAAAAAAAAAAGAGTCGTAAAAATTTTTATTCAACCGTTGACCTATTTTATGATTCAAATCACGTGCCACACGGGAGAATTCAGAACTCTGCAAGGAAGACAATGACGTTAGTTTCATGGTCGATCTGTGACACGAAGCTACTCAGTAGAAAATATCTCCCAAGTGACTGAAACCAACTGCATTATCTTTCACCTTAACGCATTACGTTATATTGCCCTGTGACCGCTGAACTTTTGATTTAATCCTGTCAGTAATGATAATGAATCATTGATCAAAATTTACAGTAGAAAAAAAAATCTACGGTTTTTCTACAGTTTTCATGATTAGGAAAAGATGCGAGTCACCCCATTTTTCTGCTATTGAGCTCATAGTTTCTGGAGGAATTTGCAACGAAAAGTCTTAACAAATGATTTGATCGTTTATCAGCTGCACGATGAGCATGGCGCCATTTTGTTATACCACATGCGTGGTTGTGCGATGTACAGTTCTATCACACAGAAAACACTGAGCGTAGAAGACGCACAGAAGTGCGTAATCACTGCACATGTGTGCGTACTTCACGTTCTTACAATCGAACGTGATGTACGCACACTCGGTGCGTGATGTACGCACACGTGTGCGTGATGTACGCACACGTGTGCGTGATGTACGCACTCTTTTTGCGTGATCTACGCACACTTGTGCGTGATCTACGCACACTTGTGCGTGATCTACGCACAGCAGTGCGTGATCTACGCACAGAAGCGCGTGATGTACGCACAGAAGTGCGTGATCTACGCACAGCTGTGCGTGATGTACGCACAGCTGTGCGTGATGTACGCACAGCTGTGCGTGATGTACGCACAGTTGTGCGTGATATCGACACAAGGTAAATAAGCGAAATAGACGTTAATATGGGATCAGGAGGGAGTTTTTCTAGTTTTTCGTGATTATCTCGGTGAATAAACGAGATAGAGCGAAATAGATATCGTCGCCTTAGAGTGAAAGGGGCGTAAGTGCCATTCTTCCCGATTTTTTTTTCTCAAAATAACAAAAAGGCGTATCTCCACTAATAGTGCATATTGCTCCAATAGGCTTTCCAAGGCCTTTTACGCAATATTAGTAAAAAAATGAAAAATAATAACACATAAGCGTAAGTACCACTGACTAATAATAAAGGGGCGTAAGTGCCGGAGATACGCCTCTTTGTTTTTAGTGTTTTCATTGGATTTTCCCTAATTATCGGGAAAAAACTAATAACAAAAAGGCGTAAGTGCCGGAGATACGCCCCTTTGTTTTTAGTGTTTTCATTGAATTTTCTCTAATCATCGGAAAAAAATTAAAAACAAAGAGGCGTAAGTGCCATAGTTTAGATACAAATCGCTAAAAACCAAAAGGCGTAAGTGCCAAAATCCAGATGAGAAAACCTAAAAACAAAAGGTCGTAACTCCGAATATTCTCATCAGATAAAAAAAATTATAAGAACAAAGAGGCGTAAGTGCGGAGATACGTCCTTTTCACTTTAACTTCAACAATTATTCAACATTTGAAAAGGAAGTAACAAAAGGGCGTAAGTGTGGAAATACGTCCCTTTCATTTTAAAATTGGTAGTTACGCCACTTTGTTATTTCAATTTTCAATTATCCAAATAATGTTCCAGAGGCCATAAAAGAAATTTTGGAGTGATAAGTGGACATACGTCCCTTTCACACCAGAATTTCGTGTTTTTGGCACTTACGCCCCATTCACTCTAAGGCGACGATATCAATATTGAATCAGGAGAGAGTTTTTTCAGTTTTTCGCTATCATCTCGGTAAATAAGCGAGATAGAGCGAAATGGACGTTAATATGGGATCATCGGGAAGTTTTTCCAGTTTCTTGCGATTATCTCGGCGAATAAGCGAGATAGAGCGGAATGGACATTGATATGAGAGCAGGAGGAAGTTTTTCCAGTTTTACGTGATTATCTCGACGAATAAGCGACATAGAGTGGAATGGACGTTAATTTGGGAGCAGGAGGGAGTTTGTCTAGTTTTTCGTGATTATTTCGGTGAATAAGCGAGATTGAGCCAAATGGACGTTAATTTGGGATCAGGAGGGAGTTTGTCCAGCTTATCGCGATTATCTCGGTGAATAAGCGAGATAGAGCGAAATGGACGTCAATATGAGATCACCAGGGAGCTCTTTCAGTTTTTCGTCATTATCTCGGTGAATAAGCGAGATGGGGCGAAATGGACGTTAATTTGGGATCAGGAGGGAGTTTTCCCAGTTTTTCGTGATTATCTCGGTGAATAAGCGAGATGGGGTGAAATGGACGTTAATATGAGATCACCAGGGAGTTTTTCCAGTTTTTCGTCATTCTCTGAGTGAATAAGCGAGATACAGCGAAGTGCACGTTAATTTAGGATCAGGAGGGAGTTTATTAGATTTTTCACGACTATACCGGTGAATAAGTGAAATAGAGCGAAATGCACGTTAATTTGGGATCAAAAGGACATTATTTCATGTGAAAACTTCCTCATAATTCCATATGTCTACTTCGCTCTATCTCGCTTATTCACCAATATAGTCGCGAAAAAGTGAAGAGACTCCCTCCTGATACTACACTACTCAAAAAAATTAAAGGAACAAAAAATTTCCATTTTTTTCAGTGATTTTTGGAAGACTGTAACTTTATGGAAAATGGTCGGATTGAAATTAAGAAAAAAGCATTTTGAAGTTCGAAATGTCTAGTTTTGAAATCTTTCAAGGAAAATTTTTTGGAGCATTCCCTATGATGCAAAGAGAGGAAAAGAAGCGAAAGAAAAAAAATCAAAATTTTTTTCATTTTTGAAAATGGTCTACAGGCTCAGAAAAAATTTTTGCAACTTGATCAATGCAAGGATCATTTAGCCTAACTCTTCAGCTTCAATTTTTTTTTTTTCTTCGTCCAATCATTTGTCTCTGAGATATCGACTGTTGAATGAAAATTTGTCTTTTTCTCTTCGATCATCGATATCTCGTGAACTACTGATCGTACAGCGAACGGATGGCGGGTTTCACAAACTTGAATAAATTTTCTAGAAGTGGTTTTTGGAATTTGATTTTTAAAAAAATTAATTTTACACGTAATATTGGTTCGAAAAGTTACCAAAAAATAACGTTTTTTCACTGTTCTCGTAAGTCTACCTAAACTTTGTCATTTTTTGGAAGACTGCTACTGGAATTGTTTTTTTTTTAGCTGAATGTATGCCCAAACACCCTGGAAAATTTCAAGTCAATCGGTTTAGCCATTTTTTTTTCCCGACCGATCAAGGTTGTAGCAAAAATTAAAGGAACAATATGCTTGTTCCTTAAACCCTAATTAATGAAGGTTTTTTTTTTGTAAGAATTTCGTCTTAAAGGTTCACCTAATGATCGGAAAATGAGGAGAAAAAGACATTGGAACATTGGATATCGGAATATTTCGTTTATTAAAAATAAATTTGATAAAAACTGAAATTTGCAAGAATATGTGTATGCGTGTGGAACGAAATTTTTACAAAAAAAAAACCTTCATTAATTAGGATTGAAGGAACCAGCATATTGTTCCTTTAATTCTTGCTACAACTTTGATCGGTCGGGGAGAAAAAATGGCTCAACCAATTGACTTGAAATTTTCCAGGGTGTTTGGGCATACATTCAGCTAAGAAAAAACCCAAAGACAATAGCAGTCCTCCGAAAAATGACAAAGTTTAGGTAGACTTACGAGAACAGTGAAAAAACGTTATTTTTTGGTAATTTTTCGAACCAATATTACGTGTAAAATTAATTTTTTTAAAAATCAAATTCCAAAAGCCACCTCTAGAGAATTTATTTGAGTTTGTGAAACCCACCATCCGTTCGTTGTACGATCAGTAGTTCACGAGATATCGATGATCGAAGAGAAAAAGACGAAATTTCATTCAACAGTCGATATCTCAGAGACAAATGATTGTACGAAGGAAAAAAGAAAAGAAATTGAAGCTAAAGAGTTGGGCTAAGTGATCCATGCATTGGTCAAGTTGCAAAAATTTTTTCTAAGCCTGTAGACCATTTTCAAAAATGACAAAAAATTTGATTTTTTTTCTTTCGCTTCTTTTCCTCTCTTTGCATCATAGGGAATGCTCCAAAAAAATTTTCCTTGAAAGATTTCAAAACTAGACATTTCAAGCTTCAAAATGCTTTTTTCTTAATTTCAATCCGACCATTTTCCATAAAGTTACAGTCTTCCAAAAATCACTGAAAAAAATGGAAAAATTTTTTGTTCCTTGAATTTTTTGAGTAGTGTAAGTTAACGTCCATCTCGCCTTCTCTCGCTTATTCACCGAGATAATCACGAAAAACTAAAAGAGCTCCCTGATGATCTCATATTGACGTCCATTTCGCTCTATCTCGCTTATTCACCGAGATAATCGCGAAAAACTGGAAAAACTCCCCGATGATCCCATATTAACGTCCATTTCGCTCCATCTCGCTTATTTACCTAGATGATAGTGAAAAACTGAAAAAACTCTCTTCTGATTCAATACTGATATCTATTTCGCTCTATCTCGCTTATTCACCGAGATACTTACGAAAAACTGGAAAAACTCCCTCCTGATCCCATATTAACGTCTATTTCGCTTTATTTCGCTTATTTACCGTGTGTCGATATCACGCACAACTGTGCGTACATCACGCACAAGTGTGCGTACATCACGCACTTCTGTGCGTACATCACGCACTTCTGTGCGTAGATCACGCACAAGTGTGCGTAGATCGCGCACAAGTGTGCGCAGATCACGCACAAGTGTGCGTAGATCACGCACAAGTGTGCGCAGATCACGCACAAGTGTGCGTAGATCACGCACAAGTGTGCGTAGATCACGCACAAGTGTGCGTAGATCACGTACAAGTGTGCGTAGATCACGCAAAAAGATTGCGTACATCACGCACACGTGTGCGTACATCACGCACCGAGTGTGCGTACATCACGTTCGATTGTGAGAACGTGAAGTACGCACACATGTGCAGTGATTACGCACTTCTGCGCGTCTTCTACGCTCAGTGTTTTCTGTGTGTACAGCGCTGTGCAACAAACGTAAACTGGACTCAAAGATACAATATGTCAACAGTGCATTTTGCGATCTAATCTTGTGCTAAGGGCGATTCCGTAGTTTAGGTTGTCACAAAATGGTTCAGACTTTCTCCTCAAAGTGAAGGTCTTCATGAAAAAAATTAAATATATTAGCCAAGAATAGGAACATGCTGCATCTTCATAATAGAAAATAAAATTGTGAAGACCTCCACACCAAAAAAATACAGATTCATTCTGCCCTGCAAGTTCTTCTTGTCTGGGATTTCTCCATTATAAAACTAATCTATCAGTTTTGAAAGCAAATACTTTTAAAGAACAATTGTGAGTTCCTTTTGTAACAACTGTATTAGTTCCATTATTGTTATTGAAACTGAGTAAATCAACGTGAAAATACACTCAAAGCTATCGTATTTCATATTTGTCACTGAATAACCGTCACTATTTGTGAATACCTCTGTAAGCACCATGAAAAATAATCTCAAATTCATTAGTATAACTATGAATATTCATGCAGTTTACGTTTGTTTTCCATCCTGTCCCTAGACACTGTCCTTCGTTACACAACTGTCAAACAGAATAAATGATTAAAACAGGCCTGGGCAGATTTCAGGTAGTCAAGAGTAACTTGCGATAATCCCATTACCACTCGTTGTACCCGAGGACTAATCCGGTCATAAACTGTCCCCCCTGAATTATTTCATCATGAATTTTCGGGCACATCGTCATTTTTTTGAAAAAATTCTGTGCGACTACATGCATGATCCTGTTTTTTTGAAGAGGATAAGTCCCATGGAACAACGCTAACGGGAGATCAAATCGTTTAATTAAAATTTTGCCTACTCTTGGCTAGCTACTTTTGTCGATGCTACTCAATCTAAATTACGGGAAGGTGGTAGGCGTCTCCCATTAGGAGGAGGAAGGAAAAAGGTTAAGGGAATCAAAGGAGAAATGTGAAAACGTACTTTTTGAATTAATTTTAAAAAAATTATAAAATCATCTATTTTGTTACATGAGATTGCACGTTTGCTGCTAAGGTTTCTAAATCCAGCTTGCAATTACTTAGAGATATCAACATAGACTCTAAATTCCCCTGAAAATGTGTGAGTTCTTGCATCAATTGAATTTGATCCACTAATCTTTTCTCCAAATGTCCGAGAATTTTCTCAGTGAAATCGCTGCAATATTTCGAATTGAATTTTTTTTTGATTGGTTACCTCTACTATTTCGTCTAATCCCAAAAATGACAATGGATCTAAATTATTGCTAAAATCTTTTGCCGCGTCTCAAACTTATCTAATTCTGACCCTCCTCTTCCACCCCCTTGATGGTGATTGGTTCGCAGCCACTGATTTAATTATGACTAATTAATTACGTGGATGTTTCACTCATATCGTGGAGGGGAGGCCTTTTGAGGAGTTCAATTTCGATTTTATTTTCTTCTTATTCCATTTGAGTTGAATTCTAGTAAGTACAACGCAATTCAATTAACGAAAATTCTTGAATATATTTTTTCCTAAGTCAAGATAGTCAAAATTTTTGACTCAAAAATACACTTTTTTACGCGAAAATGTAAAATCGAAAGACCTTAATAATTATCGGGGGGGAATCGGACGGACTCAGGTAATAGGATTACCATTCAGCATTGTCCGCACTAATAAAGGTCGGGAGTACGCTGAGTAAGAAGAGTAACGTTTGCCCGGGCCTGGATTAAAAGGAAAGAATTGAATATGATGAATGGAAAAAACGCAAATTTACGTCTTTTGACGTGATGACAATAAGGGTAAATATAAATTTCTCACTCATTTTTCCTATTTGTCATTGACTTGTAATATGATTCCTTTCATTTCCGTGAAAGTATTCATGAAAAATGTTGAAACATGTAATCAAACTCAGGCATGATGAGTAATTACGAATAAAATTATCAGATAAATTTCTTCTTTGCTAAAGAAAAACTCGCTATTAACAAAATAATCATTCAAAAAAATTTTTCAGATGTCGGCGCAAAAGTAAGTTTATAATATTAACCATCCAAAAGTTGAAAAGCTAAGCTCTCCCAACAAGTGGTTGGCAGTATACCTTGTACATCCATGTGAACCTCTCCTTCCACCGTCTCTTCTATCGCTACGGGCTGAAAGTGTCCAAGAGCCTCATATAACATGTTTTCAAGCACACAGTTTTTTCCTCTTTATTTGACTCCCACTTGACCGATTAATGTCAACGGTTCTTTTTCCTGCAAAATTCCGAAATTCTATCATTTTCAAAGCAGAAATATTTGGAGCAAGGTGATGAATAAATTATTGACATCATCTATTATTCAGTTGTGGAGACTCAGGCAAAACGGACTTGCGGAGCAAAATTGACCGGAATTTTTTTCGAAGTGAAGACCTTCATGGAGAAATTAGTAAAAATGAATCGAGAATATCAATATGCATGAGCATCCACAATTTTTCCAAATTTTTAGTGAGGGTCATCATTTGAAAAAAAAATTGATTTATTTTGCTCGGTCTCCACTCTCATTATCTCCTATTCCATAGGGCTCTCTAGAGGTCTCTAGACACTTTTACCATTTTTCTTCCATCATGAACTCTTCTCCAGCGGTTTTTACTGCCTTTCCCCGCAGGATGGTAGTTCACACGATTTTTTTCCAAGCAACCACCTATTCCCGTAAGCTGGTACTACAGTTACGCATTGCTTATTGCAAGCTTTGCGTGTAGTGCGATGGCAGTAGCTTATCAATCAGAGAATGTATTGACTCAATGTTCACCGGAACTCAATGACTGGAAAACGGGAGTGTTCATGATCGTCAAACAGTGTTCGACAAACACTGTTGGCGATCACAAACGAGAGACAAATAAGTTGCTAAGAGGGAGAACAGGTGAGTACTATTGTAAAATTTAGGTAAACCGACAGTTTGGCTGTTCAGCTACGGTCTGACTCGGGGATCTAACAAGCTAAATATTTAAGGTAGTACCACCGGTACTCGATTGACCGTTCCGAAAATTCTGAAACTTGGCACATTCGTAGATTATGATAAGATAACGATCCAATTAAATTTTCGAAGACCCAGCGAGAACGAGTCAGAAGATATTGACACTTGAAATTTCACGAGCTTAACATTGAGCCTTATGAAAAATCGCACATTTTATCATATTCTACAAAATTGACCGTTCCGATTCGGATAAAAAAAAAGCAATGATAGAAAATGATGTATGAAATATTTTAAACTCTAGAAAATGCAGCTTCCGAGCATATAATAGTAGTAATTAGTGAATAACTATGAAAACTGTACTTTTTATATTTCCTTTCTCTCTCTTACTCACTCGGAACGCTATCTAGTGTGTAAACACTACATGATTCATACGAGATAATAAACCACTGACTAGGGCAGTATCGGCAGTACCCATGTAGGAAACTGAAATAGGCCGCAATTCGGGGCAATGTCGAATTGCCGAGTTTCGATATAGGGAAACTATATTGGGTCGAACTCCCACCAATAATGGCATGTCACAGCGGCACGAAATCGAAAACTAAATAGGGCGTATATCGCATCCGATTTCGACCCGATATAGGATTTCGAGTTCGGCCCGAACGTCGGGCTAAATTCAATGTGACGAATTTCAACTTAGCGCTTCGATATAAGCCCAATATCGAATCCCATATCGAACTCGACAGACGCTCAATAATATAAAAACAATTTTTAAACATAAAATACAAAGAAAATTATCATTTTTTTTTCTGAGATTCCGTAATTTTATATTTTTATTATTTATATTCCAATTTTAATCATTTTAAAGTCATTTTAGAAATTACAAATTTAGTTCCCACAGGCGGTTTTGAACCCTTGATCGTCGGATGATGAAACTTGCACGCTGCCGACTGGACCAGCACTCTATTCGACTTTGACAGAATCGTACTGTCTATATGAATCTGAAAGTCATTTGATCTCAAATTCATATCGATATTTATATTGTTTATATGGATATCCTTATTGAGAGGAATATAATAACAAAAGTGAAGCAAGAACCGAGAAACAAAACTACATATTTCTCACAATAAAATTTTCATTTTTTTACACAATATTCTTCTATTTTTGAAAATTAAAGTTTTTATTTGAGTATTATTTCTTCCTCTATTGATAATCGAATCATTTGATGGCAGAAAGGGAAGATTTTTTCTTGATCAATCTTTCTATCTATTCTATTTTAAATTTATTTATTACTTTTATATTTTTTAAAATTTAGTTCACGAATTAATCATTAGTAAGAAGAATAATTGAAGGAAAATCAATCATGGCGTGACTTTTCAATCGTTATGTTAGAGTATAAAAAAATATAAAAATTAATCAAAAAGAAAAATTAATAAAAAATAAACGATTGTAAAAAATTATTGGGCAATTTCAATGTTGATATCGATCGGAATTCGTACTGCGGAATTCGGGGGAGCGATGTTGGAAATATGTTTGTCAAAGGTAGAGCAGCCGAACTTCGGTTACGCGAATTACGTGCGATAATCGTTTCGAATTTGTTGTGCCGATATGGGTGTCATGACTTCGGTCCGAATTTCGGATAGATATAGGTTTGCCGATATTCGGCTACTCGATATAGAATCGAGTTACGATACTAACTCACCATCCCTATATACAGGGCTCAACGTTGGGAAGAATATCGGACTTATTCGCAAAACCAATATCCACGCCCCGATATTGTTTCGTACTTTGGCCTTTGATCGACTTGCCTAAAATTGTCTAAAATAATTTGGCCCGAACATCGGCCACCCCATGGATGTCGGGAAACCCTACATGGGATACTACGTTGAAAAAAAATTGGCTGCTACTTGGAAGGGTGACCGTCTCGCTCGTGAGAGCTTAAACTTCCAATAGCTCAATTGATAGAGTATCAGATCGATAATTTTAAAGCTGTGAGTTCAAACCTCGCTTGAGCATTTCCTTTTTTTTCTTTCCAAAATTTGATTCCTTAACAATTTCTCAACAGTAAGTCTGGTGATTGTTAATATTCTCTAATGAGTGAGAGCTGAGTAGGAGCTTAGTGTGCGTTTCTCGTCAGTCCGACAGAAAGGTACAGTAGCTGGGCCCTCCTCCCCAAAAAATAGAATATAATCTCCTGATAAGGCTCCTTTCAATAACTGCTCCTTCTGAATACTCACAGTTGTCGCTATTTCTCCAAAAAAAAAACTACCTGAATTCTCAAAAGCCCCAAGTTTGAAATCCCAGAGATGGAAAACCTTATCTATAATTCATCAGGGAAATGACAAAGTAGGATAAGTTAAACCAGTTGACCCATTATTCAAAAACTATTGACGGAGAGAACAAAATTTTAACAAAATAATAAAAGAAAAAAATATTCAATTTCCTGTATAGTTATTGAGAAATTTCAATTAGGAGGTAATCGTAGCTAATTGCCTCTCTCTCTATCTTATGCATGTGATAGGAGATTAGTAATGGAAAAAAATTCGAGAAACAATTATATTCACAAGCTGAAGATATGACTTCCGAATAGTGTAATTACTTTTTCGGGTGAATTAAAGCAGGTTTTCTCGAATCATCAGCAATTAATTGGGATTTTACTTTCAGATCCTTATTTTTTTCTCTTTTTTATCGACCGTAATGTGGGATGCTACGACAATGAAATATCTATATAAATTATACATAATAATAAATACAGTTATCTCCGAGCCTATAATTCATAATTAATTATTAAATATCGACAATGATTGATTGCATCGAAATAAAGATTCTATTAAAATTACAGTAAGCTCAATGGATTATCAATTATTTTCAAATTAGTCGATGGAAACGGATCGTATCACATCACTTTTAATCGCAAACTCTCTGATCGTTTGAACTGTTCAAATTTTGGATATTCTCATTTCATTAATTCTCGAAAAATAATTGATTCCAAATAAATTAAACAAATTACTCATTCATCAACTGGATGTTTGCTTACTGTAATTACTTAAACCTACGTCTTCGATGTTGCAAAGTGACCGGAAGTAATGGCAATTTCAAGCATCAATTACGAATACCTTCATATCCACAATTAATTAATCTAATTACCATTTATATTAATAAAGTGACGGCATCCAGGAGAAAAAATCATTATTTTAATCAAAATTCAAAGAAACGTACGACTTAACTGCGAATCCTGTTCAATAATATTTTCAAGAATAATAATTAATTCAATAATTGAAACATAATAGAGTGGAATTAAGCAATAATTCAATGAAAATTCAATGAATTACCACGAAATTTAATTGGGTTTCGCTCGAATAAACTGGTTCTCAGCACAATAAACAATATGGAATATTCTACAACAAATGAAACCTTAGTTACATTCATAGCTGTGGAACTGTGTCCTCTGAATTACACGCTATATAAACACATAAATGAACATTGTGCCGGTAATTTCCTACAGAAGCACTACTTAGTTATTCGAGAGCACATGGACCGTCAACGTGATTCAAGAAAAAAAATTTCCCTCATTATTTTACTGTTCCGCAAATAATAAAAATAATTAATTCGTATATTAAATATTCTTTGCAGATTTTTGAGTGAACGAATTTGGATGAATTTCCATTATTGTCAAACTGTCCTTCAATATCGTCCCAGTAAAAAAAAAGGTGAATGCAATTATTCAGTGGAGTATGATTTTGCCCGAAGAATGGGCGAAATTGTAAATAAATAAAAAATTGAATCGACGAAACGATCAAACGAAATTTTAAAAAATGTAGGTTCAAGTTAAAGCGATTTTCTTAGTATATCCCGCATGGAAAAGAAATATATTGCTATGAATATATTTAATAATATCGGATTAATAACGGGTGATATAATGCGGCAAAAATATGTGTGATTTTCAATATATTATGTAATTATATACATAATTATACTATTTCAATTATATAGATTTCGATATTTTATCATGTAAATTTCTATATCTGAGTCATTTGATATTGAAAAATATATCATTTCATTTGCAATTCATCATATAATAATGGCAGTATACTCAATAGTGTTTTCCTGTTTTGTATGGAAATAATTAGAATTTTTAGTTTATATGTGATCATATATTTTATTAAAAATAAAATATATTATATTCTATTTTATATAGCTGCACTTTATGATAACTAGATCGTTTGTATCGTTACCCTAATGCGAATTTAGTGTGATAGACATCTTCAATAATTTCAAATGTTCCCATGATCCATTCAGATATTGTGGAGAGTACGTTACGTAGGGAGCCTCCTCTATAGAATAAATTGAATATTTTTTTGTCTCAAAATTTTAAAATTATACTGTTTCTTGGAATTTCATGATTCTTACAAACTATCTTTAACTGATATTTTTCATTATATCTTTAAAGTATTCATTTCATTATATGCCAATAATATATATTACATTATATTCTGATCATTTATTCATATTATAAATAATATAATATATGCTGGAATATATTCCAAATTTATAGTTGCTACAATTATATGTTCCAATGAAAAAGAATTATAATGAACCATTATATTTTTCTCATCATCAAATCATATAATATTTCGCCAAAAATATGCCTATGAATTCTTATATTGCATTTATAATATTATATAATTCACCAGTTACTCAAAATTATATTTTTAACAATATATATCTTTTCCATGCGGGATAATACAAAGACGGGATAACAAATAGTATTTACAGCTACAGTTAGACATTCATTTACATCGTTTTAGCCGAATGGACTTTTACTTCGTCACCTTAGAATTAAGAATGATTTGGAGGTACAGTCGGAAAAAAAAGTTAATTTTTTTTTTTAAATCGTTAATAACAATTTATACAAGATGAAATTCTCAAATTGGATCAAATTAATCTGTAAAGAATGTAATAAGGAATAAAATAAGCCGTAGAAACAGAAAATTGATTGAAAATTGGAAAATTTTCTTTGATTTTACGTTTCTTTAAGTCTTGACAAATTTGAAGAAATGTAAAATCAGAAAAAAAATTCTAATTTTCAATGAATTTTTTGTTTCTACGGCTTATTTTGTTTCTCATTACATCCTTCACAGATTCACTCGATCCGATTTGAGAATTTTATCTTGTATAAATTGTTATCAACGATTTTAAACAAAAATTTGATTTTTTTCCGACTGTACCTCCTATTCATCCTTAAAGGGGTTTTAATGATGGGGCATTCTAAGATGACGACTTATATTTGAGAGGTCTCGTGGTTTTTGTAAGCCTAGTGTCGGGGCTGAGAAACGGAAGATTTGCAATAGGGAAAAGCTGATGAAAAAAAGACCCTATGATTAATGTAAAAAATGTCAAAAATGTATGATTTAATTAGACAAAAAAATAGGATGTAAAAATAATTATTCCATTTAATGTATTCAAATGGTTGATTTTTTTTAATTACTGAAATTTCCATCGGAAATTTTTATTTACGATGATTTCGTAGAGGTGTCCTCTTTATCTCATTTTTCCCCTATATTTTCACTCATTATCATAGAAGAATTCCACACTTCTCATTGCATCTCATTATTCATCATGAGAAATCAAAGAAATACAAAAATAAAAGCTCTTCAGCTGTGTATAAAAATAGAAAATCGCATTTCAGTATTGTCACGTATGAATGTGAAATATGAACTCTGTACTAGAGGAACTTTTTATTGAAATGAAAAACACAGTATATTCTGGATGAAAAAGACATCAGGAACATTCGAGTGATGAGGTACCATTGAAGTTAAGTAAATGAGTACTGCTCCTTTACTCCATCACTGTGTGCATGTTAACCTTTTTTTTCCATTTTGAATAAACTTTTTTTTTATGAATGAGTCTTAGAGAGAGTCAGTGGAAAAATATTGACGTTGAAATTTACAAAAATTATCAGTTTGTGCATAAATTTTTGTGAAAATAATTTAAATGATGATTGCATGATTATTCCTATCGTAAATCCTTCAATCACCTTCTGATTGGTGATTTTCCCTTCAGCCGTTTTGACAGTAACGAGATAGAATTTTCGCGAAGTAATGAAGAAAAAAGAAATTTTCGCACGGATTACATTGTGAATATCTCTCAAGCGAGTAATTTCAATGAAAAATATCAAGAGACCAATTTCATGGGAATTTCGTGAGTTACAAAAAAGGTTTTCCCAGAATTTTAATAGGGAAAAACGGGGCGAAATGGACCCTCGAGCTGAAATAATTCACGATATTATTTCAAAGTCGGAGTTTGCGAAAAAAATCTTAAAAAATTTGAGAAGATGCTCAAACTTGTCTACTTTGAAGGTGAATTTTTTCAATTTTTTTTTTGGAGTCCTTCACTCTGAAAAAAATCGTAGATCATGTCGATTCGAAGGTCTATTTTGTCCCGGTTTCCCCTATGTCTGTATTTTCTTCCAATATCTCCAATATTAGGGAATTTGAAGAAAAATTTGATTTTTGTTTTTTCTTTTAAGAATTCAATTCCTTATGATAAATGTCTCTGATGAATCCCTATTAACATGCATGTAGAGAGAAATGTAGAGGAATTTCATTCGATTACTATCGAAACTATGAAATCAATAATTTTTTTCCGATTATACGGAAATAATCACCATAAGGTAGTAACGCCAGTACTCGATTGACCGTTCCGAAAATTCTGAAATTTACTACATTCGTAGATTATGATAAGATAATGATCCAATTAAATTTTCAAAGGGATAGCGAGAACGACTCAAAATTAAAAAAAAGGAAAATGATAGAAAATCATGTATAAAACATTTTAAACCCTTGGAAATGCAACTTCCGAGCATGTAATAGTAGTAATTAGTGAAAAACTATGAAAACTGTACTTTTCATATTTTCTTTCTCTCTATAACTCACTTAGAACCATATCTAGTGTGTAAACAGTACATGAATCACACGAGACACTACAACCACTGACTAGGGCGGTATCGGCAGTATTACGTTAATCGAAATGAAGAAAAAAATGATATCTATATTTATTAAACAAAATAATGACAATTTTAACTACTTATTCTATTAGAATTTTGATAAAATATTCTCATTTTCTTTCTTCATCTCGCACAAAAATTGAGAAGATGGAATTGATTAAACGGAAGAAATGAAGAAGCACCACTCTAGAATGCACTTGGTGAAAAAATTTCAGAGCAAACTCACTTAATTTGATTTCAAAGTTACTCGAAGGAACAAATTTAATGGAATTTTTTTATTCCTAGTGAAGCCAGAAAGAAAGATAAATGAATATGAATATTGTTAATGAGTTGAAAATTCTCGGCTTAACTTTTTCAACAAGTAGGAGAACTATCAATCGAAAATTATCAATTTTTAGTTCTACTCTCGTTTTTATTTGGAGAAAATCGTCGGAATTCATCGTAATTCAATAGGTTTCATCGATAACGTAGGTCTGGCTGATCATCAAATTTCTGTAAACTGCCGAGGGCTTCTTCAAATGTGCCTAATGGACTGTTATTGCGATCCTGGATTTGGACAAATATTTCGGAAGAAGGTACACGACCAGAAGTTGATAAAGAAGATGCCCGTACAAAAATCACGATTGATAGTAGTTGAAAATGTAGGAAAGCATGGAAAAAATAGGGACGCATTGCGCAGGAGAAGATTTACGTTCATTGAACGTATTGATAACACATTTCTAGAATTTTCCATCACTACATTTTTCGCAAATCGTAAAACACGTCTCCAAAATAAAAAGACAATCTTGAGGGGGGACAACCATTCAGAACTTCGAAATTAAGTAGATTTTTAGAAATCTTGACAGTTTATTATAAATATTTTAACGAGTATTTTGCATTTCTATGTAACAGGAGATTTTGCCACAACGTCGGAGTGGCATCCCTCAGAAACCTTATTTAGATTAAGTTGTAGAAAATTAAGTACGCGAAATAATTTAAGATTTCACTGTTGTCCTATTCAAATAAGCGCGCCATTGATGAAGTCAAAATGGCCCTAGTTGTCAATTGCGCAAGCGCGAGATTATTGATTTTCTCGCCAGCAACAGGTGGGAGAGGGAAAAGACACTCACTCTCGTTTTACCCACGCTATCGTCAACGTGCTTATTGTGAAAATAATAATTGTTACTTGTTATTGTCAAATAAAAGAATATTCATTGTCAATTAAAAGGATATTCCCGACAAGAGAAAATATTAAAAAAAAAAAAGGAAAGAGAGTCGGTATCTGAGGGCTGCAAAATTAAATTGTACGTCAACTGTAAGTAATAAATTTGTTTACTCTGTCTATTGCTTTTCTTGTCACTTGGAAATTGAACACCTCCTTATGGGTCATCCCAATCGAATCCAATAAGTTATTGTCGAATTAATATAGTCAATTCATTAATGATTATTTTGTCAATTTTGTAAAAATTGACTGGCGCCTAACAAAACAAAAATTAATCGTCAACTCTTGAGCCCCGGCAGCCTTCGACCCAGGCCGCGCCGGGTGAAGCTTCTTAATTTTCATTCATTTAAATTAAAATCATGCATTTCGTCAATTATTTAGCAAAATAAAAAAGAAGCTGTCTCAATTGGCGCCCAACGTGGGGCAAGTTGGGAAATGAATTATTGAAATTAGTAAAATTATAAATTGAGAATTTTCTGAAATTGTGTTCGCTTGGTAACAGAGTGTGAATGTAAACAAATTTCCAAGAACACTTTATTGCCTCTTGCGTCTCTTACTATCGCTTTGAAATATTTATTGATTTTCTTTTCATCACTAATGTATTATTGTGTGTAATATTTCCCTATGTAATTAATTGTGAATTCGACTTGTCTGTTACGGGAAATTTAATGAATTAAGATAAAATCGAAATTATTGTCAGGCGGCATGAATCTTGTGTCAAGCTGCTTGGTAAAAATAATTGAAGCTCTAAATTGAATGAATTAAAATATTTTTGACGATAGAAAATGTTGAATGACGCGAATCTCGCTTCAGTCATTTGACTAACGAAAATAAAGGGGTAAAACGAGCGAGTCTTGTATTAGTTTTGATAAATGTAATTGTCATTGTTTTGATTAGAAGAAAAATTATTGTTGTCAGAAGGGATAAAAAGCGGCGCAGATTAGCCCTCGTTACGAATTGATAAGATCTCATTATTCAAGCGTATCTCGCTACGTTTGAATACAATAAATGTTAATTAATTAGTCGCATCGATACGGATCTTATTCCTGTCAAACGGCTTATAATAAAAGAAGTCTTAATTGAAAGGGTAATGGAAGCTGGCTTCATCCCCTTAAGAAAGAATTAATTGCTCGTGACGCGAATCTTAGTTCCGTTAAAAGTAAATTGAATTTCGTGATTATTTTTTTTTGTTGTTTTATAGATGTCGAATTTTGAAATAAATTAAATAAAGCTTGTCTCGACGAATGACCGACTATTTTGATTGGATCTTATTCCACTAATTCGGTTATTACGATTTTCTTGCTCACTGTATAGTGGATAACAAAAAAAATTCAATTCTTTAATTATTTATATTTATTTTATTTCTTATCGTTTTGGGGGGCCCCCATCCGAACGTTGACGGCACTGTACGTTGTTAAAATAAGCTTGCACTAAACGTTTTATCTAAATAATTCTCTGACTAATAATTACATATTTTAAGTTATCACCAGATCTACTATGATCCACTGTTTCATTTGAAAAATAAATAATTAATTTTTATGCACTTGGAGCAAACTAACAAATGATAACAATCAAAGTGGCAATTTGGAGGTTAGGTCTCTGCCTGTCTCGGTGTGGCTATGAACAATCCACAAAATCTTGAAACTCAGATTATTCAGGAAACACAAACAATTGATACTGTTGAAAACGAAGACTCTTCATTCTTCGAGCACTCCACACCAACAATTCTAGACACAACAAACCTCCAATCAAATACAGATTTTTTACCAAATTTTGACAGCTGGCATAACCCAACACTGCAAGCTTCTGATTGCTCCACTCCAAAGTCAAAAACTGTAAATAAGACAATTTTAAAAACGAAAGGTAGGCTCCCAAAAGCAAAAAGCTTAGCAGAGAAAGCCCGAAGTGAATCTCTGCAAACACTGAACGAATTCATTAACAAAAGAAAAAGAGGACAAACAGAAACAGATGCAGAAACTGAATATGAAAGTGTTTTTAACAGTGATTCTCCATTCAGACCCCGTACTGCAAAGAAACTGAATCGTTCCACAAGTGACTCTGGTAATTATTTTCTCTCTCTATACAACATGTCGACATCCAATCTACCCCACACAGCCCAAGACACACACGAACAAAGCACTCCAAGTATTACTGGGCTTGGCCGCCCTCCAGACGCTATAGCCACTGAAGTCCAGAAAATGATCAACGGTGGGCAGCTTGGAGAAGTGTTAGCCTCGATCTTAACAAAACTCAATCAGCTATGTGAGGCGGATAAAACTAAATCTGTGTCAATAGAGAACTCCATTAGAGAGAGCAATAAACTTGTTAAATCACAGCTGGACAACATCATGAAAGTGATTGAAACAAATGATGCTAGAACCTCAAAAAATGTAACATCACTATCGAACAAGATCACTATCCTTGAGTCCAAATTTACAGATTTTCAAAATAACCCTCCGAATCAACTGCTTGACGAAGAAATTACGAGGAAAATCGAAGAGAGAATAGGGAACAATGCTACACATCCAGACCTAATCCTGAAGAATAAGGTAATCACTGATCTACAGGTGCAGATTGAGGCTCTTCAGAAAGAACGCAGGTCCAGTAATATTGTAATTAAGGGACTACCTTGCAATCCACGCTCGTTGAGAGCGGATGTAGAAAATTTTCTGTTGTCAGAATTCAAACTTGAGAATGTGGTACTGAATGTGAGAGAGGTTGGAAGCGTGAGGAAGATTCAAATTGTCAAATTGATCAATGAATCAGTAAAGCACGAAATTATGAGAAACAAAGAGAAGCTGAAGGATATTCCTCAGCATAAAATATTCATCGAGCCTGATTTGACAAAAAAAGAGCAAGAAGTATACAGAGAATTGAAATCTATGGCAAAAGATCTGAAGGAACAAGGTAAAAGAGTTAAATTGAGATATAATAAAATTCAGATTAATGAGACATGGTGGTTCTGGAACCAAAACGAGGGAAAACTGGAAATGATGAAAAAACAATTGTCCAACCAGTCAGGCAGACAGACCACACCTAGCACACAACAGCAGACAAATACTCTCTCAACTAAAACAGCTTATCAAAAAAACTAAGTACTTTCAACATTATTTTCTGGAATATACAAGGTATGAATAATATTAATTTAAATGATTTTAGCTCTAATCTTCGCGCACATGAATTAAATCAGTAAATGGTCAAAAGCTAGTAGAAACAGAAAATAATGTTGAATACAAATAAATAATGTAAAAAATAAATAAGTAAATTATCTAGTAGATAGGAAATACAAAATTAATTAGGGATATGCATGAATAAAAAAAAAAAAAAAAAAAAAAAATGTATGTACAGGAAATTGCTACACTGTTGCTTGTAAAGGGATCCCCCCCCAAATAATTGATACCATGTATCAGGAATTTTGGTAAATAAAAAAAAAAAAATTTCTTATCGTTTTGGTTATTGTCTAAAATTTTCTTTCTCAACAAATTAACCAAACTAAGGACGTTAAATTAAAATGTCGGTAACGCGTTCTCCAGTCAATACGCGACCTCCAGGAACAGGCGTTCCAGGTCAGTTCGCTGATCACCCCGATCAAAATGCAAATGCATACAATGAACAAGAACAAAATTTACCCCAGCCGCCTAATAACGGTATACCTGGCGCGCGAGGTAGAGGTGCAGGTAGAGGCGGAACACCATCGCCACTTCACATCCAGCTGCAACAACAACAATTAGCCGCGAACGAGCAGTTGTCAATAGCCGTAGGCAACCGTTTGAATGCGATGGAAGAGGTGATTGGCTCAATGACGGACAAAATTGACAAATTAATGAATGTTTTGTCCGCAAGTAATAATGCAAGAAAAAATCAAAGTAGACCAAATGATGAGAATTCTGAACTAGCCGAAACTTCGGGTTCGGGACATGAAAGTGCATATTCCGGAGACGATGATTCATATGAAATTATTAACAAACATAAAGGACAAAATCGTCAAAAAACAGCTACACAATCAGGTGAAGCGAATGCTTCTGTCGATAATGAAGATAGGGTGTCTCCACAGAGACACGAGAATTCAAACACAGCAAATACCGAACAAAACCGGGTCAATGAGAAGTCGAGAGGCGTACAATTTCAAAATCCTGGTCAGTCAACAAGTACGGGAGCGTTTCGGCCAATTAACCCAGAAAGGACAAGTCAATCTACTCGAATCAATCAGAATGCGCGGATGAATAACAATGAACCAACCCCGCGATTCTTTAAAGTCTCAATCTCGCGGTTATTACCAAACGGTCAAATTGTCGATGAAGAGACCTTAGTCAATGAAACAACATTTAGACAAATGACACAAGAGACCAATGCACCGTCGACTACACGAGAAAGCCTACCGCGGAGTACGTTGGGGGGAAATCGCGAGCGATCCCAGCGGAGCATGAGTCGTACGTCCACTGTCTCATTTAGTAGGGGTGAGTTACGTTCTTCAAGTCGTTTTTCAAGAGGTAGAGAAACACCGGTGTCTACCAGAAGGGGTAATTTGTCGATGGGAATGAGTGACTCTAGTGACGAAGACGATCACGTACCAATATCGAACAGACAGACAAGACGCGACGAACGACCCAATCAACGCCATCGTGAAACAAGGTCCTCATCTCATGTTAGACAAAGTGATCAACCGTCATTACTAAAAATAGGCCAAATTGTCAGTTCCTGGAAAATTTCGTTTCCAGAAACGGAAAAAGATCCGGAACAATTCCTTTTTATCCTGAAAGATCTATTAATGTCAAGCGGAATTGACAAGGACCTTTTTGTCAGTTGCTTATCGAAAATTTTTACGGGTTCATATAGATCTTGGTACTTGGTAAATAAACAGTCTTGGCGTACTTGGCGCGATTTCGTACGAGCATTCCGGTATCAATGGGGCGTGGTAAAGGGAGATAGTCAATTATTACTCGACGTACATAACCTGACGATTGAAAGAAATGAGTCACTGGCGGAGTTCACGAACCGAGCGAGATTCATTTTTGAGAGAATGGAAAGGCCACCAGAATTCCAGGAACAGCTGCAGTTGATTTTAACAAAAGTTAACCCAAGACTGACGTTCGAAATATTAAATCTGCAACACCGAAATTACGAAGATTTCTTACACTACGTCAATAGAAGAAGTCAGCTTTTTCGACAATGTGGTGCTCAACCAAAATTGCCGCCAAAAGCTACTCTAAAATCTGATTTGAGGTATCTACAAGATGATCCCGACTTGGAAGACGAAATGGATGATCCCGAAATGTTAACTGAGATCCCGGAAGAGAAGGAGGAAGGCAATGACCTTAAGGCCTTCCAGAGCAATAAAACGAATACGTTCAAACAGTATAACGACTCCAAAAGTCTCACGAGACAGAGATTGGAGAAGAATCTTGAGCAATTTGACAAATCAGAAACGTCAAAGCCTAATCAAGTAAATAAAAAACAGGGCAGGCCTCCAATTGACTTGTCTAAGTTCTTTTGTGTCAATTGTGGACAGAACGGACATAGTGCCCGTTTCTGCACAGGTGAACGTCAAGTCGTCTGTTACGATTGTCGAAAAGCTGGCCACGAGACGAAGAATTGTCCCAAGAAATCGGGAAACGCTCAGAGCCCACAGTAACTTCGCCTCAAGATACTGTACACAAGGGCGAGAGTGAGGTTACTCGTCAGGATGATACGGGAAACGTCCAGAAGAGAGCCGAAAATATAAGCCAGACGAAAGATCTGGAGAAAGCAGAAAAAGCCAATAACGAGATCAGTCAACCAGTAACAAATTTACATCTCTACACAGTCGATTCAACGGAAGATGAGTTCGAGCTGTCAGATGAAGAAGTTGTTAACCTCCTTCAAGAAGATATGAGAAAACCTATGGAAGTTAATGACTGTGACATAATTGACTTAAAGAATTGTCAAGTGAAATTGACAACTATGACTGACAATGCCGCGACAGCCAATAGCAATCAAGAGCGAGAAATGAAGACTAATTCACTTAAGACATGGAGACCGTCGTGTTTACCACCACATGCAATACATCGCTTGGCGCAACGTCGAATCTATCGCGGTGGTGATCAAATAAAAGAGCCGAGACAAACGTCGAGAATTTGCGTTGAAATTTCTATCTTTGGCGAGAAAGTTAAAGGCATAATTGACAGCGGGAGCGACCGCTCATTTTTAAGCGAAACCGTTTATAACCGCGTAAAGAAATATCAGTCCACCGAGTTGGAACCAGACATGTCAACTAGATCGGGTGTTAGATTAGGCGATAAATCGTTAGTGAAAACGCGAGGCGGTGCAGGTTTTGTAATTGATATCGGTGACGTTGGCGGTTCTCAATGGTTCAGCGTTTTACCAGGCCTCTCTGGAGACCTAATCCTCGGGATGGATTTCTGGATGACGTTTAAAGTTACTGTAAACCCGTTTGACCGAACGTGGACATTAGCCGGAAGTAAATACACTTACCCATTATCTCATACAGTCATTTTACCGTCAGAATTGCGAGTGCTCTCAGTCGATGAAACCCAACGACTGAATAATTTTCTGGATGACGAATTCCGGAAATTTGACAAAGAATCCACCGGTAAGACCGACTTAATCGAACATGTCATCGAATTGGATGACTCAACACCACATCGACAGAAACCATATCGCCGAAGCGAAACAATCCGCAAATTTATAACCCAGGAAGTCGACAGACTCCTTGAAAAAGGATATGTTACCTGGAGTAACAGTGAATGGGCTTGTTCACCCGTTGTTGCTCCAAAAGCTAATGGGGGATTGAGGTTTTGTATTAATTATAAACCACTGAATCGTCAAACTAAAAAATCTGCGTACCCTTTACACAACATGAGATCAATCTTGTCGCAACTCCATCAAGCCAAAATAATATCGACTATCGACATGAGTGAGGCTTTTCACCAGATTCCAATGCAGGAGGAAAGTCGAAAATATACTGCATTCGTCGTCGAAGGTCAAGGCCAATTAGAATGGCTCAGAATGCCATATGGTCTCACGGGAGCACCATCAACATTCCAGAGGTTAATGGATGTCTTGAAAAGACGATTCAAAGATCTCATTCACGACCGGAAATTACCCAATAAATGGGTCGATCAAGTTTTTACCTATCTCGACGACTGGATAGTTGTAAGTCAAGACCTGGACGAACACATTGCTATTTTGTCATTGATTTTTGAAGTTTTTCGCGAGGCGAAATTGGTCATTAATCGAGAAAAGAGTAGTTTCGCTTGTAAGGAAGTTAAGTTTCTCGGATATATAATCGACGAATTTGGCATGAGGCCTAACCCAGAGAAAATCCAGCCGATCTTGGATTTTCCAGTACCAAAGGACAGAACTCAACTTCGACAGTTCAATGGCCTGGTTAATTGGTACCATCGCCATTTGAAGAATATCGCCAGAGTGCAGGGACCTCTCAACAAATTGACGAGTGTTAAAGTTCCCTGGAAATGGACAGAGGTCGAACAGAAAGCTTTCGACGAGACAAAGAAGGCTCTAGCTGATGCGCCACGTTTATATGTCCCGATACCCGGACAATCTTTCGTCTTATACACAGACGCTAGTGACTTTGGCCTTGGCGCAATTCTCGTCCAACTAGACCCCGAGACGGGAAAAGAGAATTTAATAGAAGTCTTGAGTCGTCCATTGCGAGGTGCAGAAGCACACTACACTACGACTGAAAAAGAATGCCTAGCAGTCGTGTGGTCTGTCGAAAAACTCCGATGTTACCTAGAAGGAATGCCTTTTAAAATTGTCACCGATCATCAAGCACTTCAATGGCTTCATGGATTGAAGAATCCAACTGGTCGACTGGCAAGATGGGCCATGTATCTCTATCAACATGATATTACTGTTGAACACCGGCGTGGTACAACGAATGAAGCTCCAGACGCCTTGTCGAGAATGTTCGACGTAGATGTCGACCCCCTTGGATGGGAAAAAATTATTGAGGAAACAGTTCTGAATCGCCCACAGCTCAATTCTATTCAAGATGAGAATTGGTACTCGACAAAATACAAACTGGTCGAGAAACAGCCAGAACGTTTCACTGAATGGAAAATAGAAGACAATCAGCTATTTTACTACAGGCCTGACTATGAAAAGGCTCTATTAGACGATGAAAACCCGTGGAAGAGAGTGGTCAAGCCAGAAGAAATATCTGCAATTTTGTACGAAAATCATGATGTTCCAGAAGCAGGTCATCTTGGGAAAGATAAAACGATCGACAGAATCAGACAAAATTATTATTGGCCAGGCATGACACAGGACATAAAGTCATATGTCAGAGATTGCGAAATTTGCCTTAAGGTCAAATTCAACCAACATCCAGTCAAAGGACCCCTAATGACAAGGCCATTGCAGCAGCCTTGGAGCCAATTGTCGATCGATACCATCGTTTCCCAAACAAGGACGAAAAGAGGAAACACTTGTATTATTGTTGTCCAAGACTTGTATACCAAGTACGTCGAACTCTTTCCTGTGAGAAATCGGGTGGGGAAAACCGTCGTCAAAACATTAGACACTTTATTCGACCGTTGGGGTACGCCTCACTCGATAATTACTGATAACGGGCTCGAATATATTAATAAAGACGTTAAAGCTTTCCTGCAAGCTCGTGGAGTCAAACACTTAACAACCGCCTTGCGTCATCCGCAAGGAAATCCCGTCGAACGTGTTAATAGAACGGTTAAACCTATGTTCGCGGCGTTCATTGACGATAAACATAACGAGTGGGACATAAACTTACCGAAAATTCAATTCGCGTATAATACGGTACCTCACGCGGGGTGTAGAATTTCGCCATTTTATTTAAATCATGGCCGCGAAGCTATGGCAAGACGAATAGAGAAACCAGGCGAAAATGACGCGTCTACTAGCACAAACGAATCGACAGATTACTGGGTCAAACGATTAAAGAACATTGACGAGTTTAGGCATAAAATAGAGCAAATGCAAAAGAAATACTCGGACAGACGTCTTGACAAGCTCAACGCGGATAGGGAAGTTTCAGTCGAAATAAAAAAGGGGGTGGAGGTCTATTACCCCAATAAAAAGCTGAGTAACAAAGCAGAGGGTTATTCGGCAAAGCTTGCGCATCGCTTTCTGGGACCCGCGTTTGTCAAAAAAGTAATAAACCCAATGATAGTCGAAATAGCGGACAAGTCGGATAAAACTATTGGCAAATACTATGTAACTGATTTGAAAATTCCGCGTCGCAGTTTACGTAATAAATAATTTTCCACAGGATCAACACAGGAAGCAGTGACCAGCAGTCGACAACTTATCATCATTGTCAATATGGGTGATCGTTCGGGCCAGACAACTGCCGACGGCTCAGATGAGGAGAACGAACGAAGCCTCCTTCGACTGGCAAAAGAAAGAGAGGAGCTCGAAGCCAAATTAAAGCAGCTGACTCTGGACATGGAAGAAATAAAAAATAAAGCCACGTCAGATGCTGGTTCAGTGAAACACGACGAGGAAGTTGAGGACGATGATGACGAGAAACTGGCGCTAGAAGAACTTTATGACTTATTCACAAAGCCAACCTCGTCAACTGCGACTCAAAATGTCAGTGAGATGGATTTTGGACTGTTGCCACACAAATCTGAAGCGGCCCAAATTGACTCTCATGTTATCCAATGTAAATGTGGAGATGTCGATCGTCATTCTGAAGCTATTCAGCTGTTGGAGGAAATACGCAATCTTCCTCCTCCAAAATTGAAGTTAACTCAGCCAAAGAGGATCATGCCTCGTGATGTCTATCAGGAGAACCTGAGGAGAAACAGAATTAAGACCGAGGGGCATCCAATACAACGCTCAGAGGTCACAGGCGAGATTAAAAAAATGTCAGACGATCCGGAAGCACTGACAGCTCCTTCAGTGACAGTACGTCCACTGCCTTTTCAATATCCTTCGTTCGACGACTTCCTGAAGGAATGTGGGCTTTATAAAGAGAATGACTCAGGACAAGGGGACATTTTGTACTTGACAGATTGCAGGATTATCACCAAAGACCAACTGGCTCAGCTGGTGGTAAAGAGAGCAAAGCTACTGCTTGAGAAAATGGAATCCAACAAGATTACCCGTGGGACTCAAACTTACGTCACCTACGTTGGCAAGCAGTATGTCGCAGGCTGTGTCGATTGCCGTTCGTCGGAACATCACTTTACAAAGTGTCGCTTGGCATTCAGGCCAGACTTTTGCCCTATCTGCGGAGCAGATAAATTCGATAAACGTGACTGTTCATTCGCACATGGTATCGAACACGAGGCTGCTAAAGGTTATTGTCCAGGGTGTTCAAGAGATCTGACTCTCTACTGTCCCGAATGCCCTGATTGTAATATCAGATATGAGGGTATATCGGACTGGCTCAGGCTTAATTATGCAACTTTCCCAACCTGGGCAATACCAGAGGATCACAGATACCTGGTTGGCGAAGGAGCTGGGAAGTTGAGAAGAGCAGTAAAGGCAAAATTTGACGATCCTAAAGACCCTCCCAATAGAGCTAGGGTACTACTCCGAGATCATGCTCTTTTGTCAGCACCACCAGTCAATCCGAAAGCACAATCGGCCAGACAGCTCTCAGAAGAGAAGAGACAGCGGGCAGTCCAGGCCTTACTCGCGCCCATGATTAAAAAATCGTTGGATGAAATTATGGAAGCGCGCCCTGAATTGAAGAGCAAAGAAGAAGAAATCGTCGTCATGGTTCCAACAAAGTATAAGCCGGCTAAATAATTTAGAGACGTCGGATCCTCATCTCACATTATCTTCAGTTTCAAATTTATTATAATTAATACTTGTATTACCCATCATGGATTTTCTTTTGCTTTGTCGAGTTTCTTTATCATTTTGTTCTTTATAATATTGTTCGTCGATGGAACTAACTGCAGTCTCAAAATTCAGTTAATTATCTTGGCAGTTGATGATTTCACATCATCGCAATCTCTTCATTTTGTCGACATTGCTATAAACTATTACTTTGATATCAAGATGAATAAATAACTATAATTTCATCCCTGATACCCAGTCGATTATTCTGTGTTGAATTTCCAAGTAGACTATTCATGAATGATAAATCAATTATATAGCATTGGACGGAGTCGCAAATTCATAAAAGTAAGTGTTAATTATATTTGATGGTTTTGTTAAGTACGTCAATTTGATTCCACCCTGACGTTGAGGCTTGAGGGGGGAGAGTGTAACAGGAGATTTTGCCACAACGTCGGAGTGGCATCCCTCAGAAACCTTATTTAGATTAAGTTGTAGAAAATTAAGTACGCGAAATAATTTAAGATTTCCCTGTTGTCCTATTCAAATAAGCGCGCCATTGATGAAGTCAAAATGGCCCTAGTTGTCAATTGCGCAAGCGCGAGATTATTGATTTTCTCGCCAGCAACAGGTGGGAGAGGGAAAAGACACTCACTCTCGTTTTACCCACGCTATCGTCAACGTGCTTATTGTGAAAATAATAATTGTTACTTGTTATTGTCAAATAAAAGAATATTCATTGTCAATTAAAAGGATATTCCCGACAAGAGAAAATATTTAAAAAAAAAAAGGAAAGAGAGTCGGTATCTGAGGGCTGCAAAATTAAATTGTACGTCAACTGTAAGTAATAAATTTGTTTACTCTGTCTATTGCTTTTCTTGTCACTTGGAAATTGAACACCTCCTTATGGGTCATCCCAATCGAATCCAATAAGTTATTGTCGAATTAATATAGTCAATTCATTAATGATTATTTTGTCAATTTTGTAAAAATTGACTGGCGCCTAACAAAACAAAAATTAATCGTCAACTCTTGAGCCCCGGCAGCCTTTGACCCAGGCCGCGCCGGGTGAAGCTTCTTAATTTTCATTCATTTAAATTAAAATCATGCATTTCGTCAATTATTTAGCAAAATAAAAAAGAAGCTGTCTCATCTAATTATGAGAAAAGGTTTAAAATTGACGCATATATAGCATAATGAAGGCACATGGTCGCAAAGGCATTTTTTCTATAGTACCAATTCTAGCTGCATGAAAAATCATCTGGAACGGAAGAGCAGAAGAATGTGCACAGAATATGCCTGTGGTTACTTGATTAACCCGATTTTTTAATAATGAGTTAAGAAGTGCAGTTCCTGATTAAATCGTTGGGAGGTACTTGACTTTGCGTTCCACATTTTCTTTTTAGGATGTTGGGGTTGAGATTTGGTGAGGGGAGGATAGGAGAGGATCCATCTTGATATAAGTTTATAGGCAATTCGGGAACAAAGTGCAGTTTTCCCTTTTACTCATTTAAAAAGATAAATTCCGAACGTTTAGAATTTCAATCTAATGGGATTGAAGTTGTCTCAGTATGACATAAACAGTCATATAGTATCATACAATCTAGTGCACAAAAAATATAAGAGAGAGTATGCTACTTATCAAGAATTTTTGGGCTTCAGAAAATAAATTAATAATGTTTGCATTTCATTTTTTCACGTTTATTTGGAACGATCATCCTTGAAGGACAAATATAGAAGAATCGATTCCATTGACTCGTGTTATGTCCTATCACCAGGGGCAACTAATTATATAATCAGTTTGAACTTTTTGATTCCAAGAACGAACAATTTTCAATATCGATCAGTAAATTTATGAAGAAAACGTAACGCAATAGGTAATACACACGTCAGTGTCATAGCAACAGCTTGCAATAAGTAGACGGTCAGAAAGAAAAAGTGTTGTGATATGCAATGAAGATGATGTTAATGAAATGGTTGTTCCTTCTTCTGGTGACTCCTGGCATTGAAGGATCGCTGAAACTCTGGAAACCAAGCGACTTTTCTGCTGAAGAAAGAGTAACGGTTAGTATTTGATCTCAATTGGATTCAAAAATATTTTGGTAAATGTTGAATATCAGATGCTTTCATTTGGATTTGTTATTTCAGAAAAAAATCCTAGAAACATGTTATGGGGACAATAATTTCAAAGAACTAGTCTTCATTCTCGGGAATCCCAATGAATTTTTCGATAGAACATCAGTTATTCGGATGAATGATCTTCTGAATATCGATGAAGACTATGAGAGCCGAAAATTTTCAAGCATTGGCGTAACAAAAGTAATTATCATCGAGGATTCACCAACAAAATTACATTCAGACCTAATATTATTCAAAAAAACGAGATGGTGGAATCACATGCTACCGTTTTTCATTATTGGCAAAGATGATGAGAAATGTGGAAATTTCAAGGAGATATTGTATACAACCTGGAGAATGAACATACTGAATTCGATCTACATTTGTTCTGAATCAGAAAACACGACTTTGTATACATTGAATCCAATAACAAACTACGCACCTGATCCGTGGGAAAAAATGGAAGAGTTGAATGATTCGAACATTTATCATCAGATTTTTGATCCCGGTAAGTCCTTATTTGGTCAAGTTAAACATTTACGACGCCAACCAAATATTGTTATATTCGCTGGAAACATTGCTTGGTTGTAGCTCATTTAACAAGAATCAGTAGTTAACATTATAAGCTGAGCTGAAGTATACGTTTTGAGTAAAAAAAAACCAGATCGTTCTAACCTTCTCAGGTGAATCCGCTGCTTTGCAAAACAGTTACAGTTTAAAGAGTTTATTAACATGGCTAGATATAATGTACAATATTTACACGTTAAACATATTTTATTTCACATAGCTTCTGCCCGTGGGCAATTACATATATTCAAGTGAGTGTGCGGGGTAATGGGAGTGAATGGGGGGGGGGGGGGGATAATCGTGGGGGGTTTGAGATAGGAAAAATTGATCGGGAAAAAACCCTATATATCTCACTCAATTTTCGTTTGGAGTGTTTGGAAAAAACACTGTCAATGCTTATTTCTCTCCAACTTCAAATGCTTATATCTCATTAAATATTAATTATATGAAAAAAGGGAAAGAATAGGGGACGGTGGGGCAAAGTGGAACGATATTATAATATTAAGGGTTGCATATAAAAAATATATCGAGGGTCTGAAAGGAGTTTGTCATCACTTTTTTGGGAATGTCTCGGAAGCTAAGCGAGATAGTGCAATGTCACTTCTATACTCTTCTGTAGCCCTCAAAATTCTCCCCAGAGAAGGGTTCAAATAAAATCATCGTATCGCTTGATTTCGGACATATTCTCGAAAAATTATCGGAATAAAAAGTCTATCTAGGATAATTCTATTTTTCTATCACTCGTTTTGCTGAATATCCTGAAAACTAATGGAGATAGCGCGATTCTCTCTCCATCCTTCCTTATAGAAAATTTTAAGATCTACAAGAAAGTATGAGAGCCACAATGACGTATCGTCATTAGGGATGTGAAATGACGGTCATTTTGAGAAATCATCATCTGATAGATTTATGACCGTCATATGGCAGTCATGTGACGTCAAGCCTTATTCAGGTCAGAATTTCTGTCATGATCATCAAATGTGCCACATACCATCTAATTAGATGTAAAGTGACCGTCATACTTTTTTTTCGTCACAATTTTTTCATGTTCAATCTGAGTTTTCCAATCATGATTATTTCAATACTGGTTAGGCGTCATCTACTTAGATATGAAATGACGGTCAGTGTTTCTTTTTGTCACAGTTTTGTCACAATCCGCAATTGTCATTGATAATTCCATATGATATATTGTTCAATAAATTAGGGGAACATGTAATTTTTATCAACAACATATTTTTTCATGAGTTCATGTGAATATTACATCAACATTTAGTGAAAGCTTTCTCTTAGGGAACTTAGCCAAATTCTCGTCATCAAATTTATGACGCAGAGGAGCATCATTCACTTAGATATAATCTGACCGTCAGTTGATAATTCTATCAGAATTTGATCACATGACAAAAACGGTCAGAATTGAGCTCTGTCATGTGACGGTCATTGACGTGTCATATGACCCGTCACTGACATGTCAGATTTTTTGGTCACATCCCTAATCGCAATTCATTTTTAAGATATTCTCAAAAATGAATGAAGAAAGGTTGGGCAGATAAACCTCGAAGGTTTCAGTGCCTTAAATAATAATGAAAAAAGAGTAGAATTCTCCAGTTTTACCCCCTCGTTTCTGAAACGCAATTTCAGAATTGATAAAAATATTATTGAATTTTGCACTAAAAGCTGGTCGCATGTCGACCTTTTTCCATAGAAATGCATATTTTAGCATATATACAACTTTCAACTTTTAGACCATCGATATATTTTTTGTGCAACCTTTAAGGGGTTACATACGTCCAGCGGCGCCGAAAATGCGGTAAAAGAGAAACTTCTTTTAGAAGGGATAGGAATGGAAATTGGTAAAAATAATGTTTGCACATTGTTAATCAGTCTTTCAACTTTATAAACAAATTTATTTAATTTTTTTTTTTTATTAATTACTATGTAAAAAATAACGTCCCCCGAAGCACTGTAAAAAAAAATTGCTCCACGGTCGGCATCATTTCTCTTCGAAATGTTGATGAATCTGCAAAATGTAAGAAGTTTCTTATAAAAGAAGGTTGTAGTTATAGTCTATGGGGCCGGATTTATTAATTTTGAAAAATTCAGCAATTTACAGCAGTTTAAAAAAAAGTTTGCGTTTTGCGTCATAAATTTCACACTTTAATAATTTTTTAAAAGTTGTTCAATTACAATATCAAAAATCCGGCCCCATAGACTATATGATTGAGAAAGCGATTTCAAATATTGGAAAAAAAAAACATCCAAAGATATTGAAAACTGTAGGAGTTATCATGCCGACCGTGCCGAAAAAAGTGGTTTCGAGAAAAACGCATTTGAAGTTTCAAGTGCGTTTTGCTCGAGGTTGCGCGCAGCAGAACCAAGAACTTTATGGATTTCTAATTTATTTTGGTAACTTACGTCTAATCTCCCATTCCAGCTCCATATTGTATGCCTTCCTTGTCAGTAAACAATTGTTGTTGTTGATAGCTGTTCTGGCCTCTTTTGTTGCTTTCGTAAGTAGTAAGTACACATCCTGGCGAGACAGCGTGTACCCCCTCCACTCCCCCCACTGGCGCCAGTGCACACGTGCACGATGGACCCAAATGTCTGGGCCCAGATAAAGATCTCGGGAAAATGGAAAAGGGGTGGGGGAAGGTGTTTTTCGGAGTGGCTCCCACAGGTGGACTTTCCCTGTTGGTTGGCGTATTTTCGCCAGGTATCCCGGCGGGGATGCTGAGCCCTCAACTGCCAGCCATTTGTCGCAAAAACTTGGAATTTGGGAAATTGGTCATTTATTCCAAATCCTCAAGAATAAGACACAGGTTTATTAAATGAATAAATCCAGATATTAAAAAAAGTGCAGATATTTATGGGATAATTTGTTATCTATAGAATTCACTAATTTCAAAATGATTAAACAAATTATTCATAGCAAGTTACCTATTTAAGGCTAGGTCAGAATCATTATTTCTAATAAATTCCTAATAACAAGGAAAAAAAATCCGTTTCATGAACAAATACTTCTAGACCGAAAAACTAATAATAATATATCTACTGTCGGTAAAATCAAATTCTGTGAATCAATCTTCTTTTTAAGGTGGTTTTATGAGGAAGAGAATGTATGGAAATTGAGGTACCGATCTGTTGGAAAGGTGTATGGAAAAGGCCTGCGGTCCATATACTATATTTCAATTGTTCTTTTGATATACCCAAAGTCCATTTAACTGATATTGAAGAGTGAAATTTCACATCTAATTATGAATTTAATGAAAATTACGAGATGTTTTAGCAAATTCTTGATATCTCCGAAATGATACAGTGCTGTATTCACACATCTAAACATTCATTCACACACACACACCACTATGGCAAATGATCAATCACGTCTAAGATGCGGTCAGCTCTCTTCAGTCGTAGATTTTACTGAATTCTCCTGAATTCTAAATTGGAGGAAAGAAAATACGTGATGAAAAAGATTGAATTCACTTTCAATTTCTCCGAAATATTTGAAGAACCCCTAAATATTTTTCATGAAAATCCATACGATCTGTTTTGAAAAAAGAACATTTCAGGGTTTCACTCCTTACTGTGCGTTAATAGTTGGACTTTTGAAGTTGAATATTTCATTGATTATGTGGTAATATTTTTTAAAATATTCCATGGAAATTGAAGATAACATAAATAGTTATTTCACACAATTTCAAGGAAACCTACTGATTACATGAAATCTCATACTAACTTGAGCCTAGTTCAATATCAATAGCTTGGGATGAGGGAAATGGGTGAAATTTTGAATTCGGATGAATTTTCAATGATTATAACCAGACGAAAGAATTATTTAAAGAACAAAAATACGAATTCAGCATGGAACATTCTGGAAGAGAATGAATGTTTTCTATCACACAAGAAGTAATCTATCATGCGGAATAATTCATCCTTCCAGAATTTATCTGTCAACACGAGATAATTTCAAATATGGTATTTCGAATTTACGTTCCAGTGAGATTCAATAGTCTTACTCTTGAAATTCAATCTCAATGGAAAATATGTATATTCTTGTAAATTATTAAAATTCATGGACTTTCGTGGATAAGGGTTATAGTTTTCAGAATTCAATGCTTGATACAATGTTAATTCATACAATGTTCAGTGAACTCAACTGTGCGTGTTCCTCCAACGCAGTGTTCAATTGACTTCAATGTCTCTGAAATTATTTGTTATACCAAACACAGTTCGTCCATTTGATCCATACACTACGTCCCGTGAAATAAATCTATAATTTCGTATAATATCGTTCTCCACTTGCAAAGAATTTTCTGAATAGAATTCACAAACAAAGAAAATTACGTGAAACTTTGAAAGATTCAAACGAGAGAAAAATTATGAATTGTCTCTTTTTAGTTACCATGAAGAAATCTGTATCACAACTATGAGAATTGAATTTCGCATAACAAGAACCAACAGTTCATACTCATGTTTACTATTTGATAGTTGTACTCGAAGTTGATGAAAGTCATTGTTGTCAGAATGAGAACAACTAGTTTTTCACCAAAATAGTTTTTGTCAAAACATATTTCAAAGTCTTTTCCAACAATATTCTGCAGTTCCACACTCCGAAAAGTCTTCCAATGCAATTGTACTTCCATACCGCATTCTAATATAATTTTTAATAGGTTCTGATTGAAATTTTTTTGTAAAAAATACACTGAGATAGTTCATAGAGGTTAAACATGAACTGATTGACTCACTCCTATTGCTATATAGAATGAAAATTATTTGCTAAAATTTTAAAGTTTTAAAATCATAATTTTCTTTCCATCTTCTCCATCCAATATTAATTGAAATGAAAGATCAATTCCCGGTCTCACGAAAAGATAATGCAACGCCATTCTAGTTCATAATAGTTGTTTGAGAATAGAAATTGGAAGAAGACAACGTTCTAACGTTACACTCAAATGAATGTCTGTTAGTGTTCAAAAACCATCCTCACTACAGATTCCTACGTGATATATCCCAGACTCTAACATGGACCTGTTTTAAGGAATCAGCCCCACCAAGTAATTCAAGATTTTCCAAATTTTCTCCAACTGGAGGGGGAAAGTAGTGTATAGAACGAACAGTCTTCTCATTTTATCAGTTTTCCTCTGACATCCCAAAGCAAGCATGGATCCTCATTCATATGACATGTCTACTTATGGAATAACCGTGGATTTAGATACTATACAACGTTTAGAAAGACGAACTCCACCATCATCGAACAATTCAGACAGTGTTCATGAAGTAGACAATCGCGGTTATTCATCAATTGATTATCGCTTAGAATCAGCAAGGCTTGCTAGCTATGAAAATTGGCCAGCGCCATACTTAGATCCAGCTAAATTGGCAACTGCTGGATTTTTCTTCACTGGCGATGCTGATCGCGTTCAATGTTTCGTATGCGGGGTTGAGATTTTTGAGTGGATTGAAGGGGATAATCCGGCCTCTGATCACCAACGTTGGCGCCCGATCTGTAAATTTGTACGTAAATTGCCATGTGGAAATGTACCAATTGGCGTTGATCCTGATACAGTACCAATACCGACACCAAGGAGTAGAGATATTAATTATGGAGAAGACTACAGGCTAAGTGCCTCACCAGATTTCCGATTTTCGAACGCACCTAGACTCAGCAGTTCGAGCATGGCTGACCCGAAGAGCATAAGGCATCCAGAATACACTGGCCATGGATTGGAATTGAGGACATTTCATAATTCACCAAAATCCGAATAACAATTGACTGACGATGGGAGAATATGTAAAATCTGTTACAATAAAGAATAGGGGATTGTATTTTTACTCTGTCGACACATGGTTGCCTGTGTGAGATGTGCACTTGATATGGACAATTGCGCAGTGTGCCGAGAAAAAGTCATAATGACGGTTCGTGCTATAATATCTTAGTACTACGCACTAAATTTGCTATTGCTTTCAAACGAAATCAACAAAAGTTCTGAACTGATAGGTGAAGAACTGAGAAACAAATAATACTTGGACGTTAACGTCCCTATTGTAAAAAATCGAAGATAATGTTTTAAAAGACAACTAAATTCGTAGATTAAAATTCTCCTAAATATCTGAATATCACAGGACTCATTGATTGAGTCGACTCTACGTGAAATTCCATGCTCTCCAGTGGTAATTGAATACAATTCTCTTTGCATTCCACATTCAGAGTATCAATTCAATCATACCGAACTTCAATAATGATTTCTCAATTTCTTCTATTTCGTCATTTTTAAGTTTAAATTCTGGAACTGTTGCCATTATTTGAGCTGCGTATGCATTTAATTCACATTGAATTTCTAAGTGTATCTGTACCCAAGAAGAATTGCCATTTTCATAGTATGTTAAGAATTAATTATTATATTTCCGAAACTTGGAAAAAGTATGAGTAAAATGTTCAATTGAATATGCATTGTCTGTAGAAATATATATATGTATAGCACAAAATAAATGTATCTAGTTCATTTCATAATCATATATACATTGCATCCTCACAATTACAATTCAGACCATTTATCAGTATATGTAAAATATATTAGAGATATATTTTCCATATATCTGTGATATATCTACGATATATGAATTTCATCTCTTCAGAAATCTATATTTTGCCGCAAAGGAAAATTTTTTCTCAAATTCTGGATAGTATGATTGAGAAAATAGCCTAAGGAATTTTTCCTATCATCCTGGAAAAATTTGGAGAATGAAGTCTATTTTTGATGAAATAGTATGAGACAACATGACTTCTCAACAGCCCTCTGCAAGGAATTAAAAATGAATCATTCCATCGTAATCGTATGGCAATACAATGTGCAACAATCGGACACCGTACTCAATTCATTATGTTTCTAATATGGATAAATGTTGAGGATATGTGGATGGTAGAGAGGGTGTATTAATGATGTAACTGGTTCAATATGATCAAATCTACTTTGTCATTGTAGATCATGATGATATGGTTCTTGTGGTATCACTCTGCCACGCAGAGCCTTTTATCAATAGAAAAATATAACACCATAGTTGGTTATATCATCAGCCTATGGGTCAAGTACCGTGGGGTCATATTCTATAATATATCCTACGAACTTCGAGAAATCGTGGAATTGCTAGTGCATGAGTTCTGTTCACCATCAACGTTCGTCAATCACAAAAAATCATCAAATTTATTCCTTTCAATATTTCAAAGAGTCAAGATAGCTAGTGATGATCAACATGAATTCTCGATTACTGAGAAGCTGATCAGTGTGATCGGCGATAGAATATGGGATAAAATCCAGAAAGAACAGTCATTACTGTCATGTCAAATCGATCTGATGTGGAAGAAGGAATCATTGGAGGAACCTTCAATTGTATGCAGAATATTAGGAGAAATTTGTGTACATGCATTGTTCCATTCGTGTCTTCCAATGTCGGTATCCTGATGGAATTATTGGAAGGTCCAATTGCTGTGGAATGATTTTCACTCAAGGTAGCAGTCTACTCATCTGAGCACTCTGCAGCCGGAGCAAGAGATTCGGAAAATATGCAATTATAAGAGTCTGAGGTGAAGCGTCTGCAGAAGTGGCTGATTCCTTACTTGAAAATGATTCCTTACTTGTGAATAAATTCCGTTTCTCAGATGAATCAAAACGGTTCAAAAATATTTCATATGAAAGTGGGCTTAGAATTGATTGAGAAATGATTCAAAAACATTCGAAAATGATTTCTCATCCAAAATTGCTTCAGAATGATTCGGGAATCATTCGAAAATAATCTCTTAATCGAAAATCAATTTCAAAATTTATTCTGAAGTGATGAAAAGAACGTTTAAAAGAAACAATGCTGTTTCGAAATTTTTTATTCAGAGTTAATTCATAAATAATCTTTAAAAAACTAGTTGAATATGATTCTTCATTAAAAATTCAAATCAAAGACCGTAAAAAGTCTGATATTTTACAAAAAATCGCATTCGAAAAGCAATTTTGGAATTAATACAAAAAGGATTCAAACGTCATTCAAATAAATTTCAAAATTGATTCCGGAGCGATGAAAAGAACGTTAAAAAAAATTCTCCTATGGAATTTTTTATTTGAAGTTCATTCGAAAAATATTCTAAAAAATAACACTCTGAAGTAATTTCCTCGTGTGAAATTTGATTCAAAAAAGATTCAATAACTATATGAAAATAATTTAAAGATTGCATCGAAAATAATTTAATAACGATTCAAAAACAATTTACACGTCGGAATTTCAATTCGAAGTCAATTCGAAAATGATTCAAAAGTAACTCAAAAAAAATTCCAAAAAATATAAATCGAAAATAATTTTTTTATTTGGAATTTGATTTAGGAAATATTCAAAAATAATTTTTTAAAAATTAGTCGAAATGGATTTTTTTTTATTTGCAATTTGTTTCAGGAAACATTCAAAAATGATTTCTCTTTTGGAAGTTGTATTCAAAAATAATTCTTAAGTGATAAAAAAATATTGAAAAGAAAAAGTCCCATTCGAAAATTTGTATTCAAAAATAATTTTTGAAAAACTGGTCGAAAAGAATTTTCTCATTCGGAATTGAATTCAGAACATATTCAAAAATAATTTTTAGAAAACTAGTCGAAAATTTTCGTATTTGGAATTTGATTCAGAAAATATTCAGAAATAATTTCTCCTTCGAAAGTTTCATGCCAAAAGAATTTTCTCATTTGAAATTTGATTCAGAAAAGTTTTGAAAATAATTTATCCTTCGAAAGTTTCATTCCAAATTGATTCAGAAGTGATAAAAAAAAAAATTCTCTCCCGAAAACTTGTATTCGAAAATAATTTTTGAAAAACTAGTCAAAATAATTTTTTTATTTGAAATTTTATCCGAAAACAGATTCGGAATCCATATGAAAATAATCTTATTTGAAAATTAATCTCATTTGAAAATAAATCTTAAAATTAATTTGGAAATAATTCAAAAGCTATCCAAAAACAATTTACTTGTCCACATCCTAATTCAAAAATAATTCACAAGTAACTCGAAGATGATTTCTCATTCGAAAACAAATTTCGAAATTGATTCTACAATGATAAAAAACCAAACCATCCAAAAACAATTTCTCATTCGACAATGAATTCCAACAATGATTCAACATCGCTCCAGAAAAGAAATATTCAAATATAATTTCGCCTTCAAAAATTTTATTCGAAATTATTTCTCAAGTGATGAAACAAACATTCGAAAAAGAAGTTCCTTTTCAGAATTTTTCATTTAACATTCATTCAAAATCAATTTTTTCAAACTAGTCGAAAATAATTTTCACATGCGAGATTTGATTCAAAAACTGTGTGACAATAATCTCATTCGGATATAAACTTTAAGATTGTTTCAAAAATAATTCAAAAGTAACTTAAGTATATTTCATTATTCGAAAATAAATTGCAAAATTGATTCTACAGTGATAGAACACCTGTTCATTGTGTCCCTCATGTCTATTTTGCCCCACCTTGCCCAAAATATTAATTATAATAATTACCAAAGAGACTGTGCAATCCTATGCTTCTCAAATTTATGCAATTACTTAGTAAATGCACCAATAAATCATCATCAGATACGAAATAACGCAAATCCAAATCGGTCAAGCGTTTTAGCATAGACGGATTTGCCAGAGCACATATGGTATTTTCGATGCATAATGGTAAAGTCAGACTTTTCAGTTGATTGCATGCGACAATAGTTAGCATCATCTCCTCAGTCAAGCTCTCCAATCTTAATTTTTCAATAGATGGCGATTGTTGAAGGATTTGCTGCAATTTCGTTGCACAATTTATGTCATGAACGCCGTTGCAATACCAAAGTTCCAATGATATCCAGTCCCTTGAAATTTCACTTAATATTTCAATAATATGGCGTGCATCAGCACAATTAATTGACCGTAATTGTGTATTACATGTCAAGAGTCGTTGGAATTGTGGACCAGCAGATGGTCCTACACGAGTTGCTGCAAGCCTTTGAATTTTATTGCAGTGGTTAGCAAGAATTGCTAACAAAGGTGCAATAAGTGTCCTTGTATGATCAATAATCAAAATCACTGTATTCAAATGATCCGCGATTCGACGAACCATGCCTTCAATAGTCCCAAGTTGATCAGTAAAAATGACCAATTGATTTTCCTTAAAATCAATCATGTCGCAAAACCTGTCCCAAGTTCCTTGGACTTGGTGATATGATATTCCACACTCCCTTTCAATGATCACTAATCCTCGTACATCTTTCCATACTGTTCCAATCAAGGCGCTTCTCCACCTTTTGCAAACTGGAATAAATAATTTCCTCAGATAAATAGTAAAAAAATTGTAACTAATTAAATAGGAAAATTTTAAAAATGAAATAGAGCATACTTGTTTGAAAATCATTTCCTTAAGGGGTTACATACGTCCAGCGGCGCCGAAAACGCGCTAAAAGAGAAACTCCTTTTAGAAGGGATAGGAATGGAAATTCGTAAAAATAATGTTTGCGCATTGTTATTTGGTCTTTAAACTTTATAAAAAAATTTATTTAATTTTTTTTTTTTTTTAATCACTATGTGAAAAATAACGTTCCCCGAAGCACTGTAAAAAAAAAATTGCTCCACGGTCGGCAGAGTTTTGCTTTGAAATGTTGATGGATCTGCAAAATGTAAAAAGTTTCTTGTAAAAGAAGGTTGTAGTTATAGTCTATGGGGCCAGATTTTTTAATTTTTGAAAATTCAGCAATTTACAGCAGTTTAAAAAAAAGTTTGCGTTTTGCGTCATAAATTTCACACTTTAATAATTTCTTAAAAATTGTTCAATTACAATATCAAAAATCCGGCCCCATAGACTATAACTACAACCTTCTTTTACAAGAAACTTTTTACATTTTGCAGATCCATCAACATTTCAAGGAGAAATGATGCCGACCGTGGAGCAATTTTTTTTTTACAGTGCTTCGGGGAACGTTATTTTTCACATAGTAATTAAAAAAAAAAAAAAATTAAATAAATTTTTTTATAAAGTTTAAAGACCAAATAACAATGCGCAAACATTATTTTTACGAATTTCCATTCCTATCCCTTCTAAAAGGAGTTTCTCTTTTAGCGCGTTTTCGGCGCCGCTGGACGTATGTAACCCCTTAAGGAAATGATTTTCAAACAAGTATGCTCTATTTCATTTTTAAAATTTTCCTATTTAATTAGTTACAATTTTTTTACTATTTATCTGAGGAAATTATTTATTCCAGTTTGCAAAAGGTGGAGAAGCGCCTTGATTGGAACAGTATGGAAAGATGTACGAGGATTAGTGATCATTGAAAGGGAGTGTGGAATATCATATCACCAAGTCCAAGGAACTTGGGACAGGTTTTGCGACATGATTGATTTTAAGGAAAATCAATTGGTCATTTTTACTGATCAACTTGGGACTATTGAAGGCATGGTTCGTCGAATCGCGGATCATTTGAATACAGTGATTTTGATTATTGATCATACAAGGACACTTATTGCACCTTTGTTAGCAATTCTTGCTAACCACTGCAATAAAATTCAAAGGCTTGCAGCAACTCGTGTAGGACCATCTGCTGGTCCACAATTCCAACGACTCTTGACATGTAATACACAATTACGGTCAATTAATTGTGCTGATGCACGCCATATTATTGAAATATTAAGTGAAATTTCAAGGGACTGGATATCATTGGAACTTTGGTATTGCAACGGCGTTCATGACATAAATTGTGCAACGAAATTGCAGCAAATCCTTCAACAATCGCCATCTATTGAAAAATTAAGATTGGAGAGCTTGACTGAGGAGATGATGCTAACTATTGTCGCATGCAATCAACTGAAAAGTCTGACTTTACCATTATGCATCGAAAATACCATATGTGCTCTGGCAAATCCGTCTATGCTAAAACGCTTGACCGATTTGGATTTGCGTTATTTCGTATCTGATGATGATTTATTGGTGCATTTACTAAGTAATTGCATAAATTTGAGAAGCATAGGATTGCACAGTCTCTTTGGTAATTATTATAATTAATATTTTGGGCAAGGTGGGGCAAAATAGACATGAGGGACACAATGAACAGGTGTTCTATCACTGTAGAATCAATTTTGCAATTTATTTTCGAATAATGAAATATACTTAAGTTACTTTTGAATTATTTTTGAAACAATCTTAAAGTTTATATCCGAATGAGATTATTGTCACACAGTTTTTGAATCAAATCTCGCATGTGAAAATTATTTTCGACTAGTTTGAAAAAATTGATTTTGAATGAATGTTAAATGAAAAATTCTGAAAAGGAACTTCTTTTTCGAATGTTTGTTTCATCACTTGAGAAATAATTTCGAATAAAATTTTTGAAGGCGAAATTATATTTGAATATTTCTTTTCTGGAGCGATGTTGAATCATTGTTGGAATTCATTGTCGAATGAGAAATTGTTTTTGGATGGTTTGGTTTTTTATCATTGTAGAATCAATTTCGAAATTTGTTTTCGAATGAGAAATCATCTTCGAGTTACTTGTGAATTATTTTTGAATTAGGATGTGGACAAGTAAATTGTTTTTGGATAGCTTTTGAATTATTTCCAAATTAATTTTAAGATTTATTTTCAAATGAGATTAATTTTCAAATAAGATTATTTTCATATGGATTCCGAATCTGTTTTCGGATAAAATTTCAAATAAAAAAATTATTTTGACTAGTTTTTCAAAAATTATTTTCGAATACAAGTTTTCGGGAGAGAATTTTTTTTTTTATCACTTCTGAATCAATTTGGAATGAAACTTTCGAAGGATAAATTATTTTCAAAACTTTTCTGAATCAAATTTCAAATGAGAAAATTCTTTTGGCATGAAACTTTCGAAGGAGAAATTATTTCTGAATATTTTCTGAATCAAATTCCAAATACGAAAATTTTCGACTAGTTTTCTAAAAATTATTTTTGAATATGTTCTGAATTCAATTCCGAATGAGAAAATTCTTTTCGACCAGTTTTTCAAAAATTATTTTTGAATACAAATTTTCGAATGGGACTTTTTCTTTTCAATATTTTTTTATCACTTAAGAATTATTTTTGAATACAACTTCCAAAAGAGAAATCATTTTTGAATGTTTCCTGAAACAAATTGCAAATAAAAAAAAATCCATTTCGACTAATTTTTAAAAAATTATTTTTGAATATTTCCTAAATCAAATTCCAAATAAAAAAATTATTTTCGATTTATATTTTTTGGAATTTTTTTTGAGTTACTTTTGAATCATTTTCGAATTGACTTCGAATTGAAATTCCGACGTGTAAATTGTTTTTGAATCGTTATTAAATTATTTTCGATGCAATCTTTAAATTATTTTCATATAGTTATTGAATCTTTTTTGAATCAAATTTCACACGAGGAAATTACTTCAGAGTGTTATTTTTTAGAATATTTTTCGAATGAACTTCAAATAAAAAATTCCATAGGAGAATTTTTTTTAACGTTCTTTTCATCGCTCCGGAATCAATTTTGAAATTTATTTGAATGACGTTTGAATCCTTTTTGTATTAATTCCAAAATTGCTTTTCGAATGCGATTTTTTGTAAAATATCAGACTTTTTACGGTCTTTGATTTGAATTTTTAATGAAGAATCATATTCAACTAGTTTTTTAAAGATTATTTATGAATTAACTCTGAATAAAAAATTTCGAAACAGCATTGTTTCTTTTAAACGTTCTTTTCATCACTTCAGAATAAATTTTGAAATTGATTTTCGATTAAGAGATTATTTTCGAATGATTCCCGAATCATTCTGAAGCAATTTTGGATGAGAAATCATTTTCGAATGTTTTTGAATCATTTCTCAATCAATTCTAAGCCCACTTTCATATGAAATATTTTTGAACCGTTTTGATTCATCTGAGAAACGGAATTTATTCACAAGTAAGGAATCATTTTCAAGTAAGGAATCAGCCACTTCTGCAGACGCTTCACCTCAGACTCTTATAATTGCATATTTTCCGAATCTCTTGCTCCGGCTGCAGAGTGCTCAGATGAGTAGACTGCTACCTTGAGTGAAAATCATTCCACAGCAATTGGACCTTCCAATAATTCCATCAGGATACCGACATTGGAAGACACGAATGGAACAATGCATGTACACAAATTTCTCCTAATATTCTGCATACAATTGAAGGTTCCTCCAATGATTCCTTCTTCCACATCAGATCGATTTGACATGACAGTAATGACTGTTCTTTCTGGATTTTATCCCATATTCTATCGCCGATCACACTGATCAGCTTCTCAGTAATCGAGAATTCATGTTGATCATCACTAGCTATCTTGACTCTTTGAAATATTGAAAGGAATAAATTTGATGATTTTTTGTGATTGACGAACGTTGATGGTGAACAGAACTCATGCACTAGCAATTCCACGATTTCTCGAAGTTCGTAGGATATATTATAGAATATGACCCCACGGTACTTGACCCATAGGCTGATGATATAACCAACTATGGTGTTATATTTTTCTATTGATAAAAGGCTCTGCGTGGCAGAGTGATACCACAAGAACCATATCATCATGATCTACAATGACAAAGTAGATTTGATCATATTGAACCAGTTACATCATTAATACACCCTCTCTACCATCCACATATCCTCAACATTTATCCATATTAGAAACATAATGAATTGAGTACGGTGTCCGATTGTTGCACATTGTATTGCCATACGATTACGATGGAATGATTCATTTTTAATTCCTTGCAGAGGGCTGTTGAGAAGTCATGTTGTCTCATACTATTTCATCAAAAATAGACTTCATTCTCCAAATTTTTCCAGGATGATAGGAAAAATTCCTTAGGCTATTTTCTCAATCATACTATCCAGAATTTGAGAAAAAATTTTCCTTTGCGGCAAAATATAGATTTCTGAAGAGATGAAATTCATATATCGTAGATATATCACAGATATATGGAAAATATATCTCTAATATATTTTACATATACTGATAAATGGTCTGAATTGTAATTGTGAGGATGCAATGTATATATGATTATGAAATGAACTAGATACATTTATTTTGTGCTATACATATATATATTTCTACAGACAATGCATATTCAATTGAACATTTTACTCATACTTTTTCCAAGTTTCGGAAATATAATAATTAATTCTTAACATACTATGAAAATGGCAATTCTTCTTGGGTACAGATACACTTAGAAATTCAATGTGAATTAAATGCATACGCAGCTCAAATAATGGCAACAGTTCCAGAATTTAAACTTAAAAATGACGAAATAGAAGAAATTGAGAAATCATTATTGAAGTTCGGTATGATTGAATTGATACTCTGAATGTGGAATGCAAAGAGAATTGTATTCAATTACCACTGGAGAGCATGGAATTTCACGTAGAGTCGACTCAATCAATGAGTCCTGTGATATTCAGATATTTAGGAGAATTTTAATCTACGAATTTAGTTGTCTTTTAAAACATTATCTTCGATTTTTTACAATAGGGACGTTAACGTCCAAGTATTATTTGTTTCTCAGTTCTTCACCTATCAGTTCAGAACTTTTGTTGATTTCGTTTGAAAGCAATAGCAAATTTAGTGCGTAGTACTAAGATATTATAGCACGAACCGTCATTATGACTTTTTCTCGGCACACTGCGCAATTGTCCATATCAAGTGCACATCTCACACAGGCAACCATGTGTCGACAGAGTAAAAATACAATCCCCTATTCTTTATTGTAACAGATTTTACATATTCTCCCATCGTCAGTCAATTGTTATTCGGATTTTGGTGAATTATGAAATGTCCTCAATTCCAATCCATGGCCAGTGTATTCTGGATGCCTTATGCTCTTCGGGTCAGCCATGCTCGAACTGCTGAGTCTAGGTGCGTTCGAAAATCGGAAATCTGGTGAGGCACTTAGCCTGTAGTCTTCTCCATAATTAATATCTCTACTCCTTGGTGTCGGTATTGGTACTGTATCAGGATCAACGCCAATTGGTACATTTCCACATGGCAATTTACGTACAAATTTACAGATCGGGCGCCAACGTTGGTGATCAGAGGCCGGATTATCCCCTTCAATCCACTCAAAAATCTCAACCCCGCATACGAAACATTGAACGCGATCAGCATCGCCAGTGAAGAAAAATCCAGCAGTTGCCAATTTAGCTGGATCTAAGTATGGCGCTGGCCAATTTTCATAGCTAGCAAGCCTTGCTGATTCTAAGCGATAATCAATTGATGAATAACCGCGATTGTCTACTTCATGAACACTGTCTGAATTGTTCGATGATGGTGGCGTTCGTCTTTCTAAACGTTGTATAGTATCTAAATCCACGGTTATTCCATAAGTAGACATGTCATATGAATGAGGATCCATGCTTGCTTTGGGATGTCAGAGGAAAACTGATAAAATGAGAAGACTGTTCGTTCTATACACTACTTTCCCCCTCCAGTTGGAGAAAATTTGGAAAATCTTGAATTACTTGGTGGGGCTGATTCCTTAAAACAGGTCCATGTTAGAGTCTGGGATATATCACGTAGGAATCTGTAGTGAGGATGGTTTTTGAACACTAACAGACATTCATTTGAGTGTAACGTTAGAACGTTGTCTTCTTCCAATTTCTATTCTCAAACAACTATTATGAACTAGAATGGCGTTGCATTATCTTTTCGTGAGACCGGGAATTGATCTTTCATTTCAATTAATATTGGATGGAGAAGATGGAAAGAAAATTATGATTTTAAAACTTTAAAATTTTAGCAAATAATTTTCATTCTATATAGCAATAGGAGTGAGTCAATCAGTTCATGTTTAACCTCTATGAACTATCTCAGTGTATTTTTTACAAAAAAATTTCAATCAGAACCTATTAAAAATTATATTAGAATGCGGTATGGAAGTACAATTGCATTGGAAGACTTTTCGGAGTGTGGAACTGCAGAATATTGTTGGAAAAGACTTTGAAATATGTTTTGACAAAAACTATTTTGGTGAAAAACTAGTTGTTCTCATTCTGACAACAATGACTTTCATCAACTTCGAGTACAACTATCAAATAGTAAACATGAGTATGAACTGTTGGTTCTTGTTATGCGAAATTCAATTCTCATAGTTGTGATACAGATTTCTTCATGGTAACTAAAAAGAGACAATTCATAATTTTTCTCTCGTTTGAATCTTTCAAAGTTTCACGTAATTTTCTTTGTTTGTGAATTCTATTCAGAAAATTCTTTGCAAGTGGAGAACGATATTATACGAAATTATAGATTTATTTCACGGGACGTAGTGTATGGATCAAATGGACGAACTGTGTTTGGTACAACAAATAATTTCAGAGACATTGAAGTCAATTGAACACTGCGTTGGAGGAACACGCACAGTTGAGTTCACTGAACATTGTATGAATTAACATTGTATCAAGCATTGAATTCTGAAAACTATAACCCTTATCCACGAAAGTCCATGAATTTTAATAATTTACAAGAATATACATATTTTCCATTGAGATTGAATTTCAAGAGTAAGACTATTGAATCTCACTGGAACGTAAATTCGAAATACCATATTTGAAATTATCTCGTGTTGACAGATAAATTCTGGAAGGATGAATTATTCCGCATGATAGATTACTTCTTGTGTGATAGAAAACATTCATTCTCTTCCAGAATGTTCCATGCTGAATTCGTATTTTTGTTCTTTAAATAATTCTTTCGTCTGGTTATAATCATTGAAAATTCATCCGAATTCAAAATTTCACCCATTTCCCTCATCCCAAGCTATTGATATTGAACTAGGCTCAAGTTAGTATGAGATTTCATGTAATCAGTAGGTTTCCTTGAAATTGTGTGAAATAACTATTTATGTTATCTTCAATTTCCATGGAAAATTTTAAAAAATATTACCACATAATCAATGAAATATTCAACTTCAAAAGTCCAACTATTAACGCACAGTAAGGAGTGAAACCCTGAAATGTTCTTTTTTCAAAACAGATCGTATGGATTTTCATGAAAAATATTTAGGGGTTCTTCAAATATTTCGGAGAAATTGAAAGTGAATTCAATCTTTTTCATCACGTATTTTCTTTCCTCCAATTTAGAATTCAGGAGAATTCAGTAAAATCTACGACTGAAGAGAGCTGACCGCATCTTAGACGTGATTGATCATTTGCCATAGTGGTGTGTGTGTGTGAATGAATGTTTAGATGTGTGAATACAGCACTGTATCATTTCGGAGATATCAAGAATTTGCTAAAACATCTCGTAATTTTCATTAAATTCATAATTAGATGTGAAATTTCACTCTTCAATATCAGTTAAATGGACTTTGGGTATATCAAAAGAACAATTGAAATATAGTATATGGACCGCAGGCCTTTTCCATACACCTTTCCAACAGATCGGTACCTCAATTTCCATACATTCTCTTCCTCATAAAACCACCTTAAAAAGAAGATTGATTCACATAATTTGATTTTACCGACAGTAGATATATTATTATTAGTTTTTCGGTCTAGAAGTATTTGTTCATGAAACGGATTTTTTTTCCTTGTTATTAGGAATTTATTAGAAATAATGATTCTGACCTAGCCTTAAATAGGTAACTTGCTATGAATAATTTGTTTAATCATTTTGAAATTAGTGAATTCTATAGATAACAAATTATCCCATAAATATCTGCACTTTTTTTAATATCTGGATTTATTCATTTAATAAACCTGTGTCTTATTCTTGAGGATTTGGAATAAATGACCAATTTCCCAAATTCCAAGTTTTTGCGACAAATGGCTGGCAGTTGAGGGCTCAGCATCCCCGCCGGGACACCTGGCGAAAATACGCCAACCAACAGGGAAAGTCCGCCTGTGGGAGCCACTCCGAAAAACACCTTCCCCCACCCCTTTTCCATTTTCCCGAGATCTTGATCTGGGCCCAGACATTTGGGTCCATCGTGCACGTGTGCACTGGCGCCAGTGGGGGGAGTGGAGGGGGTACACGCTGTCTCGCCAGGATGTGTACTTACTACTTTCGTAGCTTTCGTTGCTGTCGTCGGGCAGTCATGTTTTCCAGATAACTTCCGATCTATGGGGAATTTTTACAATCGACTTTCACAGAAATACGCCCAAAAGTATAAAGAATAATAATCGGTAAAAAAAATCGATTCTTTGAAAATCCGGGACGTACGTAACCCCTTAATATTATAATATCGTTCCACATCGCCCTGCCGTTCCGCATTGTCCCGCCGTCCTACTTTGCCCCACCCTCCCCTACTTTTTAATGAGGAAAGATTATGAAATTGCATTTACATTTTTTCCAATGATCGAAACGCGATTTTTCTATTTTTTATTAACATTTCAATAAACTAATTGATGGCAAAAATCTGAAAAAAAATATATGTGGAAGATTGATTTATTTCTGATTTTCCTATAAATTTTCGCGATACTCAATCCGACTGTTGGCGAGAAATCGCTTTTTTTATGTTCTTGCGCGATTTAAAGCCGCTGCAGAAGAACCGAGCGCTGCGCACAACGTTTGAGTTCCCAGTTTACGCGCCAGTGAGCACCCCCAATTTTTTTCGGAAACTTGTGCTGTTAAAGGCACGTAAGCAAGGTGGGAATGAGAGTAAAGAGAAGGGGATGAGTGTGTGTGTGTGTGTGTTTGTGTGTTTGTGTGTGTGTGTGTGTGTGTGTGTGTGTGTGCGTGCGTGTGTGTGGGTGTGTGAGAGGACTGAACGAGTTTGTTGTTTTCGGGAAGAGCGCGAGTAAAGAGCGGAAAATATGATTGAGAAAGCAAGTTCATAAAAGTTACGTGTTCTTAAATATAAATCCGATCTATGGTTTTATTTGAGAAGCCCCAATTCCCAGAGTTCCTAGTCATACCTTGACCTATTCACCCCATGTAAAAAGAAGTCATTAACAGTGCATTTTAATTACTTTAATTGATTTAATTGTTCAATTTGATTGATTTATTTAATAATTTAATTTCCATCTGTACGCGATAATATGAAATTTCAACTACTATCACCTGAATAGGTTAGAAGTTTAAGGGGTAACACCATTGTGAAAGTCTGAAAAAATACGTTTTTCGGCTATTTTTTTCTGCAGAAAAAGTCGCAATAAAATAATGATATTTGAGAGAATGATTGAGCATATATTTGAGTCTTTAGAGAGAAAAATTAATCAAAAAATGACGACACAAGAGCCATTCTTGCAAGGCCCCTCGAATTTCAAACACTCGGTGGCATGCAGTGTAACTGCCCTGGCGATTCCATGACCACGCTATTTCCACGGAATAGCGTGGTTGTTGCGTAGAAGTCCTCTTTGGCCTCCAAGAGCATAAAAAATGATGAAATTTAGAAGAAAAGTGCATATAAGTGCTGAAATATAATAGTTTTAATGGAAAAAGCCCTCTGAGAATCATTAATTAATAAATTAATAATTTATGAAATAAAATGAAAAATTCAGAATAGGCTGGTGTAGTCATCTAGCGGGACTGGTGACCATTTGAATGAAAAAATTCAAATTTCAGTCAAAAAACCGGCGATTTTTTATAAAAACAAAATGTGCAAATCAATTTTTTGAGATGCTGTGGGAAATTCAAATGAAAATATTGAAAATTATTGGAGTTATGCTTCGTGCCAATTAGAAAAATCATGGTTTGAGAAAAACACAATTGAAGTTTCGACTTAGGCTATGAATATGAAGAAATGCCTAGGGAAGAATTAAAAATTTCATGTGAATGGGTTTCAGGTGATAACTTTTCTTGCCCGTATTCTAGAAGGTGCAATGTAATTTATAAGCATGAAAAAAAATCGATTTTTTGAAAATTCTACAGTGGTGTTACCCCTTAAATACTCAAGCACTTTGGGCCTTCTCTTCATTTAAGTTCAGATGAAAATTTTCATGAACGAACGCCTATATAGGACCGAAATTGCCGTTAAAGTGATGTCACGAAAATAATAATAAAAATACACGGTCGATAAAATCAAATACTGTAAAGTATATTATATCGTCGCCTTAGAGTGAAAGGGGCGTAAGTGCCATTTTTCCTGATTTTTTTCTTCAAAATAACAAAAAGGCGTATCTCCACTATTATTGCTCCAATAGGCTTTCCAAAGCCTTTTACGCAATATTAGTGGAAAGAAAAAATAATAACATAAAGGCGTAAGTACCACTGACTAATAACAAAGGGGCGTAAGTGCCGGAGATACGCCCCTTTGTTTTTCTTAGCGTTTTCATTGATTTTTCCCTAATCATCGGAAAAAAACTAATAACAAAGGGGCGTAAGTGCCAAAATTGAAATAAAAAATCCTAAAAATAAAAGGGGGTAACTCCAAAAACTTTCATATACTGTAAAGAAAATTATAAAAACAAAAAGGCGTAAGTGCCAAAATTTAAATAAAAAATCCTAAAAACAAAAGGGCGTAACTCCAAAAATTCTCATGAGATAAAAAAAATCATAAAAACAAAGAGGCGTAAGTGCGGAGATACGTCCTTCTCACTTTAACTTTAACAATTATGTAGCGTTTAAAAAGAAAATAACAAAGGAGCGTAAGTGTGGAGATACGTCCCTTTCATTTTGGAATTGGTAGTTACGCCACTTTGTTATTTTAATTTTCAATTATCCAAATTATGTTCCAGAGGCCATAAAAAACATTTTGGAGTGATAAGTAGACATACGCCCCTTTCATACCAGAATTTCGTGTTTTTGGCACTTACGCCCCTTTCATTCTAAGGCGACGATATCATTCTGAATTGCCCATCAAGTTACAATTTACCATTTATGTAGACAATATGATTAATCGACTATGATTCATCGATAAATATCTCTTTTCTAATTTTCTCCTGATTTTGTAACCGCCAATCGAGTTTTAGGAAATAAGAAAAATTGCGGAAAAATTATGAGTTCAATAAGACTCAAGACAACAAATTAATTTTCAGATACTTCCTGCATCAATCTGAATTATGACAGAACCAAAGTTCTGAATGGTTATCTGATCAAAGTCGAGCTGCCAAAGGTTCCATATCCGACAATGGAAGTTATGATGGACAGACTCAACAAATCTCCCATTCCTCGCTTATTCCAGCTCATAATAAGACAATTGAATGCTAGCCTAATGTATGTGGAGTTGTATCCTAATTGGGCTCCACCGAAACACCTCGAAGAACATCCAATAGATGTATCGTTCGCCGGGCAAGCATCATTGCAAGTCTTTCAGGAGTTCAACAAATTTATTGTACCCCCAGAACCATCAATTCAATATGTTGTCCTAGTAAAATCCCAAGAAAAAACAGTTTTGAACAAGATTCGTCATTTATGGAGTACACAAGTGCTATGGGCAGCAGCCATAGCATTGATAATCTTATTTTCCATTCTGGCAATGAAGGATGACGTCACATCAGCAATACTAGATATAACAAGATTTCTTATCTATGTATCAATTCAAACAGACATGAGAAGTAATGCGTTTAGAATTTATTTTACAACAATGCTGATCTTCATAGTCATCAGCAATGGAGTTTTTCAAGGAAAAATTGCAGCATTTTTGACGAAACCAGATAAAGCTCCGCCAGTCAAAACTATGGAGAAATTGGAGGATTCGGGATATCAATTCTATACTCTCCATTCAGTGCATCCAGCGATGAATGTAGGGTTGCATCCATCTGAGTCAATTATAACTCCAGTTAATAATGACGATAAATGCGTAGATTATGTATTGGGCGGTACACTTAATGCCTGTATCATTCCATTACACTTGTATGAGGAGAAACATCTCTTGAAGCCTTTGGATCTTGTTCAACCACGATTGGGCTCTGCTCATTCATCCAATTGGGAATTCCGTAACAGTTGGCCATTCTACAAGCGTTTTAATTACATGCTCATGCAAGCCACGGAATCTGGTATTTACGCATACTGGGAAAAAGAGGAGTTTCATCAAATGAAGGAAAAACGCAAAGCTGATGATCATAAGTTAGCTCTAGAGGAGATTGAAGCACCATACCGACCGATAAAACTCATTAAATTGGATTTTGTTTTCAAATTATTAGCGATTGGCCTTGCACTTGCAACGATTGTACTCATCGTCGAGTTAAGAATGCGAGAAATCTGAATTCCTTGAATAATTTGTGGATATACGACCTTAATTGATTCAATCAATTGTATGTGATAGTAGCCTTACAAGTTTCTGCTGCGTTGAAAGAAAATTACGGAGCTTCTACAATTTTGTATCGACGTTCAGGCTTCTTTGCGAAGCCTTCTTCAGGATATTCGTTTTTTATTCTATGAAATGATTGAATACATAATAAAATAAAATCATTCTCATTGACGTATCAAAATCCTCTTAAACTAATGTTAATATTATTATTAATTTCCCGATTAGGGAAGTTCATGCATTTGTCCCGGAAATGAAAAATCGATTTTTTGATTGATCTTTACGTTTTCGAGCGTAATCAAATTTCTTTCACAATATCTCCGGTCCTATTAGTGATAGCGTAAAAATTCTTAATGGAGGTGAAAGGCAGGATCATTCTTCAGCGATCTATGTGGTTTTCAATAAAAAATATCGATTATTGAGGTATTAATGGAACCTTTCGTAGGAATCGGTTCTTCTCAACTCTGTTGTTTGCGTTCGTTTTTTTAATTCATCATTTTTGCTAATAATAAGTGAGAGAAATTATCGGAAAGTCCAGTGCGGTTCAAATACTCACACTCATCACAATACATTTCTACTGATTCCTCCTAATCAGCAATAACGCACCCCTCTATTCCCAAGCGAGCGTAGCGAGCGAGCAACTACGCATCTCTAGTTATTGCAGATGTATTACCTTAAATATTATTGCAATTTAAAACTTTGTCTCCAATTTGAAAACATAATTCCAAAACTTGTCATTGCTTCAGTCAATAGTTTCATAATGAGAGTTCAATTCTAAGTTTTAACAATGAAACTATGGACTGGAGCAGTGACGAGGTTTGAGGTTGTGGTAATACGGATAATTGTATCGATGATGAGTTTCATAAAATCCTAATTTATCGATATCTTGAAGAGGACATTAGATGTCACTCAACTATTGAAGTAATTGAGAAGGAAGAGGGGGAAGAGATGAGCTCGCGAATTGTAAGGGCTCGCTCTTCTGCTGTCACCGGTCGACCGAGGTAGACGTAATTTTTAAGTTTAATTATTTGAAGACTCACGATTTATATTTATATATATTAATTTATAACTGTATCAATGTAAAACTTATCATTTTTGCATTCTTTTCTTTATATTCTTTCTTTTTATTTTTAAATTAATTCAATGGAAACAATTACTGATATTTTATCCGTTCAATTTTTGAAAACAATAATTTTATTCATTGTCGTTTATTTAATTTCTCTTTATCTGAGTAAAATTGAATTCAGCTTTACTGTCATATTTAAAATATATATTTGATTAAATAAAGAACGGATAATTGGAGAATATTTGTGTTCTTATAAAATAATTTAATAAATATTCTAAATTTATTCTGGAATAATAAATTCCATTGCAAGGTTATGTTTTCGACTTGGAGACAAAGTTTTCAAATTGCAAGAACATTCAAGGTAATACACCTATTATAATAATAATATGAACATTAATCTAAGGGAGTTTTGTAACATCAATGAGAATGATTTTATTCTATTCGATTATACATTCAATAATTTTATAGAATAAAAAATGAGTATCCTGAAGAGGGCTTCACAAAGAAGCCGAAACGTTGGTACAAAATTGTAAAAGTTTCGTAATTTTCTTCCAACTCAGCAGAGACCTAGAAAGCCACTATCATATACTATTGACTGAATTCCTTAATTTTGCTCATAGCTGAAAATATTTGACGTGTCACATAATAGTATAGAATTTGGTACACAAAAGTGGTGATAAGTAAAATCACAATACCTGAAATCCATTTCTCGTATAATCTACAAATAGCAGTAAAAGTAAAAAAATTATCATTTATTCAGAAAAAAAACAATATAAATCATGAAAAATAACGAATTTCGAGAAGGAATCCCATGTTGATATTGTTTTCGACTTTCTTCATCAAGGATATTTATGCATCAAGAAAATACCCGGAGGAATCAGTCAGAGTCCAGATTCAATTCAAATGCGGAGAAAAGATTAGGAGACAGCACCGTACGGCGAATGATCCCAGAACACGGATATCTGAGGCCAAAACTGTAATTACCATACGTCAGGATATTGACCCAGTTATTGGTAGAAACGGGGTCAGGAGTATCGATCAGCGCTACCGTGCGGCTCGATCGATACCGGAGATATTCCTGGCCAATGAGCATCAGCCGAAGGGGAATTCTCTGCAACGATTGGCCGACGGAGACGTGCACAGAGGAAGAGACCAAACGATGAAAGATAGCCAAACGGCTTAAAATCAGTGGTTTATCATTCGCAATTCAGCCCACCACGTTCCAGCATCTCATTCTCCACGCCACTCACGGACCTGGGCATCATTGTCGGCAAATTCTCCTTTCGTAATACACCAAGTTCCTAACGCTGACCACTTGGGGAGTAGCAGGCGGCGTGATATCTGAAAACGCGAATATTGCAATAATTATCACCCGAACAATCAAGCTGCAAGCACAGAAAAATCGTGCATAATTATCCGGAAGTATTGGGGCTGAATTTCCTTATTAATAAATTCTTATGTTTATTCAGCTCTCCAAGAGCAGTTTACTGAACCACCCGAACAGCGTCTGGAATAACTATATTTTCCTGTATTTCATTAAATAAATATTGTTAATTTAAACATCTCAAATCGACCCGAATAATATTCTATTTTCAACATATGCCCTAACATTAGTCTCATAAATAATCCTATCCCAAACATTTTTTCCTTTTTCTTCCGTAATAATGAACCAGTAAAGCCCGGACAATCCTATTTTGGGAGGGGGAGGGGGACTACTCTCTGATAGCTTCTCAATTAATGATAGAGCAGGTAAGCTTCTAATAATCCTGAGTGCATTGGAATCAAGTATCGATTTCAACGAAGCGAATCTATGGAAAAGTCTAGATCAGTTAACACTTCAAGAATAAGGTGAGTGTGATTAATTTTACAGTTGGGATGAGGGATACGCGATATTGAAAAAAAAGGCAGCATCGGAAATATCGATAATCATTCGAGCAATCGATATACCGCATCGATTATCGAGACAAAAGAATCGAATTATCAATAAATCTATTTTTTTGGCTTTCTGAGTTTTTTTTTGTTTCTTTTCAAGTTTTTTTTTCGCAATGGACATAAAATTCATGTAACTACTCGCATAAACTTGGATTCCTTATTCAACGACTTATAGACTACTTTTATTCAAACTTATCATTCATAAAGTTCAGTGTTCCTTTGTAAAGTTCCTTTATTTTCATGAGAGAAAAAATGTAGACACAAATAGAAAATAAATTGAAAAAAATCAAGTTTGGTTTCAGAGCCTGTAGAAACTGAAATTGTTCAGTGAAATGTCGCGTTTTAACAATAATTGGTCGTGTTAATAATTCTTGTTGAATATCACGCTTGTAACCGCAGGATGAGCTTCTAAAATTATGCCAATGACTGTAAAAATTTCAAATGTTGTAGATTCAAATTTAAAAGAGTAAATTGTGCAGTGGACCTTCGATGTGCCGGAAAAAAATCGATATTCGATTAATCGGATTGAGAAAACATCGCTCAAAAAATACCGATTAATGGAATGAAATTATCGAGAACTTCGATAGATCGGTCAACATCGCGCATCCTTAGTTCTGATATAAGAGTTTTGTAGCGCTTACGTCAGGTTATACAATTACGTAATTTCTACTTCTTACTTTTCAAAATATATATTTCACTATTCTTAGAATAAATTTCCATACGACTAGTACTTAAAACTTCAACTGCAGCATATTGAAACATATTAAGAGAATCTGTTGAAATTATTGATGTGAAGACTAAATTCTTTCGTATAGTCCCAACAATACTAGATTCCCACGCTTCGTACATATTTATCGCAAGTTTTTTTGATAATTTTATACATTTTTTCCTCTCTGTGGACTATCTTCAAATATCGTATATCCATATTGACTTATACTGTTCTGCGATACATCATTGCCAACAATAAGTCAAGTAGGTCTTTGGGGAAATCACACGTTATTTGTTTTATGCGGGTCTTTATGGAGTTACAAGTTTTTTCTTCATAATCGGCATAAATAGTTGGTAAGTCCAGTTGATCGTAAATTTGCTTGACACGTGCCACTCTTTCAGGATCATCGTAGCCATAGCATTCCTGGAACGATAGTCAAAATAAGTTCAGAATAAATCACTAAACGGTGATTTCGAAAACCACACTTTGTTCCGATGATTTTCAATAAAATTGAAAAAATTTACCTGGAGAATCATCCTTTGAGTTGGAGTCGCGTGCTCTAGAGCTGTTACAATCAACCACGAGCCTTTTCCAAGTTTGATGTCAGTTCCAATATGGGTAGTGGCATTGGCATCGCCATAGGAATCCAAATAATCGTTTTGCAAAACGTACAAGTGTCCTAAATCACGTAAAATTGGCTCTGTTTGTCTATACATTTCAGGATCAGTAATACCAGCCTAATAGAAAAGTAGAATAAAAAAATGATTTTTTTCTTGCGTCTATTCTTATCAAGAAATGCGGGAGCATGGTCTCCTACCATGCCAACATTGAATTCAAGCACGCACAAGACTATTAGATCTATCAATTATGATTAGGCAGTGAATTTCTATTTCTCAATGCTAGCCAAAACGCGTAAAAAATGATCCATAAAATAGATCATAGATTAGAAACGAAGAAGCACGTATTCTTAAGGACATCACTTCATCATTCCACTATTGGTAACAATGCATATGCGTGTCTACATTTTTCGGAATAGTTAAAATCATCTCGTGGAGACACTTCTCAACTCAATGATGAGGGAGGAAAAAGACTATACGAAAGTCTTTTTGTAAAAAGCCGCATACGCCATGTGCATTGTTTCCGGTAGTGAAATGATGAAATTGTTTTCTTCAAAACACATATCTCTTCGCCTTCACTGCATCAATTGCAAATAGAGATATGAGTGTATTCAATTTCCTCATTGCTGTTATTTCTACCTAGGGATTTTCTTTATATTGTAGCTCACACGCCCTTTTTTACTCACTCAATTTTTGACGTAGTCCTTGGTCCACCGATCAGAACGTTTCAAACTTACATATAGCACTGTGACGGAATCTATTCATTCCGTCAGATCCAAATCTATCACTCCCAAAGCTCAAATTTAAATTAAACACCCGCACGTACCAGGTGCTCGCCGGTCAGCGCCACCATGTTCTTCTCGCCCATAACGATGCCAAACTAGTTGTGTCCCACGCGTTATCCCGAGCAGAAGCAACGGCATATTCTACGCAAAACGCGTGTCGCGATTGAACTACGTGACAAGAGAAGAGAATTAACGTACTGTTGTGTTCCCGGCGAACTCAATTCACTTCAGAGGTCCTTGCATTCACCCTAGGACTCCAGAAAAAGCTGAGGAGAGGAGAAGAAGCCGAGGAGAACTCCCAACGACCTCAGGAGAGCTCAGTGCTTAACAGTGAAAATTTTCTCTTTTCTTTTCATCCCAACGTATTTTTTCCTTGGTCTCGCGATCGACGTTATTGATTCCCATCTGGGTTACCTAGCTCAGGAAATGTTTCTGTTCTCTCGAGATCACTACCCGGAATCGCTCTTACTTCGTGGATGGACGTCTTACTCCCTTCCACCCCACGCCTTCGCGACTCCGGGGCAAAATTCATGATTCGAAAGCTACCCGAGAGAAAAATTTAGGCGGGCAATGAACGGTCTATTCACGGACAGAAGGCAGATCGTCGCAAAAGCGGCGGGCAACTGGCAGTGGGTGGCAGCTTCGCAATTTGAAAGGGAAACGGCAGGCAGATTACAGGCAGTCTAGTGGCAGATTTGGAGAAGGGCAGCCTAACAACTGCAGCAAGGCAGGTTCATGGCAGCATGTACAAGCGGGAAAATGGCATCGCAAGAACGGACTGTATGAAAGGCAGTCTTTTGGCAGCTTAAGCACTTTTTTTCGACAAAGGCATCGGTGAGCTGCGTTTGAGCTGCCAGAAAACCGCCTCTCATACAGCCTGCTCTTGTGATTCCATGTGCCTGCTTGTGCATGGTGCCATGAACCTGACTTGCTGCAGTTGTTAGGCTGCCCTTCTTCAAATCTGCCACTAGACTGCCTGTAATCTGCCTGCTATTTTCCTTGTGATACTGCGCACCTCTTATCCAGGGCCAGGAACTTAGGATGTTTTTCCACACATCAATTCGTTTTATAGTAAAAAAAAAAAGTATAAATCCCACAGTCTTACAGCTTTCTTACATCTTTTTCACCCTAATTCCTTATTATGACTTTAATTAAGAGTTTTGTTATAAATTCGAAGTCTTTCATTCTTACGCCGATCGTTTGGATCCAGTCAATTTTTCTCAAAATAATTGATTGATAGGACAAAAAATTGAATACTGATATGACTAAGTCGACGGAATATTTTAAAATACAATTTTTTCAACCAGAAAATAATTAATTTGAATAATTTTATTCATGGTGTATTATTCAATATCACTTCAATGACTTGTCTTTTATTATATTTTTTTTATAGTCATCAATTTTCAATAATTAACGAACATTGAGCAGACTATCTCATTTCTCATTTTCAATAGACGAATAATCTTCTCACTGAAATAGTTCACGTGTATTCATTACAAATACAATTTATTCGTGAGAAATTGTCGTGAAAAAATGGGCAGTGATAAACCAGAATAAGAATAAACACTCCCAAGTATTTCAGAATAGCCGCGTGGACTAAGTGGACAACCTCTCCAGAACGAAGAACAACCAGAGCAGCCTAAGTTCGAGCCCCGGTCCCGTCAATAAATTGAAGTTAATATCTCGGGAACGGCCCAACCGATTCGTTTTTTTTTATTTTGGCGTGATCTGCGTCAAAAACTGAACATGATAGACATAATTCCCGATTTTTTTGCACTATATTAAAGACATTGATAAACAGAATTGAATAAGCAATTAAATATGGCTTTATGAAAACGGCAGTATAGAGGCAGGATACTGGTATGTGGCATCTGCGAAAAGATCCCTCTTTTGCTGCCACTGGATGCTCTACGCAAAAGGCAGTATAGAGGCAGCTTTTGACGCTAATTCCGCCAGTTTACCACCACAAAACTGCCGCTTAAGCTGCCACTGGTCTGCCATTTAAGAATGCCAAAATGCTGCCTTATTTTTCTCCCGGGTAGTTCTAAGCGTTCGCGGCCCCAATGCGGGAATTGACCATTCGAGCACTTCCGCTTGCCCCACCATGACAAAGGCCTTGAATCGGGGGTCCTCTGAGTTCCTGCTGCCTCAATAGAGGCACCCACCTTTTGAGCGTTGTCACTCGCCTCGCCACTGAAGCGGCTGAGTCTTCGAGGGCTCGTTCTGAGCCTTCCTAATTGAATGGCGAGAACCATCCCTTCCGAGTGCCCTCGCCCGTCTCGCCAATGAGAGGACAAGACGGTTCGGGGTGAGTTCGAGCTCTCGTGGTCCCAGGAAAAGCCCCCCTCTCGAACACTTTTGCTCGTTTCGATAGGGAGAAATCTTATCGTTCGACGGCTGTCCCGAGCACTCACTGCTCACACGGGAATTTTAGCTGTTTGAGCGGTTCCCGTCTGAGCCACTTTCCGGGAACTGGAACTTTGACGATTCCTCCGTTTAAATCCAATTACATTGTATTTTTAACCCCGCACACCGACTTTGTAAATTTTGTACTTTTGTGGAGCAGTAGTGGAACACGTAACTGATTTAAGGGCTGTTTGCTCATTTAGTGTTTCATCCCATCTTTTCCCGAATTCACCCCTCTCTCCACAACCAAGTGCTGAGCTGCTGAGAGGCTGTTCCGTGCCCCTCCGCCCCTCTCGTTCTAGGTTTAGTGGAGTCACGTTTACGTTTAGGCTGTTTGGTTACGTTGGTCGATTATTTTAGGCTATGTTTTAAATTGTTAGGTGAGGTATTTACGATGTTGGTCCCGTCGCGATTAGACCGACTGGCGCCTATCTTAGCGCTTGGGAAAGTTTTAGTTTCAGATTTTCGCCGAGTGAGGGGGAAGGGATAAAGGTACATTCCTGCTCGTACTCAAAAATGTTGTGTCCCAGCACATTTCTTCGAATTTTCATTAAGAATAATTGTGAGAACTTACGAAACACATGGCAAATTTAACTGGCATGAGAAAAGCGTAGAAAGAACCTCTGTATTTTGTAGTGAGATTACATCGGTCCATCGTGAAAAGATTTACATTTGGCTTCTTCCCGCAGTTAGAGGTAACGATATCTACTAATTGTCCCAGTATCACGTGCAGTGTCATCTGTAGAAAAAGAAACACCTTCAATTTTGCAAAGAAAATGGGAGTAACGTCAGAATCTAATGATTATATTATTCAGAACAAGAATACTAATTCATAATCTCAATAGTTAGGTCAATCGAGGAATCACTCTAAAATATCATATCTTCCTATACTTCTCCAGAAATTGATCAGTTGAAATATTTTCATAATTTTTTTTAAGTAGATATCATTCTTGAAGTATAGGTTGGATAGTACCTCCGTCAACATTTGGAGGAGATCCAAGTAGCGTTCATGCTTATGGAAGTATGTCTTCAGGAGTTGATACGAAGCCTGCTCAAGGAGAACACTATCGTTCACAGCTGTTATTCCAATGTCATCACGGCGATGCCAACAAAGCTGACCCCTTCTAGTCTCTGCAAGATCTACAAGATCATCTTGCATCAGCAAACCTGCTTGATTCTGACAAGAAAAAAAAATTCCAGTCATTTCCTTACCAATGAATTCTCTTTTTTTGTGAAAATACTAGATTATTAGACATGCAATGACTAGAATTTCAAAGTTTTCATGATGGAATAAGTGAATATATCTTGTTCAAACATTTCTCCGTAGTCTGGTATCCAATTAGCCTACAAATCAAGGAAATAGAGGGAGGAATCATGACTTTCCAGATCAAAGTCAACCGATATGATTGACAAATATTGAAGAAACATTAAAAGTTCACAATTTTCTTAAAGGAACTCGAGGGAGAAAAGAAAATGTCCTTTATTGGTGTTAGAAAAGTAGCTAAGTTATCGACTGATCCTGAATTACTGTGGGATCAGAAGGTCGATCAAAACGAGATAATTACCTATATCGACACCAGAGGCAATTTGGGGGACCACCGGTGTGCTCTCGCGAATTATCTTTCTTCTTCGCGTGGGTCTCATCAGAGGAGCACCATCGTCATAGAATCGTGCAAAATCATCGACTACTTTTCCGTAGGCCAACGCCGAGTCGATAGACGCGTGGCGGTTATAATTGACAATTATATTCGAGACTTTTGTTGAGAGATATTAGAGTCAGTGATTGAGAAAACAATCAGACAGAGACATTAATAACGATTCACAACCGGTATTAATATATTTGTGCAATTAGTAAACATTGAATAAACTAAGACAAAGAGCGACAACGTGTGTGAATCTACCTACACGGAGAGAAATAGAATAGTAATCATTACTATGTTAAACATAGTAATGATTACTATGTTGACATAGAGATGATTACTATATTAACATAGCAATGATTACTATGCTAACATAGTGATGATTACTATGTTAACATAGTAATCATTACTATGTTAAAATAATCCAAATTACTATGTTCATATTACATACACACAGGTTAATACCAGATCAGGAGGGAGTTTCTCCAGTTTTTTGTTAATATCTCGGAAAATAAGCGAGATAGAGCAAAATAGACTTTAGTATGGGATCACCAGAGAGTTTTCTCAGTGTTTCGCGACTATGTTGGTGAATAAGCGAGATAGAGCGAAATAGACGTTACTATGGGATCAGAAGGGGGTTTTTACACGAAATAATATCCTCTTGATCCTACATTATCGTCCGTTTCACTCTATCTCGCTTATTCACCGACATAGTCGCGAGACACTGAGAAAACTTCCTCCTGATCCCAAATTAATGTCCATTTCGCTCTATCTCGCTTATTCACCGAGACAATCTCGGAAAACTGGAGAAGCTCCCTTCTGATCCCAAATTAACATCCGTTTCGCTCTATCTCCCTTCTTCACCGGTAGAGTCGCGAAAAAATGGAAAAACACCCTCCTGATCCCAAATTAACGTCCATTTCGCTCTATCTCGCTTATTCACCGAGATTATAATGAAGAACTAGACGAACTCCCTTCTGATCCCAAATTAACGTCCGTTTCAATCTATCTCGCTTATTCACCAACATAGCCGCGAAACACTGAGAAAACTTCCTCCTGATCCCAAATTAACGTCCATTCTGCTCTGTGTCGCTTATTTACCGATATAATCACGAGGAACTGGGAAAACTCCCTGGTGATCCCATATTAATGTCCATTTCGCTCTATCTCGCTCATTTTCTGCTATAATCGGCAAAAACTAGGAAAAGTCCCTGGTGATCCCATATTAACGCCCATTTTGCTCTAGCTTGCTTATTTACCGAGATATTGACAAAACACTGGAGAAACTCCCTCCTGATCCGGTATTAACCTGTGTGTATGTACTATGAACATAGTAATTTGGATTATTTTAACATAGTAATCATTACTATGTTCAACAAAGCCAGAGACAATTATCAAAGTGAGACAATGAATAAAAAAAAACAATAAATTCAGTGCGGGCAAATTTATCTTGAGTATGTATATCTAGTCACGCTATTTATTAAAGAGCTTATATTTTTGATAAACCACGTGTCAAATATCATTGAGAAACCGATCAACTCCTTATCTTTTTTGGTGAATTTATTCCGCTTTCTGATCCAGTCTACATGAGGAAATCAACGAGGGTTTCGGCGAGTTGCATCAAAATTCTCCCGTAAGAATCTCCTCAAAAATTAAGGAAATTCTTGACAATTAGCTACCCATCATTTTTATCAGCAGAATAATCAACTTTCAGATTTTTCTAAAGAAAATGCAAAATCTCATATTCGTTCACATCGAGTTCTGAATTTTTTCCTATTTCAATATGTTTTATTTGCACGATACTCACTATTTCCTGACACCATGCCAGTACTCTCACTAGCTCGAGATTCTCCTCCGTTAACTGTTCTGGACGAGCCAGCATGCGATAAGAAGAGATGATTGTTAATGCTCGGTGCATTTTTCCACCAGGAACATTGTAGTGAAGGACCTAGAAAAGAGGAACATTTTTTTGTCAGATAGAGGTCGAGGAATCGAAAGAACTAGTTTCGTTAGTTGATCATATGAGTGGACCAAACTCATAGTTTCCATAAGCTGTCAACTATTTCAAAAAATGTATATACATGCTGATGCTGAATTATTGAATGACTCGAATAAAAATAATCATATTTAGAATCACTTAAACGATTTGGTTGGAAATTGGGTGCATTCGGTACAATTTGGATGGAAAAAATGCTTGGAAACAATCCCAAAATGTTCAGAAAGTTAAAAAACGTAGAGAGCTAATGGGATCTCCATTCTCGATTTCAGGGGTCAATAGAATATCGTCTCTCATAATCGGGAAGATAATTAGAGGCGAATGGTGGCTCGTTCGATAAACGATCGGATTGCCAACTCAAAGCTCCAAATTTGAATCCTAGTCTCTGCAAAATGATACAAGCACCATTGTAGAAATTATTCACAAGTGTTTCCTCCACAGACACACCATGAACCTCCGTCACTGATTGGCATAATCTTAGCGTGAAGATTGCGGCGTTAAATAAGTATTAAAAAACAAAGAAGATAACTAAAATTTCCCATAAATTTTCACCTCTGCTATCCTCTTCGTAGCTTCTGGGATGTCGACGAAAAGTCCACCTTCTGTCAGCTGCTTGACAACCCCTGGCCATAGAGCCATCATTGCACTACGCTCGTCAGTATTGGCAACTGAGTTAGCCTGAGTCGTCGAGTGAGCCATCCTGATGGATCTAGAAGATGAAAATAGATACTTTATCAACTTCATCGTCTTTTATAATTTGACAAACCAAACTTCACAGCTACGCTTCATGTGAATTCTTCTTCTTCTTTATTATGACCCTGACCATTAGGTCATCCAGCAGACTTCACGTGGATTACTTCACAGATTCGTCAAAACAAAAGAATGCAAACAATTACAACAGATTTCCAATAAAGTTCCTCGAATTAATGTTCCTCTTCCGTTCAAGTTCTTAAGATGCTTCCATCAAAATCTCTTGTTGTCTCTTCCGCTCTGATTCTTGAGTGGGCCAATCAGAATTGAGTTTAGAAGTGCAGCATTTCAAATATACTTTTAACATATTTTGACATAGTGCGTAATGAACTGCGCATAGGAGTATGCTCCACGGTGCAATGAACTACTCGAAAGAAAATGCTCTACGTAAAACGAAGGATAATGATAAAATGGGAACTTCAACCCTGTCACCTTGCTATTGTTTTCATTCTTTTTTTTGCGCTTGCGTCACTAAATAATATTGTATAAAGTATAAATGAATTTCCCCTCTTCCGCTTACGAGTGTGGTAGGCTAGATTCACGTCACGGGAGAATCGGCAAGAGAAACATAAAAGTTTGTGACGAGTTGAAAATGACTCGTCAACTCAAGTCAAGAGTAACGCGTTAATTGAGGGTGGGGGACATCGGTTCCTCATCGCGAAATAAAGGTAGACGAAGGGAGTGGGGAAAAACTGCCGAAAACTTGCGTAGGGCGATACACGTAAGTGTATCGTCACTCGCGTGGGAGACGCTCAAACGTAAAGTCCAGAAATAATTTTTAAAGTTAAAGTAAAGACGTTCAAGTAAAGAAAGTGAGAGTAAGACATTAAAGTGAAGAAATAAAAGTGAAGACATTAAAGTTAAGAAATTACAGAGTAAGACATTAAAGTGAAGAAATAAAAGTGAAGACATTAAAGTTAAGAAATTACAGTGAAGAACAATAGTAAAGTGCGTTACGTCAAGTCACGTCGAGTCAAGTCACCAAGGTCATATCCACTCCCTCTAGTCGCCCTTCTGGCCCGTTAAAGTTTAAACTATATAGTAGAGTCATTTTTGTAATTACCGTCAAGTCAAGTTCTGTGAAACTAAATAAAGTAAAGTCGTCATATTTCCATTGTAAAAGTTGAGTTATTAATTTATTGTTGTCTCACTCACTCAAACCTCAAGGTAAAGTACAGGACGCAAGGAGTATCGTCCTCCTTCCCCCCTGAGATTAAAGCTAGCTGGACTGTTGGTCGTCCAGAAAATTATTCATAAGACCAACTGGCGCCCAAAATAAAGTAAAGTTAAAGTAGAGTCATTAAAGTCACGTAAAGTAATTTAGAGTCAAGTTTTGTTAATTTAGAGTCAGATTAAAGTTTAAATAAATTGCGTCAAACGTCACAAGTTCAATTGTACTCCATAAGACCGCTTAGCTTGCCAAATAAGAAGAGTAAAGACCATAGTCAGGTGAGAGGGCTCATGAGAATCTAGTTGGACTGCGGATTGACTCCGGAACGAACACGTCGCGGATGAGATATATTTCCTCGTGCCGACTCAACTAACACTATTATCATTTCATCATTTTATATCATCGATCTAAATCATATCCATTTTTATCATTTGAAGTTAACCTTCGATATTCCTCAAAATGCCGAGTTAGATGAGTGGATTCGTCTGTGAGCCCTCCTCAAAAAAGCTAGTCGAAGGAACCTTATTAATTCTTCAATCGAACAGGCGGTGGAAGCATGTGTGTAATTGAGGAGCACAAATATAGACTGTACCATAAAAGTCACACATAACAAACATTAAACCAACAATGTAAAAGTGATGGGTCGAAGTCAGGCTGGTCATTTTTCTCTGAAATTGACTATCTACTTTCCAGGAAATGATCTTTATTCTTTATTCTCATCTGTTCTTTTCCATTCATACTCGACAGACTAGATAAAGGTTGCTCCATCTATATTCTATTATATCTCCATATATCCATTTCAAAGTTGAGATCGAAACTCATTAGATATACATGTGAACTATTTTCTCTGAGAAATCGTCAAAATACAAAATCAACGAATCATAACAGAAGCGAAACAAAACCCCGCTTTTTCTGCAAAAGTGAAAAAAACGGCTCTGCATCTGGTTTTTCTTTTTTTTAACGTTGAGCTTGGATTCCATTTCGATTGGTTTGATAGTATCACGAATGCTCACCTGATCTCTTTAACATTATTGAATCCATAAATTGCTCGGGAGCATGGTATATTCTTATACCGCTGAATTCCCTGGAACAAGGACCTCATTATTGAGCAGCTCATTTCTGGTCTTTTCTATCTCTCACACTCAGCTAATGCAGTCTGGGAACAAAAAAAATAATGAAAAATACATATTGTTGACTGGCAGCTTGCTGAAAAAAAAAGAATAATCATTATATGTTACACATTAGAACTGGCACTTCTTAGCAGCCTTTCCTGAGAAATTCGGCGAAATGGTTTGGTAACAATCGAAAACATAAAATACTTCAGTTTCCCTAAAAAAAATCATCCTCCGTCGAAATAATTTCGGCTCTTGTATAAGAAACCTCCCCCTCGGAAAATTTCAATTTTCCATTAATATCAGTAATAAATTTTGAATTTTTTAAAGTCATTTACTTATTTTACAACATATTGAATCAAATTAAAGCGAAATATTCCAAAATATTAAATTTTACACGTGAAAAATAGAGTCAGTTTAAACCGGTTTATATCATTGTTTTGAATTGTCATGGGAGAGGGAACGCGGTGTGTGGGGAAAAGCAACAAGTGAAAATTATCGATTATTTTACGTAATAAAAGGAGTTGAAGACATTTACATTGGTAGGACAGAGACCGGTGGCTTGGGAGTGGGGCAATTTTGGCATTAAAAACTATTTGAGCCCTCTCCTTGACCAGTGGGTTTTCTGGTGTTGCCTTGACTGTTAACTTTGTTTATTTCTTCTCGAAGAAGAAAAAGTGTAGTGTCTCAACGGAATACCATTGGATTTACTATTCCAGATGAGTATCTTCAAAATTCTCTAAAAATCTGAATTAAAATTATAAGCGTATTTTTCAATTTAATTTAATTTAATTTTTTTTTTCGAACATGTATGATAAAATAATTGGTTGATATTATTCCACGCGAAGCATTCGAGTTATTGACTTAGAAATGTTGAAAATAAAGTGCAATTTATAAGTCCAATGTGCAGAATGTACTTGTTTTCGTAATATTATGAAATAAATTTTTCATGCTCAATGGAGGTGGGCGGTGGTTTAAAGTCAATAAAAAATTCTTCATCTAAATCCCGCGTGTCGCAAATTAGGGTAGGTTGTGTAGGTTCTTTTCAGGCCTATGCACCACTACGTCCCCGTCGTGGCCTCGGGTCATGCAAAACGTAGTGATAATCTCAATTCTGTAGTTTCCGTTTTTTTCGTTTCTATGGGTTATACTTCCCAGGAAAAAGTTGGTTGTAATTTTCAAAAAATTTTAATTAGGATGTTGCTTTGACCTCGTGTTGCGTGACTGACCCCTAAACAATCAAAACACATCAAAAAATTACATTTAAATAGAGTAAAAATAAATTTTTTAAAAGGGGGTGTTCTTCTATACAGTGCACGTCCCGAATAAGGCGGCTTCGAAGAAGGCGCAATGTTTATATTCACGATGAGTTAATTCTTCCACCATCGGACTTCTCCTTCAGCGCTGTTCTTTAGGTCCCGAAGTTTTGAATAAGGCGTTAGCGAGAAAAAGAAAAAATCAAATTAATGAATAGATTATTTTTGGATAATCTATTCATTATTAAACTTTCTTTCAAATTGGGTTTCATTTTCAATTTTTAACAAAAATAAAAAAATGATGGTTTAATATTTTTTTCCTTATGTATCATACAAAATATTCAAAGATTCTGTTAAAAAATTGGCTGACATTGATGGATCTTGTGTTTTACCATTATTATGATTTCATCAGGGATACCATGGAGATCAGGCGCACTTACTTTCTTCAATGTGCATTCATCACTATCCTGATAAAAAAAAAGTTTAATTGTGATTTTAATTGTACAAAATGTCTAGTTTTTAATTCCTTCAACAGAACGCCTTATTGCGGACACCCCGACCCAAAACACTGCGCGTTGATTTGGCGACAGGAGTGGGGGAACGACGATTCCAGGAATCGCCTTCCCTTACAAGACTCTTAACCGCCTTATTCGAGACGTGCACTGTACTGAAGCCATAATTTCTTTTTCCTTGTCAGCAATGTTCGCAACAAATTCATAACCCCATCAAAAATCGCCATTGGTCTTGACCAGACTCGTGAGTCCAGATTCAATTTCAGGCTCACCTTCTCGTGTCTGAGCGCTCAAGTATTGAGGTTCCATCAGGAGATAAATGTCATTCGAATAGAACGATTTATACGCAGAATATTCCAATGGCTAATATTTTCATTCAATTACCACTTTAGAATTTAGTCAACATAAATTCACAGGGTTAACATAAGAAAGTATAATTGATGAAAATATTCCGTTCAAGGAAGTTTCATTCGTAACGCGTAGCTTCCTACGTAGCCTCGTTTTTAATAACTATAGATATCAATTTGTAGTGAAAGAATCTTCATTCGTTGTTCGTTCTAAAAGCGATACAGAGTAATGTTCCATGCGACAAGTGAAAGTGATTCGCTCAGAATTCATGCATTTATCCAGTCAAGTTTTTCCCTTCCATTCTTCTTATAAGATGCTAACTAGAACTACATCTTTTATTCGTTGTCAAACGTTTAATTCTTGATTTTTCTTCTCAGCTGTCTCGATATTTGTCAGTTTTTCATTGCTCCTCGAAGTTTCGTATAGTCTATTTTTTATCAGCTCCAATCATTATTTTCAGTACTTGAGTGAAGAAAATATACATGTGAACATATATGCTACGTGTAGAAGAATTATATGACATATACGTGTGACAAGAAACGTGATAATTCACGTATAGAAGGCATTCCATACTATTTCACTCACTTTTCGACTTTTTTCTTCAATTTTCTTCATTTTTGGATAGATTGCTGGAATGGCTGAGAAAAGTCATTTCCTACGAGCAAAAAGAAATTCTAGAAAATTTATGAACTTCTTGAGTTTCGAAGAAACGTGGCAGATGCTCATTTCTCTACAACTTTGAATGTTCATATCTCATTGAATATCAGTTCTATGAGAAAAATGAAAGAGTACTTTTTTACTAGAAAATGACATATAATTTGCTCAAATACACAAAATACACATGACACAGAATTCACTCTAATTGTTCAAATCCGATATTTTTATCTGTTATAAACAAAACAAATGAAAAAATGGCTGCCAATTATTGTACTTAAAATTTTGAAATCTCAACAAAAAAATTATACTATAGATTGAACTTTTTTGGATTTCTCTCTAAATTTTCGTTCCATTTACCAGAACAGTTCGCAAGATATCGCTCTTTCCAGGTACTTTCTCCAGCCACGGTCGAGGCAAAAAAATCATGCTCATGCGCTGAGCATAGTCATCTAGCTATGAGTCACGTGATGACTGGTGCGTAAGTCGGGCGCTCTCAATGGCTGAGCTGTCGAAGAATAATCCACCCTTTATCATGATAATTGTTCTAGATCAATTAATTAGCTTCGAAGTTCATTATTATCACTATAACCAATCGTATCGTTCAGAAATATTACTCTGTGTGCAAATGCATTATTTTGAAAAACAATTTCGTAGAACAGTCTCCCTTGAAATACCAAAAAATATTTTACATACAATGACATTAATCAGCCTGGAAAAGTTCAGTGAACGATTATACTTTCAAGCTAAATAGTCCATCCGACTATAACACGAAAATTACATCAGCTGTTAATACGATACATGTCATCCAGGAGTTTCATTCAATCTATTGATTCAGTTGCTATTGTATCATGACTCAGTTATCATTATCAATACTAAGATGTAAGGATCATGGGACGTAGGAAATATTGAATTTAACAATACTAATAATTGTCAGATGAACTCGAATGTCGTTCATTTGACAATTATTGGTATTATTAAATTCAATACTTCCAATGTCCACCGACGGTAGTGGCTGTGTGGTTAGAGCGGGGGGTTTGGCACGCAGAAATCTTGGGTTCGAATCCCGGCGTGGGGAAGCCAAAAATTTGGAGAAGCTCTAATTTCACAGTTTCACTTAACCGAGCGGGAGTCTCGCAAGAGACGACTATATCTGGACAGGTTTTCCTAAAAAATGAGGTTTTCCCTCGTCCTCCGGCGAATGCGGTACAGCGGGGTGAAACAAATGTAAAAGGCCGAGAGGTCATACATATGGAATAAATAAAAAATACTTCCAATGTCCCATGATCCTTACATCTCAATTTATGAATATGGAAATGAATATCACAACTGATTATCAATATTGATGGAGAATATCCGGTAGTTAGCGTAGCAATTTTCACCTTATTTTCGAAGGCACCATGGAAAATTCATTCTGTAAGAAAAAAATATACCCCTCGCGGTAATACATAACTAGTGGAATTGTCAAAAATATGGGTATCCGTAAAATACAATAATATGAAAATTCGTACACCCACAATTATTTGGACAGGAGTTGATGGTGAACATCATATTATATTACAATTTTCATGTTAATCATTATTTGTGATGCGAAATTCCAATATGAATTCCTTTACTTTTCAAACAACCATACAGACATAACGATATCTTCTGAAAATGTAATTTCTCGACGTTTCAGAGCATATGGAATAATACTATGATGAAATTTCGAAATCGGACAATCTCACAATTGGATACCTTCCATTGCAAAGCGAAAAATCGCGACTACATAGCTTATATGTGGAAGCAAAAAATTCTTGATAGAAGTATTTCTTATACTTCATATTTAGTAATACTTCAAGTAATTATTCTGGAGTCTCATTCAAACTTGTAGGGAGCGCTACAATAATGCTAATAACAGAAAAAAATCAAATGCTTATGACAAGTACTCTTCAAACTAGCACTGAGTGAATTTTACACTCGTCTGAAGTTTTCCGCAGATGAAGTTGAGAGACTTCTAGAGACACTATTTGCTACCATTGACGAGTATTTAAAAATTAATTTCAGCGGAAAATCAAAAAATACCTGCTATTAGTATAATTTTTACTCGTCACGAGTATCTTGTTTGAAGAGTGTATATGTACAATATATATTTTTATATAAGCAAATATGTGACAAATACGTATAGATATAAAATATACTTTGCGTATCAATTTTGTATGTATTCGCAAATATTTGGTGCAGGATTCAAAGGAAAATTCTTCGGGAGAAAATTTTCCGAAAATGATTTCTTCAGGAAACGTCTCTCAAAAAATTTCACAATTCCTCCGGAAAAAACCGATAAGACTAAACTAAGAAAATCAATAGGAATTGGAACCAAAGATTTAATATTACAACTATGATATAATAAAACCTCAATAGCTCTTGGACTGTCTCTTGGAACACAACAATCACGACTGCAAACTTCACAAAGAGGAATGGAGGAAATAGATTATTTACCCATAGACGAGCTGTAATATCGGTAAAACAATGAAAAGATGAAAAAAATGATTTAAGTTGTGAAGAACATAAAAAAGGCTGTTGATCAACTATTTGTATGCATATAACATCTTCAGAGGAGAAGACAGATGAATTCATGAATAAACAATCCATTGAATTTATCATAATTTATCAAAAAAATAAGCATTTTATAAGAAACTGAATAAAAGATACGCAGGAGAGATACTAACTGAAAAAAACATCAAAATCACGGGTTCCATCTACGCGATATTAACCCATTGACTGTTATTGTCCACTATAGAGGACATTGAGATTTACGCCGTAGAATTGAAATCAGTCAACGAAAATTGTTAACTGAATCGAATTTTAGGGCGTGAAACTCAATGTCTTCTATAGTGGACAAAAAAATTCAACAGGTTAAGGTGAAAATAACAGTCGAGCGTAGAAAACGGAAAGCAGTAAGAAGTAGTGATACCATGGTGGTCCGGATTTCTGAAACTTCAGAGCTAGTTTCTGACAGCATAAATCGAAGGCAACAACTATTTGTTCATGGAATGTAATTTAATTACTTTAATACATATTTGTTGCGCTAAGCGAGCTCGAAAATTGAATATTGAACAATATACAAAACGTTTAAATAAAATTGAGAAATTAGCAGAAATTGTCAGTTACTCGGGCACTGTCAGAAACCGGGGCCACCATGGTAGCACATCATCGCTTGTCCTAGCAATTACGTCCAGGGTTCATACACAGCTCAGCTTAAAAGATCAAACTGTATTTTATGAACAGTTTCCCAAAAACTGGGGACTACAGGGCATAACTCGTGTCATTCATGTTACTCTTCTGTTCATAGTTACGCATTTAAATGTTCAGGAATGAAATCAGATAGGATTCTATTTCTTTCTAAGGCCATTGCAGTGGCCTCAAAAACAATGAAAAAGATAAAAAATTTCCGATGAATTTAAAATTTGAGAATGAGAAAACAGAAATAGAATTGGATAAACATGCATTGGAAGTACAATGAATTAGCACACAATGAGAAGCTGGAATAGAGATTAGACATTGGATTAATCGGATATCATTGAAGTTTTCGAATAACCAAATAACTTGAAAGTGAAGAAAAAGTTTATCTCTATTGTATGAGCTGAACAAAAATGTTACATCTTCACGAACGGAACTATTTTTTTATTGATGGCGCATAACGGACACCATTATTTTTTGGCCCTGGCTATTCGTACAATTCGTACAATGTCAAGTAAGCCTACTTATTGCTTGTTTATTGTGGTTTATTAGATCCACGCTTTGTTTTGATTGAACGAATAGCCCGGGCCTTATTTTTTTCAACAATTCGTTAAGCTTTAGCATAAAATTTTAGTACGGTGGAATATCTTCTCATAGCTGTACTACAGAATCAATTCTGGTAACTAAAAACAAGTAATTTATGATTTTTCACTTTTTTTTTAATGTTCCGAAGTTTTCTATAATTATTTTTCAGCCAAAGAACTCTTCAGAGGAATTAAAAATTAATGAGATATTTACATATACTCAGCAAAACAATTAAAGGAGCAGAATTTTTTTCCCATTTTTTCAGTGTTTTTCAAAGGACTGTAACTTCGCGAAAAATGATCGGATCGGGATGAAAAAAAAAGAAAAATGAAGCTTGAAATGTGTCCTTTTGAAATCTTGGGATAGAATTTTTTTTTGAACATTATTTATGGCGCGAAAAAAGCAATGAAGGCGAAGAAATTTTTGTTGTTTTTTTTTTAATTTTCAAAATAATCCACGGGCTCCAAAAAATTTTTTTTGGTTCAGCCAGTGACAGGGTCTTTGAGCCTGATTCTTTAGCTTCAACTCAAAAAATTTTTTTTTTCTGTACGACCATTTGTCAATGAGATATCGGCAATTGAATGAAAAAACATCTTTTTGTCTTTGATCATCGATATCTCGTAAACTACTGGTCGCACAGCGAACGGATGGTGGGTTTCTAAACTTGAATCAATGCTCTATGAGTATCTTTCAATCTTTTTTGGGAAAATTTTTTTTTTCCATTCTTAAAATTCGTTTGAAAAAGTGGCAAAAAATGAAGTTTTTTGGTATTTTTGAAAAACGACCTGAACTTCGCGCATATTGCGAAAAGTGCTAATGTTTTAAGGTGCTTTTTGAGTTCAAGATATGCCTAGACACCCTGCTAAATTTCAAGTCGATCGTTCGAACCGTTTTTTTAAATCAAACTCTCAAAGTTCCAGCAATAATTTAAGGAGCACGTTTTTGCTCCTTAAACGTGAATTAACGATGATTAAGGTAATAATGTTTTTTTTCATCATTTTTTTCGTCGTTTCGCATTCAATGATGAACATTTCATAAACAATCATCAAAGCTGAGAAAAAAATGATTTTAAATTTTTTTTTTCAGATTTAAGAAAAATTGAATTTTTTTTTAATTCAATTTTTTATTAAAAAAATTGAATTTTTTTTTAATTCAATTTTTTATTTAAAAAATTCAATTTTCCTTAAATTTGAAAAAAAAAAATTTTTAATCATTTTTTTCTTAGCTTTGATGATTGTTTATGAAATGTTCATCATTTAATGCAAAACGACGAAAAAAATGATGAAAAAACAAATTATTACCTTAATTATCGTTAATTCACGTTTAAGGAGCAAAAACGTGCTCCTTAAATTATTGCTGAAACTTTAAGAGTTTTTTGATTAAAAAAAACGGTTCGAACGATCGACTTGAAATTTAGCAGGATGTCTAGGCATATCTTAAACTCGAAAAGCACCTTAAAACATTAGCACGTTTCGCAATATTCGTGAAGTTCAGGTCGTTTTTCAAAAACACCAAAAAACTTCATTTTTTGCCACTTTTTCAAACCAATTTTAAGAATGATAAAAAAAATTTTTCCCAAAAAAGATTGGAAGATACTCATAGAGCATTGATTCAAGTTTACGAAACCCACCATCCGTTCGCTGTGCGACCAGTAGTTCACGAGATATCGATGATCAAAGACAAAAAGGTGTTTTTTCATTCAATTGCCGATATCTCAGTGACAAATAGTCGTACAGAAAAAAAAAAATTTCGAATTGAAGCTAAAGCATCGGGCTAAAAGACCCTGTCATTGGCTGAGCCAAAAAAAAATTTTTGGAGCCCGTAGATCATTTTGAAAATTGAAAAAAAAACAACAAAAATTTCTTTGCCTTCATTGCTTTTTTCACGCCATAAATAATGTTCAAAAAAAAATTCTATCCCAAGATTTCAAAAGTACACATTCCAAGCTTCATTTTTCTTTTTTTTTGATCCCGATCCGATCATTTCCCGCGAAGTTACAGTTCTTTGAAAAACACTGAAAAAATGAGAAAAAAATTCTGCTCCTTTAATTGTTTTGCTGAGTGTAGATAAAATTTCCACTCACTCAATCATTAGTAGTTCAGATATAATTTCATGGATTCTATACTATTTCAGTCGAACAATCCTTCATAATGAGTGAGTTATGATACGGGAATCACTGACAGAAGCCAAATTTTTTAACGAGTGTGTTACACGTCTTGATTCAATGCAGTAATCTAAAATAGTAACCCTAACATTATAATTCTGAGCACGATAATTAATTTGAAACAGTTAATTTCGACTTCGACTATAAAAAAAGATGGTCATGGCAGTACAGAAGAGTGCCCTCAGTGTAGAATTTTTTCTTCTAAAAATGAAATAAAAGAAACGCATTGCAAGAGAAGAACTGAGTGAAGTCAATAAATCTAACCCAACGCTTTCCATTCCTTACCTCGGCAGTACTTTTCACTTGGGAACGGGAGTTCGACCATGCGGTAGTGCATGAACTAACGTCCTCACTGGTCGCTTTTAGTATTTGCCGCAATTGCATTTCTCTCGGGATCTTTTATTTCACGCAACGCTATTTTCTTGTGCAGTAATTCAGCTTCCCAATTTGTTTCAATGCGATGTTCTCTCATTTCCACCCATTATTACTCTCTTATATCCAAGTTAGAACGAATTCGCACTTTACTTCGAGTTACTGCAAAACTTTTTCTTTAAACGGAAACGCTAAACGGAGACACTCAAAAATTCAATTCTTGGAGGTGTCTCATAGCCGATCGGACCTCCCCAGCTGACAGTAAGGTGAAGAAAATAGTCCTATGTGTAAGTCCAATAGCAATGAAAACTAATGATAGTACATAATAGAATATTGCATTAGTTACATCCAAGGTTCGTTCTTCAATCACAACCTAACTTCTTTAGATAGATGCATCGAAGAGAAGTTGTCGAAAAGTATGAACTTCTCAGAATCTTATCCATGAGACACGGAAAAAAAGAGTAATCATAATCAGAATTTCCGTCTACAGAACTCACAATAAAGGAAAAGTGATCGAGGAAAACAATCACAAGCTGTAACTTGATTTACATCTTTGAGGACTAATGATGGTCAATATTAGGAACATAGTCATTGTTACCATTGAAAGTGTTATGTCCAAGATGTGATTGTACCGTCAAGAACAATCAGTAAAAATGATAAAACTCAACAAACTTGAATTATTTTTATTAAACGCTTTCATTCTTATTTATTTGTTATCAAACAAATTTTATTGTTTCATACTCCTGTTGAGTTTTAAATTAGGAAGAATTGAATTTATTTTATTTTATCTAAATAAATTCGAACCGACTAGTTAGTTTTCTTTCAATATCTGCTCAAACTTCAATAGACCATTCGAATTATACGACTTTCCTCACAAAATTCAAACATGAACCCTTCCGACAAATTTTGAATTATCGGTCTAATACAAAATGGAATCTAATCGTTACTTACAAAATTTTCGGTGGCAATTTTATAATTGATGAATCTCTTTAATTCTTAAGGTGGTCCCTTGATATTCCTCGGAACAGTTGAATCAATCTGAGCCAATGAAAATCTACCAAATTAAACGTTGAGTTTTCTCAATTTTTTTCTTCGTTCCCATATCTTCATGTTAGCTTCACTTTATTTGGTTGGAGAAATGAAATTATTAATTCCGGCTGAAGGCCAAAATTTCACCCAATTGCTGATGTTCGATTAACATTTACCGGTTAACTAGCAATTTAGTAATTTGACCACTTTGTGCAGAAGAAGGTCAATTTAACAAGACAATTCTCGGAGACTATTCCCAATGCTAACTTTCCAGTGAACAAAACCGGACTATCCAAACTTTGAATGTAAAGATTGTAAAATCCTTCGATTTCTTAAGCTTGTGGAACTGCCTGGTTTGCATTTTTGCAGTAATAATGATATTTCAATGCTCCAACCTGTTGCAGCGAATGTTGAAACCTTGATTTTTCAGCTCTCCAGCTGTGCCTAATGACGTGGGCAGGAGAGCCAATTTCTTATCCACTTTTCTCAATCTTGAAATCTGAATAATAATTATGAAATGATGAATGCAAATGAGTCAAGTCTCAAAATGCATTAACGAATCGCCGATTCTGAGATTCAAAAAGAGTGACTACTGCAATCTCAAAGTGATCCAAAATGAAAATTTTGAACATTCTTAGCTTAGTGGAGAATCATAATTATTACAATCATATTATAATAATAATTCAATTTTCATATTAAATTTCAAATATTCTGATAAATTTGATATTCTGTGATTCAAAAAATCATGACTCTTAAAATTTGGAAACTATATACAGGGTGACATCAGCCACCCTACAAATTCTTGGGATGAGAAAAAAAGACAATTTCGATAGTGCAAAAATCAATCAAGCTGGAGAATAATCATCTGGATAGTGAGGAATAGTTTGTTTCTATAAGTTTGGAATTTGCTGCATCCAGCATCGCTGAAAATGCCGTATTCAATGTTGGCTTAATTCTTCCATTCAATATCAGCAGAATTGTTAAATTTGATATCGCCCCGAGTATCGCATTCAATTTAACGACAACGAAAGAATTCTCACGGCTTATAATCGTTACTAAATTTTTTTTTCATCCGACTCCACTGATTCTATTATATATTACCGAATTAAAAAATTCTCAACTCTCTCAATAATGATAGTTTTGAGAATTTTCTTGCTGAATTAAATTCTCCATATTTTGAGAAACTCAAGGATAACTCCTGTATTCTTTTCAGTTCTCAAAAGTGAGCGCAAAGATGGAGAAAGGCGATTAGGTGCGTAGCTTGAAGAGTGGGGACTAGCGATGGTCTTGGAATGGGTTCAGCAGAAACTCTAGGGCTTGTGAATGGAAAATTCAGTATAATATCATTTATCCTTCCATAAAAATAAAATAAGATTCTGAAAAATGGGTCAGAATCTAACAAACGTCAAATATATGTTTTTGTCATTCGGTTTTCTTATTATTTATCATAATTAATATGATAGGTGTCGGCATGGTGGTATGGTAAGCATGACTTTAACCCACGGAGTACACAGGGCTTCGAGGGGTCATCCGGATCCCAAAAATATTTTTTGCCTCAAAATATGATGAAATGGATAGAAATATTCGAAATATTCAGCTCCGACGGTTATAAGGAGTTTTCGTCCAAATGACTACTCTTTAGGAGAGAAGTCCAATTTCGATTAAGTTGGTCACTATCAAAAACTAGTTCATCTGAACCAATGATGATTGTATTCGGAAGTACATTGTTTTACCTACAAAAAACTTCATTGAATAAATTCCGAAAAAATGCATAGTTTTCGAGATATAACACTTAGAAAATGGAGAGGGGTCAATTTGACTCCGTGTATGCTTTGAAATTCTGTTCGGAGGTTTGTATTCCATACTTAGAGATGGGCAATGACGATCATTTTTCAATTGAAGTCATGTGACTGAAAAATGACCGTCTTGTGACGGTCACATGACGTCACAAATTTTTGAATTGAAAATGACGGTCACAACTACATTCATGAGTACCAGGAAATGAAATTTTTTTGTGATGGTAAAATACGCCTATATAGATGTAAAATGATCGTCATTGAGGCCCAGGTGCATAAAGCTCGATTAGCTGACGGAGCTACCGCAGTTACATGTATGGTTAACTTTGGGCAGTTAACTTCGCTCGGTGATAGTTAAAGATGGCTACCCAAATGGCAGCTGGAATCATAACCAATAACTAAATGAAAAATGAGTTTTATCCACCTCCAAATCAATGAAGACGAAATCATTCATCCAGTTATGGTACTGTCGTCGTCAGTCCATAGCCATTTTAATTAAGCTGTTTTCTACCGTTTCAAAGCACGCCGACTTAAATTCTTCCCAATCACGCCAAGTTAACCGACTGAAGCTGATCGCTTAAAATCAACTTCACATGTCACTTAACTAATGCAGCATAGTTAAGTGACTACCGCTAATCGGCGATTAACTTTATGCATCTGGGCCTGAGTCTCCTTCATTTGTGATGGCCACAACTCAATTTATAAACCAGGAAATGAAAATTCTTTGTGAAGGTAAAATACATCTATAGACTGCATACAATTGAGTCAATTCAACTAATTAATCTGTTTGAAACTTTTTCAATTATTTTAGAAAAATATTTGCTAAGGACCAATAGCATCGATATTTGATAGTTCTTACCACTATTTTCCTCTCTGTGTAGAAATATAAAATGATCGTCAATAAACATCTTTTGTTTATGACGATTATAATTTTTTGTCTTTTATGACTATCATTCACTAAAATTTCCTGACCAAACTTTGTGGCGGTCACTAATACTCCGTGACGTGACGTCAGATGACCGTCATACAAGCCTTTTCGGACGCGTCATGTGATACTCGCCGATCCCTAGAAATAGTTCACGCATTTCTTTTTATAAAAAGAAACCAGAACGCAAACAATCAATAAAAGCTGTCATGATTAAAGTGAAGTCCTCATTCCTCATCTGTTACCACTTGAGTCGGTAACAAAGTCTCGTGCTAATACAGGTTTGGTGCATACAAGCCTATGTATAAGACGCGACTTTGATAATTAATTCCTTTAAAACCGATCGGATGAAAAATTTGAAAAAAATTTAGGTGATTCAAAATCATTCTTTTTAATCCCCTTAAAAAAAAATAAAACTTTTTCCTTCATGGTCGTGTTTACCTTCCAAACTCCTTAAGTTTATCTCGAGTTTCGGACGATCAATCGACTTCAAATTTCGAGAGCACTTGTATAATAATGTTCTTAATCAATGTACTAAAATTTCGGATTTTCTTATATCATGCTCATAGAAAATTAAAAAATGCTTACAGAGCATTGATTTGAGCTTACAAAACCTACCGTCCGTTCAATGTACGATCAGTAGTTGATGAGATATCAATGATCAATAACAAATGGGTGATTTCTCATTCAACAACCAATATCACTGTGATAAATTGCCAGGAAACAAAAATTGGTGCCCATAGACGTTTTTGAAGAATAAAAACAAAAAAAAATTCTTCTCTCGCTCTTTTTATTCAATTACCGATATCTCAATAACAGATGACCGTACAGAGAAGAAAAAGAATGAATTGAAGCTGAAAAATCACACTAAACGACCCTGGCATTGGTTAGGCTGATTCCTTTTTTCGAGACCGTGGATCCATTTCGAAAAAAATGTTGTGTAACCTACCACATTATATTATTTTTCCTAATATGTACTCCATTACCTATGTTTATATTGAGATGTACAACGCGTATCTTCGGCGCCATTTACGATTATTAATCCCTTGCCCGTCTGTCCGTCCGCCCGAGGTCTTAATCCATCCCTCCATTACTTGGGTCCTCAAATAAACTGACCCAAGGTCCCAAACACATTTTAATCCATCCCGAAATTTCCCTATCATGAAATTCATTCCCGAACATTCTAAATAAATAACATTAAGGGAAGAACCCAAGAAACTTCTAGAATAAGAGTTTCTCCCAATACCTTCCAACCCTGGGATAAATACCCCTCGATCACCCAAAATTGAGTTAGTAACGAATCTCTGTAACGTAACAACACTACGACGTTATTGTAATTTGAGACAATCACAGTTTACGTGTAATTTCAATTGTTTAAGTTGTGTTAATAAATAATTCAGTACTAAGAAGTGAGTTCTTCATTTTGGTACACAACAAATAGCATTTTTTTTTCTCGGCGTTCATTTCGTTATCCGTGTCATAAACGATATCCACAAAAAATTTTCCTCACGATTTGAAAAATAGAAATTTCGAGATTCAAATTTTTGTATTTTGATTTCGATCCCATAGTTTTTTTGCGAAATTACAGCCTCTTACAAATCACTGAAGAAATGGAACAAAAAATTCTGCTCCTTTAAATGTTTTGATTAGTGTAGCTCAAGAATTGATTATTGTTTTTTAAATCACATCAATTGATGGCAAATGATCACAGCTTTCATGTCAGACCCACTTCAGATAGCAACGATCAGTAGAATGAGAGATATACCCAAAAACGTGAATTTTCCGAAAAATAGACAAGAGTATCCCATCAAATTTTGATAAAACAAAGTAGAAAATTTTAAGAAATAATCATTCTCATATTCACACCAGAAACTTTCTCAGCCTTCTAATAAAAAATCGTAAGGAAAATTGAATCTCCAGCGGATCTATTGCAATGTCCATTTCCACCCTTCCTCCTCTGAAAAATTCAGAAAATTCCAGGAATTTCGTGAAAAATTTCAAATAGTGTGAAATATACCGGATTTCGATGTAATATGTGGACAGAGGAAGGTTTCCGGAGTCAAATTTGAGGAAAATCTAGAGAAAATTTTGAAAAAGAATCAAAAAACCTCACAATTTCATCCCAAAATAGCTCGTGTCAGACTTTATTTTTGAGCTTTTTATTTGAAGGGGTAAAAACAATTCGATTTCAGCACAATTTCTACCTTACCACCAACAATTCAATATGTCGATATTGTAAATTTCTCCTAACCAATATTGAAATATACATTTGCATGCAGATGTCGCAGTTGTCACAAGAAAGTATCAATCCTGTAGCTAACTTCACGCTGTTTAGAGCAAATGTCGAAGAAAAACAACACATTGGTACTCATCATCATGTGAATCGAATTAATCCCGTTATTTTTCAATTTTACTTGTATAAAATTCGTATAAAACGCTGTGTATGTAAGTTAAAAAATAATTTAATCAAATTTGAAATTAAAAGTAATGTTTTTTTTCTCAAGTTCATTATATAAAAGAAAAAAGTCTAACTGCGACACATTCTAAACGTTTTTTTTTTTCTTCGAATTTAACAGAATCTTCTCGACTTTTTTGAAATTTCCACTGACTTTCAATGTCGATACCGGTGTTCCGGGATGCTACCGGTGCCACAGGATCTAGTGGACCTGATCAGGCACCACAGTCAATGACAAAGAGTGCTTTCGAGAGCTTAGGAATTGTCATGGAGAATGGAAAACCGAGATTCAAACTGAATGAGCCAGCATTCTTACCTGGTGATATATCAATGAGAAATAATTACGATCGTGATGATGATGATGAAACTTCGTTTGTGGTTTTGGGACAGAGCTCAATGGACTTCATCAATGCTGTATCATTGGCTGATTATGAACAGATACAGAAAGAAAGTTTGGCAGTTGTAAGTATTAAGAAGGAATTGGAAACAATCAAAATTTTCTGGATAATTTGGTGGTGAAATTACAATTCAGTAGGATGAAAGAAAATCAGGCTGATGCTATTTCCCATAATAATAAAATTAGCAGATATCTGACAATTTTTCTTTTCAACAAATAAATTATGATTATAAAATTCGAAAAAAAATTGTACTTATAGTTTTTTGAACTCTACACATGTGCATATTTTTGATTTTTCTTAGAATTTATTTGTTGAAGAAAAAGTAAAATCAAAGTTTAAAGATGTCTATGATTTCCATCATCATTATTCTTCCTGCTATTTATTTTTGGGGGATATCTTGGGAACAAAGAGAGAAAGCGCAATTTTCGCCAAACTTTTATTGGAAATTTTAAAGAATTCCAAAAGAGACCTCTGCAGAAATTTAACCATCTCCTTCAGTTTCCAAGATATCTCCTGAAATAGACTCATACTGTTTAACCTTTACACTACTGAATTGATTCTAGTCTGATAACGATTTCTATGGAATGTCTCGATTTCTATGGAGGATATAGGAATTTTGATAAGGGGCTTTTCTGTGAAGAAAAATCAGCATTATGGGAGAGGTTATCATAAAAATCTCTCTATCTGCCTTAGTTTTCGAGATATTTTACAAAAACGAAGGAAGATCAGTTTTTAATACAGAAGAAGAAAAACTTGCTGATTTTTCATTAATTATTGTGAAATCTATGTGAGATAGTGAAATTCTGTCATTCCCCTTCTTTTGTAGCTCTGATTTTCCTCTAGAAGAAGATATACTTCTGAAATTTTCCTATTCTCCCTAAATTCTCAAAAATTTATAGAAAACTCATGTCAATTAACGTTAAATTATTTTGTCATCTGATGTTTAAATCAGTTCTCCTGTAGAGCAAATTAAGAGCATCAAATAGAGACTATCCGATAATTTTTCCTATCTTCCTAATATCTCAAAATATTCAAGAGAAACTACTGCAAAAGTATAAAGGAACTCCTCATTGTATAATTGAATTTCCAAATTTCCGTTTCTTCTTATTTAAACATTCATTAATCATTCCAGGACTACACATCAATAGTTTCTGCCCTCAGCCACGAGGAAGTGGAGAAAAAAGTTATTGAATTGCTTCAAGAAAACAAAAAATTAAAAGATACTCTCTCCCAGAATAACAGCACAATGAAAAATCATTTTATGACACTATCAACCTATCAACAAGAATTGAGCAAAGTTCATAATAATCATAAGAAAAAATTTGCTGAAACACGTGAAGAGATAATAAGATTAAGAAAAGAAAATGAACAGTTAAGGATTAAAGTGGCGATGGAGGATGCAATGATCAGTTCAAGATTCTCAGGAGAAATGGTAAAGAAACTATTCAATTAATTCAGGAAAATTGTCTTTTCCATGCTAAAGCTGATAAATCATCCAAAATCCTTTCTTTTCCAGTGAAAAGAGGGAAAAAATTTTGATAAGAAATATTCATAATATGATTCCCTTCCTTCCAATACTTTCCAACATATTGAGAAAAGAAAACAAAAACAAAGTTTTGGCTAATTTCCATTTTTTTCCATTGTCTCCAAGAGTATGATCGAAAACCGAGTGCATTATACCATTTCTCAACGGACTTTTTCCAATAAATGAATCGATAATCCATTACCTTCACCCTTATTACTTCCCAGAAAATCATTTCCTCTAAAGGAAGATGAAAATGAAATTGGCACACATTTGACAATTTTTTGGATTTATTCCAACAAATAAATTAGTACAGAAAAATAATTTAAAAAATTTAGCTCTTATGGTTTTCTTTCAATTTTCTACATGTTTATATTTTTCATTCTTGAAAATAATTTATTTGTCAAGAAACCTTTGAGTAGTCTGCAAAATTCCCTAATGAAAAGGTGTCTTGATAAATTCTCCCAAGTTCAACCGTTTCCGAGATATTACCAGAACTAATGACCTCCAAATTTCCCACTTCTTTTTTTTCTTCCCTGAAACATTCACCAACCATCAATAACCTTGATTAATGTTACAGATTGGTGAATCAATGCTTCAAAAACATCCGACACTAGTTGCCCACTCATTACAGGAACCTCTAAAGCCAGTGGAATCGCCTGCAGCCAGTATTACCCCCCAGAGCTCCTTAAAATCCGAGTCAATGAATTCAGTTACTCAAGATGTCAGTTCAATTGCTGATCCTTCAAGTAAACTTATGGTGGAAAAAAATCAGCTAGCTCGTCAGCTACATTACCAGGAGGAGATCATATATTCATTGAAAGAGCAGATTCGTGCACTAACCGAGAATTCCTGTGTCCCACTAAAATTCAATCTTGGAACCGAAGTGAATGATGAAGAGAATCACAAAAAATTCCTTGAAAATTTCACACATTACAGTGACAAACTGTCAACAGTTGCCAAATGTTATGCAGTTCAAACAAATCGTTTTACTACAATACAGGATTGTTTGAAGCGTTGCATCGACACATTGGATTATTATGAGCACATTGAACCGTCTGATCTATCGATTGACACTCGAATAATGCACAAAAAAATCATTGACGAGTGTCGTCATCAGTTGATCGAGGAGCAGTTGATGAATATTAAAGGAAAGCAGAGTTTGATAAAAGCACAAAATCATTTTTCGATAATTTTCTCAGATTACAATTCGGCACTCCATGAGTTGGAAATACTGAGGGAGGAAAATTCGAAGCCAGTTGAGCGGAAACCATCGATGGATATGGGAAAGTTGGACGTTTTGAGGGAGAAGAAGCAGTTAGATGAGGCTAAGGCATCCTTTGAGGCAGAGAAGAAAGCGTTTGAAGTAGAGAAAGAGAGTTTGAGTGGTGAGAAGGCCTCGCTTAATTCACAAAGCTTGCTGTATGAGGCACAGATGAAGAGCTTGAAAGATGCTGCTAAAGTTTATGAGAAGAGACATGATGAGATGCTAGCAGAATTGACGAAGTTGAAGGAGGATGTTCGGAATAAGGATATCGAGCTGGAGGGGATACGTGCTCGTCTGGCTTTAGCAAAGGAGGATGTGAGTAGAAAAATGAATAAATAAGTAGTTTCCTCGTTCTTTGCTGAAATTCCGTAAAGAACTGCTTTTTTAGAGGAAAATTGGAAGACTAATCGAATTAATTGTAAATTAATTCATGAATTTCCTCAGAATATTCTGTTATAAGTGGGAAATGAAGAAAATTTTCCTGGTAATTCTCTTGGTTGCTCCAATTTTCCTACAAAAAAGCTAATAACAAAAAAGAGTTGTAATCCATTTTTACGTAGTATCTCGATTGTAGCTATAATTCTGCTCTACAAAAAAAAAGTCTCCACTAAAATTTCTTTATCTCCGTTAATTTCCAAGATATTCCATAAGAATCCAATATTGAGCTATCTCATCAAAAAAATTTACTCCTTACAGAAGGATGAAAACGAACTATTGAAGATGCAAGTAACACTCTTTGAATCTGACTACAAAGAGGAAAAAGAGGCAAGACAGAAATTGATAAACGAACGTGAACATCTGACCGATACATTGGGTAAACTTCGTGATTACAATCAACGATTGTTGGTAAAGATAAATGGTCCGAATCCGGCAACATCAGTTAGTGGACGTCATCATCAGGAAATGTCACCGGATGGAATACCGATTGATGCATTTTGCAATACTTGCGGACTCTACAAAATGCCTGGACAGTGGCATGGTCTAGGATATTGTCAGCCGGTCGATTAAGAATGATAGCAATGAATTTACGTGAAGAGAACATGACAATGGAGATGGGATGCGAAGAGGAGAAAGTGATGTCTATTTTTTATTAGAGTTGATGTATTTTTGTGAAAGGATGGAAATATATAGTTTTATTCTTACTTTTTAGCACTGTAATTAGTGTAATTAGCTGTCATGAGAGGTTCAGCGTTGATGAATCTAAGCATAATAAAGTCAAATTTTAATCATTCGTTATGAGTCATGATTGTAGGTTAGGTTTATTGTTTTGATTGTGGGTAAATATGGAGATGACGGAGTCAACGTTTTATTGATTTGAAAGAAATAATTGGGGGAATTCAAGTTTGAGTTGATGATGGGGAGGAAGTACAACAGTGGATTAACCAAATTTCTCTTGCAATTGAATTATTGAATTATAATTTTCTATTTTTAGTTGTCAATTTGGAAAGAAATTATTTAGGAAATTGATACTTCGATTTTTACATACTGATCTGCAAAATGTTTCATGGAGAAGGAATATGAACACATTTGTTCCAATCTTCTCTGAAAAATAATAATTCAATAGTTCATTCTTTTGTTCGATTTTCGAATTATTAGTGACTATAATTTTTTATAATACAAACTCTTTTATCAGTGAATATAAAATTATTCACAATATCAGTATATCAATAACTTGCGAAAAGGAGAAATTAGATTTTAGTACGTTGAGAAATATGTGGTGGCCCTGAAAAGGGCCGATTGTTTTTTGTCCAAATGAGAATGCGTTGTTTAACCTCCAAATCCGTAAAGGGTGCGTCCCTGACGCTTGAGTGCGTAGACAACGTCCATAGCTGTTACAGTCTTTCTTTTGGCGTGCTCAGTGTAGGTGACGGCATCACGGATGACGTTTTCAAGAAACACTTTGAGAACACCACGAGTCTCTTCGTAGATCAGACCTGAGATACGTTTGACACCACCACGACGAGCCAGACGACGAATTGCAGGCTTGGTGATACCCTGGATGTTATCACGAAGAACTTTACGATGGCGCTTAGCTCCTCCTTTTCCCAATCCCTTTCCTCCCTTACCACGACCAGTCATATTGAATGGATATTTGAAATTCAAACACTACTTCAAACGAGCCCAGAGCCCAATGATGCTCAATCCACGCAGTCTGCACCTTTTTATAGGAATATTTTGTGGCTTCTCCCCACCCTTCAGAGATCCTCCAATGAAAAACCTGCGATGACTCATCCCTACTCCGAATGTTTCAACCAATCAGAGTAGATGGCGTGAGTATATAAGGGCACTAAAATAGTGTTTTGGATATCCACCGCTTCTGTAGAAGACTTGGACTCTAACGTCATGGCTCGTACTAAGCAAACAGCTCGTAAATCGACAGGAGGAAAGGCTCCTCGTAAACAACTAGCCACCAAAGCTGCTCGCAAGAGTGCGCCAGCTACTGGAGGAGTTAAGAAGCCTCATCGTTACAGGCCTGGAACAGTGGCTCTTCGTGAGATTCGTCGTTACCAGAAGAGCACTGAACTTCTCATCCGTAAATTGCCTTTCCAACGACTCGTACGTGAAATTGCGCAAGACTTCAAGACTGACTTGAGATTCCAAAGTTCAGCTGTTATGGCACTTCAGGAAGCCAGTGAAGCCTATCTCGTTGGGCTTTTTGAGGACACCAATCTCTGTGCCATCCATGCCAAGAGAGTTACCATTATGCCAAAAGACATTCAATTGGCTCGTCGTATTCGTGGAGAAAGAGCATAAGTCTGATGAGCTTGCAAATTAAACAATCGGCCCTTTTCAGGGCCATAAATCAATTCAACTTAGCAAAACTAATTTCCAACCGAGAATCATTACTACGATCCAGAAGTTCCATGTCTATAATGTCTGCTAAAGTTGAAAAGCGATCGAAATGAATGAATATTATGGATTAAAACTGTCTTGTATATAAATGTTCGTTTCAAATTTGACTAATTAATATTGACGTGAATAATTGGCCTTGCGGTCATTAATTGTAAAAACTCAATTAATAAGAAGTTGAATTCTTATTGTCAACATTTCAGCTCATTCAACATGTGCCCTCACCAGGACATTAAAACTCATCAATTCTTTCTGCGAAGTGGAGACTAAATCATGAAATTATGAGTAAATATTGAACTAATTTGATATTAATTAATACTTTTGAAACTTTTGACTAATTAAATTTTCAAGTAATTGTCAATCCAGTAGTTGATCGAGTGTTTTGATTCGGATATCTTATTCACAATTTCAATATTAATAATGAATAAATGATTTAATCTACGTATATTTATATACTATAAGCAGTCATCTTTTATGTCGCTGTTCTTTCTTGAATTGGAAATATTTTTAATTTCTTCAACTCCACATAATTAATGACGTGATTTCGCTTTATTTGAAATTTTCATGATCGATTCAGTTACTCTGACAATTCAGATATAATAATTAGAACAAATTGACTAAACATGGGAATAAAATGACGAAAAAACTAATAAGGCAATGCCAGAATTAATCTTTGCGTGCAGTAGGTTTTCAAAATTCTATCATCTAATTTATTCCACAATGATTCAAAAGAAATGTAAATATGTATATTGTAACAGAAATTTTGTAAGTCAAAAATTTGGTAAATCATTACTTATGTAAGGATAATAGTGTTTCGTATTATTGACCAACGTTTCAAGAATTTGTGGCCCTGAAAAGGGCCGTTTGTTGTTCTGTGATAAAATTTCCGTTTACTTTGAGCTTGTATACTTGGTGACAGCTTTAGTGCCTTCACTGACAGCGTGTTTAGCCAATTCTCCAGGCAAAAGCAGACGAACTGCAGTCTGAATCTCCCGAGAAGTAATGGTTGAACGTTTGTTGTAGTGCGCCAGTCTAGATGACTCAGCAGCGATACGTTCGAAAATATCATTGACAAATGAATTCATGATGCTCATGGCCTTGCTAGAGACTCCAGTGTCCGGATGGACTTGTTTCAAGACTTTGTAGATGTAGATAGCGTAGCTCTCCTTCCTCTTGCGCTTCTTCTTTTTGTCAGTTTTGGTAATATTTTTTTGAGCTTTACCAGCTTTCTTGACAGCTTTTCCACTTGCTTTGGGTGGCATGATGAAGTCGAGTAGTACAACGATGCGTAGACTATAGAAGTCGGAGTCGAAGTGTTGAGCGCAGAAAAACTCTGTATTATATAAAGCCAGACGCTTGTGGCGCCGAACCAATTAGATGAGTCATGCATGCGGCGTCTGAGTGGCGCCCTCTAATTGCATCGGCGCCACAGCTGTCTGAGGCTATATAATGTGCTCCCGACTTTCTCAAGTGCCAATTCGCTCCGAGCATTTGAGTTAGTAACGTAAACTACAATATCATTCAAACATGTCTGGACGTGGCAAAGGTGGAAAAGTCAAGGCTAAGTCCAAGACTCGTTCTAATAGAGCTGGACTTCAATTCCCAGTTGGACGTATTCATCGTCTCCTTCGCAAGGGAAATTATGCTGAACGTGTTGGTGCAGGAGCACCAGTTTACTTGGCTGCTGTGATGGAGTATCTGGCTGCTGAAGTACTCGAGTTGGCTGGCAATGCTGCTCGTGACAACAAGAAGACTAGAATTATCCCAAGACATCTTCAATTGGCCATTCGTAATGACGAAGAATTGAACAAACTGCTGTCTGGTGTTACCATCGCTCAAGGTGGTGTACTTCCAAACATCCAAGCGGTTCTACTTCCGAAGAAAACCGAAAAAAGCAGTTCCTAAATCATTTGAGAATAAACCAATCGGCCCTTTTCAGGGCCACCAAATTTTTCTAACGTAAAAGTTAATTTTTCGCACTATTACAAAATATTTATTATAACAATGGTTAACCTCGAATAAATGATAATATTAATCAAGCAAATTAGCTGAAGGTTATATTCCTATAAAAAAACCATCAGCTGTTACAGATTTTTATTCGTGTAAAAAAATATTCAAAGCAGTCACTACCCAATGGTTTTGTATGGTTTTTATTTACGTGAAGTAGACATTCGGAGTTTGAAAAATTGCGATACACTTTTGAAATTTTTTATAACACCTTCATCAGAAACGCTTTATAAAAACAGTTCTATAAGTTATTCACACTCCTTTCATCTATTATTTAATTATTATTCTCAGCCTTGATTGGTGTCTAACGTTTCATAATATATAACTAAACTGAATCCGTTACAATATTTTTTTCTGTCTAATGAAAAAATTGTAATAGCGAATACGAATTGAACATTTCACATGAGATATTTCATAGATTGGAATTAATATAAGATCACTTTTACAACAAAAATTCGACGAATTTTCATTATTCAAAGTTTAATTGCAAGTAAAACCAGACTCATTCAAAACTCACATGTAGCTCATTTTGGAGATACTTGTAATGGTTCGTGGAATAGATCATGAGATTTTTCGTCTAATACAGAAAACTTCCTATGAAAAGAGGATTCCTGATATTTCTCTTTGAATCTACTCAATTGCGATATATTGGCAGAGGAAACTCCGGTTGATTTTGCTCATCATTCCAAAACAGATTACGATGGAGTACCTTCTTTACCAACTGCCTTTATCTGTCGATGAAGTTGCTTTCCTTATGAGGGTAATTTGAATGATAGAAATAATTTTGATATACCATGAAACTTTCAAGTACATACCAACATAGAAATAATTATTATTTCATCTAAATGTGATTACAGCATCTATTTATATTCCTCAGAAAAAGACTAAACTTTGGAAATTTTTTTTGAGGATCTGAGTTAAGGGATACGGGTTTATTTCCTCATGAGTAATTGAACATATTTCGATATAAAAACAAGTGGATAATAGTATTGCTTTCTACCTGATGTAGCTTTTTTTGCTAATACTTTAGCAATGTGCTTCCGAATGGAAGTTATTCATTCAATTTGTCAACAATTATCGTGTAATTCTTAATGGATGTTTCCATCTGATTTCTCAGGTATTCTGCAATTGTCCTTTTCGTATTCATCCATTTTTTTACTAATCGATAATCAGATGTTATTCGAATTGGTTGAAGTTATTCGTTTCTTCCTGCTCTCTATTTTCAGAGATCATTTGTTTATGACGATTCGTTTATTACAACAGTGACTTTTCATTGATACCCAGATGATATCATATATCATTACTCAAGTATTATAATATACTAGCGATAGATAAATTTGGCTTATGAATCCGTCATCTATTCAAAGTATAGAACTCAATAGTGGCTGAAAACAGGAGTTTCTCAGGTGGATGTATTTCATGCATTCTTTTCTAATCCAGTGATCTGGCAGAACTATTAGTGATTTCAATCAATATAACATTTCATTCTCTATTCACTCAGAGCCTCAATATAGCCTCAAAAGCACTGACACAACTTTTTCGAAACCTTCATCAAAATATCAAATTTTGTAAATTTCACTAAAACAGCGATAACTCGAGAACTATTCATGCAAATGAGCTCAAAATTGACAGGCATCTAACTGATACAACTCTCGAGATAATATATGAGTATAAATAACATCAGTTGAATAGTTTCCAAAAATTCCATCCAAAACTGATTTTTGAAAAATGGACATATCTCAAAAAGTACCGATCGGATTCTCTTCAAATAAAGCTTAGAAAAAAGAGTTCATCAAGAGAAAGTTCCCCACAAAATATGAAATTTTTCTATAAAACCGTTTTGCTGCAGTTGAGACTTTTATGCACATACAGACACACACACATACACACACACACACACACAGACATGCGCTAAAAATATAATTTTCTTTCTTTTCAGATCATTTTAAGTATCTTCTATTAAAAAAATTACAATCGAAAATTTTCATGATTACATAGCTTCCATTCGGAAGCAAAAATGTGTAAAAAAGATTTTTTCATTAGATTTTTCAAATGAAATGGCGGCGATACCGTCAGTCTTCAAGAACGTCTTTTTTTCGATACCTCTACCCGCGGACTCGTAGCGTGAAAATTAGAGGAGCTAGAGCAAAAAAAATTGTTTTTGTGCCTAGGCAGCGAAACACGACATTTCTAACCTTGCTTCGCTCGGTTAAAAGCGGCGTTTTTCACTCCCTTCGGTACAAAAAATGTTATACGTACCATAGAAATAAAGAAATCAACTGCGACAAAAAATTGGCCTTACTTCCTAAGTACGTAATCTACTATTCCTGAAAGCACATATAATTTACTAGTGAAACACATAGTATTTCCTTTTTGAATCAATTTTTGAAAAATCAGCAAAGGTTTGAAAAAAAAATCTCATTTTTAACGAAAATTTTTTGAGGAAATCATTTTCATAAAAAAAGTTTAAGTTCAATCGAGAAGCGGCTATGTAGCTCACTAGATGATGTGATTTTGTAGTTACAGTAAAAATTCGGTGCAGTCCATCGAACGGTTTTCGAAGAGTGAGTCTGCCCGAGTTGAAAAAAGTGATCTCGTGAAAAACGCGTTTAGAGTTTACGAGTAATTGAATCTGTGAAAATCGCGTTTTATCTCTAATCTGCTATGCCTGCAATGTACATTTGGACATCTAAGTTGATACTCTGTTCCTGGATGATTCCAACTCCCATCGAGTCTCTTTGCGGCATCGGTATTGAAACTGAGCGGAATCGGTCCAATAGTTTATTAGATATTAGCATAGAAACATTCGAAAAAGCAAGCTATATCTTCAAAACTATTCAATTGATTATATTTGGGACGAACTTAACCCTCTGAGGCCTATTCTGATTCCCATTCCTCGCACAGATCGATAACGGTAGATGTAAGATTGAAAAATCCATTCGGAAGCTTTCTGCCAATCACATTGGTAGAATATTAAATGTACGATGTCCAAATTACGCTTCAGTAGTGGGGCTCCTGCTTGTTTGTATACATGTCATTTTTGTTACAATGTATGTGTGTATTTACATATAGGTCGTTCCATGTCAAATCGACCAATAATTGGAATCGACCCCTTTTGATTTAGGTGAAATTTGTTCAGAAGTTTTGATTTATCATATAATGAAGTTCTGCCAAAGGAAAAAAATTGAAAAAAATTTTTTCCAAAGTTATGCAGCTTCCAAAATTTCACTATTTGTCCAGTTTTTAAACGTATGTTTCAAAGATTTCGAAAACTATTATAATTACACTGATGATCTGAGGTAGGCTTTTAAGGGGACACATGAGACTTCGAAAAAAAATTTTTTTTGAAAATTTCTCTCAAAAAATAGCTTTTTTGCAGAATTTTGAAATTTTAAAAATCGTAAAAATGAAAGTCCGCCTATAAATTTCTTGCTCTAATTTTTTTCTAGAGGACCTCTCACTAATCTTAAAAGATCTTGAAATTTTTGAGATGGGGTTTTGTTCTTTTCGAAAGATATAAAGTTTCGAATTAAAAGAAAAAAAAAAATTTTCTTCGAGACCCACTAAAGAAAACAATGATAGATTCACTCGTTATTTTCAATTTTAAGGCACAGAAATTTATTCATCTATCATTGTTTTATTCAGTGGGTCCCGAAGAAATTTTTTTTTTTAATTCGCTATTTTATATCTTTCGGAAGGAACAATACCCCATCTCAAAAATTTCAGGATCTTTTAAGATTAGTTAGAGGTACTCTAGAAAAAAATTAGAGCAAAAAATTTAATGGCGGACTTTCATTTTTACGATTTTTAAAATGTCAAAATTCTGTAAAAAAAAGGATTTTTTGAGAAAAAAATTCAAAAATTTTTTTTTTGGTTGCCTCAAGTATGCCCTTAAAAGTCCAGCTCAGATCATTAGTGTAATTATAATAGTTTTCAAAACCTTTGAAACATAAGTGTAAAAAACAGGACAAATAGTGAAATATTGAAAGTTGCATAACTTTTGAAAAAAAAAAATTTAATTTTTTTCCTTTGGCAGAACTTCATTATATGATAAAAGAAAACTTCTGACCAAATTTTACCTAAATCAAAAGGGGTCGATTCCAACTATTGATCGATTTGACATGGAATGACCCATATGGGATATATTTTCCTTGTCTATTTTTTTTTGGTCTATTTTTTCCGGTCTGTTTTTTCCATGGGCTATTTTTCGTAGATTCGGTGAGCGACGTTGCCGATAACACGCTGAATGCGCTCAAGCAGCGTATACAGGATTCGGCACCGTTGGAGCCAAAATAACACGGTGATGAATCCCTCATCACACGACCAGAATCGTTAGGTCGCTCATGTTGACCGGTCTAGGGTTAATACATACAGAGTATGTTAACCGGATGAGTTATTGTGTTCTCTTATGGTTACTGCGAAATACAAAATGTTCCTCAATTAACAGATAATTCTTGTCTATGTAGTGTATCATTCGATTATTAATGATTATCTCAAAAAGCTTGCTTCGGGTGGGAAGCAAACCAATAGGCTTGTAATTTTGCGAGAAAAGCTTGTCTTCACCAGAATTATGAAGCACCAATTTTTTTTATGTTTACTCTTGTGAAGAGAAATGACACAGTAGGATACGAGCCTTAAATATGGACATTGGTTGTATTATTATTTTTCTGTGCAGATTTTTTTTACCAGAGCTAAAATAAAATCCGTCAAGAAGCATCATAGCACCGCTAGAACATCAATCAACCAGCACTCGGATAACCTTCAACCCCGTTGACCCACAACAAATGATTCACGCAAACATTGCCTACGTACATTGTCAACAACTAATAATCGGAATCATTTCCATGTAGTAATTAATTAAATAAATATCATGGGAGATTGGAAGGCACCTTCCAATCTCCCATGATATTTATTCAATTGTCATCAACAATGAACATTTTTTTGATATCTGTACTAATGATAGGAAGATATGAATATTTCTTTAATTTACTCAATTAGGCACGAATTGAAATGACGAGGACCGAATACAACGTGCCCACTCAATGTCTGAATTCCTCAACATCTGGATCTACAAAACTGTCAGACCTCGGAAAAGTCATAATAATTCATTGATGTGTTTATCACGTGCTGACGATCTAATGCATTCGATACTGTTTGTCATGCATCCACTCATCCATTTCTACGACGCCTTGCAATACATTTTGAAGAAAAAAAACATGCTTTCCTGTTTTTTTTAAGTCCGCCCTTTTGTCAATTACGGATAAAAATAAAATATCCTAGTTCAGGTGATAGCAGTAAGGGGCCGTCCATAAATTGCGTCACATGTTGAGGAGGGGGGGGGGGGGGGTCTCAAATTTGTGACAAAATGTGACAGAGAGTGCGGGGGGGTCTTGAAGATTGTGATGTCACAGAAGTCAAAAGTAAAAAATTGGGAAATTTTTTAATATATTTTTTTAAATTCTAGGTTATTTCAAATTAATGATGTATTGTTAGTTTACCACCATAATATTATTGAATGATATTGAATAAAGTCTCAAAGATGTTACTAAAAATAAAGTGAAACTTGAAGCCTATCAAATTGCTCAAACTAAGATTAATTTATGCAAAAAAATCCTACAATGATTGAGTCTGGGGTATAAAAAGGGTTTCGCGACGTCACAATGCGGATGGGGGGGGGGGGGGGTCAATGAAAATGTGACAGAATGTGATAGGGGGTAGGGGGGGGGGGGGTCTAAAAATCTGGAATTTCGTGTGACGTACTTTATGGATAGCCCCTTAATAGCGGTAAGCCTACTTAAAAATAATCATTTTTTATTTTCTGTTTCTATTGGAAATGGGTGAGATGAATAAGTTTTTAACACAGTAAATTAACTTTAATATCCAAGACTTTATTCAATTGCACGAGGACGGACCGTCAATGTATCGGTGAACTCGACACGAGGAACTAACAATTCGTCACCAAAACCCAATAAGTATCGATATCAAGAGACAAAGAGCCCTCAGTTCTGTCTCCCTATGAAATTATTGTTTATGTTTATGTTTGCCCTTCTGACTCTCACTACGTCGATTTACTTTTGAGCTCATAATCTTAATTTAAATGAACAATAATTCTCAGTAACGAAATTAAGTAATAATCCCATAATTTCAGATCACTACAACAGCCTCTAGATGTACCCCGCCAACCTTGGTTTTTTTTTTTTAAGGCTCCACTTTGACTGTAAAATTAATAACTAATTATTGGAAAATTGAATTGAACATTTTTTTTGTATGGTTTCTAACTCATAAGATTCATAAAAAATTCGTAAAAATTCTTCAAAAAAACGTACTTTACATAGCGGTTGTACCCTAATGGAAAATACAAAATTATTCGAAATCTGTAAAAAAATTATTGAAGAAACGAAATTCGGGAAAGAAAACTTCTTAGCAAAAATTTAGTCTTTTAAGAAAGGGCATATCTCCCTTCATATTTCTTCCAAATAAGAAATTTGCATACGTTCTCAAGGATTTATGAATCAGAAAAAATGATTAAAGTCCAAGTCAAAAAATTTATTCTCGGTCCTGTACTAACATTATAATTATAGTCACATATTAGCTGGCATTATGCAATCTCAATAATTGTTATTTATAAATTCACTACAATTCACTACACAATACGCGATGAGAAAATTATCGGAGATAATGTTCTGTAACAAATATATCTACTTCATAATTTACTTTGAAAATTAAAATTTCCGATTTTGAAAATTAAGATTCTCACAATGTCTATTCATCAGCACACTTTTCACAGTAGTCCTTCAAATCTGTACATGAACAGGCCCCATTGCAGCATTGATCAGCGATTCCAGTTTCCCTTCGAAGTCTTTTAGATAATTTTGAACCTTGGCACTGATAGCAGACTTCTTCTAATGCTTTTGCCAATTTTCTGCCGCACAATGGCATTTCCTTCTCCAATGAGCACCATGAATACCCGTATGATTGTGTTACGAGCACCATGACCAGGAGAATCGAAGAAAAAATTTGCAAACAATGCATTTTTTCGATGTGGTGAGTTTTAAACTGAGGTCCTATCTTCTTGTTCCGTCAATTGACTACTCGACTTCTATTCTGAGTGAATGAAAGACCAACGCCTCTATTTAAATCAAACCATACATTTATGTCTACGGCAAATATGATAACACGCATAGAGACACAAACGTAGATAACGCCTTCTTCATTGCAGTTGTTCTAGCTACGATTTTTCCCTGGAAATATGTGGGAGAAGCCACGATAGAATACGTTACTATGAGCAAAAATTACTAAACCCGGAGTTTTCAGAGGAAATCTGAGAAAAATTGAGAAGATATTCGTGAATGTCTACACTGTTGGTGAATTTTTTCAAATTTTTTTGAGGAGGCCTTCACTTGAAAATGGAATTCTGGTTTATTTACTCCTGACTTATTTTATTATAATATACTAGAGGAAAGTGGGGTGAAATTGGTATTTTCATGAAATAATTTGAGGAGGAACTTCCGCAGCTCAGAAAAAACAAGGAAATGTGCCAGAGTCCTGAAAATTTCTAAATAAGTTCACTGGGTGTTTAAAAATATGTACTAATTTTTTGGAATTGAGTGACCGTAGAATAAGGGAGGAAATAAATATCAAAGTTGAACTTTTTACATGAGGTCATATGGGTGATGGGTAATTGTAGCACAATTACGTTATTACCGACTGGTCGGATTGTAGTATTTTCACGAAATTGACCGACCGCCTATATAGCCCTATATAAAAAGTTCAACTTTGATATTTATTTTCTCCCAATGACCCAGTGAACTTATTTATAAATTTTCAGGACTCTGGCACATTTCCTTTGTTTTGGGTCACTAACTGCCGTTCCTCCTTAAGATGAAAATTTTAAGTATAGAAAACGTGAGAGAAGTGACTCAAATAGTTTCACATTTTGAAGCTGTGACTGGTGAACGCATGAATGTTGATCCATAAGAGTTCATGTTAAATAGAAAAAGTTGCCAATCAATTGCTCAGAATTGGTAGAATGAATTTCTTTGAAATTTCACAGCTGATCCTAAAATTGATCTGAAAATATCTGCGAATTTGTACATGATCAATTTTGCATGTCAATTTTAACTGATGTTCCCCATTAAATTTTCGACTTTAAACTTTTATCGCGAGATCTTAGTTTTGACCTGATAGCCCAGGCGTCAGAGGTTTCTTCGCTAAAAAAATTCCTAGAGAAGGTTTTATGGTTTCTATCGTTACTTTGATGTGTAATGAACCAATTTCCAAAAATGTACAAAGAAATTCCGTCGGGAACATTCATTTAAATAAATGAAACGGAAAATTTTCATGTTTTTTTCAATTTTTTCCAAATATCTCTAAAAATATGGACTAAATCGAAAAAAGCATCGAGTCCGAAAAGTTTCCTCATGAAATTTTCCATAAAAAAGGTGCAATGATTTATTTCGAATCAGATGATAGTTTTGGAGATGCGGCTGTGCGAAGCTAGCCCATGGTGTTAAAGCTCGTGCGTGACGTCAAGAATGTAGAATAACGTTTTAACCAGTTGCAGTAGCATGGTTTGAAATGACTTCTCAATTATATTTATTGAAGAAACCATTTATTTAACTGAGAAACATATCGGAGTTCGAAAATAAAAAAATGAACAATTCTTTGCTTCCCTGAATTTCTAATTGCTATAATGATATCGAGTGATTTTGAGGAGGAACTGCCGCTTGCAGAATTAGAGGGAGTAATTGAATAATCTTTCGGTTGATCGAAATTCTTCTATGTGAGCTTTCTTTCTCATTCGCTTATTTTCCGTCGTTCCCGTTGGGGTTGGTCCCCAAGTCCAAGGTGCATCGACATTTCTGGTTCTTCACTTTCCTGACTGTTCTCAATTTCTTCAAGGCCTTCAGCTTCTCCCAATTCTTCGCCCTCCTCATTCGACATTAAAAAGCTCAGGAACTTTTCCGAATTCATGTCAATGCTTTCATCTCCATCTTCTTTGATCTCTATTTCGACCACCTTGGCATTGGAACAAGTTCGGCCCTCACAATTGGTTCATATAATTGAACAGTTTAGTCCATATCTACGACAACCGCAGTTTCCCTTGCATCCACCTCTGCAGCTGCAATTGATCATCCTCAGCAATGCTGCTGGTGCAGCTTCCTTCTCAGTAGCGACTGGGGAAGTGGAGAACCAGGAATATCAATGCAGCTTGAACTTGGGGACCAGCCCCAACGGTAAAGACGGAGAACGAGCGAATAAGAAAAAAGCTCACGTAGCTAAATCTTGATCAGCGAAAAGGTTGTTCAATTACTCCCTCTAATTCTGCGATCGAAAAATGAACAATCTTTTTGAGGAGGAATTCCTGATTGCAGAATTAGAGGAAGGAATTGAACAATCTCTTGGTTGATCAGAATTCTGCTATGTTAGCTATACAATTGACCAAGAATCTCGAGAAATCTCTCGAGATAGCGAAAAACTCTGGAGATATCGGAAAACTCTAGAATAGTGAAATTTCCAGATGTCTGGTTTTATCTCAAATTTTGAAATTCTTGAGAAATCTTGATTTTTTCTATGCGATATATCATATTATATGCATATTATCTCATTTTCATTATTCTATTTTCGAACTTCGATTTGTTTTTTGGTTAAATAAACAGCTTTTTCAATCAATATCGCTGAGGAATGATTTCAAACCTTTCTACTCCAACTGGTTGAAACGTTATTCTACGTTATTGACGTCACGCATGAGCTCCAACACGGTGGGCCAGCTTCGCAAGGTCGCATCTTCAAAACTATCATCTGATTCGAAATAAATGATTGAACCATCCAGTGAATACTATGGCAACAATATCCAAAAAAATAAAAATAGATCTGTTGTTTCTACCTCCGCAAATTTCGAAGGTACGATTCTTTTTTTCATTGATGAATCGGAGTCTCACATTTCAGATAGTGATGATATTGATAACATTAGTTTGACGAATTATGAAAAGTGGAATATTCTATTATAGTATTATTTAAATATTTATGAGATCGATAAAAATTATAAAGTTTTGAAAATAAACATTATGAAGTGTTCAACATAAAAATGAGTAGTATTCAGTATTGAAAATTCAAACAAATATTGTTGAATGTTTATTTCTTCAATAATCTAATTTCATAATCTGTTTTATTTTTACCATAAGAGATTTTTGAATCGAATTTCCCGCCATATGTTAACCAAATGAGATGATCTCAATTCAAAATACAATTTTTTCTATTATTTTTGTTAAGAGAATCATTAACTGTTCCCAGGATTCATTGCATAAATAATTATAGTTATATTCATACTGTATTTGGAAGAACCGAGAGTTCAATGAAGATTGAAAATAATTTTCACATGTACAATAATTTTACCAAAAGTACAATAATTTTACAGCCCAGGTACAATAATCCCTCTCCACTCATCTGCCAACACTGATTGGCTCAGGAGAATTCCCATATATAGCTGTATCGACAATTCTCCTCACATTTTTCTCGGATAATTTTCCGACTATTTTGCTGATAACTCTGATGTGTGATATTTTTATGATATCTCAGGTGCAGCAATATTGTCCGCTAATTTGTCGACAATTCTGCAGCAACACTTCGGATCTCATGTCAACAACTGTTCGACAATATGCCGGCAATTTGTTTTACGGGTTCTTTCTCGTTGATATATGAGCATTCGTGAGGAAGGATGTTTGGAAAATTCGCAAAAGTTTTACACTTCACCTTAGGAGTGTTGATTTCATATAATCCATTGTCCTTTATAATCGATAATTCAGTCTTTCTACATACGTTCTCCAATGGAAATCCGATTTTTGAGTTTTGATATTAAAAGAAATACTCATTATTTTGTTCGTCAAAAGCACAATTTTCATCATTTAAAATTGATTGTTATTCTTAGCGATAATATTGGATAGAAAATCCATTGAAATCTTTACCTTCAACATTCATTTTCAGTTATTGGTCATTTTAGCCCCAGATACTCAAGATAAATATTGATTTCTATCGAATATCAATACTTATCTCCATTGCTGTTAATAATTACATTGAATATATTGATTCATAAAAAGTTTGCATAATAAACAATATACTCGATCTATACATCAGATGATACATAAAAAAATTTGGAAACTCATATTTTCATTTCTTTGGTTATTATTGAGGAAAAATGTTATTAATCAATAAGCTACGACGATTTCAAAAATTCAGTTAGATAATATAATGTCAAATTCTATACATCAATCTGCATGAAATCGATACAGAACTCATTCTAAATTTTGAGGAAATGAAAAAATTTTAATTGTGAAAAATTCCTCATATCTCAAAAAATTATCATTTAATATTGTCCAGTAGCAATCCCAGGCAGCAGATTAGGAGACAAATTTGAAGTTTCTATCTCAATTGTTCTGGTTAATGTGGAAGCAACATCATTTTTCATAAAGAAAACTATGAAAAATCAACATAAATTGAAAAACAAGTATTAGAAAAATCTGGAAGAATTCACGCAGTTACAGAATATGATATCAACATCAAATGTTATGAATGAATCCGGATAAAATCACTTGAGGACTTATTCTGAGATTTGAGATAATTCGCGAAATTGAAATTTTAAAAAATTACCAATATTTAAAAATGCCGTTCAATTAATATTACTCAGTAATAATACCAAGCCGTACATTGGCATGACCAATATATAAGTAAAATTCAAAGCTCCTATCGTTCTTACTTCGGTTTTTATCGAGATTTTTTATCGAAAAAACAACATTCTTCATACAAAATCAGTAAAATCGAAATAACTCAAAAACTAATGACGAGAAAAATCTGAAAAAATTCACACAGTTAGATAAAATAATATCTAATATTATTTCTCAATCTGGATGAAATTGATACAGAAATTATTCTAAATTTTTTAAAAATGAAGAAATTCAAATTTTCAAAAAATCCCTTATATCTTGAAAAATATTTCTCCAATATTGTCCAATAACAATGCCAAGCAGTACATTCAGAAGACCAACATATGAGCCAAATTTGAAGTTTCTATCTTAATTGTTCTAGTTGTTATGGAAGCAGCATCATTTTTCATGAAAAACTATAAAAAATCAACATAATTTAAAAACCAAGTATTAGAAAAATCTGAAGAAATTCACACAGTTACAGAATATGATATTAAATGTTAGCAATTAATCTGTACGAAATCAGTTGAGAAATTTTTGAGAAATTAATTTTTTTTCAAAAATCAAAAAATTCATAATATCTCAAAAAATACGGAATGAATTCCAAGCAACGAGGTCTCAAAAGAAGACATTCATCACGACAAATGTACAGTGAAAATATGAGATTCTTAGGTTGAAGTTTTGCCGTGTTTGAGTAAAAAAAATCCACACAGACATACATACATACATACACACACACATACACACAGACTTTTTTTCTTAATATCATTTTCTGACTCTCAACATCATTTGAAGTGATTTGCAGCAAAAAAAAAATTCGAATCGAAAATTTTCCCGATTGTTGAGCTTCCATTCGGACGCAAAATGAGGAAAATTCAGCACGAGCTGTCCTAACTTTTTTTTTTGGTAGTAGAGTGAAACATTTACATCAACGATCGTTTTTCCCGAATTTTAAGGGAATATCCTGTTTAGTTGAACAATCAACGAATATAATACCGTTAAAAAAATTATTTCATTTGAAGAAACAATAAGAATTATTGAGAACTCTAATATGTCCATATGTCTGATTTTTTCTCTTTGAGACCGATAACGTAGTATTTCTCAATTAAAAAATTTAGAATCAAATGTCTTCAACTGTGCCTGTCGCCAACAAATTCAGGCACCTTAATAGTTAGTGATTGAAAAATGGTCTATTTTCATTGTGATGAACGATTTTCAATATCAACGAAGATGGTTCTTTTCCCTCAACTATTGACTGTCAAAGTTGATCGACGCTGGGATATTCATTCCCCGAAAAATAATAGTTATTAAGGAGTTTGGGGTAATGTTGCAAATTTTTCCAATTCCATAATCTCTATTCTACATGGAAATTGATAGTTCAACTCAAATACTGGTATATTTATTAATTTATTGATGTTTAAACAAAGCATCGACCCTACCGTCGAATGCAATTGACTCAGATTTTTCAAATTTTCATGACATCATTCATCTCTAATCAGTGTTCTCTACTGTTTTTTCACAAAATTGAACATCAATTTGTATTATCAAACATTGCAGTCTTCGGAAATGTTACAATAATAATCTTAAAAATGTCAATTTATAATTTGCAAAATGCCATTTAGATGTTGAGAATCTCAGAGTTGTGGTGAACTTTCAGGCAAGTCTGTCTCCATGGTCCGTGCTCAGTTACCTACACAGCTGCCTGAAGATGGCGGAACTCATTCGAACGAAAACCAGTTTACTGAATATACTTCGAATTTAATTATTGTATTCATTGCAATATTGAACAAAAAATGGCCGATAAGTCAGCATCACCAGTCGCTGTGGCGTCATCACCAGCACCAGCTAAACCAGAGACAGTCAAGAAAGCAGCAAAGGCAAAGAATCCTAAAGCTAAAGCGGATCATCCAAGCACAGCTGACATGGTTAACGCAGCCATTAAGACATTAGCTGAGCGCAATGGATCATCACTACAGGCTATTAAAAAGTACATGGCTGGTACTTACAAGCTTGACACTGAGAAACACGCACTATTCATCAAGAAATACTTGAAATCAGCTGTTACTGCTGGAACTTTGGTGCAAACTAAAGGGAAAGGTGCTAATGGATCATTCAAGCTCGCAGTTAAGAAAGCTGAAGGTGCAAAAGCCAAACCCAAGCCTAAGGTAGCAGCTGCCAAGAAAGACGGATCACCGAAGAAAGCTGCAGCCAAGAAGCCAGCAGCAAAGAAGGCTGATGCTGCTAAAGCCAAGCCGAAGAAAGAAGCAGCTCCAAAGAAAGCTGCAGTCAAGAAGCCCGCCGCTGAAAAAAAAGTAGCCAAGCCAAAAACAGTAAAATCGAAGAGTCCCAAAGCTAAGAAAGCTACCAAGGTACCAACTGCTAAACCTAAGGCACCCAAGCCAAAGAAAGCTACTACACCAAAGGCGAAAGCAGCAGCTAAGAAGCCAGCAGCAGCGAAAAAGTGAATTTGAAGAATTGAAAACGTCCATCGATACAACTAAAAACGGCCCTTTTCAGGGCCAATAATCAATTCATAAACGTAAAAATACTCCATTTTCACTAATTATCTCATGAAAGCCACAATTTTCATAATCTAGAAGTTATTCAAACTGCTGAAAAGAGCTTGAAGGAATGCTCTACTAAGGAATCATGATCCGTGTATGAAAATCTTTGAAGCCCTAATGACAGGATAATAATCAATGGATAAATTTTCAGTTTTGTATTTTTTTATATTTCTCATCGTCGACAATGGCGATTCTCTCATGTTGATTATCAAAAGGAACCGGAACTTGGGGATTGTTTCATTCTATTATATATGAGCGAAAAAGCCACCATTGATTTTATTCGTAGCAATACAATTGTAACGTCTTCCATTATATCATCATGAACACTGGAGCTGATATTCTTCAATTACATTGAAAATATCAAATTGAATTCAATTCACTATTCCTTCTTTTCCTCAAAATCAGTATGATGATCTTTCACAAATATTGAGGTTTGTACACATGTATCACTTCAGAAAGGAATAGCCGGTGATGGTTGATCTTTGTACATCACGTAAATGATTTTTTTATTCTATACGCGGAGAGTATCCATGCAACAGATGAGAGGATACAAAATGCTAATGCTTGCATTGATTATGCGTTGGAGTCACGACATATCGAATGTTTCTGATAATTCATAGTAAAATGTCTCCCGTTATATTCATAGACAAAATGAGGTGGTGGGGAGAGTTTTTTATTCTTGATTGGTGGCATTCAATAATATTTAGGAGAAGTTTGTCTTAGTGAATTATACAAGTTATGAATGAAGGCAGTATACTCAATAACAATACTGCTTCCAATTTTTTCATTTTTGATCGCTTCAAGTACGCTCTATTAGAATCTGTTAAGGATTTTTGTAAAAGTACCGTGATGAACACAAGTCTTACCGGAACTGCAAAGATTACTTATATTTTTTCATACATTTACAGAATGAGAGTACACTCTGTCAATATAAAGAATTTCAGGCTAAATTTTGTTATTATGGATTTAATTTGAGGTTATGTGGGATATTTGGACCAAATAAGATAAATTGTAAATGTCAATCTTTACATTCATTTTTCAAATTCACGAGATTCCGCTCCTGATCAGGAGCTTCTTCAGGCTCTCTAGATAAATGTAAGTTGTCATAATATCAAAATTAAAATTGGGAAACTCAGAGAATATTTCCTTTGCTCTATCACACTATTCATCTTCAATTAACTATAATGCTCAACTAATTCACAACATTCAAAGACAAAACCTCAATAAATAAGTACATAAAAATAAATTAATCAGTTGACTGGTTGTGACTTTGGTATTATGATTGTTATTTCTATTGAATGATTACTACAAAAGACTGATGGAATTTGTCTTACTACAAAGCGAGTGAGGACGATAATAACATAAACATAACCTCAAAGAAATTTCAGACACAATATCAGTCTGTGGCAGCCGGACGCAATATTTTCAACATTCTATGTGCATTATAATTATTACTACGAGTCAAAATATTTTTTAAGAATCTGCATTACCAATGCTCATGGTGAAGATACAGCAAGAGAAATTTAGACAAAACGAACGATGTTTTTATGGAGACAATATCCCAAAAAAAAACAGAAATGGGGTGAGATAGTTTATAGTGTGGTCAAATCATCTCAAATTTCAATGTAAAGACTTCCTCTAAAAAAAAATGCTGGTTTATCTCAAGACTGAATTTGTCCAAAAGCTTACAAAAATTATTGATGCCGTCTATCATATATCGTGATGACTGTCATATATATGTATATACATCGCATATAATGAACGGTACATGTGACGTATCCTAAACCGACTTATTGGAATGCTTTTAAAGATATTAACTATGGGAAATCATCATAGTATTTCATTATCAATACATTGAATCATGATTTTCATACGTTAAAAATATGTAGTGGCCCTGAAAAGGGCCGATTGTTTTTGTCCTAAAGTACGAGCCGTGTTTAACCTCCAAATCCGTAGAGCGTACGTCCTTGACGTTTCAGGGCATAGACGACATCCATGGCTGTTACGGTCTTCCTTTTAGCGTGCTCAGTGTAGGTGACAGCATCACGGATGACGTTTTCAAGAAACACCTTGAGCACACCACGAGTTTCCTCATAGATCAGACCAGAGATACGTTTGACACCACCACGACGAGCAAGACGACGAATAGCTGGTTTAGTGATTCCCTGGATGTTATCACGAAGAACTTTACGATGCCGCTTGGCTCCTCCTTTTCCCAATCCTTTTCCTCCCTTACCACGACCTGTCATCTTAGAGAGATGATGTGAGTTTGCTCAAAGTTCGCTAAAGTCCGAAGACCGAATGACTCAACAGCTGTGCAAAACTGGCTTTTATAGATCTCTGAATGCTCAACTTCTCCCCCTCCTCATGAGTTGGCCAATGAGAACGCAGCAATCAGTCATTTCCTACCCTAGAGGTCTCTCTACCAATCATGGTTCGTGGAAGTGCTATATATAGAGGACGCAGTCTTACTCTAAGGCATATTGAATTGATTCGAACAAAGCAATATTCAAACAGAATGGCTCGTACGAAGCAAACCGCTCGTAAATCGACTGGTGGCAAGGCTCCAAGAAAGCAGCTTGCTACTAAGGCTGCACGTAAGAGTGCACCAGCAACAGGTGGAGTCAAAAAGCCACATCGTTACAGGCCGGGTACAGTTGCCCTCCGTGAAATTCGTCGTTATCAAAAGAGTACAGAGCTTCTGATTCGCAAATTGCCATTTCAACGACTTGTTCGTGAGATTGCTCAGGACTTCAAAACTGATTTGAGATTCCAGAGCTCTGCAGTTATGGCTCTTCAGGAAGCCAGTGAAGCTTATCTTGTTGGTCTCTTTGAAGATACCAATCTCTGCGCGATTCATGCCAAGAGAGTTACCATCATGCCTAAGGACATCCAATTGGCTCGTCGTATTCGTGGAGAACGTGCATAAATATTATGGATCTGTGCATCTGAACTCAATCGGCCCTTTTCAGGGCCAATAAAAAATTGAACGTTGCTGAACCACTTTTGCTTAACCTAATCATTTTTACTGAAATTCCATTCAACGTTTCATTACTCGATACTTGAACAATGAAACTGTTCAGTTGTTGTCACTAAATGACTCGTACGTGTTAGACATATTAATTGAACGAATCAGAAATCGATAGCTAAACACTGACCATAAATTTACATAATTTGGATCATTTATCATTATCTAATATCAAGATCACATCGTTCAAGTAATTTCGAGGGAATTCATTCATTGAAAAATAGAACATACAGTGGTGGCACCGGTTTCTGATTCTTTAAAGCTCGTTTCTGAAAGCATAAGTCGAAGGCAACAACTATTTCCTTATTCGATGTAATTGAATTATATTAATACATATTTGTTGTGTTAAACGAGCTTAGAAATTGAATATTAAATAGAATTTTATACATTCGAATATAACAGACAAATTCGCAAAAACTGACAGTTAATGAGGCACTGCAAGAAACCGAGGCCCCACAGTATAAACAGATTCGTGAATATGTTTTGTTACATAATTTTGATGAATTATATGAATTTTTTGCTCCACCTATACATAATATAGGGGAGACCGGGGCGAAGTGAGGTACCTACTTTTTAGGGCTCTTTTTTTTTCTAAGCAACCCAACATCTGTTCCAGTGTTCATTCTCATGACGTTTTAGGCATTATTCATGGCGCGAAGAAGAGATGACAGTGAAGAAAAAAAAACAAGAAAAAATCGAGTTTTCAAAGTGGTCCACGGTCTTCAAAAAGAAAATTCGATTCAACCCGTGTTAGATTTACTTAGCCTAATCCTTTAACTTTGATTGTATTTCTTTTATCTTTCTATAACCACTTGTTATCGAGATATCGGCATTAAATGAAAGGCACTTTTGTCTTTGATCAACGATTTCTCGTGAGCTACTGATCACACACCGAACGGATGGTGGGTTTCGTAAACTTGAATCAGTGCTCTGTAGTATCTTGTGCTGTTTTGTTGAAACAAAAAATTTTTCATTTTGAAATCGATTTCAAAAAGTACAAAAAAATTACGCTTTTCTCATTTTTCGGAAAATGGAGCTCAATTTTGGAAATATTGCAGAAAGTACTGATGTTTCAGGATTTTTTTCTGGCTCAATATGTGCCTGAACACCTTGTAAATTTTGAAGTCAATCGGCTGGAGAGTTTTTTCCCCAAAAAATGGAAGTTGGAGCAAAAATTGAAAGAACGTTCTGTTGTACCTTAAACATCAATTAATGATTATTAACACCGGAGATTTCATTTTTTCGTTATTTTGTCGTGATTTTGTATAGAACAATCGTTAAATTCACATGCTCACATTCTTACCCGCCCACCCATCCACACATGAAGAATCATGGAAAAATAACGAGAATAACAAAACATTCCCAGTATTGACCATCATTAATTGATGTTCAAGGGAGGAAAGAGCGTTCCTTCATTCTTTGCTACAGCTTTTACCTTTTGGGAAAAAAAAACGGTTCAACCAATTGGTTTCAAAATCTACAGGGTGTTTAGACACACATGAAACTGAGGAAAAACGTAAAAACATTTGCACTTTTTGCAAAATTAGCAAAGTTCAGCTCAATTAAAAAAAAAAACAAAAACTTCATGTCTTTTTTGTTTTGAACAGAATAATCAATTATTAAAAAAAAAAGAAAATCTCAACTTCTTAGAAAATTTGCAATTATTTTTCATGTTCCCCACTTTACCCAGAGTGCGATAAAACCAGACTATCTCGCAAAAATACTCAAAATACTCAGCAGAATGGTCAATTACTGAAAAAAAAACTCATCTTTTTAAAAAATTTCAACTTTTTTTGGGTACCCCACTTTGCCCCGGCCCCCCTATACACAATATTTTATATTAAAATTATCATGAAATTTTGTTGACTACATTTGAAAAATTTGTGGCCCTGAAAAGGGCCGAATATTTTTCTACTCATATCTATAACCTAGATATTTATTCAAATCCTTCAAGTTATGAGTCACGGAGGATTAGGATCTACGCATCGCCCATGCTGCCTTTCGACAAAGTGCATCGAGTTTTGCTCGAACATAAGACGAGAACTTGCAAGCTGTGCGAGTCATAGTCCTTTTTCGGCGGATCTGCATGGGCATTTCCCTAGGACACTCTATCTTGGTCTCTAATTCAACGTCATTATTATCAATTTTTGATTCCGAAGAGCCAGATTTCTTCGGAAATCGACTGGCTAATATTGGTCTCCTACCACAGAGATGTGTACCACTCATGTACTTTTTTTTTCAGCTTCTTTGTACAGGTACCATTGTAACATATTTCTTTGAGGCGTTAGATTCCTTCGAAGCTTGAGAGGATTTCGTGCCATTCATTTTTTTGAGACATTCTTTCTCGGTCTTTGATCCAACATCATCACTCTTCGGAGCGTTCGATTTCAAAGAGATGTGTTTCGTCGAAAACTTGAATTATCCAGCGGCTCCTGTACCTGCTGTTCGTATCAGAACTCCTGCATCAACAGCTGAGATGAGGTACTTCCTAATGTAAGTCGCTCGTTTTTTAATGTTAACGTCATACGAAGCCGCAATATATTTTTTGATTGCGTAGAGAGAAGATCCTTTGGTCTCAGCGAGTACTTTCATAGCGGCTTTAACCATTTCGCCAACAGTTGGCCGAGGCAACAGCTTTATCACCTGTTTTTTCTCCAGTGTCTTCTTAACAGCAAGTCCTCTAGAAGCTCTCGGCCTGGTAACCATCGTAGTGACAAAAATCAAGTATTTCTGATCACTTTTCTCTGATGAAAGTAGAGTGAAATGCAACAATAAAACTTGTCGAATCGACTAAGGACTTTTGTAAATGTTTATTGTTCTATAATGGATTTATATACAGCGTAGCTTGATAATTTTAGTAACATACACGTTTCTTTTTGATTCCTGCCTTCTGGCTTTACTCAAATTTGAATTCATTTTAGTTTCTTTTTATATTAAATATAGTTATGATTTCATTTGATATTCTCTTAATTTTAGGTAAAAGTTTTATTGTAAAAAACCTAATTAGTTGTAAAATCGACTAAGGCTATCCGTGTTACATTATTATTTAATAGGACGCGGTCCTTGGAGAGAGACTGTCCAGTATTTGCTTAGTATTGCGAAATTACATCAAGAGTTAGTTACGCGGGTGAATCATAACTACACGAAAAGGAATTCTCACCAAAAAGCACCGAACTTTCCCATCAAACGCGGGACATTTCACTAGGTGTACCAAAAAATAATGAGAATCGACGGAAAACTAATAAGCACAGGTAAAAAAATCATGAATTCACGCGAAATTTTAACGAACATGGTTCGGTAATTTTTGACGCGCTAACAGCGCCATTTTTGATGTACTTCCGTGACTTGTTGATGAACTTTGAGTATAAATTACCACCTTATCTTTTAATATTTCGCATACGTCATGAAATGTCCATGAAGTTGGCTGTATAACATAGCGGTTGAAGGCCAGCTGCGACCAATCACAGCACAACTAAGAAGAAGAAGTCATGAAATGTCCCACAATTCCGGAAGGATCAGTCATTTTCACTCAGATCTTCTATTATATTCCTGCCAGAATTTTTCTCCGTGTAGGGCCAGAGACTTCATTCAAATCTGAGTCTCGAACAGTCGCTAGACAACTAGGCTGCTCGAAAACTGCTTCCATCTGTTTGAAGATTACGAGAAATGGAAGGGAAGTGCATGCGGAATACATGAATAATGCATGGGGAGACATAGAAAGTGCTTGGAAAATGTGTGAAAACTGCATGAAAAGGGCATGGGAGAGACATGGAAAGTACATTAGAAATACATTCCCTTGGCATTTCTCATGTATTTCATATATATATTTCCGGTGTATTTTTCATATTTTTCCCATGTCTCGGAAATGGTATTCTGAATATATTACCCATACATGAGGAATGTATGAAAAGTCCATGAAAAATGTATAATTCCCATGTAGATCCATGATTCCAAATGTATTATGCATGTACGTTCCGTCCATTTCTCGTAATATCCAAACCGATGAAAATGACAGTTCAATTGATACGAATTCAAATAGGGAACTTGCACATTTTTTTTTTCAAAGATTATTGTATTATGAAACGAAAAGGAAGGAAAAATTTTTTTTTGATAATTAATTTGTTAATAATAGCCTATTGAAAATTAGCATTTTCAAACGCTTCTGAATCGGAAATAACGTCGGGACACTATCTTTAGCCTCAGAGACGCCTGGCGTCCGCCACTCACACTTTCATTCAATACAACTTGAGCTCTATCATAACCTCCTCAACCAATCAGAACATCTCAACTGCTACTGCAGGGCCAGCTACCGTTATCGATAGAAAATCAATATAGTGAAGTGACATTACTACCGCTTAAGTCCGTTTAAAAATTATCAATTTTTATTGCAATAATTATCACCAACTAATTTTTTGACGTCATTTTCGATTCAGAAACGTTCGAAAATGCTAATTTTCAATAGGCTACTATTAGCAAATTAGTTACCATAAATTTTTTTATTCGTTCCTTTTCGTTTCATAATACGATAATCTTTCAGAAATAAAAATAAAATTTCCTAAAGGTTCCATAGTGAGCGGATTATTCCCAAATTGGGATAGTGATTGTGAAGAAATGTATTTTATGAATTCATCAAGTTTTCTTCATTCTTATAGCATTTGATGAATTTCAAGGAATTATTCCGTTATGACTGAATAACTTTTAACGATAACCTCTATAATAGAGATCAAATATTATTACGAGCATTCTAAATTCAAATGAAATCGAATAAAATTCTTAACGAATTTGTTGGGATCTCATAGAACAGCAAATCTTACATTAGTAAAATTGACGAATATCTTCAAGACTTGATTCAATTCGACGGCAACAAAGAAAGATATCCAACGTTTGAATTGATTGGTGGCCCTGAAAAGGGCCGATTATTTTTTTTATGAAATTTTAATTTACTTTGAGCTTGTATACTTGGTAACAGCTTTAGTGCCTTCACTGACAGCGTGCTTGGCCAATTCTCCAGGCAGAAGTAGACGAACGGCTGTCTGAATCTCCCGAGAAGTGATGGTGGAACGTTTGTTGTAATGCGCCAGTCTAGATGCCTCGGCAGCGATACGTTCGAAAATATCATTAACGAATGAATTCATGATGCTCATGGCCTTGCTAGAGACTCCAGTGTCCGGATGAACTTGTTTCAAGACTTTGTAAATGTAGATAGCGTAGCTCTCCTTCCTCTTGCGCTTCTTCTTTTTGTCGGTCTTGGTAATATTTTTTTGAGCTTTACCAGCTTTCTTGACAGCTTTTCCACTTGCTTTGGGTGGCATGATGAAGTCGAGTAGTACAACGATGCGTAGACTGTAGTAGTCAGAGTCGAAGTGTTGAGCGCGGAAAAATTCTACTTTATATAAAGCCAGACGCTTGTGGCGCTGAGCCAATTAGATGAGCCATGCATGCGGCGTCTGAGTGGCGCCCCCTAATTGAATCGGCGCCACAGCTGTCTGAGGCTATATAAGGCGCTCCCGACCTACTCAAGTCATCATTCGCTCAGAGCATATCAGTTTGTAACTAAACCTACAATATCATTCAAACATGTCTGGACGTGGCAAAGGTGGTAAGGTTAAGGCAAAGTCCAAGACTCGTTCAAACAGAGCTGGACTTCAGTTCCCCGTTGGACGTATCCATCGTCTCCTTCGCAAGGGAAATTATGCTGAACGTGTTGGTGCAGGAGCACCAGTTTACTTAGCTGCTGTGATGGAGTATCTGGCTGCTGAGGTCCTCGAGTTGGCTGGCAACGCTGCTCGTGACAACAAGAAAACTAGGATTATCCCAAGGCATCTTCAATTGGCCATTCGTAACGACGAGGAATTGAACAAACTGTTGTCTGGTGTTACCATCGCTCAAGGTGGTGTACTTCCAAACATCCAAGCTGTTCTACTTCCAAAGAAAACCGAAAAAAGCAGCTCTTAAGCCATCAATGACTTGAAAGTATAATCAATCGGCCCTTTTCAGGGCCATCAATCATTTCAAAACGTAACATTTCAATTTTCGACTTGAACTATTTACTATGAGTATGTTATACATTCCTATAATTCAATTAATTAAACTAATATTGAAATTTATAAACCTCAATTTTCATATGAATCATTTATTAAATTATCATGTTATTTATTGAATTACTAAAATTCATCTTTTGTTATACTATTTAGCTTTCTATCCCTCAATTGACCCTATTATTCTCCATAGTGGTTTATGACTATAATCCGATGAATCATTCGACCATGACCCCATTATTCAATCACTATCCTCTGCATTTTCGCGAGTAAAATCCCTTCATCCCTCATTGTCCGTATGATATTTCTCTGAAAGAGCAATAAAGGAAATGAATAATAAAACTGACAAAAGAATGACCTGAAGACTGTCCTTGCATTTTTCTAAGAATTACCTTTCTCAGGTATCGTTCGTTGCAGGTGTCGAAAAATAATGAATCGATTCTTCTCTCATTCAATTTCACAGAATTTACTTTACTTACCAATTCTCGATATTTTATTATTTCCCCTCTTTTTCTGTTCTTCCCGCTCGCAAATTCTATGCGACTAATAAAATGAGAAGAACAAGGAAAATTGCTCGGAAAAAGTACGGACTAATGAAAAACGTTGGAGGAATATTGAAAAGAAACTTTCCATACATTCGTTATGAAATAGATTTTAATTAAGGGTTTTTTTTACAGAATTCGTGCTGTTAATATACATTCTGAAGAAATTCTGCATTACGTACTTTGTAATTAGGTTTCCCTTTATTTCTGTTTGTTCCGTATTGAGACACTGACATAAAAAACTTGGGAATTTATGGCCAAGAATTGTCGGAGGAAAAAATCTCAAGAAGAATGAGTTGAATAAAGAAATGAGGAGCTATTGGTTCTTTTTCCTATCAAATATTTCAATTTCTAGAACCGTATGTATTATAAAATTTCTTAGCACATGTACTGGAATTTTCTATTGAACATTTGAGTTGATGCATTTTTTTAACTGAAAATCTTAAAATCATTTCTGATCAAAGGAAAATATACATTGTCTTCGAATTAAAGGAGCGTAAGTGACATTTTTTCCGGTGTTTATTTTCGAAATAACGTGGCGTATGTTTTTTTTCTTGCTCCAATATGTTTTCCGGGGCCTTTTATGCAATATTGGTAGAAAAAATGAAGAAACAATAACATATAGACGTAAGTACCATCCACTACAAACGAAAAGATGTATCTCTAGCACTTACGCCTCTTTGTGTTTTCACATTTTTTATTGAATTTTGCCTAATCGCAGAAAAAAAATAATAACTAATAGGCGTATCTCCGGTACATATCCCGATTTGTTATTAGAATTTTACTGAATTCAGTTTCCTTCTTGAAAAATTCGTTATAACAAAGTGGCGTATCTCCAGCACCATACGTATTTTTGTTACTTTGAATGGATAATAACAAAGAGATTTAGCTCCAACACTTGGCTGATTTTGTTATAAGCAATGCAGTCCCTGCTTGTATTCCTTCCGAGTATAAACAATAATAAAAAAAAAATAATTTGTACTAGGAATATTACCGATGGAAAGTTGGAAAACCTGAGCCGTGAAAAAGATCCCTAAATACTAAAACTGTTGGTACGGAAGTATGCGATGTATCGAATTTAAATGTGAGATATCGCATCGATTATTTGATTGCAATTATTTTTAGAAGGGAAATTAATTCAGGTGTAATGAAAACCGTATCATGTGGAAAGGAGTCAGCTCAAGTAATTGAATATTTCGTAGTCATTATCTTTATCTACATTTATCAAATACAAGAAGAAATCAAAACACAACAATTTAATCATTGAGATACCAGCTCAATCATCAAATGAATCATTTTCAGCGTTCAATTACAAAAGCAAAGAGTAAGTGCCATAATTTAAAAAAAAAATTACAAAAAACAAAAAGACGTAACTCCACATTTCCTCATTTCAAATGAAGAAATTAGAACAACAAAAAGATGTAAATGCCAAATTGGGATTGCTTAAAATAAATATTGGAAAAATAAAATGGTGTAAGTTTGGAGATACGTCTTTTTCATTTTAACATTAGTAATTACGCTGTTTTATTATTTTAATTCTCAATTACCCAAATAACGTCCAGGATACCATGAAAAACCTTTCGGCACGATAATTGGAGATATGCCCCTTTCTCGCCAGAATTTGGCGCTTTTGGTACTCACGCCCTTTTGATACTAAGGTGATGATACATAACCAATTTATATATAATCATTTTTGTTCATTATCAAATTTTTGCAAACAAAGTATTGAGATCTCTATTTTCACGAATAAGTAATTTATTTCCAACAAATATTGAAAAAAAAATGATTCTCTAAATTTTCGAATTTCCACAAACGATAATTATTGACAATTTGTTGAGGTGAATGTATTTTATATACATTTATACAGTTCAATATTCGGAATGTTCAATTCGAATTCTATGAAATTGTAGGAAACTTCATGGCAAAAAACAGATATCCTTGTTAACAATAGGATGGATGTGTTCCTTTCCCCCTAGTGAGTAGACTGTTAAAGTTGGTTGGTGATGGTTATTGAATCGTCGAAAAAAAAATAGTTATCGATAGATTTTCAGCAATATCACATGAATTTCCATTACAATAGGTTTCACTCTATGCATCAAAAAATAGTCCAACTTGTATAATCATTAATTCATGATTTTATTGATGTCTAAATGAAGCAGCATCTCTGACATTGAATACCTATGTCTCGGTTAATTCCAATTTCCATGGCAACATTTACATTCAATCAATATTCTCATATTATTTTTCGAAGCATTGAACATTCATTTACACCTTTGAACATCGAGTTCTTCAAAATTGTTCGAATAATAATTTTAAAAAAATTGATTTATCATTTAGAAAATGCCATTTATGTGATGAGAATCTCAGGGTTGGGGTGAACTTTGAGGCATGCCTCTCTCCATGGTCCGTGCTTAGTTGGGTAGATGGCTGTCAGAAGATGGCGGAACTCATTCGAACCAAAAACCAGTTTACTGAATATACTTCGAGTTTAAATCTTGTATTAATTGCAAATATGGAGAATAAAATGGCGGAAGAGTCCATATCACCAGTCGTGGTAGTGTCATCACCTGTCCCAGCTGCAGTAGAGATAATCAAAAAAGTAGTGAAGGCAAAAAATCCTAAGGCAAAACCAAGTCATCCAAATACAGCTGATATGGTTGACGCAGCCATTAAGACATTAGCTGAACGTAATGGATCATCACTTCAGGCTATTAAGAAATACATGGCAGGTACTTACAAGCTTGACACTACGAAACACGCGCTATTCATCAAGAAGTACTTGAAATCAGCTGTAACTTCTGGCACTTTAGTACAAACTAAAGGAAAAGGTGCTAATGGATCATTCAAGCTTGCAATTAAAGCTGAAGCTACGAAAGGCAAACCCAAGCCTAAGACCACAGCAGCCAAGAAATTAGGATCACCGAAAAGTGCTGCAGTTAAGAAGCCAGCAACAAAGAAGACCGATGCTGCTAAAGCTAAGCCAAAGAAGGAAACAGCTCTAAAGAAAGCTGCAGTCAAAAAAGTCAGTGTTGAGAAGAAAGCAGCCAAACCACGAGTAGTAAAATCAAAGAGTCCCAAAGCCAAGAAAATTTCTAAAGTACCAACTGCTAAGCCTAAGGCACCAAAGCCCAAGAAAGCTATTGCTCCAAAGGCAAAAACAGTCGCACAGAAGGTTTAAATTTAAAGAATCGAAAAACAACATCCATTGATCCAGCATAAAACGGCCCTTTTCAGGGCCAATAATTAATCAAAACGTAGAAATTCATATATTTCTAGAATACATCGAATATACATTTTTTATTTATAGCCTTTTTTCGTAGTGGCCTCGGTTTCTGACACTTTAGAGCTAGTTCCTGATAGCCTAAGTAGAAGCTAGAAACTATTTGCTTATCAAATAGATAGCAATAAACAATAACGTCTTAACCAACATTTTTTTTAAATTTTTGACACTATTTTTCCAGTAAAAAAGTATTGCTGAATCCAAATACACCATCTACAAAATTTCGGGAAAAATGTTGGTTGAGACGTTATTGCTTATTACCATCCAAATGTAATTTAATTAGATTAATACATATTTATTACGCCATGCGAGCTCAGCAATTCATAATTGAACAAAATATTGTACATTCAATTATAACTGAGAAAATTGCAATAATTGTCAAATACTGAGGCATTGTTAGTAACTGGGCCCATCACGGTAATCGTCAACACCTCTCAATCTTAGAGTCTGAAAACCATTTTCATAATCCGAAGCTCACAAAGCTAGACATTCGTTCATTTCAAATCCATTGTAATTCTTCACCTTTAATAATGGGAAATTTTTAATACAATGGTGTCTCAACGACGATCACCGTAAGCGAACTATTGATTTTAAGGGGGAACATCAGTCTTCCGAGAGGGCGGTGGCAAGCGTCGAAGCGGGGCGCAGGGACAAGGTACACACGAATGGAGTGTATGAGGGAACTAACCTCTAAGATCGTCTGTGTGTTAGACAGGGACAGATGAAAATGTGTCTCTTTTCTTTTCAACCCAGGTGGTAACGAGTGTCTCTTTCTAAGACAGGTTTGATGCATAAGAGCCCATGTATAAGAAGCAATTCTGACCGCTAACTACTTTAAATCCGATCAGATGAAAATTTATAGAAAAATAGTACATAACGAGCGTAACATTGAAAACGTCCTGTATGAATTTTATAGCAATATCACTGAACCCAAAGTGCTAAGGAAACCACTTAAATCAAATAATATAACTATTGAAAATTTTATATGGGTTCTGGATTTTAAAGCTGAGAAAGGTAAATGCAGAATTGAAGATACATAAGAGAGCTCACATTAAATAGCAAATTTTATATATCAATTAGTCAGAATCAGCCCTCGCAGTTCCCTTGAAATCTTTCAGGTAACCCTAAAATTGATCCAACAATATTTGAGCATTTGTTCATAATTAATTCTGCACCTGATATTGCCTGATGTTCCCCTTTAAAGAGTAGACAGTCTACTCAAGTGCCATCTTGCCACATATTTGGATTGTGGAAACTTTGAAAATTTAATATAGCTACATAAGCAGTGCAAGCTCAAATAAAAGCAATTGTCTTATTTGTCCGTAAGCATCGTTTTCTTTTGATATTAAAAAAAAATACATAGATGAAAATATAACGATTGAATTGATATTTTTTATAACTAGCGAAAGAATCGACATCGGCTCCTACGCCCGACCATGGAAACTCTTGCTTCGGTACACTTCGGATATCGATTCTTTCGCTAACTGTATAATACACTTTCATAAGTAATATTCATAAGTAATAAAGTAGTGTGTACGGATCAATTTTTTGGGGAGTTGTGAATTTAGATAGATTTTATGGACAACTAATAAATTTGACTTTTTGAAAGATAAATTTTGCAAAAATTTCTCTGGGAATCAGGGGTTAAATGAATTGTTGACGAAAACGTGGTACTATACAACAAATTCTAAAAAGATTTTCAGCCTAAAGAATAACCAAGTATTATTATCTCTTCAAGGTGCCTCATTATTTTTTAAAATTGATCATCAGTAGCTAGAAATGTAAAATTATCGAAAAACAAGTTCTCAAATACTGGATCAACTCCAAAGTTTTTTTATCTTTATTATAAGCTCCAAAGTTATTCGCAAGATTTAGAAGGAATACATCCTATCAATTCTGAGTAATTAATTGTTGAGACTTGATGTTTATTTGCCCTTCATATCACTAACGATGTACGATGAATTTCCTTTATTCATATCTAATACAAACGATATTGGAGGTTAGTTTGCTCCATAGCGTCGTTCCTGCGTTCCTTGCCTTTGGATTCCGCTTCACCGTTTACCCTTATATTTCCCTAATTTTTCTTTCTGCAGATCAAATGGACGTGCACTCGGTGTCATGTTTCTATAAAACTTACCCAACACAATGAAATATGTATTTTAAGAGTCTCTAACATTATTCGTCATCGATCCCCTGAAATATGCCGAAAAAAAACATAAAAAGATACACAAAAACACCATGGTTGCTAGCTGTCAAAGTGCTAAGTTATTTGATGGTGTAAAATTTTTTGTTGCAGCCGTTTTTGATGATTCATGAGAATTTCAGCCGCTGTAGGGAAAAATAAAAACCATTCTAATGCATGTTCCACATTTATTATTCACTATTCTAGGATGGACAGATGGCGCAAAATCTCACCTGCTTTTGTATATATATATATAATGCATGTGCGTGTGAAGCATTAATCAAGATGATGTGCTTTTACGATTGATGCTCATCAAGACTCAAAATCATCTGAATAATGAATATCTTAAAAAGTATGTTTATCATTGATAACAATAAGCTGAGTGTTGTACGTTTAAAAATATTGGTGGCCCTGAAAAGGGCCGATTGTTTTTGTCCAAATGTACGAGCCGTGTTTAACCTCCAAATCCGTAGAGAGTACGTCCCTGGCGCTTGAGAGCGTAGACGACGTCCATAGCAGTTACTGTCTTTCTCTTAGCATGTTCAGTATAGGTGACAGCATCACGGATGACGTTTTCAAGGAAAACCTTCAGTACACCACGGGTTTCCTCGTAGATTAAACCAGAGATACGCTTGACACCACCACGACGAGCGAGACGACGAATAGCTGGTTTAGTGATACCCTGGATGTTATCACGAAGAACTTTACGATGGCGCTTGGCTCCTCCTTTACCCAATCCCTTTCCTCCCTTACCACGACCAGTCATTTTGTATCTTTATTGGAGGAAGATATCAAGTCACTCACTTGTTCAACGAACAATGATACTTTGGCAGCCACGAAGTCGCCTTTTTATAGGAATTCATGATGGTCTTCCCCCCCTCTCTTTAGCTATTATCCAATGAGGAGCTAGCAATGAACCACTCTCCCACTCTGTCACCCCCGACCAATTACAGCAGCTGGATTGTGTATATATATCGAGCGCCAACGTATCAGCTTCATCAGAAGCGAAACACTTCACGATAGTTTGTCATTATGGCTCGTACTAAGCAAACTGCTCGTAAATCGACTGGAGGTAAGGCTCCCAGAAAACAACTTGCGACAAAAGCCGCTCGTAAGAGTGCGCCAGCTACTGGAGGAGTTAAGAAGCCACATCGTTACAGGCCTGGAACTGTAGCTCTTCGTGAAATTCGTCGTTATCAGAAGAGTACTGAACTGCTCATCCGCAAGCTTCCATTCCAACGTCTAGTTCGTGAGATTGCTCAGGACTTCAAAACTGATTTGAGATTCCAGAGTTCAGCTGTCATGGCACTTCAGGAAGCCAGTGAGGCTTACCTCGTTGGTCTCTTCGAAGATACCAATCTCTGTGCAATTCATGCCAAGAGAGTCACCATCATGCCAAAGGACATCCAGCTGGCACGTCGTATTCGTGGAGAGAGAGCATAAGTCTTTTCTGACTTGCAAATAAAACACAATCGGCCCTTTTCAGGGCCATCAATTTTTCAAACCTAGAAGAACTCAAAAATTGTGCATATCCTTTCTATAAAATAAAATTCAAGATTTCATACAATTGAATGCCTGATTACTACTTGATGGAAGAAATATAAGTTAATGGGAAATAAACAATTACGTAACCTTCTAATTTGATATTTTATCATTTATTCGAGTTTTCAATGTCTGAATTGAATAAAGGCAGAAATTTATCCCATTTCTAAGGTAAATCGTTCAGCAATTGAACTATTTTATCTATTTATTCAGTAAAAATTAGTATTCAAGCAAGATGAAATTTTCTAATCTTCAAAAAGTAATATACTATTCATCACATAAACGAAAACCTATGAAACCATTAACTATATCAGTAATTATTAGTTTTCGTTAATTAGATCACTAATGTGGACAATTCTGATCCGTTCGAACACTGGACGACCCACTCCATTCAATTATAGGTTAGATTTCCGATTTCACTCCGCAATCATTTTGTTCTTCGTCAAATTCTACTTAAACCTATCGATATAATTATTTCACCTCATGTGAACTTCTCCTCTATTCATCATTCTTCAGCCAGTCTAGTAAAAATATTCTCAATTTCTCCTGATACATCATTGGATATTTCCAGTCAGATTATTTACATTACTTATCTTTTCTTTTCTCAGCTGTATCAACTTCGTTCATTTCTAATTGTGATGAAAGTTATGAATTTTACCATTGCGCACTACCACGTCAACTTTTGATTAACATTAATTAATTCTTAGTTCTTCTAACTTAATAATTTTAGCGAAAGAGTTTGAAGATTCTGTCCACCATTACGATTTAACTTCAATTTCCGTTTTAAGAATTAACGCATAATTCAATGTTCATATTATTATATGGAAAGAGCATACGAAGAAAGGAAGGTCATGAAGAAAGTAAAAAAATGATATTAATTTTATTTTTATAAAGTTCATATTAACACTTTATGATTCACCCACTATTCATAGTCTATCCAGTGTAAATGATTATAAATTTTATTGAAAAAAATCACAGCAACAGGTTATAATATTACGTATTCAAACCAAATAACAGAACTACCGACCGTTTATTACTCAGGTAGAGCAGGTAATTGGATCATAATTAGTTACGCAACGCTTCTCCGTGTTCCCAAAATTAAGCCACAAAACTCAATAAGCTCATTATCAAAAAAATTCAATGGAATTATTTTCTATGATATACATTATTATCCCTATCATAAAAATAGCTATTTTTCCATAAACCAACGTTTTATAATTTAGTGGCCCTGAAAAGGGCCGATTGTGTTTGAAGACGATTCTCTTCTTATTTGGAACTAGTGTACTTGGTCACAGCCTTTGTGCCTTCACTAACAGCGTGCTTAGCTAATTCACCAGGCAACAGTAGTCGAACAGCTGTCTGAATCTCCCGAGAAGTTATCGTTGAACGCTTGTTGTAATGAGCAAGTCTCGATGCTTCGCTGGCAATTCTCTCAAAGATGTCGTTGACGAAAGAATTCATGATGCTCATGGCTTTACTGGAAACTCCAGTGTCTGGATGAACTTGTTTCAAGACTTTGTAAATGTAGATAGCGTAACTTTCCTTCCTCTTGCGCTTCTTCTTCTTGTCAGTTTTGGTAATATTCTTCTGGGCTTTACCAGCCTTTTTGACGGCTTTTCCACTTGCTTTGGGCGGCATTGTAGATTCAACTGTAGTATACGAAACTTGAATTAACGACAATTGAAATGGGAGTGTCTAGCGTTACAACGCGTAGTTTTATATGAAGCCAGACATCTGTGGCGCCGAGCCAATGAGAAGACCGCTTTGTGCGTGACTCACCTAATTGGTACGGCGCCACTATCGTCTGCAGCTATATACAGACTCGCAGCGCCTGGTTAACTCATTCTCACTAGTGTTGTCACTGTGAACTTGTCTATTTAATAATACTATCATCATGTCTGGTCGTGGCAAAGGAGGAAAAGTAAAGACAAAGTCAAAGACTCGTTCCAACCGTGCTGGTCTCCAGTTTCCAGTTGGTCGTATTCATCGTCTTCTTCGGAAAGGAAATTATGCTGAGCGCGTTGGTGCTGGAGCTCCAGTGTACTTGGCTGCAGTTATGGAGTATCTGGCTGCTGAAGTTCTCGAGTTGGCTGGCAACGCTGCTCGTGACAACAAGAAGTCAAGAATCATCCCAAGACATCTTCAATTGGCCATCCGTAATGACGAGGAATTGAACAAACTTCTTTCTGGAGTTACTATTGCACAAGGAGGTGTACTTCCGAACATTCAAGCTGTTCTGCTTCCAAAGAAAACTGAGAAAAGCAGTTCCTAAATTATAAAAAAATAAAACAATCGGCCCTTTTCAGGGCCACCAAGTTTTTCGTACGTAGTAGAATATTATTTTTCATACTGACGAATTGCCCTCATTCAATAAATATATTGTCACCTTAAAGTCAAAGGGACATAAGTACGATGTTTGGACATAGCACTTGGTCCACTTTGTTTCTAGGGTGATGATATATATTTGGTTAGTTATTATTCGTCTTTGTAATTGTTGAAGTAAATCAATAAAAGAATTCAACATTGCAAATTCATTGTGACTATTGTCTAGTTCAAAGATGAACAAATTTCAGGTAGCTAGGATCACCGGGCCTTGATGTCATTATAGTCCAATTTTTAAAAGGATTACTTTTCCGAGAGCCTGAAACCGTATCTAACCTTACTTAAAAAAAGTAAACCTTTCGGTAATCGGACTATAACACTCCTTCTACCTGAGGCCATAAACCGACCCCCTCCCAATTATACAATTACACATATTTCTAAGTACCGATTGTTGGTGACGGATCGTGTCAGCCTACGTGCATCATTTCATGTATTTTCTCAAGAATATCCGCATCGAAAAAAAGAAGCGAAGAACATTTATTTCTTCCAACAGTTTTTCGCACTTATAGAAGTCACAATCGCCAGGATCCAAAAAACCACGATTTGTCCGATTCTAATCTAGTTAATAATCTGTTTCAATTGGTATTCAATCACTTCAAATTCTTGCATTTATTTGTATACACAATTTATATAATTGTAAAAATGGAAAACAATGTATGAAAAAAATAACTCACCAAATAATAAACAATGAATTCCCTCTTAATATGAACATCCCGTGTCGATTCCTGAAAAGTTTAGACAACGGGACATTCAAAAGAATTTAGAAAGCCTCATTCATAGCTTTCGGAATTTTCTACAAAAAAGTCTCAGCATTTCCCGCTGAACCACCTCCATTCTAAAATATTTACGACAAAATCTACCTTCAATTTCTTAAATTACGATTTTATGGAAGAATTTAATACGATCAATCAAACTTCCGTCGTATAACTACCCTAATTTTGTGATTATTTTTCAAGATAATTATCCTCTATAATTTTATCGGATGTTCTTCAGAAATACCTAATGCAAAACATATAGATAAGTACAAAAGGGTAGATTATTCTAATATATATGTTAACTGATATGATAGTTTTATTCTAAAGAATTATTCTAGCAATTTTTCCAAATATTCTCAATAAAACAGGATTTTTGAAGAATATCCAGTAAAATATATAGGAAAATAATGCGTCACAAAAACGGTACGTTTGTAAAAGTACTGCCCACAAAGTTAGCAAATTCACTGATATTTTGTCACACAAACTAACGAGATGCTTGTAAAAGCCGACTATTAAATTTTCAGGAAAATCAATTTCGTTCCATCTTCAGTTTTTTAAACATATCTTGGAATTGAAGCGGCATAGAGCAATTTGTGTCATGACCTCTCTATAGAGAATAGCAGGAACTACAAAAAAAAGTAAATCATGAAAATTGCTCTATATTGCTTAGACTCTGAAGTATTTCTAAAAAAAACTGGGGAATAATTTCTGAAAACTTTAGATTTTTTGTAAAAATACAGTACATATCTTTCGAGAATCTACGAATATTATATGACTCAAACTGACAAGAGACTTGTTGATACAGAGTACAGTAGATGAGTTTCGTAAATTCATAAATGTTTTGTGCCTGTTCTTAAGAGCTAGAAAAAAGGATTCTGTGAGAATTTCTCTTTCATTCAGTTTCCGAGATATTCAAGAGGCATGAATGACAGAAAAAATAGACTCATCCGATTTTATTACTTCACTACTGAATTTCTTCCAATTTTTTTCGTTTATATCGTATAACATTTGACATTAAAAACGTGTTGAATGAAGATAAGAGTAGTCTCAGAATGATTCTCGTTGGTTTTCTTGATATGATATTTCCATTCCAAATGGTATGTGGAATTATGCGCGTAATTGTAAATAGTTTCTTTTTAAAAATGTTGGTACACGGAAATATTCATAATTGAACAATTCAGGGGGTTACGGCTTATGGCTGGATTAGGCCTCAGGTAGGAGGACTGGTAACAGAATTAAGGTGAATAGATCGGGACTACCTGATATCTGCCAATTTCTTATTATTATATTACTTCCCCCTCGTCTAATTTTGGAGAATTTATTTTACGGAGGTAACGAATAAAGCCGCCTTCATTCCTATTTCCATTTTTTTCCTTTTTCATTCTTTGAGTTTCAAAAAATTCAATCGGTGAAATTATTTTATGACTTCGCAGTAGAATAAAATTACACCATATTCTTTCCGATTCCTAGAATTTTTCCATTCCTAGAAATGGAAGTGGAGGATTTCCAATAAAAATCTATCATTTTTATGCATCGTTCTATTTTTTACCTGTTGTCTCTCAAATTTGTCGAAATTCCCGTAATTTTTTATCAAATGGATGATAAAAGAGAAAAAGGTTATACTTCAAATTGATTCTTGAATTATTTCCAAAAAGACGAAAACTAGATTTCTATCTCGATATAAAAAAATTGTAGTATTTTTTGCAATTATTGTAAATAATAATCCAAAGAGTTAATGTCATCTTCTACTAACCGACCGTAACTCTCCATTTTCCGGAGAACATATATTGAATTATTCATACAGAATAGAATTCCGATGAAAAATAATGCTAAAAAAAAATACGAAAAATACATAATAGGGTGAAAATCAATAAATCGTCATCTGGAGAAAATTAATTTTTCCTATTAACAAGAGATTGAAGATGGTTTCTCTCCCTCGATCGTTCACCGTTAAAGTTGATCGACGCTGGGAGATTAACTTCGTTAAAAAAAATAGTTATCCATAATTTTTTACTGACATTTTATATAATTCCGATTCTTTAAACTCTATTCTATATGCTAAAAAATATTTCACCTCAAAAATCGATATATTCATGAATTAATTGATGTTTAAACAAAGTAGCTACCCTAGCGTTGAATGCCCACGACTCGGATTATGCCGATTTTCATTATATCATTCACCTATAATCAATGTTCTCTGTTGATTTTCTAAAACTTTGAACATTAATTAATATTATTGAACTTTGGAATCTTTAAAATTATTATAATAATAATCTTAAAAAAGTAAATTTATTATTTGGAAAATGCCATTTAGATGATGAGAATCTCGGAGTTGTGGTGAACTTTCAGTCAAGTCTCTCTCCATGGTCCGTGCTTAGTTGGGTACACGGCTGCCAGAAGATGGCGGAACTCATTCGAACCAAAAACCAGTTTACTGAACATACTTCGAGTTTAAATACTGTATTCATTGCAATACTTTGAACAAAATGGCCGACAAGTCAGCATCACCAGTCGCTGTGGCAGCATCTCCAGCACCAGCTAAACCAGAGACAGCCAAGAAAGCAACAAAGGCAAAGAATCCTAAAGCAAAAGCAGATCATCCAAGCACAGCCGACATGGTTAACGCAGCCATTAAGACATTAGCTGAACGCAATGGATCATCACTACAGGCTATTAAAAAGTACATGGCTGGTACTTACAAGCTTGACACTGAGAAACACGCACTATTCATCAAGAAATACTTGAAATCAGCTGTTACTGCTGGAACTTTGGTGCAAACCAAAGGAAAAGGTGCTAATGGATCATTCAAGCTCGCAGTTAAGAAAGCTGAAGGTGCAAAAGCTAAACCCAAGCCTAAGGCAGCAGCTGCCAAGAAAGACGGATCACCGAAGAAAGCTGCAGCCAAGAAGCCAGCAGCAAAGAAGGCTGATGCTGCTAAAGCCAAGCCGAAGAAAGAAGCAGCTCCAAAGAAAGCTGCAGTCAAGAAACCCGCCGCTGAAAAAAAAGTAGCCAAGCCAAAAACAGTAAAATCGAAGAGTCCCAAAGCTAAGAAAGCTACCAAGGTACCAACTGCTAAACCTAAGGCACCCAAGCCAAAGAAAGCTACTACACCAAAGGCGAAAGCAGCAGCTAAGAAGCCAGCAGCAGCGAAAAAGTGAATTTGAAGAATTGAAAACATCCATCGATACAACTAAAAACGGCCCTTTTCAGGGCCAATAATTTCTTTAAAACGTAGAAATTCACATATTTTATATTAGTACAATTATTACTTCCCTTTTCAATGCATTCCAGCTGCGGTTTTTCTTCTTGGCAATATCTGAGGAGTAATGAAAGTCAGTGAGAGTTTCACAAAAGAGCCTTTTCGTAGTTTAGAAAGTGATTTACGAAAAAGATCTTCTCAAGAATTCTTCTAAAATCACTCGTTTCGGAGATATTTACGAAAAAATATCAAAAAAATTCAATAGAAGTAAAGAGAGATGAATTGATTTGACCTTGTTAACTTTTTTTTTTTTTAATCTTGTAATTTGAGGAAGATAGAAAAATTTTTCAAGAATTCTTCGGATTCCACTGATTACTGAGATATTGACTACAGAAAAAATAATTTATTTAGTATAGCCGCAAGAGTTATAAAACCAGATAAGTTTCAATGCCATTGGTTTTTGGGGAATATCTAGTTATCTGAAGGAGACAAAACTATTTTTGTAAAGAACTTCTTTGTAGCCTGTGATTGGTTGGGATCACACACAAACTTCGTGAAGAGTTCTGTTTTATCAGCCTCCATCCAAAATATCCACAGATATGAGAACATAACCTCACTGAATTAGTAAACATCACCATGCGACCTGGTACGAAAGGAGTTCCACGTCTCCTCGACGTAACTCGTAAGCCAAGTCAACCGAAAAAACGTAGAAAAGTAACTCTTGTATTTGACGAAGAAAAACGAAGGTAATGATCAATTGACTCTCTCCAGAAAGACAAAAATTGAAGTGTTTTTATGGAATTGCAGAGACTTCCTGGGTGGATTTCACAAGAGGAAACTGCAGAGAAGACAGAAGGCTCAAGAGGAACTCAAAGCAAAACTGAAGGAAGAAAAGAAGCGGATAAAGCAAGAGGTAACATTTTTTAAATGAATTTTTCATTGATACTAGGAGGGAAATAACTTGAGAAATATTGTACGGACTCTAAATATTTTTGGAGGGAGTAACTTTGAAGAAACATGTGAGGAGACATTTCCTGTAGAAAATCTCATGGGCTTCAAAAATGATCACTTGTCATTTTTCCCCAAATTTACTCATTTCAAAGATATTCGCTGAATCGTAGAATTGAGAATGGTATGGGATTTTTGAACTATTTGATTTTATCATTTTTTTTTTAAATACCTCAGAAATTATTGGGTTTATGGGAATTCAGACAGAAACCTTTTTTGTAGATACTTTCATAGCCTATTGGTAATGTTCCATAAACTTGAGGTAAAGTACCCAATAGCTACTCAGAAACTAGTACATATTTACTCCACGTATTTGTATATCTATATTTATGAATTATTCATGAATATAGGTATACAAATGCGTGAGTGAGCAGCTATTAGATCCTTTACCTTAATTGTTTTTAAGATATTTCTAATTAGTAACTAAAGTAACTAAAATTCAAAAACAGGTGAATTGAATTTTATTATTTTGACTTATAAAATTACTTGTTATATCACACGAATTCTACATGTATTATTCGGCAAATATCTTTGGAACGAAAGAGTTTGAAGAAAAATATCAAGAGATTCTTTTGTAGGGAAATTCATGAACTCCAAAAAAGGTCTCTTGGCAAATTCTCTCAAATATTTCTTGAAATGTTCAATGGAGAATCTCAAATTGCAAGAAACTTATCGTTTATTGTTCATCTTCATGAGAAGAATAACGAAATAATAAACATATTTTTTAGGCACGTGAACGTTTTAAGACTCTGGTTTCTCAGCGAGATATTCCCGAACTTGAAGAGCTTCTATCAAAAGAAGAATACGAGGCTGATGGAAAAACTGTGAGTATACTGGAATTAAATGTCAATGATTTAGCACAAAGTTGCAATTGGATTGGCGAGAATAAACCCTCTTACGAGGGTGAATCAAACAATGAGGATGAAGAAGCGGTCAATGATGAAGCCAACGCTTCCAGCGAAGAGCTGATTGATAAAAAGTCGAAGAAACCAGGCGATAAAAAAAATAAAGCACCATTATCAAAGAAATTAGCAACAAAAGCAGCGCAGAAGGAAATACTCAAGCAGACAAGCAGGAGTAAAGTATTTCAATTGAAACAGCGATTGGATCGTCATAAGAATAAAAAATTATCACAGAAGGTGAAATTTCAGCAAGAAAGAGCTGTCAAGAAGGCAAAGGGTAAAGCCAAGAGAAAATTGTTGAAGAAAAAAGCTTAGAAAATTTTATATGTTCGAGCATTTGTATTTATATTTAATCTTGGTGAACTTTGTATTTAATATGGTGAACGAAAAAGGTTCCTTGTGTTTAAAAATTTTGTTACAAATCTCACATCTAAAATGATTTTCCTGTACAATCATTACGATCTTCATCTCGTCGCCTTAGAGTGAAAGGGGCGTAAGTGCCATTTTCCCGATTTTTCTTTCTTCAAAATACCAAAAAGGCGTATCTCCACTATTATTGCTCCAATAGGCTTTCCAAGGCCTTTTAGGCAATATTAGTAAAAAAAAAAAAAATAATAAAATATAGGCGTAAGTACCACTGACTAATAACAAAGGGGCGTAAGTGTGGAGATACGTCCCTTTCATTTTAAAATTGGTAGTTACGCCACTTTGTTATTTTAATTTGCGATTATCCAAATAATGTTCTAGAGGCCATAAAAAACATTTTGGAGTGATAATTGGACATACGCCCCTTTGACACCAGAATTTCGTGTTTTTGGCACTTACGCCCCTTTCACTCTAAGGCGGCGATATGAACTCTCCTACCCATTAAGAGGAGGATGACACTTTTTTTTTTTTTTTTTTTTAAAGTTTATTTATTATATATACATCAACATATTTACATTATATACAGGCTTAAAAATAAACTTACTTAAGAAAAAAACCATTTACTGATTCGGCAGTTAGTTATCTGCTGTTTGTGAGTGCAAGTGTACGCGGTGCGTAGTCTCATGCCTCGTGTTTTTTATGTTATTTAACATTTTTTATTTATTACAATCATTATTTGATGCTTCATATTTATCTGTTTGGGACAGGTTTAAGCTGTTTGTCGTGATATCTGTGTGTAATATGGTGAAAATTAAGTATAGTAGAAGGAAAAACACCATGGCAGTATATAATGAGGAAAAGGAGGGTTCAGTAATTTATTATTAATTACTGTGTTTTTTTTTTTTTTTTTTTTTTTTTTTTTTGTGATTGGCTATTCTTTATTCGCCAATCTTTTTTTTTAATTCTTTTATATGCGCAGCCGTATCGTCGAGCCACCAATACTTTTTTGATAAACGAGATTTATCGTTTTTATCTATATCAGGGATAACTTTGGAGTATTTCGTCTCTACTGTTTGTTCGAGTATTTCTTTAATTGGGATTTTTTTGTTACACATATGTCTTTTTATATGGTACAGTGTGGGGATGTTGTTCACGTCTTGTATGATTCCCAATCTGTCATAGTGCGTAAAGTATTGGGGTGGTGGATAGCCCTTACTTGCTGCAAAATTGGCTAGTATTGGATCTATTACGCTCAGCGATTTGATTGAATCGTTATTGATGTTGTTCACTTTTCCATAATAATCTCTCGTTAATTTTAGGATGAAATTGTCAATTCTTGGTATTCCCGCAGTATTATAGAGTACTTTGTTGCTAACTGTGTGCTTATATTCTGAATGGGGTGATTTATATAAGTGTAAACAAGTTCTTAAGCATTTTCTTTCGAAAGCCCTAAGCCTTTCCATTTGTGCTGCACCCGTATTCCACCAGATTGGTGCCGCATATAAGAGCAGTGGCCTAATTAACAATAGGTAACAAATTAGCCTAGCTTTCTTTTCTATGTTTTTGTTGTGGAATAGGTTTCCTAAAGCTAAGAAGCGTTTTCTTGCTGCTTTTAATTGAATATCTACGTGCTCCGAACATCTTATCAAGTGGTCAAGTTTGAATCCTAAATAAGTCGATTTTTTATTTGTGGGTATTGGAGCAAATTCTCCTGTGTCTGGAATTTGTGTGGACACGAGGAAGTCCTCCAGTCCTTGTATATTATACCGGGTGAGACCACCCCAGGGTTGTCTTAATAAGATCGTCTCACATTTGCTAGGATTAACTCTTAAATTCCACATGGCATAATAGTCGTTGACTTTATTCACTAATTCTTCAAGTATATTTTGGACTACGGTTGTTTTTTTATCTGCAACGTAAATAATTAGGTCATCTGCATAAGCGATGGCATATGTATTATTATTTGAGTTAAGGTCGAATGCCTTTAGTATATTGCTTGTGTAGATTGTGAATAAAATCGGGGAATTGACTGTTCCTTGTTGTAGACCTTCAAGTATATGAAAAACCGTGGTTGATATGTCTTGGTTAATTTTCACATGAAACTTCTTGTGATGTATCATATTCCAAATTAATTTGATGAGAATGAGTGGGAATTCTTTTTTGATAAGGGTAAAAATCAAGCCATTTAACCATACTGAGTCAAACGCTTTTTCCAAATCTATTAAGGTTGCACCTACGACTTCTTTTTTCAATAAATGTAGATTAGCGTCTGATAAGAGTTTATTGATTGCGTGAGTTGTGGAATGCTCATGTCTGAATCCGTATTGTGTTTCTGGGATTATTTTCTTTTCATGACATATTTTTAGAATGTTATTGTTTATTATTGCTTCGTAAACTTTACTCAGTGATGGGGTTAAGCTTATCGGCCTATAACTCGCGGGATCATGGGGAGACTTATTTTTTTTTAGGATTGGGATAACCATTGCAGTTTTCCATGCTGTTGGGAAATAATTATGATTTAATGCATTATTGAAAATTATTGTAATATTGTTTATCATTTTTAGGGGTAAGTGTTTGATAATTATTGGCGGGATTTTATCATAACCACTTGAAATTTTGTTCGGTAGATATTTAATTATTGAGCCCACTTGTGTCGCGTTTGTGAAATGGTTTTCCGGGATTTTATTCGGGTTAGGAAATAGTGCGCTATTAGAGTCGTCGAATTGTGTTACTGTTATGCCCGTGACAACTTCATTTTCCATCTCGTTAATAAGGTCCTGTACTCTGTTATCTACAATACTTTTCAAGCCAGTATTATTGTTCAGATAGCGCGGTGAATTAATTTGTTCGTAGTGCGCACCAATAATGTTTAATTTATCTGCAGTTTGTGTGAATATATATTTGTTATTCACAATTGGTGTGTTTTGAGTGTTGTTTTTTGAATTGTTAATTATTTTGCTGTTATCGACATTTATATGCAGATCTTCAACTTTCAGTTTACCTTTTGGTCTGAATATGTTGTTAATCATGGGCATGAATTTTTCGGAGTTTCTGTAGTTAATTTTTTTATAAATATTAAACCAATATTTTGTGATGGCATTTTTGAATTCTTGATCTAATTCTTTTTTCACCTTTGAAATTATTATTTTTATAGCTTTTGTTTCCGTTTTTTGCTGTTTACGGTCGTTTTTTAATAACTTATGGTATGTTGTTAATAATTTGGATTTGAGTTTATGTAATTTAATTATGTTTTTGTTAATGTATCGGTTAATGTTACCTTGATTATTATCCGCTTTAGGTACTATTGCTTCAATGGATTCCATAATTTTTTGGTTCATATCATCAATATATTCGTTAATTTCAGCGATCGATAAGTTTTTATTTGTCGGTATTGATGTTGTATAATTTTCAATTATATATTTGGAGAATTCTGACCATTTCGTATTTTTGTAGATTAACATATTATTTTTTGAGTTAGCGTTATTTTCTCTCCGATTGGTGAAGATCTGCATATCAATCTCAGTAATAATTGCTTTATGATCGCTATCATAAATGAGGGTTTTCAATTTTTCATTTATTAATTCTTCATGTGTGATCCTGCAGTCGGTAATGCAGAGATCCATGAATGATATTGAGTTATTGAACGTAGATTCATTTGCTGGTATAATTTTCATTTTGAATTGATTGCCGTGTATATCGTACCAGTCCATTAAATGTCTACCTCTATCGTTATTATTGATATCGCCAAAATCTACATGCTTTGCATTCAAATCCCCCATTAAAACATAAAAATTGTTGTTATTATGTAATCTAAGTTCTTGGAATAGTACTTGTAATTCATCAATGAATAGTTTTCTTTGATTGATTGCGTTTGTGGCGTACGCACTGATTATGAACAATTGCTTATTATTATCGGTGATAATCTTAACAATAGAATATTCTAAGATTTTATTGTCTATTGATGTGGGATATGTTATATGTTGATATTCAATATTGTTTTTTATTAAAATGGCGGTACCTCCCGAGAATTGTGAGTTTTTTCTATCTCTTCTGATTACATTATATCCTTGGAACGATATTTTGTGTCTGTTTGTTAATTTTGTTTCTGTTAATAGACAAATATCAATATTATTCTCTTGTGCGAAGGTTTGAATATTAAATCTTCTTTGATAATTGACGATAGAGTTAACATTTATAGAAGCGATTTTTATTTTATTCGGGAGTAAATTTACCGTAGTATTTTGTACATTGTTATTAGAGTTGTAATTATTCATCTTCATTAATTTGTAGACCAAGTGACTCCAAAATGGCATCTATTTTACTAGCGTTAACTGCGCATTCATAATTGACATTATCTATTTTTGTATTTATTTTAGTAACTTCTTCGCATATAAATTTTTTAACATCTTCTCTAATGGACGAAACAATATCGTGTTTAAATGTACTCACCCATATGGGTGTTTCTGTTTGCATCGTCGGATTGGGACTTGGTGACGCATTGTTTATTGTGGTGTTAATCTCCTCGGTGATTTCTACTCTTTCTTCTTCTGCTGCTTGCTGGCTTTGTTGTTGGTCTCTGGTCAATACTTTTTTTCTTAGCGTGGTGTTGCCTTTTGTTATCGAGGCATAAGTTTTGCCCATTGGGCCAGCTGATCGGCTGGGATTTAATAGTTGTCTCAGAATTGCATCGTTTTCGATAATTTTTTGTTGTTTGATTTTTTTATTGTTTTTGATTATCGAAAGTGCATTTTTGTAGTATTTACATCCTCTATAGCTTGCAGGATGTCCATACTCTTTGCAGTTTGCACAGTATAATAATTCTCTTGCACCACCTTGTTCAATAGGGCATTTACCAATTTCGTGATTAGATTGCCCGCATTTGACACATACGTAATCTAGTGCACAGTTGGTGCTTGAGTGTCCGAGCTCTTGGCAATTTGTACATTGGAATATGTCTTTTTTAATGAGCGGTTCCCAATGAGCACGCTGATTGAATATGTACTTGATATTTGTTAGTTGTGATAGGATGCTATCGTGGGAGATTTGAATAATAAAATTGTAATATTCTGGTTTATTTCTGTTAAAGGCAATTTTATCTACTTTAACCAATTTAATATTTGGTAGACTGAGGCTTTCAATGTGTTCTTTTATTTCTGTTGGTTGAAATCCACCTTTAATGCCTTTGAGGATTATTGTTTTGGGTTTTGTGCTTTTGATTGTGTATGTGTAAAATTTGACTTCTTTAGCTTTTAACAAGCTTTTAATTGCTGTGAAACTTTCTTCTTTCTGGGGGAATATGGTGATTTTTTGCTCGTCTCTCAATTGTTTGACGAAAAATTCATTATTGATTTCTGGTTGAGAGTTTAGTATTTCCAGTAGGTTTTTTAGATTAATTCCATTTACGTTAATTGGTGGTGGTTTGATTTTTTTCGGAGTATTTTCTTTATTTCTTGAAGATTCTCTCTCTTTTCCTTTTGTGTTTTGGCTTTCGTCTCGATTGCCTTTAGTTTCGGTGTTTACCTCACTCGGTGGTATGAGTGTGTTGTTGTGTTCTACGTCATCTATTTCATTATTTGGTGTTTGTGCTCGGTCTCTTCTCCTTCTTTTCTGTTGTTGCCATGTGCCATCATTTTCTGAGGAATTATTCAGCGATTCTTCGAAATCAGTTACGTTTTCATTGGAAGTACCGGGTTTTTCGCTAGAATTTCCTTCTTTTGTTGCATTTGGAGTGAGTTCGGTGCTTATATTTGTCTCTTTGTTCTTGGGACTATCTGTTCTTTGTAACTTTTCATACTCTCTCTGTAGTATGTTTGACGTGATATTTAGTGGAGTATTTTTTTTATTGTTTTTTTTTGGAGTATTTTTTTGCGGTGTCTTACTCACATTTCTACTGTCGTATTTTCTCTTGGCATTAAGTGCCTTATCTATCTGTGGCTTGGGTGCTGTTCTGTCACCCCAGCCTCTTCCTCTTCCCCCCATTTTCAGTTCTTTGGCGTCTTCAGTATTTAACGCATCTTGGTGGAGAATTGTAATATTATTCAACCCTTGTTTTTTATCACTTTTTTGACACTAAAAGTAGTAGTGGTGGAAACTATTTCTCAAATTATTGTTATCAAAATACTATGATATATTGTGTAATAAGACTAGGATTAATAATAATTCTGTAGTAGTTCTGTACGAGCTCTCTATTGCCAAATTAAAGTTAGTCACTTGTATATGACCACTCGGTCTGGCTGCTCGCGGCAGACCAGGAGGATGACACTGATTGGCCATCACAGCTGCATGAAGATTCTGAGACCGTTGAAAATGTTCTGCACTCAACTCTTCGCATTGTTGCTGTAATTCTTCAGCTTGTTGTCTCACTTCCTCCAACGTTTCGAGTATTTTGTGCAATTCGTAGACTATTGCAACAATCTTTTTTCATTTCGTACCTTCCTAATTTTTGTTATTTCGTCTTTCATGATAATTGAACCCTTTGCTTCGCACGACTGCCCCAATAGGTGCTATTACGCGACAATTCGGGCCTTTTGCGAAGGAAAGAATTAAAGAGATGTATAGTGAGGTAGGAAAAAATAAAATAAATATTTGCAATTACTCATACAACCACGCTATTGATTAACTTACGAAGGAAACTTAGAAAATTGTAGGTATATTTTTTATTTTATAAATTAAATCATGTTTCTTAATTAACTTTCTCTGAGTTTTTGCTTAATTGTTGGAATAAATGTTGGAAAATACTGTAAAATCTATCAAAAATATAGGAACATTCGTAACATTAATTAATACTGTTCTGCGAAAACAATAATTATTTGAGAAATTCAGTAATTATGTAGAAGAGAAAATGAGTCAATACAATTTCAACATTTATTTTCAAGAATATCTCGGAATATAAGAGAGAAAAGTTTGATTCATGATCTTTTTGTAGAAAAAAAATCAGAGCTACAAAAAAATAATTGTCAAAATTTCTCTATCTCCCTTTAACTCCGAAACATTTCTGCAAAATTACCGTAAAATTGGCTCATTTCTGTTTTTCCACTAAATTACTGAATTTACTATTTGCCTCTCGCTCTTCCAAATGGACAGAATTCTCGATTGAGGCACTGACCGCATTTTGGATTTTGTGGTAAACAAATTTCTTGACCAAATCCAACCAGAAGATGATTTATCTCGGTCCAGAGATCTCTCGGAAGCCATTCCTCTAATTGTTTTCTGGTTTCTTCGGGATTTTTCGCCTGTTTTTTAACCCAATTCAGACGATTGCTTATTCTGTGAACGTGAGTATCTACACCAATGCCAGTGACCTTGTTCCAAGCTACTTGCATGCAGATGTGCCCCATTTTTGGGCCAACTCCTGGAAGAGCACAGAGTCCCTCGATGGTTTCTGGTATATCACCTTTGTAGTCTCGCAGAAGAATTTCACAGGTTCTCTTTATGAATTGAACTTTGCGCTAAAAAAATAGTGCTTATTTATTCTTTTGAATAAAATTAAAAATACGAAATTAATTGTTTTGCATGGGAAGTTAATTTTAAATTTCAGTTATGAAATAAAAATTTCAGATGATATTGAAATTAATGATACTGAAAATAGCAGACATCTGATAGTTTTCAGGTTTTTCTTCTTTTGATAGAAAAATTATCTTAGAAAAAAGGAAAAATATGGACATGTAAAAAATTTCAATATTTATAAGTGTCATTTTTTTGTATTTTTTCCATAGGAATTTATTTCCTTAAAAAAATGCACAAAATTATCAGATGTTTGCTAATTTCATTATCATTAAAATTAGCTCACATCCCACAATTTTTTTTATTTTTTTAAACGAAAAAATTATTATAAAAAGAATCTTTGGACAATTTGCATTTGTAGTTTTTCGAATTCTCTATATGTGCATATTTTTCAAAAAATAATTTATTTGGTAGAGAAAAAAACTAAGAAAAATCTTCAGATGGCTGCTATTTTCAGTATCATAATTCGAGATAAAACTCACGTCGAACCGAGATTTTTTAAAAATTATTCCGGAATATAAGCAAGATAGGGAAATTTTCGTGATAGTTTTTTTTGTAGCTTTTATTCGTTTCCCAAATAAAGTCGCTATCAAAAGTGCTCGATCTCCCATAGATTCCGAGATATCTGCAAAAATCTATTCCATCTTTTATTACTTCACTTTATTCATTTCTTTTTTTTTCATTTGAGTTTTTCCAAAAAATTTCCTCTACAAAAATTGAGACTACGAGATAATTCAGGAAAACTGAAGTAAAACTGACTAATCCATTATTCATGATACTGGAAATAGTAGACATCTGACAATTTTTATTATTTTTATTTTTTTAGCCACTAAATAATTTAAAAAAATATAAAAAAATACGCCTATGTAGAAAATTTGGAAAACGATCATTGCAAATTTTTTAAACAATTTTCCCATACTAATTTACTCGTTCAAAAAAATACAGAAACTTGTCTGATGTCTGCTAATTTCATCATCATTTTTCCTCTCTTCTCTTTTCTTACCTTGAAGAAACCAACAGGATGAATTAATTTCTCAAGCACATTATCAGGTGTGACAACGAGAACCTGTGGCGTACATCCATAGGCCCTGAGTCTCTCCATAGCAGCATGAGTGACTTGATCCTTTGTTTGACTGCTCAACATCAGTGCCAGAAGCGACTGGAAACGATAAATCGAGGGGGTTGCATCAGTGTCCGAGCACTTGTGACAGCCCATTTCATCAACTGGTGCTGTATGATGCTTCCTCATCTCTTTTATGAGCTCCAGGGTCTTCTCCCAATTCTCCGGAGTCCATTTTATCCCGTCATTTACCTGATTATCTTCATTCTTAACATTTTTCTCTTCATTTTTTTCATTTTTGGCTTCATTCTTAACATTTTTTTTTTCATTTCTAACATTTTTTCCTTCTTTTTTAACACTTTTTTTATTCAATTTCTCCTTATTTTCTACACCCAATTTTTCATTTTTTTCATTAATCTTCGAATTTTCCTCATACTGGATCTCAATGGACCTCCTCTTCTTCGGTACTCCACGTTTTTTCGGCTCTAATACTTCAGCAACAAAATACTTTGACACTGTCGCATCATTTTCATGATTCACTTGATTTTTAATTGAATTATCTTTGATTTTATTTCTAGTTGCTGTTAGTGAATTAAATTTCAAACGTTTACTCATTATTTCGAAGAAAATGTAGGGCTTCACATGACAGATAAACATTGGATATTTTCCATAACATAACCTAAATGTTCCCGCGAATTTTCAAACAGAAATGGTTAACTCAGTAGTGGGGGAATGAAGGAGGATAATTCAATCTTTTGCTTCCGAATGGAAGTTTTGTTTTCGCCATTTTTTTCGAAATGTCAATTTTCATTGGAAACATCTTTCAAAATGATCCAAAACGTCGAGAAAATCATAATGAGAAAAAAAGTAGACACGTATGTGTGTGTGTGTGTATGTACGACTTTACGACTCTCTATTACTTGAGAACGGTGAGAGATGAAAATCTGAAATTTTGGCAAGATATCAGTTTTGATGAAGTGTATGTCCAATAAAAAACTCAGCAAGATCGGTCCAATGGTTTCTGAGATATAGCAATTTTTCAAAAATCGTATCTTCCAAAATTTCTCAATTTGCGTGAGACGAATCCCGTTCAAAATTTCACTCAAGATCCGCAACCATAATATCTAACTTTTGGAGAGTTTTAATGAATTTAATCTCATCATTCTATTAGTTATTAATTTTTTTGTGCTTTTTTTTTAAAAACTCGGTTTTACGACCATAGCTCAATGAATAATTGACTTGAAGACTTCAAATTTTCTTTATATATGTAGTTTCTGATGAAGATGGCTGGCATTGGATCTGAGGCATATCGACTGAGCGGTTCTCGAGATATTTCGAATTGAAATTTTTCCGAAAACAGGCTGCATCTTCTAAACTACTCGTCCAATTTCATCGGGACGGAGCTCAAAAGATTCGTCTTCATGGGCTGAACAAACCCTCGATTTTTGGGATTTTTTAGATGAAGCTCTCCGCTTATTACATTGAAAAATGTATTTTTTTCTCAATATTTCCAAAAACAAATCCAAAAAATGCAATTTTTCTCGATTTTTTTGAATGGACATCCCTCTTTTCTATTTGGTTTTCTGAAAGAACGCATTTTTCTTTTCCAAATAAACCCCTACTCACCTTCGTAGGACAATCAGAAACTGTACCCAAAAGGAAACATTCAAAGTGAAAGAGTGATTTTTTATGTAGAATTTAGTATATATAAGTTTTTTTCGAGAAAGATGATAGAAAAAATTTAGGAAGAACCATTCGGAAGCATCCTGCTAATTCATTAGCAGAAATTGAAAGAAAGAAATAGCGATTTAAAGGATAACGTAGAAGAAATAACGACTAATGCAGCGTCGAACGGCTGTTAGTTTTTTTTTACTTTTTCTAAAAATTGTCTTCGAAATAGTGGAATTTAAATGAATTTTACAACAGACCGTTTTTGTTGTCCACAACAATGTTTTTTTTCACGAATTTCCCTAAACTCATTCATTAATGAGATGATAGCTTGAGAATACTGAAGAAATTCAGTGAAATTACGAGAGATAAAACAAGGTGAGTTAACTCAATCCCTCGGTTTTTACGGGTTTTAATAAGTAATAGAGGCACCAGTTATCGGACAGTTAAGGGAATGGCACTACTATCCGGACAGTAAGAATTACATTATTAAAATGATGAAAAATTTCACTCAAGTGAATCAAACAATTCAGTTAATTTTTATTTTGACACCTTGCAAGTATCGAAAAATCTGGTTTTCTCACTCAAATATTAATTATTTGTATGTCTTGCAGCTATGTCCGTACACTGGGCTGTGTCCGGTAACTGGGTGCACCATGGTAATTCTTAAAATCGTCCTCGAATTCACATTAAATACCAAGAAATAGGTTTTTAATCATAAATATATTTTTTTCTGTTCTTTTCTTGCTTCACACTCAACGACTACTGCAAAGAAGTATAGAACTACTTTAATCATTATGAATTTCGAAAAATTCCCATTTGAAAGAAAAATTTATTCAATTTTTGTAAAATCCAATTTTTAACACGTTCAAAGTTTAAGAACGGTTATCTACCGTAAATTACATCGATAGTATTTGCCTATTAAACAGTTGGAATGAATATGTTTGCACAGAAATGATAGATAAGTATAAGGTTTTTTTTCATAGCATGATAATTTTACTACTACATCGGGACATGGGAATGTATTTCTAATTCGTTAGGCTTATTCGTATTACGTGACATATAAAGTGATTTTGGATGGAAAGTTTTGGGGATTAATACTTTCAAGTGATGATTCAAAGCTGTGTTCAAATAGCTCAGTTAAAATGGAATTTTGTACTTCTTATGTAAGAATTTCCAAAAAATAAAAAAATTTCGGTCATAATTGATTAATATTTGTGTTTCTCATTCCAGATATCCAATCACAAAACTTCTGGAAGCTTTCTGATCCTCTATCTCAATTTTTTGAGTTTTTTTCAGTGAGAAGGTTTCCCATGAGAGAAAGGGGTGAAAAAGATCGTACTGCCGTTTTTTGTTTGACGACTTTATTCGATCAATTGAATCAATTGATTTGAATTGATTGAAACTCAAACTGGGATATGCTGAGAGTGCTTTTTTCGAATTCAGAGAAATTTACTCAATAGAGTGAATTCATAATTGAGAAGTTTAATCTTCAAACAAGTCAAAAAGCCAGGATAGATCATTCTAAAACAGCTGTTGATGTAAAATTCTTGCTGTTGGACTACGATTGGTCCACGCGTGTAGAGTGAGATAAAAATCGCTACTATAAAAAGAGAATATATTTCTTTTTTTTCACAAACGTGTCAGAACGATTCAGCAGAAGTAATTTCTCACAGTTGTTCATCGAATAGATCAATAATTTCGACGTTGATCATGAAGTATTTAATGATTCTTGCATTTTTTGCAACAATTCTTGCAGTATCTGCAATACAGAGTGTAAATAAATACAAATATTCTGTTTTCCTCATTAAATTTTATTCTCAATTTTAAAAAAGCCGTCCAGGCTATTGAATTCCACCCTTTTTTAGTTAAAATTTTTCTCCCAATTGAAATAAAAACATGTTAATGTTTAATGATTTAAAGAAGCTTCGAAAATTTCCAGGGGAATAATAATGTCGCCCGCGTTTACTATCCACCAAATTGGCTGGCTGCAATACAAACATGCATGGAAAATGTCCACATAGGTATAAATATAAATAAACAAATTATTCATTGTCAATTAAAATTAATTCTGTTGGACCATTTCAGATGTTTATAGAAGCTTGCAATCGTTTAACAAGGCAACAGCGTGTAGAGAAGCAAAACAAACAGCATTATGTCTTTATAGAGAATCAGGACGGGTAACTGTTGAAAATACATTAATTTTTTATAATTTAAATTAAATTCTAAAAATTAAGGGGTCGCTCCAGTGTGACGGCCAAAAATAGTGCTCATTTCCGCGATTTTTTTATCTTACAATTAGGATGCTCTGATCAGGCTGACTTTTTTTTATCACAAATGAATAGACTCATGAGGAATAGAAAAAAATTTTTTTTACGTTATTCATATTGACTTGTCACAGATTTCTTAAACGTTTAAAATAAAAAATTAAAGAAAAAGTTTCTCGATGGTGTGCACGCTCCGTGTCGTAATTCTTGTCTGAAAAAAATATTATTGATCCTCATAGATAAAGCTATCGCCCGATGGAGGTTTTTTTCTTTTTTTTAAAAATTGGAGAAATGGCGGCAGTTTGGAAAAAACCGAATCAGACCCTATTTTTTTGATAGTTTTTCGTTTAAAAAAATAGGAAGTTTTTGGAAAAAAAAGAAAAGCCTCCATCAGGCGATAGCTCTATCCATGACGATTAATAATATTTTCGGAAAATTTGTTTCCGACACGATTTACGACTTCTAGCGTGCACACCATCAAGAAACTTTTTTTTCTTCTAATTTTCAACGTTTAAGAAATCTATAAAAAATCAATAAAAATAACGTAAAAAATATTTGTTTCTACTCTTCATTAATCTATTCATTCGTGATAAAAAAAAATCAGCCTGATCAGAGCATTCTAACTATAAGAAAAAAAAATTGCAAAAATGCGCACTTTTTTTGGCTGTCACGCTGGAACGACCCCTAAATTCAAAAAGTCCTATGACAATAGCTGCTATCTGACAGTCGTGACTTCAAGATTTTATTCAAATTTTCAATATATTATATGTTAACTTGTCTGTCGGTATTTTCCATTACTCCTTCGAAATAGTTACTATGTTGTTAATCGGAACATTATCAGTTCGTAGATGGTAGATTTGACCCGGACGCAATTGAAAGATTTTTGAGAGGATATATTAATCCCTCCCATCAATTACTGGACAAAGCAATGAGAGTTTATAGAGCTGCGGCTGTTGCAGGTAACAAAAACTGGAAATTCAATAATTATAATCATGATTATTTCTTCCTTTATAAAAAAATTAACCCTTCATTTTTGTGAACAACGCAGGAAATGCAGAATCTGGAAATGATTGTGACAAAGCTTATGCGTTCCATGCCACGCTTGGTATTCCTGCAAATGCACGGGTATTGACAGCACTATTCCGTTCGCCTGCAGATACCTCTCGAGTGGCTCCACTACCATTTTAATAGAAATATGAATATTATCAACTTTTAATAATCAATTTCCATTGATTTTGAAATTATTCAAATGATTCGAAAATGGAGAATGAAGAATAATATTAATAATTATAAAATACTGAAGATAGAAGAGATGTGCAAAACTAATGTATAAGGCCGAGAAGTCTAGCATATGAGAAAACAAAAATAAAGATGATAATACTGGGAATTCAAATGAATACAATTCTGTTTTTGATCATTTATTCGACAATTTCCTTCTAGTAGACAATGAGAAATCATTCCTCTGATATATTGATTTCTAATATATCTCTGAAAAAATTGAAGTTTCAAGAAAGACGGAAGAATCAGAAAATCGAGAAATTAACATTTTTAATAGAGAAAAAAATAAAAACTATATTTGTCAGTTGAATGTTCTAGAAAAAAAGTATCATGTCAGCATATTTTAATAATCATCAACAACTTGGCTACGCAAGTAGAGTAGAGGAAAATACTGAGTTATATATAAAGGATTATTTTCTTTGACAGACCTGCCAGATTAAGAAAAAATAGCAAGAACCGAGAGGTTACTCACTCGTGAAGTCATGGTGCCACACCACGATGAAGTCAATTTGAAGTCAAGTTAAAGTCATTGAAGTCAGTGAAGTCACTGAAGTCAGGTGACTTCAACTTTCTGAGATTACTGAAGTCAAATGATTCCATTTTTCTGAAGTCAATTCTGAAGTCACTGAAGTCACTTGAAGTCGATGAAATCAATTGAAGTCACTCAAATTACGTATTTCAGGTAAATTTCAATTTTATTTATTGTGACTTCAATGACTTCATTCTATTTGAAGTTACTGATTACAAATTGATGAAGTCATTGGCAGTCAATTGCAGTCATGAAGTCACGTTGATCAACGCTTGAAGTCATTGACTCCACATTTTGTTGAAGTCATTGAAGTCAGTGACGGAATTCACGTGAAGTGGACTTCATTTTGAAGTCATGGTGTCACTCAATTCTTGAGTGAGTAACCCCTCGGCAAGAACTTATTTTTTATAATTGACCAGTGAAGGTTAAACATCCCGGGATAAATATCAAGTATACAATTATTCTTCGATTATGATAGTAATTTTTTCACTAATTGTAATAACGAGAAGACCAAACACAAGTCTATGTTTCTGGTCTGTAATTTTTCGAGAGTATCCAGGAAAATACACGAGGAAGCGCTTTATTTAAATCCCCAACGTCAACTTTAACGCATAGCCCTTGAAAATTTCTTCAGCTCTATTTTTTTGTTTTTTTTCATTTTTCCCCAAAAATCTCGCCAACTATTGAAGATACGCTCTGTTCCCCCGAATCCGTTTTTGTATACAAGTGACTAGAGGGAACAGCTATAGCTGTTTAAGGAAATCCAAGAAGGAGGTCCAAATGATCTATTTTTTCTTTTTTTTTTTCTGAGTTATCATAAATATTATAACTATTTCGATTTTGTAGCATTTCACCGATATCAAAATGATGTCCACGATGATGAATTGTTTATTAAATAATGCATAAATATCCAACATCTAGGACTGGGATTGAAGGATGCTTCAATTTTAAAAACCAACATGGCCGCCATTGATGTTTTCATGTAATTAATTTGATTAATCGTCGTTATTTGTCCGGTAACACGCGTTTTTTATGATTTGAAAAATTAATAGACAGTCTAACGAACAAGAATTTTATGGTTATATAAGGAAAAAAAAAGGTCTGTAACCATGAATTGTTGCAGTGAAACTGAAACTAAATCTCGCTCATGGAATTCTAATGTTAATTTATTTTTTTTCAAAAATTATTTTTCGATTAATTTGTCTGGTAATATAGTGTGAAGTAAATTTCAAAAAATCTCCTCATGCTACTCTATCGAAAGTGACCAATGAAAAGGAAAAATAGATTATCGGAACTACTTGGATATCTTTAGATTTTCTAATAAAGAATCTTGTCAACAGTTATTGTCATTCGGAAATAACATTATCATTCTGAGGCTCACCCAAGCTTGTTCCAGCCTTGCCATCTGAGCCTTAGATTACTGAGCCTCAGTCTTCGGCAATGGCTAAAGCAAAGCTTGTCCCAATCGTCAATTCCTACCTGGAATCTGGCTCCAATCCATTCTTGTAGCTCTTGAAATTTTCTACAAAAAACGATGCAGGCAAAAAAGGCGTATCTCTATTAGCTTCGGAGAATTAAAATTTGAAGCACATTCACGGTAAAATCGGCGACATGGTTATACCAATTTCCATCATTTCCAGCTTATATATCGGAAAATACGCTCATTACAGCTTATGTAGATTAGTAGAGTATCGTAATCATATCGTTGAGATGTGGGAAAACTGTAAATATCATAATTTTTTGAAAAAAGGTCTGAAAAAGAGTCTGAGGCTAGCTAATAATATCCTTAGAATCGAAAATTCAGCACTTTTGAAGGAATATAACTCTGAAATCCTCTGAGGCAATGGAGAGTATTCTTCTGAATTTTGAGATTAATGATTTTGGATGTCATAAGATACTGGAAGAAAATAAAATAAACTATTTTATGAGCCTCCCTTATATGAGGCTCTTGACGTTCATAGTATTTTGTCCCAATGACTCGCAAAAAGTCAGTGCTAATCGGAGGGAGGTGGGGAAATGTTTGAAAATTTTTTTTACAGCTTTTAATCTTCTCTACGAAAAAGGTTTATATGAAAATTTCACTAATTTCATGATTTTTGGATCATTCTAGAAAAACTGGAAATTTTAAATTGATTAATTTATGAATTCTTCCGATTTTTATTTTCTACGATTTCATTGCTCAATTGAAATTGGTGTTTTCTTCATATTTCTTATTAAAAACAAATATTGAAATAATAATAAAAATTAATAATTTTTCAATGGAGGTAAAGAAACAATACATGAAATTTTTGACATTCACTCACTCAGTCTTTATTTTCATCCACATACTAATATAATTATATAATAAATTCAATAATCAAATAAAACATTAACGTAAGATAAAATTAATAATAATTTTTCGTTTTTCATTGATGAATTAATTAACAATTATCAAATTGTCAAAAAGTAGGTTTTTTTTTCTGTTTTCAGTTTTGTCAAGCTCGACCCAATTGTACAAGTTCCATGTATTAATGGACGGAATAAAATTAATTGAAGAAAAAAAAACAAGAATTTTAGTCTCTCATTACCTTTTTCAAAGTAATCACGAGCTAAATCATAAAAAAATTATTCAAAAAATGAAATAAAAATGTTAAGTACACACATTCAGTACTTGAGAAGTTCAATCTTTTTTTTTTGTTTTTTGGTGATTTTTTTTCTTTTTTTTTTCAATTTACATTATGTTTGCCATTTTTTATTTTTCGAAGTCGTTGTGCATTGGGTCGCGAGGTGAATCGCTTCCGCGGGATCACAGAGCTCTCTACAAACTAATGAAACTTACTAATTATACCACAATGCAGACTGAAGTTAATTAATTTTGAAAACGTTCTAACTTCCGTTAAACGTTTGAAAAGTAATTCTTCAATGTGTTGTGATATTCTACAATCTATCGAAGAAAAATATAAAATATATTTTTTTTTTATTTGAGGAAGGTAGAGTGTTTAAATTGAATTCATAAAATCAGCAGGAAGTGATGAAACGATATTTTCAATTCATTTTCGGTTTTTGATTGAGTATCTCTGAATTCAAGAGATAGAATTTTTCTTGTAGATACATTTTTTTTGTTGAGAAAAGTGAAAGAGAGGGAAACAACAAAAGTTCCAAAGAAGAAAAATGATCTCGTTCAGATTTTAAGATATTTCGCAAAAACTAGCGAGGGAACAAGAATCGAAGAAAAAAAAACTCGGTAGAGCTTTTATGGAATATCTCAAAGTCTATGGGGAACAGAGCAGTTTTGATCAGAGCCTTCTCTCTAGCTTTGACTTTTCTCTACAAAAAAGGACATGACATGAAAATTGATGAGAAAATGAAGTTAAATTGCTTTTTCACCACTTCACTACTGAAATGCTTGATAATCCATCTGGAAAATAAGCACGTTTAATGTCATAATTGCCAGGGTGAGCGAATCTACATTTACCATTAATCAGTTACATCGGGAGATTCTAGGATTTCATCAAAATTTCCTGAAGTAATTGTAATACTAATTCATAAATCAAGTAATAAAACAGTAGTCTAGAAATCGCACGTGCATTCTTCCGCTGTTATCTTTGAAACGAGTGGATTAAGGAGAAAAAAAAGGTTTCTCTCCATTTTCTCCTAAATCCATTCGTGTTGGCCATATTTGCGAAAGTATTCACAGTCAATTTTTCTCATTTCCAATGATTACTTCCTATTCTGTTTAAACAAATGAAAGAATAATGGCTGAGCAAAGGCTGTCGTAGTGAAAATTAAAAAAATATATAAATCTCCTCAAACAGCCAATAATAGAATAAAAAATATATATCAAAAAATTCACCTAGAATCTTCCCTCTAAATGAATTACTCGAGTAAGATGATTCTATTTTTTTTTAGTTTTAAACAAAAAAAAAAGAAAAACACCTGCAAATTTTTACTCAACCTGTATTCTGATTATTAGCGTTAGCTTCTTGTCCATTGGTGTGACTCGTTGAATTTCCAGTTGCATCCTCCATGAGTGTGTGCGTTTCTTCCTCTTGATCGGACATTGGTATCGATCTGTTATCATTAATAATCTCCTTTCCGCTCATTTGACTTGGTACCTCAGTTAGTACTGGCCCGTACTGCGAAGTGGAACCCACCAGCAAGTCAGTTGATGGATTCAAACCTCCCAACATCTTACGTGTTGCATAAGGGTGAAAATAATGTGATAAAAGGGAATTGTTCAAATAAAAAAATCCAACATAACGAAAAAAAAAAAAAAAAATCATTTTTTTCTTTTAAATAAAAATGAGTGATGGAATTGGTGAAGGGCGAGGATTGCTTACTGTGATACATTATTTGTGTGTAGTTGGTCTCAATCGAATACATCTTACCTGTCCACTTGCACGACCCATGCCACCTCTTTGGGATTTACCACCATGACGAAACATACGCAGCCATATCCACAGTGCTCCCATTAATACACCAACTAGTGTTATACTGGCTCCAACTGCTAATGAACCACGTGAAGAATCTTGTACTTTATCCTCCACTTTTGTTCCATCATTGGCCGATGAATTTGACTTATTGTCAGACTAGAATTGGAATCAATCGTTAGTCAAATAATGTTTGGAGAATTCAGAAATATCTCGGGATCTAAGGGAGATAACTTAATTTTTTTGAGAGCTCTTGTATTGTAGGTCAGGGTCAGAGCTAAAAAAAAAAATTATCAGAATATTTCGATACCTGGCGATATTTTTCGATTTCCGAGATATTTCATGGAAATCAAGTTGAAAATTAATTTTAAAAAATTGATCAAACGCAAAGAAATTCTTTTAATTTTAATTTTCATGGAGTATCTCGGAAACTGTTGGAAATAGAGCAATTTTACTAGTGACCTCTTTGTAGTTCTAATTATCCTCTACAAAAAAAGTTTGAATGAGAATCTCTCTATCTCACTTCGTCTCCGAGATATCCAAAGAAGAAATAAATTCTAGATTATTCTTCCACTTTATTAGAATCTCCAGGAAAAACTGTTCATCTTCTTAAAAAATTCTAAAGAAAATGAGTCATCTAGTCTAGCTCAACAATGACATGAAGTGAATGACTACAAAGATGAATTCAACAGTACAAAAAACTATCAATAAACTAATTTCATAGATTCAATATTTTTCATAATAATGACACAGACATCTAACAATTCTTTAAAGTTTTTTGAACAAAAAAAAGTAGCAAAAAAAATATTTGAAAAATTTGCACTTATACGTTTTTTGGAATTTTCTAAACGTGCATATTTTTTATCTCCTCATAAATAATTTATTGCTTACGAAAAAATATGAGTGAAAATTGTCAGATGTCTGCTATTTTCATTATCATTTTTTTTAATCAATAATATCACATGTTTAAATAATTATTTTTCCTCGAATCTTTTTGTTGTCTTAAAAAGTTTCGTTACCATTTTGGGTTCAGTGATATTGCTGCGAAATTCATACAGAAATTTTTAATGTTATGCTCATTATGTACTATTTTTTCCTAAATTTTCATTTGATGGGTTTTAAAGTAATTACCGATCGAAATTATGTCTTATACATGGGCTCTTATGCATCAAACCTGTCTTAGTACATTATACTGAAAATTGCAGATATCTGCCAATTTTTATGATTTTTTCTTTTCAACAAATACATGATTTTTTAAAAATAAAAAATATGCACACGTAGAAAATTTAAACAGTTATAAGTGCCACTCGTTTCCAAGATATTCATCCATGTATAAGATGCAATTTTTATCGTTGATTACTTTAAAACCGATCACATGAAAATTTGGGAAAAACTAGTACATAATGATCATAACATTAAGAGGTTTGGAGAGTTATCTCCGAAATATGGAATCATTTCGAGAATCATACAGGACGTTCCTCATGTCATCATTATTATGTAGTATTTTTTTCAAAATTTTCATGTATTTTGTTTTAGACTAATTAACAGTTAAAATTGCATTTTATACATGGGCTCTTATGCATCAAACCTGGTTTAGCATCGATCTGTGCTATCAACTCAGGTGATAACAAAGGTCTCCTGCTATGACAGATTTTATGCATAAGAGCCCATGTATAAAATGCAATTTTGACTGTTAATTAGTCTGAAACCAACTACATGAAAATTTTGAAAAAAAACTACATAATAATAATGACATTAGGAACGTCCTGTATGATTCTCAAAATGATTCCATATTTTGGAGATAACTCCCCAAACCCCTTAAAACCGATCACATGAAATTTCGGGAAAAAACAGTACATAATGAGCATAACATTAAAGAACATTCTGTATGAATTTCACAGCAATATCACTTAACTAAAAATCATAACGAAACTTCTTAAACTTGAATTTTCATTATTTCAAATACCTGAGTACTATTGTTAGCTATTGTTGTTCCATCAGTAGCAACAAGATTAACAACAAGTGTTGTAAAACCAGCAACAGTAGCACAAATTGCAACTGATAGTAATACCCATTCTAACCATTTTCTTGTGCTAACTTTGTGTCTAAACATAATCCTTGAAAATCCATTTCTAATACCAGGACCACCTCCAACCTCATGGCTATCACCACCATTTTCATATGTATAACCAACAGTTGTTGGTTGATAAACTGCCTCACTGTCAGGCATTATTACAATATATATATATATATAATTTCAAAAAGCCTATTAATCACGAGAAACCACAGAACGTTTCTTTTTTCTCCAATATAGAATCCAATGATTTTTCACCAAGAAAAAAGTATGCAAATTCTCTAAAATCTTTTTTTTTCTCTCTCTCTCTCTACAAAGACAACATTGTAACGAGAATACTGAAAAAAATCTACGAAGCACTAAACTAGAAAAATTAACAAACTACATTTACAAATTTAATTCGTCAAAATATGTCGACTCTGTGTTCATCTAAAGTTATGTCGAGTGATAAATAAATGTTTCGATTCGTTTTTAATCCGAATACTGATAATGAGTCTGATTCACTGCAGTTTTTGTTTTTTTTTTTCAATTCACTCACAAATTTTATTCACTCACACAGGTAATTTTATCTGTTGAATGCGTTGATACTCTAGAGATTCCAACTTAATCAAAAAATGAATGTATTTTTCAGGTAAATTTTATCCGCAAGTGTCGCTACGTATATATATAGAATAGGCCACTGTGCACGCACACACACACACACCTTTTTCTATTGTAATTCTTTTGTTAAGAATGCCGAAACTGTGATGAATGTGCGTCTCATTGCGTGCTCCGAAGCGTAGGATTCCGCTTCTTTTTCTCTGTCAAAAGGATTTTTTTTTTTTTTTTTTTTTAGGTAGAACAGACAACGAGCTTTGTCGCTCTTGGAGCAAACAGGCGATTGGTGCGTCAGTTTAAAGCCACGTTTTCATTGGTCGTCGGACGATTTGGGGCGAAAAGTCGCACATTTTTAAAATCAATTAATCATGATTTTTCCATTGGATTCATTGAAATTAAATTATTCAATTGCAATTAAATCCAGATGACCTTGGATCATTTTTGTTTCAATTAAAAAAAGGCAATTAAGTATTAATTGTTACAAAATTTTTAAAAAATTGCATGAAAAATGAAGTATGAAGCAAATAAAAAAACAAATTTTTTCTGCAATAATAATTCAGTTGCGTCTCATTCTGTAATTATTTTCTCTCGCAGTCCCTAAAATTTTGCGCAGAAAAAAATTTTTCCTTCCCAAGATACTCGCGAGAAAAATAACGAAAAAAATCTGACCCATTTCCTTCCATTTCTATTCGTTCGAATAGACATGAAAAAAAAAGAGTATAAAGTATTGATAACCGATTTTTAAAGAAGTCTAACAACAATAAAACTCAGAGAAATGGTTAAAATGTATAATCCAATGACTAACTCAACTATACTAAATTCTTTAAATACCTACAAGTTTATATTCTATTTTTCTTTCTAATAAACTTTCGTTCTCATTTTACCGACAGACTGTGTGAATTTTTTTTTCAGTCGATAACGAAAGTGTCTGTGAAGAGCACGAGCGAATTGTGTGTCACACATATGCAAAGAGTGAGAATGAAAGGCGAAGGAGTGAAAAAGAGAGAGAGACTGAGTCTTTAGGATAGCGAGGGAGGAAGGGGGATATTTTTTATACATATATAGATATATATATATATATATTGGCAAAAGGTAATATCCCCCTCACGTGTGCATGAGAATGGGCGGAGCTTAACTACGGGCGGGGGCTGTATCGATTTAAATTTGGTTTAACCGGTGTGTGGTCGTAGTTGCAAACGAATATAAGAGAAGAGTGAGAGAGAATTAAAGTTTATGAAGGGGGAAAACTAGAATTTCAGAGACAGTAGTACACACGACACCGTTGTCGAACGTGTAGATTTAATTCTGTGTTTTTATTTCCTTTTTTTCCGAAGTGCGGAATTAATTTTTGTGCGCGTGTTTTTTTTGACACAAAAGTTAGATGATTATTGATTGAATGGGATTTTTTTTGAATTTTTGAAGAAAAAAAAATGTCGAAACAACATTTACCCTCGGAATTATTAGATGGTGTTTCGAGGGGAGTCAATGGGCCCTTGACTGTCGAGAGTGTTGTACCAAGAACCAGGTCAGTAGATGAAAAAATAAAATAATTGCAAATTTTTTAGAATTATTTGCTGTTTTTTGAATGAAGAAGGAAGAAATGATTACGTTGTTACTATCATCTTGTGGGATTTATGCACTTTGCGTGAGTCATGCAATGCATTCTTTCGAGTTGACAAAGTCAATTTTCATTTCATTATTAATAAAATAAGATTTTGCTATCCTTCAATCTATAAGCAACTGTGTAATAATGTTTAATCGATGGAGTGAAGGGCTTACTGCGGATTTGTGGAATTATTTTTATCGTGTTTACATTTCAAATGTTTGCCGCTGAAAGGCAGGACGTGATGATTGATTGGAGGATCACTTGTCACGTGTAAATTGATGAACGAATTTGAAATGAAACACTTTTTGGAGGAAGCTTTTACTGAAAGATGAGAATTGGGGGTTTTTCGTGGATAAAGGGGAAATTTTATGGGATTCTTGAGGTTTGAACATCTGGGCTTTTTCTGGGAGAAAAAATATAATTTTTTGAAAACATAATAGTTTTGGAGATATAATGCGATGAAGATGGAAATAGAAACGAGGGATTTGATGAAATATAATTCAGGGGATTTTTAAGAATAATTTTGTTAAAAATGGCTTCAGCAGAATTCAACAAGAGACCTTTTTTGTGGAACATTTAATTGCACACAAAGAGCGCTCTTGATGAATTCCTTTAGATGCAATAATTTTAGAAGCAGAGGAGACTGGGGCAAAATGGACCTGAGGGTCAACGATTCGGTATCTTTTTTTCCGATAGGGAAAGAGTCTCTAAAAAGAATTGCAACAATTCACCAACAATTTCTACGTATTGGAGCATCTTCCCGATTTTTTCCGATTTTTTCGTAAAGTCCTTCACTCCGAAAGGAATTCCTGAATCATGTCGCAATGGAGGTCCATTTTGCCCTACTCTCCCCAATCTAGGAAAAAATTCAAATTCTCACTTTTATCATGATACTGAAAATAGCAGACATCTAAGAAACTTCTGTTTTTTTCAGCAAATAAATTATTTAAAAAATGGAAAAAATGCATTAGAAAAACTGAGTGGAAACTTTTCAAACACTTCTTTCAGAACAATTTATTTGTTTAAAAAAATAGGAAGAATTAGGAGATGTATTCTAATTTTATTGATACTGAAACTAGAAGACACCTGACAATTATTAGTATTTTTTTGGTTCTTAACAGAGAAATTATTTATAAAAAAATGAAAAATATGCACATGTAGAAATTGAAAAAGTTGAGAGCGCAAATTTTTCAAATATTTGTTCAATAGTAATTTATTTGTTCAAAAAACTCCAGTAAATTTCCAAATGTTTGCTAATTACAATGAAACTACATTTCATTATTATCTTTTATCTCTATAAAATTAATGCATTAATAATTTATATTATCCAACTTACAGACAAGATTTACTAAAATGGAACGGCTGGGGCTACAAAGATTCCGAATTTCGTGTTAACGAAAAAATGGTTATCGAGTTTACTGGAACGAGGTAAAGAGAAACCCTTGAAAACTACGAACATTGCAAGAAAAGAAAAGAAAAAACAATACTGAAGAAAAAAAATATCGTAGACATTTCCATTAACGAAAGAGAATTTATTGAAGAGGATGAATCTCGAATTTTTCATTCTGTCACGCACATTCAAAGTTTGAGTGCAGAAATAATAAAAGGAACTAGCTTTTGAAAAAATTCATGATAATTAGCACTCGGGCATTCCACTGTTTGGTTCCATATCTTGATGCATAAAACACTGCAAAGGATTAAAAAAATTAAATATATTTTTTTTTCTTTCAACACAAAATAGAGTAATTCTGTGATGCCAGAGTAAATAGTGATTTCAATAATTTATGCATTCACGCATTTAAAACTGCAGAATAAAAACAAATTTACGTCAATGTTGAATTAACGTCGAGGACCACTTTTTGGTTCTTTACATATTCAATTTTTTTTTTTTTTACGTAATGAGTAAATGTTCAATGACAATAGTCTCTCCAAAGCAATACTTGACTAGTACATTCATCAGCGAACAAAACTCACTTTTTTCTCTCCATTGTGTTGACTATGAGACAATGTTATTATGAAGTGAAAAAAAATGAATTGGGCAATTTTGTTCTCATGGTTTTTTGGAAATATCTCAGAATTCGAGAGTAATAAAAGATTATTCATGAGATTCTTTTTTGCAAAGCGGAATGAGAACTATGAAAAAAAGGTTACTACCAAAATTGCTCTATCTCTGATGAATTCCGAGATTTTTTTGAGAAACACTGAATTCGAAAAACCCACTTCAGTTCAATGAAACTCTTTATCTTGATTTTATACATCGTCTGCAACAAAAATTATTTTGAATTTTTCTTTCGTTTTTTTTTAGATTTTTCTCAAATTTAACTCCTGAAATTTTCATTTGCCCCATATTTTCCTAAAAATTAATTATATTTTACTATTTGAGATTTTCTAGAATTTTCGAAATAATTTCGATTTTTTTAATGAAAATTATTTTCAATTATTTTTTGGAATTTCTTCAAATTTTTCTCAAATTTAACTCGGTCTATCTTCCTTTGCTCCATGTTTTTTCAAAGATCAGTGAAGGAAATTGACTGATTTACGAGATAAGGAAATTCTCGAAGATAACTTTATTAAAGGAAAAAATCAAAAAAATAATTCTCTATAAAAAAAGTTCGAATAAAGATTCATTCATTTTCTATAATTCCCCAAAATATTCCATAAAACCCGAGAAAATGAAATTCGACTTTTTCGATCCTCTTCTTATTTTCTTGGAAATATTTTGGAATTGAAGAGATGAATGATTTTTGGATGGAATCTTTTTTAAAGAGCAAAGAAGAACCTACGGAAAAAGTATCTCCAAAAATTTCTCTACCTCTCTCTCTAATCACGAAATATTTTCACAACGAAATGTGGACTTTTTAAATATTTTATTTTATTCACCGATTTATCAATTTTTTAAAGGTATCCAATTGGAAATCTACAATTGCCTTATTTCACACAATGGGTCCAAGACGTTTTTGGGATAACTTTGGAGGATAGAAAGCCACCACAGCCACTGCCAGATACATTTCCAGAGTCAATTATATCACGTGAATTTCTTGATGCCATTGAAGAATTAAAAATAGGATTTTCAACTGATGGAATGGACAGACTTTTCAGGGCACATGGGCACACATTGAGGGAAATTTATCAGTTGAAACGAAGCAGTATCGAGAGAATACCTGATATCGTTCTGTGGCCAAGTATGCTTCAAATTAGAATTTAACAAAAAAAAAAAAATATTTTTATTGCTCTAAGGATTTGATTTAATTCGCCCAATGATGAAATTGATGAATTTCTAAAATTCCGATTATTTCATTCAAAGGGAAAGAAAATGTTGGCTGGAAAATGCTGTAATATAATTCATGGTCTAAAATTATTTGAGATAAATAAGGAAAATAAAAAACGTCGAATTCTGAATATTTTCGAAATAACTTGGGAATAAGTGGGACAAAATGGACTGATTATAGCTTTTTTAGTTCAAAATATTTTTTGATAGGCGAAAAATCTTTTAATAAAATGCGATAGATCTAATATTTCCTGATATATTCACAGAACAATAGTAATGTCATTCAACGAAATTTTCAAAATGCTCGATTCTATAAAGATTATTTTGCGAATATCTCTGGAATAAATAGGTTTGCAAAAAATTTCAGATTATTTTTTTACAGAATTGTGCGGGCTACACAAAAAAGTTTTTATCAAATTTTTTTAATCTCCATGATTCCTGTGATATTTTTAAATAAAATAATCCACCTACAATTTTGCAAACTTGCCTCGATTTTCCATGACCATGATGAATAGTCAATTTTTTCACGTCTTTTTACGTACAAATAAGCATATTTTAAATTAACGCGAATTTGTTTTTTTTTTAAATAAAAAATAAATAAAGAAAAAAAAAGTCAAGTTCCTTGGAAAGGAAATTTTCAAATATTGACATATATTTCGAAGCAAAGTAAAATAAAACGATAAATTTCCTCGGCATATTGACGTAACTATTCCACCTTACCTGTTATTCACTGATAAGATATGATAATTACTTCGGGAAAAAAGAGGTAAACTTCACTGTTGAAGTAAAACTTTATCAGGCATTAGAGAATAAACTCAAGTTGATTACGTCATTCATCCGTCTCGTTGACCTCATGCCATTGGATATACATGTCAATTAGCTGCTTCTTCACCGGATATACAAAATTTTGAATGAGGAAAAATTGCTTCTTTTCTTTTTTTTTCCTTGTAGGATAAATTCAATTTTAATTGGGTATTCACCCGTAAAAAAAAAAAATTTAAAATTCATGTATTTCCTTTTGTGTTTGCAGAATGTCACGACGATGTGGAAAAAATTATTAGAATATGCGTGAAGTATGGTGTAGCTTGCATACCAATTGGTGGTGGTACAAGTGTTAGTAGAGCAGCAAGCTGTCCAATGAATGAGAGAAGACCAATTGTCTCGTTGGATACATCACAGATGAATAGAATATTGTGGATTGATCCAGATAATTTGGTTGCATGCTGTGAGGCAGGAATTATTGGACAAGATTTGGAGAGAGAATTGAGATTACGAGGATTTACTACTGGACATGAGCCAGATTCATATGAATTTTCTAGGTACATTTGCTGATAACATGGCTCTTTTAAAAAGTAGATAAAACTCGAATTTTTTTTTTAACAGAAGTCGTTTTCTTCAAAGTTAAATTTCCCGAGTGTTTTCGAAAATGCCGCAAAAATATTGTTACTATATTTCTACCGCATTTTTCATTCATTTTGGCCAGTTTTTCTATTATAAATACATATGCAGCATATTTACGGCATTATTACCGCATTTGGCAGGTAAATATGCGGCATCTGCATTGATACCGGGAAATTCTCGGCATTTTTAGAGCATTTTCGAAACCGTTAGGGTTGGTAAAACATTTCAGAATTCGAGCGAGATTAAGCAATTTTTGTCATGTGATTTTTTTGTAGTTCTGATTCTTCTCTACAAAAAAAGGTCCTCAAAAATTTCTCTACCTCCTTTAGATTTTGAGATATTTAAAAAAAAAACTCGAAAAAGTCAGAACAATTCTGAGTAGTCTCATAAAGAAAAAGTACATTTTTAGAAACACAATTCTTCCAATTAACAATTCCACTAAATTCCTTCACTGTTTTTTTTCAGTTTGGGCGGTTGGGTAGCAACCCGTGCAAGTGGCATGAAGAAAAACACATACGGCAACATAGAGGACCTGGTGGTGCGTCTGCGAATGGTAACAGGCCGCACAGAAGATCCAACTCTTACCCTAGAGCGTTTTGCCCAAGTGCCGCGTATATCAAGTGGTCCAGACTTCGATCACGTAATCCTCGGTAGTGAGGGTACCCTAGGTGTTGTAACCGAGGTAGTCCTGAAGATTCGACCATTACCAAAAATAGTCAAATACGGAAGTGTAATATTTCCGAATTTTCAAAGTGGCGTTGAAGCAATGAGAGAAGTTGCCAAGCAACGCTGTCAGCCAGCTAGTATACGACTGATGGATAATGAGCAATTTAAATTTGGCCAAGCACTGAGACCAGCTGGGGGTTTTGGTGACAAAATAATGCAAACACTCAAACAGGCTTATGTTACAAAAATCAAAGGTTTCAATTGGAACAGTGTTTGTGTTGCAACATTATTGTTTGAGGGTAATGAAAAAGATGAAGTTAGTAATAAGGAGAAGAAAATTTATGCAATTGCCAAAAATTATGGGGGTTTAGCTGCTGGTGATACTAATGGTGAACGTGGTTATATACTGACATTTGTTATTGCGTATATTAGAGATTTAGGTCTGGAATTTGGTGTTTTATCGGAGTCATTTGAAACATCAGTACCATGGTCGCGTGCATTATCATTATGCAGAAATGTCAAGTCACGTGTCGGCAGTGACTGCAAACAATACGGCATAACGCATTATCTAATTTCATGTCGTGTAACACAAACTTATGATGCTGGTTGTTGTATTTATTTTTATCTAGCTTTTAACTACATTGGTAGTAGTGATCCAGTTGAAATTTATGAAATCATTGAAGAAAATGCAAGATGTGAAATTATTGCAAGCGGTGGTTCAATATCACATCATCATGGAGTTGGAAAAATGAGATCAAGATTTTATCCTGATGCTGTTGGTGATGCTGGTGTTGGACTATATCGTGCCACTAAGGCACATTTAGATCCACATAATGTATTTGCTGCTGGCAATTTAGATCCTAATTATAGGGCTAAATTGTAATGTTTTTTGTCTGTGTGTGAGAGTGTGTGTGTGAGTTTTTGTTTTAAGTTAATTGATAATTCGAGGTCTTGGATCTTTTTTAAGTGGTGACAGTTACCAGAAGGCTGAAATTCTGCGGGAATATTTGGGACATTGAATTTCTCGATTGGATGAATTTTTGGATTTTTAGGAAATTTTATTTCTCAATTGATGTGGAATATTTCGAGGGAACGCGAAATTTCCGTGAAGACTAATTTTGGTAGAAGAAAAAAGCTACAAAAAAGGTCTCTAGGAAATTTCTCTCAAATTCCTTGGATTTCGAGATATTCCATAAAAAAAACAAAGTTCACATCACTTCAGAATTATTTCCTAATGAATTTATTCTTCCAAATAATAAATCCAGCGAAGAAATTTTGTTATTCAATAATAGAGAAATGATAGACACTTTTTTGGTACAAATACGGAATTGTAATTGCATTGACGATGTTTTGTTTTTTTTTTTTTTATAAGTTATTATAAATAAAGAGAAAAAAAAAAAGAAAAACTTATTTATAGTTACTTATTTTATGCTCTTAAATTTCATAACGTATTTCGAACAATGTTTTTTTTTGTCTTAATTATTGATTGACAGTGTCACCTAGACACTGACCTACGTTTTAGTCTTCATATTCTTACTTGAATCGTTGTAATCGACTTATTGTTTTTTTTTTTCATTTCGTATGTTTATTAGTTATAAATATATAGATTCATTTTGTCATTCAGTTGTTTATCCCTTTTAGCGTTGATAAATATGAATCGAGATCATACTCATCATCGTACTGCTGTTGTTCCCAGAGCTCTGGCAGTATCTCCAAGACAGTCTTACTCAGTCCAGGTACGTTACCAATTGATCGTGATGAGCCAAACTCATCGTTTCGTTTGTCTCTTCCATTGTCTAATGAGAATAGATCCAATAACTGAAAATCATTGAAAAATAATCAAAATTAATATGAATTTTTTTTAAATCTGACATAAAAATACGAAATTTTTTGAAAATTTCAAAAATAAAAATAATCATACAAATTACTCACTTGTTCAGTTCCCATGGTCTCCAGTGCAGCATTTTCTGTTGAAATAACCGTATTAGCAGTATGAAGTTTAAACTTTTGCAGTCCCATAATCTTCTCCTCCACAGTGGATCTAGTAATCAACCTATAAACATTGACCACTTTTTTCTGACCAATTCTGTGTGCCCTGTCCATGGCCTGAAGATCCTTCATTGGATTCCAATCGTGTTCAACGAATATAACAGTATCAGCACCAGTTAAATTCAGTCCAAGGCCACCAACCTGTGTTGTCAACAACAAAACATCGATTGACGGATCTGCATTGAATCTGGCAACAACTGAGTGCCTCTGTGCTGCTGGTACACTTCCATCGAGCCTGAGGTAAGTTACAGTTGGTAAATGAACAGCGAGAAGATCCTTCTCAACGATATCAAGCATTGCCTTTAATTGACAGAATATCAGCGCTCGATGCTGACTGACTAGCTGCTGTTGTGCTGCTTGTCCCTCGATTAGCGGTTGTGTTTTCTGGATAGTCTGTGGCTGTTGCTGCCCAATGCCACAATCAAGAAGCAGCTGCTTGAGTGCTGGCAACTTGGCACCATGCTCAATCTCAGCGAGAGTAGTTTGCTGCTGCTTCATTTGTCCGCAAATTGCCTGATAGAGCGGATGCCTAGGACCAAGCACCAACTTTGGATGATTGCAGACATTTCTCAAGTACCTGAGTGCCTCAAACACGTGTCCTCTTGACGGATTTGACGTTGTTGATGGCGATGATGTAGTTGTCATGAGCGTAGCTGAATGCCGCATTCTAAAGTCCTCGTAGAGACTCCTCTGAAGTGGCGACAGATCGCAGTAGTAATCCTGGGTTATTTTCGGTGGTAAATCTTTGAGCACATCCTCCTTGTTTCGCCTCAATAGGAACGGCAGTACCTGACGATGCAGTGCCTCCATTGCCAGAGCTCCAGCCTCCTGCTCCTTTGGTCCAGCTTTCGGTTCTCTGCATGCAAGAATCGGCCGCGAGTATCTCGCTGCAAATTGTTTCTCCGAGCCCAAAAATCCCGGCATCAAAAAATCAAACAATGACCACAATTCCAGCACATCATTCTGCACTGGTGTACCAGATAGTATTAGGCGGTGATAAGCGTGTAGTTTCTTGGCAGCTTTGGCGCTCTTAGTTTTACCGTTTTTGATAATATGTCCTTCATCAAGTACGCAATAATTCCATTGGACATTCTCGAAGAACTCGATGTCTTTACGTACAATATCATAACTGGCGACAACTAAACGATAATTCGATACTCTCGGTCTCAATTTCTCTCTCTCTGGTGGTGAACCAGCGTATTGAATCACTGATATATCATTTGGGTCAAGGAATTTTTCAGCCTCGTAGACCCAATGTCCCGTAAGCGTTGGTGGACAGACTACTAGGCTTGGCGGTGCCTTTGGATTTCTGTTGTGATCAAGGGCAAGAATACAGAGAGTCTGCAGTGTTTTACCGAGTCCCATGTCGTCACAAAGAACACCATGAAGCCTGTACCTGTTGAGAAAGTCCAGCCAATTCAAGCCCTGTTGCTGATAGCTTCTAAGCTCAGCTGCAACTTTAACCGTTAGCTGCGTGTCTGGGATGCTTCGTGGATTCAATAATTGCTCCAAAAACTTCCTCTCTTGTGCTTTCTCCTCAACAAGATGCGGGGGATCCGATATTGAACCAGAATCAAGCGGCAGTAGTTGTACCAATGTGGCAAATGTTGCATTACAAGCTAGTCTAACTGCTTGATTCTGATCAGACATTCTACCGAGTAGTGGTACCATGAATAATACAGCATACGGAACAACACGAACACCAAGACTATCAACGATACATGTAAGTGCCTCAGCCGCACCCTGGCGCTTAACATCGAGTTCATTTGGTGCGGCTAATACGTGTGAATTACTTGCATCTGTATTGTGAGTTTCTAGAAGTGGTGACACCAGTTTAACAACATAATTCATCGTTTTTTCCGTGTCAAGTACAGCCAGTATTGCTATGCAACGAGCTGCCATGTGTCTGACTGCTTTGAACTCGTGCTCCAACAATTTGCACAAACACGGTAGACACTCCAAAACTGGTGAAAGAAGGGATTTATCAAGACTAGGCGATACAATCTCTAACACTTGAAGGCCAAATATTAAATTATTAACTCTATCACGGAGATCTTGTCCATCATTCTTCATCATGATATAGTCTTTATTTTTATTATTATTTACCATAATGTCCCAGAGATGTGGTAATTTAATTGGTAGTTTATCACCTATTAAACACGATATTGATGTCAGTGCTAGTGTAGCACCTCTTCTGCGTGTTCTCGATGCCTTTGCCTCTGGCTCTTCGTAAGCCAGTAACTCTTCAAGAGGAATTTCCGTTGCCGGTGGTCTACCAGGTCCTCTGCCTCCACCGCTACCACCAACACCACTTCCACGATTGTACGTTACTCTTTCTGCCTGTCTTTGGCGATTATTCAACGTCAATATACCGTCAAACTGGTCTATATCCTTGTCGGTAACACGCGGTGTATATTCTATGTCAGAGCACAAAAATGTGCACAGGTTCGTTGCAATTTTAGTGTTTGGTGATGGTTTACGTTCGGCACAGAGCTCTACCAAGTGCGACAAGTGTCTAGCTGCTAACTTCTGGAGATCCTCATCTTCCTCGCGCTTTATTGCCTCCATTAGCGGCTTTACCAAGGGGTTTAATGGTCTTGGTGGCTCTGGTAGACAGTGAAGCATCGTAGCAGCACCTGCCAATGCTGCCATGGACATTGTGTTCAGTATCTGCTGCTGTGCAGCTGTACTAGCTGCACCAGTTTCAAGTGCCTTTCTCCGCTCTTCAAGTTCGGTTATTAATTTTGGCTTCAATTTATTCGCACTTGTTGTACCAGTGGGCGATACAACTTGCATCGTTGCCACTTGTTTACCAGCTAATGAAGCTATTTGATCCAATGTCATGACCGCAGAGCCAGAATTTTCCGTGCCAATTGGTAGCGCCAATTTGTAGTGCTTCAATGTTGCCACATAGTCTCTGCTTTCGTGAAGTAGCCTTGTGAATGAACCAGCGATTTCATCGTAGTAAACGCATTCATTCAAACAAGCCAGTAGCTTTTCACGTAGAATATCCGGGATTTCTGGAGGAGTTGGGTGCTCTAGTGATGCCCAATGGGCAATTGTCAATCCTACAACAGTTCTCTGCAGTGCCGAACGTGATGCCAAATGTGCAAGTAGCACTCGAGCATAGCACAACGCTGGACTTGGTATTTCTGGTGTATAAACAACACCTGGTGCTGGTTTTACAACGTACTTTGACAGTAAACCCAGCATACGCGATGCCATTATTCTCGCGCGTACTGTATTCGAGAGTCTGATGTTCTGCGGTACTGTTTCAATACCACCAATGTAAACTTTCAACTCCGACGTTGATTTACCACTCACACTCAGGGTTGAGCTACTAGAATCTGATTGTCCATCGCCATTGACTACTTTAGTTGGATTTTTTGGTAGATTTGTGGTGAGCATGTTGGTCAAGAGACCAGGATTGAAAGGCGCATGATCTGGCTGCATTGCTAGACATAGCCACGTGCTAACTAATGGACACGCTGCATGAAGAAGCAGTTCAAGATCACTTCGTACTACCAAGTTTTCCCAGACACTCTCAGCAACTTCTTGGATTGACGCAACGTGTTCGATTAACACGCGTTGAAAAACATGACGAAGTGCCTCTTGCAGTACAATACTACCATCCTCGCCCCAGCGTTCTTTCCGATTATCTGGATGATCACCATCATCACCAGTAAGTGTTTGCAGTGTTTGTAATGTAGCTTTACGTACTGATGAACTTGCGTGACTCAAAAATGGCCAGAGTCTTGGTAATACTTGGGACAATGGCTGTGGTGTTAAACAGGCGCGTGCTGCCGGCAGTGATAAAATAGCTGCGAGTAATCCCATGAAACTGTTGCAAGCAGCAGCAAGATCATCCTGCTCTCTCAGCAATTCCCAGAGTCTTGCAACAACAGCTTGCAGCTCCTCGGGTTTGAGTAATCTCGGTAGAGCCGAGGCAACTGGTATCAGTGCACTTGCCGCAGCAGCACCAACATCATCAACTGGATCAGCCAGTCCTCGCATAGCAGCTGGAAAGGCCTGCGGCAGTAGTTGATCAAGCAGATCATCTCTAACTGCAAGAAGATACTTGAGGGCCAATAGTGCACCGTGTCTGGCTTCCCACTCGTCATGCTCAAGCAACTTCAGCATGACCCTCAGAATCCCCATGACGCCTTTTTTCTCATCCGGTGGCATCAGAAGTACCAAAGAGCCAAGGGCCTGTGCACAAGTTTCTCTAACTGGTGCTACAACTTGATCAGAAACAAAATCACCAAATCTATCCAATCCAAGAACACAGAGCAGTCTCAGTGCAGCATCAACAACCCATTTTCTGTGACTCTCCTCCATCTCCTCTTTAGTTTGATCGTGCGACTTACCAGCGCCCTTGCCATGTATTCTCACCAATTCACGTAATGCTGTAGCAGCACCGTGACGTACCTCCCACTTTTGGCTGAATAAATCCTGGCAGAGACTCTCACCAAATGCCTCCAGTGGCCAGTCCATGGTTGTATCTGGCCAACAGCCAGTGCCATCAGGAACAGCACCAGCTGAAACTGGCTCGGTTAATTTAACATCGCTATTATTACCATCGTTGACGGGATCCTCGAGTTTAATTTTCTTTCTTGCCGATTCAGAATTTGTTGATTCTTGTTCGTCGGGTTCTCTTGATCGTTGCTTCGACATTGATTGTCTTGCTTTGCGTCGTGCACGATTCATCTCACGTCTGCTCAGGCCACCTGGCTCTCTCAGCGTCTCATCTATCGGTACCTTGGACGAGAATGATGGCGATTGAATGGGTATCGCTAGATCTTCAGCTGTGAAAAGCTCGGATGTATCGACGCCCATCAATCGCGGATGAAGACCAAGTTTAGCAGCTAGAATTTGGCTTCCCTGAGCTTGCAAAGGATTCTGTTCACCGTCAGCTATTACAAGATCATACTCACTGCCCTCTGAACCAGTTAGATGGGTGCTTTTTGCTAATACCTGACTCATGTCGAAACTCTCCAAGGTCAAACGAGTTTTTTGCTGTTCATGAGAACGTTTGCAATTAGCATCTTCCAATTTTGGCTTTACCTCAATTGGCTCGGGATTCCAAACCGGTACTTGTGCAAGAATTGCCTGAATTGCCTGTGCTGCCGATACACGTGTATCCCATTGCGGTGATTTTAATAATGCTGATACTCTACCAAGTAAATGATGAAGCTCGTGTGGATGAAGACGCTGTGCTTCACCTAATTGTTGGGCTGCTGCACGTTTGGTTACTGGATTCGTACCAGTTTCCAGTAGTATGAACAGTCGGTCGAGTCTGGTATATAAAAAAAATTATTAACTCATTTTTTTAAAATGGAAGTGGATAAAATTTCCAGGAGCGAAGAAATCGTCATCGATATTTTTGCAAATATGTTGAGAACAAGTGGGTTGAGGATGAAGCTTGACAATAATGCTTTTTTCTAAATTATTTTGTGGGCTATAAAAAAGGCCACTTGACAAATTCTCCTAAACCTCATTGTTCTCGAGATATTATCAAAATAATGTAAGAGCTATTTTTGGACTAATCGTCATTAACTACTACACTATTCGTTTCATGAAAATATCACAGAATCTTTGAAGGATACAGAATTTTGTATAGAGTTCATTTTTATAGGCAATATTTTGCTCCAAAAAAAAAGTCACTACGAAAATTTCGCTATCTTCCTAAGATACTGAGAGATTAGAAAAAAAAAAAAAAAAACTAAATGGACCTCTTCGCTACTGAATTCAATTATTATTATTAACAATTAGACTAATTTACCTTGATGCCATGATTCCAAATTTTTTTCAATAGAAATTTCGTAAAGTCCTGAAACAATAAAATTGATTGAAAATTTTTGTTTTTGCATAAACTCATTATTTTTTTCAATTTTTTTTTTTACTAAAGTGAAAGTTTAATTTTAAAGAGAAATTTTTCAAACTACATTTTTCAAAAAATATTGATTTTTTTAAATATCAATAATTCATATATTATTCACGCCTCATTCGTAACTGCCCACAACGTTCCCATTGACCACCATTTTCACCCATAAAAATAAAAATCTAATAAAAAAATTTAATGCCTAACTGTAAAAACTCCATAAACATTCGTTATCATAATTCATTAATTGAAAAAGAGTGGGGGAAACTGACGCTGTAATTGGAATCCATAGAAAAAGTGAAAGGTTTTAAAAAAAAAAAAAGTTTTAAAAAAAAATGGTCTCAAATATTTTTCCTTTGCGCATCCAATAATCACCTTTCAGATATATCATTGAAATTGTGATGATGAAAAATCCCTGAATAAATACATATTTTTAAAACTACAATATGGACGTTAGAAGCAATGTGCATGAGACGCGTCTGCCTCTAACGCATTTTGATTACACAAATTAATTAGACGCAAAATATATATATATATATATATTTATAATATCCCACCTGTGCGTGACTATTGTTGAATGATCCAGTGTGTCATCAAATTATCAAGCAAAAAAAAAAAGAAAAAAAAACATCAACCGACCCTCATTGCAGTTTCCCACTTAATTGTCTCACTGTAAATCACATCACGATAATATAATAACGTAATAATACATTCGTACGTATGAAATTTTTGATTTTTCGGAGAGAAAGGCATGTTACAAGCATCACATTTATACTGACAGCCATATTGCTGGTGAACCTGAGTTTTGTCCCCCGTTTATAACCGGATTGGCCAATTTTCAATGGTTAAATAAAGGGGGAGGTTCAACCAATCACGTAACGTTTCGTGGGGATGGTTGTTTTGTATATTATACAAATGTGTTTACAATGAACTGTATGACATAATTCCATGGAAATAATGACTAATGTTCTGATATGAAATAAAAATAAGAACAAGAAGGAAAAAAATTATTAGAAAGTAAAAATTATTGATAAAGAAAAAAATTGAAAAATATTTAACAATTTCAATACATGGCTTTTATTATTTGCATCTTAATTACACGATTTAATCAATTAAATTAAACTGGTGCACGAGTAGAACGCACTAGTTAAATTCGCCGAACATCGAGTTGCTACGTGACAAATTTAATTGTTGCAATTATTATTTTTTCCACCTCTCAATGATATTTGGCGTGTCCATGCCACTCTGAAAAAAAGGCAATAAATAAACGTTATCAAAGGAACAATTATGTAAAAAGTTTTTATCTAATGTACTTGCAAGTTTAACGTGTTTTTCTTTTTTATCAGAAAAATACTCGACCTCAAATGGCTTTTTCAAATAGAATTACTTACTCAATTTAGGATAATTTAGGAGATAGAAGAATATCATTGCCGAAACTGTCACCTGGAAAAATGGAGCAATTCCAGCTCTTTTTGGAAGTACGTACTTTTGCTGCCAACGCCAGTAAGCTATGAAAAAAGAAAAAAAAATCATTTTACTTTGCGTATTTAATCATTGAATATTGTTATGCAATATTTGGGTTAAAAAAAATGGCTACTTGAATTTATTCCATACCTCTGCTCATCATTTGAGTTAGAGTTATCGGTCCCTTATTACGACGTGCAATCCATCCAGGAACTTCGCCAAGTTTCAATTCACCAAAGGGAATGTCAGCTGTAATTTTAAATAATTAATTGATAAATTTTTTTTTGGTGGGGTAGATGTGAATGGAGTGAACCCTTACCTTTGCCATAGTACTTTGCTGGATTGTAACGGCCATGAATTGCTGGATCATATTCCTTTGGATATTTTCCCCAATTACCAATGTCAACTCCGGCCAACGGTGTTGGTGTTTGCATTTTTAACAAAATCAGTTGAAACTATTTTTTTATCATTCGGCAAATAAGACGACGTTCTTCTTCTAATACTGAAACGTCGTGGAGAACGTGATTTTCATTGAGATGGAAGATTCGTTGAAATTCAGCTAATGGCACTAGTGGCGCCATCTAAAGGCTTATCTAGCACGTGTGAAAAGAGGCGGGAAGTTTAAATTCAAAAAGTTGTGAAAATGTGTTGAATTTCAGTTTATTCATTTTATTTTTTCAATAAGAAAATTTCAAAAAATGATTAATTTTACAGTTTTTATTCCTTTATTCCCAAAAAATCGTTTTTCATGACTTAGTTAAATACTTATTAAAGCTCAAAAAATACCTAAATTATTTGGACAAGAATTTGTTAATCCTAGAGACTAGTAAGGCCGTTAATTATTAAACTAATTATATTAATTCGTTATGTTTAATTTATTGATTTAAAAAAAAAATGTGCATTGTCACTAGGAGGAAGTTGAGTAATGTTGCTCCATGTCAGTGAGCATGTCGTAGAGCCTTGTCCTTATATCACCTGGTACAGTTGCTCTTGGTAGATTAATTGTATCACCATGGGGATTAGCACACTGCCTTAATAATACAGCTAAACTACCCGATGTTCTACGTGACATTAGTAATCCTGGTATTATTATTGTGCCTGATAGTGTCCAGCCTAAGAATATTTTTTCACAGATTATCTGAAAAATATAAAAAAAAATCTTTTTAATATTTTAATTTTAATTTTTAATTTTTTGAAAATAAATAAATAGAATATTTATGATAGGGTAACACGACCAATAGATAGACACCGACCAAAAAGATAGACGGTTGTTTTTATTGAGAGTTATAAGAATAATTGAATTTTTTAAAGACTTTTCTCTTCAATTTCTGATTATAACACTCATATAGATTCATGCACTTCCGATTACATACCGGTTGATCAAAATTTATTATCATGGAGCTGCGACTAGGCTACTGTCTATCTATTGGGGATTTAGGGTATATTCCATTTTTTTCCACATTTTTATTAATCAGTTCTTAATTACTCAAGTTCAATGAATCTTTAAATTTTTAATATATATTTCTCTATGCATCGCTCATTTCTGCAGTTCCTTTACGTGATTTTTCTATTTTATAAGCTCTGATACACCCCAACGTTTCCTCAATCGTCTATCTATTGGTCGTGTTACCCTACTGAAAGTAGCAGACATCTGATAATTTGTAGTTGATTTTTTATTAGCACATAAATTATTTCAAAAAATTAGAAAAAATATGCTAATTTCATCATCATAAATATTTCAATATTAACGATAGAATCAATGACATTTTCAAGAACAAAAAAATTCAATTAACCGGAAATTCGAGGAAATTATTTTAAGTTAAAAAACGTGACATTCATTGTGCAACAGTACTCACTTGTAAGTTATCATTCATCACAGGTGACTCACATCGTTTATTAATAGAACATAGTGATCTACAATCAAAATAATCACAGTCTTCATGTTTTTCACATGATCTACCATCAGCTGTTAATCTATTAGCAATACTTTTTGGAAATACTGAATCTAAATCGAGAAATTTTAATTTAGTGTCACCAAATGCTAGGCCAAAATGATTTATCTTAACATCACAAAGATAAAATGGCTCTGGATAATTGCTTTCAATTTCATCAATTAAATCAATTATCATAACAGCAAATTTAATTCTTTTACTCCAATCATTGATTGTATTTGATATACCAATGTCAGTTGATGGATTATCAATTGGTTTAACATATTCAACTGCATAAAAATTGCCACATGTACCAATTAATCTTGGAAATAAATCTCTGTCCTCGTACAATATTGTTATTAAATATTCATTTTCTTGTATCAATGACCAGACATTTTCCATTTCGTATTCACGTTTTTCATCAGTTTCATAGTGTCCCATACGTAAACGGCTTAAACGTTCTAATTGTCTTTTTCCAAGTGTTACGTTTAATTTGTTGAATACAATGTCACTTATCATTTTTTCAAATTCAGCCTCCGATGGATATTGTTTGTATCCAAGTGCATCTAACCAGTGGAGGGATTCGTACTGCTCTGTAGAGGTCAATGTCCTTTGGGAAAAGAAACGAAAAAGAGAAATTAATGAGATGCAATATTTTGAAGGGTTGGAAAGTGCACTAAGAAAAGCAAATGTTTGTTGCAAAAAAATTGACTTTGTTGTGGAAAATTTACTTGGCTCCAGAAAATTTCGATACATATTTCGTCGCCTTAGAATTTAAGGGGCGTAAAGGCTAGATTTATACGTAGCACTTACGCCACTTTGTTGCTGAGGCGAAAATACATATATAAGGATTTGAAGGAAAATTTTGTTATAAAAAAATTTTCTTGCTACAAATTTTTTTTTTGCGTGGGATCCTGCTGACTGGAGCTTATTTTGAGAATATTTTTGGAGCATGTGGGTTTCGAAGAATTGAGCAACAGATCTTTTTGATGAATTATAAATTTCTCTACAAAAATACGCTCTCAACATTTTTCGATAAGCTTACTCACTCCGAAAATATTCATAATGAAAACTTTTAAATTTTTTCTATTATTTTGTAAATATCTTCGGAATGAGTGGACTGAGCTAAATTTATCAAGAGACCCTTTTTCGATGCCATCAAATTCTCTACAAAAATGGTCTCTTGATAATTATCGATAAATCTGCTTGCTCCGAAGATATTTCGACAAGAATCTCCGTTGAACTCAATTTATTTCGTTTTCCTAAAAAATTCAAGTGATAATAGAAATAGTAATTTGTGCAGTCACCTCTTTTGTAGAGAACTTTAGACTACAAAAGAGGTTTCTCACTAATTACTTCTGAACTTTTCCCGCAATATTCTCCAAATTTATCAATTCCTTCTCTTCTCAATACCTCGCAGCTTTAAAGACAAGCCTCGTGTCCTCCCAATTTGCTGAAAAAACTGCCTCTTTCCCTGAGTGCAGGCTCTCGCAGGCGAGGGAATGTATTGTGTGCTCCGAACAGAGGGGTTTACATAATACGCCCATCGCTGAGCCATCAGCATGATTTGCACACTGAAAATAAGAAGAAAAAAAATAATTGCGAGACAACAATTGAATTCAGTAGCGAAGAGTAAAACAGGATTAGATTCTCTGAGTCGTTTTTTGCGAATATTTCGGAGCCTGAGCAAGATAGCGCGAATTTTAAAAGAACCTTCTTTATAACTTTTGAAATTTTTTACGAGAAAAAGGTCATGAAAAATCGCCTTATCTCGTTTAGTTTCCGAGACATTCTCCAACAAACAAATGGCAAGAAAAAAAGACTTTTTAAGACTCAGAAGTTTTCAGAGAAATCAGTTTTTCGAGGATATCTCGGTAATTAAGCGAGATAGAGCGATTTTCCATCATCCTGAGAATAGCAGGCATTTGATCATTTTTAGTGTTTTTTTTTGTTAATAGATTTTAAAATAAATGAAAAATATGCACACGAAGTAAATTTAAAAAAATGTAAGTGTAAATTTTTCGAATGTTTTTTTGCAATCATTTATTTCTTTAAAAAAATTCAAAAGAATTGTCAGATGTATGCTAATTTTATTATCGTGATTTTGCCCTAATCCTTTTCTCCCTGAAATTCTTGACAAAAATGCTTTAATGCAGAATCCTTCTATCTCGTTTATTTTCCGAGATGTCCTGGAAAAACTGACAGAATAGAATAGATTTGTTTGAAAACTTCATATTCTCGATTTATCCATTTTTACCTGTTTCCCATTGAATTAATATGAAATCGTAAATTTTTTTCCATCATTTTATCCCCCTTCTATTAAACATAAATAGAAACAAAACATCAAAATTTTGGATAAAAACGAAATTTGATCCTCAATTTCATAAAAATCCCGCCATCATTCAATCAAATTTTCGAGAAGGATTTAAAGGGTCGAGGGTGGGAGAAAGGAATGGGGGATGAATTGACGCAGGGGGCTGCGCGGTCAGCTGTTCGCAGTGTCCTACATCGTTTCCTGTGTGTTAGTGTCTGTGAAAAAAAGTAATTATCCTTCGAGGAAGAAAAAAAAAATTAAGTAAAATGAAAAAGAAAAAAACCTGTAGAAAAATTGATAAATCTTACCACATTTGACACATGTCTACGTGCCTCCAAATTCGTGCAAACAATTCCCCAGTGATGTAACAAACAAATAACAACAATAAATAAAAATAATACAAAAGCAGCGTGAATCTTGTAATTGTAGATGAAGCCGGGTATTCTTCTCACATTCATCGCGCAAAATTTCATTCACGTAATTTTTTTTTTATATATTTTTTTTTCATTAAAATTTAATCACAACTCATCTGTAAATATTAACATGATTGTCGTCAAATTTATTAAAACTATTGATAATTTTATCACAAATTAAATTCAATGAAAAACTGTGCATTGTGTTACTATCGTCAATTTACAAGGGGCAATGCGGCTAAATCCACTGCGGCAGCACGCGATTCACAATCCAGTGACGAATTGCATAATCCAAGGGCCCTTGTCATAGAAAAAAACGTGACTCAGGTAAGAATTTTATTCCCACGAAAAAAAGAAATCATATTTCTCATTGAAACAATAAAAAAAACTTGAATTAATGTAAAAAAAATTTTGTATTCAATTTTTCCCGCAATTTACAAATGTCGATAAAACAAATGTCCTATTTTATTGGCTAAGCCGTATGATTAGTTTAACCGAACATGCCCGAATATTGCCGAAGTCATTCGAATACATTAGCAATGAGATGTTTTTGCTCCATTTTTCCCCGGTAAACTTGATTCTGCACTTCCATTTACGTACTACGAACGTTCGAGTACATTTGCTCCTTACATTACTCAGCTTCATCGATTATTTTTCAATTTTTCAAAGTCTCTGCGTGTTTTGAATATTTTCGCGGCAAAATCACCGGCATTTTAAATTATAAATTGCTAAATTTTAATCAGCAAAGGATGTAATTTCATGGGAGCGCGCTATTTTTCTTCACTTGTTCGCGCTTACGCACTAAGCCACATGGCAGTGATGAAAATTTCATATATTCAACCACACATATATAAATTTTTATACCCGTACCTGAAAATCTTCATTCGTGGCGCGCAGCTGCGACCTTAAACGCCCTTGTCCAACGTATATCTTTTACTCACGTCTAAACGACGATTCGACAATACGCCACTCGTTTTTAATTTGTCGTACAGTTCGGCGAATTTATTTATCAAAATAAATGTAATTATTATTTATGAGTTTTGTGTTAGTTAATTAGACTGTTTCATGATTAATCGAATAATTGTGATTTTTTTATAAATTAAAAAAAAAAAACTTCATTCTAACTTCAAAGTGATAAGAGTGACTTCGTGCGAGTACGTGGGAAAATTGTGGAGGCAAAACTTGAAAATTCAAATTGCCTTTTGATTTTATCATCACAGAAAAATTCCGTACGTTTACTCAATTAATTAATTAATTACTTATTAAAAAAGAATTGCATGCCTTTTTATTTTTCCTACAATTACAATTGAAAGGACAACTTTCAAGGTCATTTAAGAAACAAAGACATGTTTTTGCAGTAATTTAAATCGTAAATATTATTTTTCTTCCCTTTGTTTTGGCTTTCGCAGCGATTCAGCGCTAATTGTTGCATTAATTAAGAGACAGAGGAGAAGCGAAGTGCAAAAAAAAAAACTCGAACACACTGTGTTATGACCGATGATTATTATCCTTGAGAAAAATTGAATCAGACTTAATTTGAAATTGAAGAGAAGAGAAAATTTGATCGATCGCTCACGACACAATCGTCGTTTTGCTTGTTTTATTTATATGTATATCGATGGGAAGAAAAAAACAAACGTCTTTTATTAGAATTGTTTTATATTTATATATATACATATATATATCAATCACGCACAGTCCGGCTGGCTTTCTCGTATATTCTTTTACGGCTCTTCTCAGCCCCCAATGATAATCTCTTCCTTTTTTTATTTTTCTTCACGTGGAATATTCCATTTCTTATTAAATTGTATCAATGGAATTTCACCATTGTTTCTAATAATCAATTGTTATGATTATTAAATCTGGCGTCATGATCTTATGTAAATTATTGATAATAATCTGATTAATTGTGAGATAACAATCTCTTGAAAGAAGAATCATCTGGATTAATCAGCATTGCAATTAATTACGTCATTTTTTATTTACGATTATATTATTTTCAAGATATAATAAAATAATATGATTTTTCGCAAGAAAACTGAGGAAATTAAAATTGGCGAAATATTTTGGAAACTGATGGACCATAATTAATTGTATTTCATTTTTTCTCTGCACTATCTGCGAAAAAAAAAATCAATTTTTCCCCGAATATCCTTATTCTGTAATTTCAAGTAATAGCATGAATGCGCATGTCCGTTCATTGGCCCCTTTTTGAGGCATGAGAATCAGCTGATTGCCAATAAATTTAGTAAAATCCTTTTTTTTCCATTTCTTCTTTCTTTCTCATTCAAACACTCGAATGTAAATAAATCGCTTTAGAAGATTGAAAAAAAATTGATACAAGTTGAATAACACTTTGTACTGGCGTCGGTTTAATTCTATTTTCATCATATTACACGAGTGTTCTCATTCTGGCAGACATCCATCCTGTTTTTTTTATTTAAATTTCATTTTATTTCTTTCTATCTCTCTCTCTCTCTCTTTCTCTCACACATTCGTATTTCATGGACTGAGATTCGCGCACCTCGTGGTTCTCGCGTGGACCAATCCGAGACACGTAAAGATACACTCTCTCTTGACCCGTCTCTCTTTCTTTCTCTCTCTTTTCTTCTCTTTCAACTTCTTTTTCGTTATTTTCCTTCTTTTTTTATTCATATCTATTTTCGAAGTTGAAACGAAAGGTCACAGCATTGCCAAAAACGCATTCCTGGTGAATTTTCAATGTTGACTTGGAAAATATTTGAATTAATTCTTCAAATCAAAATAAAATTAATTCATTTATTAATTTACAAGAGGCAAAAATTAATTTTTAGTTTAGTAATGAAGAGATAATTAGGATAAGTTGATTTTATAGTTGATGAGGTATTTAACACTATATCACTCACTTTTGGAGTAATGATTTTTTATTTTGTTTATTTTCTTTTTTTTTTTTTTCGATACGATGCTCAAATGACTAAAAAAAGTCATTTTCATTAGAAACAAAAAAAAATTCTAAAATTTACAATCATTTGGAGTTTGGAAAAAACGCTGTGAATGCCCATCTTTCCAATTTTGGATGCTCGTATCTCCTTAAATATCAGTTTTATATGAAAGTAAAAAAATTGGGAAAGAGCATAAAATTGCAAGAAAAATTTTTCCAAAAATTGAAACGCGATTCTTCCCTGCTTGAAGAGTATTCTGGAGAATAAGCGAGAGAGCGCGATTTTTTTTAGCTCGTGCTTCGTATTACGAAAATTTCTGTGACTTATTTATATTCGAGATATTTACGAAAAACTCAAAAGCATAAAAATTGACTCATTTTGTTTTGATTTTTTGAATGTGGAATTCCCGCTAATTCATTCATCAATAATTACCTTTCTCCTCAATCAATAAATCGTCACAAATTTACCGTTCACCGACCCATCACAGTGCTAATTACAAAAATAACTTCCTGGGTAAAAACAAATTGACTCAACGTAATTACCTTTGAAGTATTAGTTTCCATGAAAAAATGTGCGCGCTTCAAGAATGAACGCCTACACTCAACCACGTGTCTCTTATTTGCGTGTGAATAAATATTAATGATAGAAAAAAAACAAAGTTCATTTTTAAACTCAGAGGTGCGAGGTATCTCGAGTCTAGTAAATATTTTTTTTTTTCGTCTTTAAAAATAAATTCATCCTCCACGCGTCCGTTCTGCTCTGAGCCGGTGATTCTGGCTCATGTCTGGGCTTCAATTGGGAAATTAGAATTTTTCAATGTGGGCGTTGAAGAGGTCATTAAGGGCCGTGTGATTTTTTTTTTTTTTGTTTTCAAAATTACGTTCTATTTTTGAGAATGTCAACAAGACGATGAGGATGTTAGTCAATGGTAGCCTAGGTCGGGTTTTTCATTAAACGAGTTTCTTCAGGGATTTTTAATTCTGGGAAGAGATGTGAAAACTAGCTGGGATAAGATTGAGGATGCTCTGATTAACTGGACCCGGTTTAAGATGGAAATTATTTGCAAATTGGAGAATATCTCGGATGTTTAACAAAAATTAATGATAAAAAATTTATTATCAATAATTTGATATTATTTTTTATCAGTTGACTGATTTTTGCATGAAAGACTTTTTTCTTAGGTACATTCAGGAAAAAATACACTGATTCTGTATTTTTTTTTAGAATTTCGATGCATCTTCATAGAATTTTTAAAATGCATTTTCATCCCAAATTTGCAGTTTGGTTTCTCAATCTCCAGATCTGAGAGGAAATTTGGTTGAGAGCATATCTGAAAAGTGGGAAAAAGGCTATGGAAAGGGTCTTCATAACAAATGTTTATCTTCCTAAAAAAAATCCCCTCTATTGAATTTGGGGATATTCCCAAAAAAAACAACAAATGCAGGAATAACATGTCATTCCACTTCATTTTCGGGATTTCTCGTATTTATTCAAAGAGTGGGGTAAAATGGGCCGCATTGGTGATTATCCGAAAGAAAATTCAGAAAAACTTCCTTTTAATAATAAAAAAAAAAATTCTTTTAAAATTTTTAAAAATTCTTCATGATCTGATTCTATTATTTTTTTTCGTCTCCCAAAATTCTCATCTTTCCAGAATATTTGGGAGAAACTCGATCATTTCTCTGCAAATTTATTTCCAACGAAAATCAAGAGCTATGACGGAAAAAGTAATTTTCCCTACAAGTCACGATATTTCTTCTTTAGATTTTCGTCGAGAATAGATTCCTAAAAAAAAGAAATCTCTGGAAAATCATCTCAGCATCAATTTGTGAATCGCTTCAGCACACGGTGGCTCTTAGAATCGAAGATATTTACAAGAGATTGAAGAAACTTTTGAAGGGGAATCGCAAAAAAAAATTGAAAAGAAAATTATTTCAAGTAATTTTTCATAAAAAAAATCACAGGCCTTTTGTTGAAATTTTGTTGAATTTGCAGAATTCACTTAGTCATTCACTTTAAGAGAGTATTCCAAAAATAATCTAGTTATAATAATCTATGAGACTCATGAGCTGATAGTAGTTATCCTAGGTCGTGCCTGAATAAACACTGAAATTCATTAGCATCCCAATTGGTTCGTCACCGATTTGAAAAAAAAATCGTTTCCTCAATAAAATATTGAGATTTCCTTATCTCCCCCCAAAACCTGAATGTTATTCTTTAAAAAAAAAGACTTCAAATCTCTGCATAATCATAAGAAAATGATTTTATGCATTTATCTTTTGAGCCGAGGTGCAAACCAAGCGGTTGCCATGCGATAATCGCACAGTTACAAGAGTGGGATCGAAGTAGACACTTATTTCTTGTGTATTTTTTTTTTCACGCGCCAACCATTGAACTCATTCGCTAAAGTTTCGAAAAGTTAAAAGACTGCGTACATTTCAAACTAGTGTAAGTGGATATCAGTTTCGACCACGCGTTTTTCACGGTAATCAGTCATGTTTCAATGAACAAAAAAAAATTCTATCTTTGGATAATCCCGTGACCCCATCAAATCTACATATTTATTTTTATTTGATACTACTATTTTAATATAACTTCAATAAGAACGCGTGGATTCGGATGAATTTTCAGTTTGTGCATTGTGAAAATTATAAAAAAAAAAAATTTTAAGATCCTTTTTTTTGTTAATGAATTGTGGTAATTGAGTGAAAAAAAACGTCATTCACTAATTCCTACAAAAAAGAAATTTAATAATTTTGCTCAATTTCTTGTTTAATTTTTTAGAAATATCTCGCGAAATATAAGATATTTGGGATTTTTTAGCAGATAAAAGTGCAAAATTGGAACAGATTTGTTTCATTTTTTCTTCTCCTTATTTTCTACTCAATTTCATTCATCTTGTAATTCAAAGGAAATAGAGAAATTTTGATGGATGATTTTTTTTATAAAAGAAAAGGAGATCTATAAAAACTCATCCATTTCTCTCAGATTTTGAAATAATTAAACCAAAAGTGAATTAGCAAGGAAGTTGATTCATCTTTTTTGTTTATATCATTAATAAACTGAAAAAATACATTGATAAGATTAGGAAGTATTTTCGTCTCCAATATTGCCGATTGAACAAGTTTTTTTTTTTTTTTTTACTGTCAAGTTCAAGTACGTTGTTTTGATCAATGGAGTGTAGAAAATTATGGATAATGAGCTGTTGTATTATTAATGAAATCTAGTATTACAGATTGTTATGCAAATAAAATTCACGATAACCTCTAGAGTCTTGAACTCCAACTGTCGCAATTAGTCGTAATGATGAATTGGGTGAATGTTAATTAAATTCCCACGAAGAGACAAATAATGATCGTATTTTTATGTCGATCACTAGTCCATTAATTATTGCAAATAATTATACAAATTTGGGTCATTATCATTATTTTTCAATTAATGTCAAACATTAATTTACTTGAATTTATTGAACTCATGAAATAGATTGTTGAAAAATAATTTATTTTTTGTTCTAGAATTTGATATTAATCGAATAAGAATGTTTTGTCTTCAAATAACTGATAATTAAATTGAATTTCTGGATTTTTTTGATTATTTTTTATCGCGAAAATTTTATCTCTTTTCAAAGACTTAATTTGACTTTTCAGTGTCATTTATCTGAAGAATTTTCACAATCAATTTTTTTGTATCAATTCATTTCCTTATATTGCGTAAATTCATTGGATTTTCATCGAGAATAATTTTCCATTGCCGATAATTTCATATAACATTTTGTTTGTGAGTAATTTAGTCAGCTTCACTTCAATGTCAGTAGGACATTTTTTTCATCAGAAGTATTTATGGCAAGCTATGTTTTGCTGTTTTATTCAATGTGGTCATAAAAATTGAGCTTCAAAAAAATTACATTTGTAAAAATACATTTTTATTATGTCTAGACATAAGTGTAATTCATTGAATTACTGAGAAGTTGAAGTATGAGTGACCGATAGAATTCAAATTATCTCTAAACATAACATGAATTTTCCATTTAATTCGATCTTAAAACATAGAAAAACCCCTGATTAGAATTATGTATAGAAAAAAATTAACGAGGTACATAATTTTAATTCCCAACTTCGAATTATGTACATAATTTATCATTGTATCATTTCGAATCAGAATTTTTCATATATGCCTTTCTTGTAGCCCCTATTTTACTCTAAAAAAAAAATTCTCAGTCAAAATTTATTTATCTCGTTTAAATTCCAAGATATAAAACCGTAAAATCTCATTGTGAGTCAAACTAATTTCAAAAAATCCTATAAAAATAGTTTTTTTCGCGAATATCTCGAATTTGCGGAAAACTTCTCTATCTCCTCCCGTTTTTGAGATAATCGAAAAAATAATAATTTTGTAAACAATTTGATTTCACAAACTGAACTTTCATCCTTCTGCTTTGTCTTAGCATACTTTTATGAATAGCAAAAGATTAAGAATAAACCGAACATTGAACCAGCCTTGTCTATCTGTGGTCTAGGCCGTAGAACACACACATTACGTAATCCAACGTACTGAGGTAATCGTCCTCCGGCAATTCTCGCGTGTCAACGTGTATTAACAAGGTGCATCGTAAAAAATCAAATACATTCATGTCATACTATTATTATTTCTTCCAGTCACGTAACACACGAAATTATTCAGTAGAAAAGACGAAAGGAAAAAAGAATATAATATCAATTCATGTGTAACAATGATTGGTGCTGATTGTCGTCAATTGAAGAAATTAACGTTTGGATGAAAGTGATTTAGTTTGGACAGAGATATATGTGTGAATAAAAATAATTCATTTAGGATGAGAGAAATAGAATCGTTTATCTTCATTGTTACAATTCAATGTGGTTCAAATAAATGTATATATAAAGTTTTACCAATACTTATTGATTTAACTTATCTGATAGTACTACTCCAGTGTGTACTCTGGGTATTGACATCAATATTTCGTAATTCCACGCAAAAGTAACGTGACCGAGTTTTAACAGATTCATTTGTAAAGTTGAAAAGAATATGAACGTCATTCTTCAATTATTTTCATTTTTCATTGAATATCTCGAAATTTATGGGAAATAGAGGAATTTTTGTGATTATCTTTTCTTTGTAGTTTTCATTCTTCTCTACGAAAAACTCGTTAGTGAAAATGTCCTTTCACAAATCTCTCACAGAGATCTTGACATACTTCGAAAATACTGATAGGAAAATTTCATTATTTTAACCTTGAGATCCGTTTGTTTTCATTATCTCGAAATATGTGGAAGATAGCGTGATTTTTGAAATAAGCATTTTTGTAGGACTCATTCTTCTCTACTAAAATGGTATGGGAGAGACCGGGGCAAAATGGACCTGTGAGCTAAAATGGTTTTGGATTTTTTTGAGAGTGACAGAGTCTCTGGAATATTTGGAACAAAATCACCAACAATGTTCATATATTGGAGGATGTTCTTCAATTTTTTCAGATTTTGCTTCCGCATGGAAGCTCTCTAATCGTGATTCTTTTCGAGTTTGAGATTTCATCATAATATGACTGCAAATGGCCGGAAACGTCAAGAACCACCGTTTTTAAAAAAATGTCTGTGCGTATGTATATGGGTGTGTGTGTATGTGATGACGCTTTTTCTGCTTTACTCTGAAAAGGGGCTAGCTAGCGATCTGAAATTTTACCGTATGCTTACCATGCGTGCCCCAAGCTCTCACCGAAATTTCAGCTGAATCGGCCGGATAGTTCCTGAGAAAACTGAAAATGTCGAAATATCGTTTTTTTTACTTTTCTCGATGAGAAACGAAATTCCAGCGTCCACTCTCAGCGAGGAGATGTGCGCTTATGAGCTGCATCTTTGATCCCTGAGGTGGTGAGAGCTCGGATTTTTAGCTTATCCAGTATAAAACTTTTGAGAACTTTTTCGTAAAAATCTTGATGCCTCTATAACTTGATAACTCATTGAGCTAGAGACCTCACATTTTATGAGGTTATACATCTGATGAGCACAAAGTTTGGTATTGAAACTGAGCGGAATCGGTCCAGCAGTTTCTTAGATATTAGCATTAAAACATCCGAAAAAGCAAGCTACATCTTCAAAACTATTCAATTAATCATCTTTGGGATGAGCTCAACCCTATGAGGCCTATTTTTATTTCCCCATTCCACGCACATATCGATGATGATAGATTTAAAATTGAAAAATCCATTCGGAAGCTTTCTGCCAATTGCACTGGCAGCATATTAAATGTACCATATTCAAATTATGCAGAAGTAGTGGGGCTCCTGCTTCTTTCCATAAAGTCCGTTACTCCGGGAAAAAATCCTTGGATCATGTGGCCGTGGAGGTCCATTTTGCCCTATTTTCCCTTATACGAAAATCTCTCTTGAAAGCGCTTTCTTGAGAAACTCTCTTGAACCTCATTCTTTCGGAGCCATTCCCAAAATTATATACATTCCTGCAGTAGAGTAGCAAAAGATAAGTCAAAAGATAAGTCCGAAACAATGAAGTTTTCTTTTACTATGTAATCAGCTTTTGAGATTGCTATTAGCTGTTGGTACGAAAGTATATACTGTCATATATTTCCCTGTTTGAATTGGAAAGAATCCCATGAAGTTCAGGAGAATTCATCAAGAGTCCTTCTTGTAGCCTTCAATGTGTTCTAAAAGTGAATTTTCCTCGAAATTTTTCTCAAAACTCCCGTAATTTGAAGTTACCGTGATGCACCCGGTTTCTGACGCTTCAGAGCTATTCTCTGATAGCTTTAATCAGAGGCAACAACTATTTGCTTATTGAATGTAATTGAATTATATTAATACATATTTGTTGCGCTAAGCGAGCTCAGCAATTGAATATCCAGCAATATATTGAAATGTAACTGAGAAATCTGCAAAAGTTTGGCCAATTATCGGAGCCTTGTCGGAAACCGGAACCACCCCGGTATTCGCAAAAGAATTCATAATAAGTTTTTCCACGATTTTTCATTTTATTCCTGACCCAATTTCCAACAAATTCCTCTTCTTATAAATTACCAAAAAATGAATAATCTCTTTTTCTTTTTCCAGAATCACCGGAAGGTGATAAACACAGCCGCAGGACGAGGCCCGTTGTCTCGTTCCACGTCCAGCGGTGCATGAAAAAACAATGGGAAGTACAGAACCAGTGAACAATGACCACTGTCCAACAACTGGAGCATCAACATGTGGTCTCGTTGGCTCCCTATTTCCCCATAGTTGTCGCGGTCGAGCCGAGGCATTTGCACGTCGTCTACACCGTCGATTAAAATCGCTGAACGGCGACGACATTGACGGTGAAGTCGGTAGCCACGAAAAGCCAAATGAATCCTCCTGGCTACAGTCATCAAATCATCAAGACACTACAGCATCAGCCAGAGTGCTCGATCATCAGCCACGTCACAGCCCAGAAACCGATTTGTACTATGACTTCGATGTATCAGAGCAGGATGATCCTGGCTCGCCCGAGGAGGTCGTAACAGCCGATGAACTAGCAACTCTTCTCGTCAATCATTCAGAATTTCTGAAAACAAATCACCACAGTTCATGTCACTGCACAGCCGAAATGCGACCACCGGACGACACGCGAGACGACCATGTCTATTCATCCCCAAACGAAAGCAACACAACATCAGAAAGCGATGCCTATTACGACCCCGAATCATCAGAAACCGACAAGACAAAGACCGATGATTTCTTCGATCCAATACAATCAGACAGTGACTTGACATTTCAACTGACCAATGGAGACAACAAGAATCCGCACAAACCATCTGGACGTCGAAGAGCAGAATTGACCAGTGATACCTCTGAAGAATCAAGCATGTCCCAAATCAACGAACCTAAAAAAATCCCAAAAGCCAACAGTTCCGAAGAGTCACTGAACGATGTCGTGAGCTCACTGGAGACGACATCAGCCAGTCACGAATCACTCTGGAGTACATTCGACGACTCGACGTTGTCACTGCAGGACGAGGCTATTTCAGCTGTTACCTTACCTTGCGAAACGCGTTTTCTGAAGTCTCATTCGGATTCAGAACTCATGCCAGGTGCCAGAGTGATCGTGCCAGAGCAAGAACCAAAGCCAGAGTCGATCGATCAAGTCGACTTTGCCGATCCCCACGGATCGATTGAGGTCCACTGCAACGGCGTCGACAAGACCCAGCTCGTCCTTGAAGAAGAGTCATCTTGTAACCATTTGAACAACAGCCTGACAGAAAATCTGCCTGGAAACCTCGAGGTCGAGTGTCTGACTGAACAGCCGTCATCACTACCAGAACGGACCCTTAAGAACGAAGTGACCCAACGGATCATCGAGAATGGCGAGACCACAAGTGAAGACGTTTCCGAATTACTGAAGAAACTCACGTGCAGCAAGCGCCCGAGTTTCGATCACAGTTTTGATGCTGATAATGGAACAGAGGATGCAGATGAGCAGGATGATGATGATGATGAAGATGATGATACGCCGCGGAGATTGCGCAGATGCTCGTCACTGAAAACCGGTAAGACACCACCAAGTACACCAGGCAGAAAGAAGATTGTCAGGTTTGCTGATGTCCTTGGTCTTGATTTGGCCGATGTAAGAACGTTCCTCGATGAAATACCAAAAGTGCCAAATTCCGCCTACTCTGATTTGATCTACGATGATAATTTCCAGAAGGACTCGAGTCCAAGTTTGTATGGCTCGAGTCCAACAACTGCTGATACATCTGGTGGGCTTACTCGCCTGCCAAGTACAGTTAGGCCTGATAAAATGCTGGTATCGATGTTCCAGCAGCCAGGCGGTTCAATGAACTTCATAGATCTCATTCAACAGCGCCAGGTTTGCCTCGAGAATGTCGTTGTCATTGATCCAATCATGTTCTGCCTTCAGGGAACTGTCAGAGTCAGAAATCTTGATTATCACAAATCCGTACACGTGAGATACACAATGGACTCGTGGAAAACATTCAGTGATCTTCAAGCACTTCATGTTGGTGGATCGTGCGATGGTTTTAGCGATAAATTTCAATTTACACTTTATTGTCATACATTGAAAATTGGAGAAAAATTGGAGTTAGCTGTTAGATTTCAATGCAAAGGAACACAATTTTGGGACAATAATGCAGGGATTAATTATGCTTTTCATTGTTTACCAATGACACCGGTTAGTCATTATGTACCAATTACTACATTGGCAAATCCGAGCAGAAATCATGACTGGAATCCAACGTTTTATTAATATTGAAGCTCATTAATCTGATGATAATTCGATCTTTATCGGATTAAAAAAAAATAATAATTGGGCTCGAGGCTATTGAACTTTTGAGAAGTGCAGGAATTAGCTTAATTGTTTTTAGATGGAATCATCAGCGAAATGATGAATCAAAGAGGGCTCGGAATTTTTTTTGATGATTCTCATGTAAATATGTAAGCAAAGAGGAGATTTCCGAATATTCAGCAGAATACCTCTTTTGTGGAAAATTTCCTGGGCTACAAAAAACATCTCCTGATAGTTTTTTGGGAACCATGCGAATTTTTAGCCAGTCGCGAAATAATGCATGATTTGAATGATTCATTTTACCACTTCGTGAATTTTTTTTTGCGAGGGGTGACGAGATTTTCTGGAATTCTCTAAATCTGTGGGTGATAGGGGAATTTTGGTAGGTTCCTTTTTTGCAGCTCCGTGTTTCCTACAAAAGAGGTGCCTAACAAAATTTCGCCATCTCTCTCGGCTATCAAAATTAATATCAAAATTAATTATTGAATATCCCAATAAATGCAAATGATTGGGAAAGCTATTGTCAAATAATGTTTTTTGGAAGATTTCGAAATCTATGGGGGATAGCAAAAAGCTTTAAGGCGACTTTTTTTCTAAAGTTATCTATTCTCTCTAGTTTTCGAGATATTTCAGAAAGAATAAATGTGAAATTCTCTACTTTTAGTCTTAGTTTTTTTAGTTCCTCTGAAGAACCGAGTTGACCCGAAGAGCCATATTGATCATTGTAAAATTGGAAATAGTGATCATTTTCATTTTTTTCCTCTTCATTTTAAATTTTGTGAAATCACAATCTTCATATAGAATCCTCTAGTCTAAAAAAAAAAAACAAATTATCGTATCTCATGGATTTTCTCAACTCGGATTATCCTGATTAAGTGAACATTTTTTTTAAACATCATTTTTAAGCAATGAAGTTAATTGAAGATAGGCTGTGAACGATTTGGGCGTACGATTTTTATGATTTAACTGTTGAGATGAATGATTATGCTGGTGATTGTTTAACTGAACACATTTTCTTTTTCTAGTTTACATCGAATTATTTCTATTATTATTATTATTATTATTATTTTTTTTCATTTAAAAAAATCATACTTTTCATCAAATAAAAATGCTCACAAGTTTCTTCCTGTGCAAATGTAAATGAAGAACAGACATAAAAATCCCTCATTCTGTCTTCCATAATTGAAAAAAAAAAAATAGAAACAATTAATAATTTGTACCTGAAACTGTTGAAAATATTGATAATTATCATTACATCAGGTTACAATATTTTTCTACCCAAAAAAATCAATTAAATAATTCATAAATACTCATTTAAAAGGCTTCAATTGATATAAAATCCGCCCAGGAAGATTCGACGACGAATAATCGACTGAATTACGAATTAAAAATAGAAAAAAAATCTACGAGCACAAATGATAAAAAAACAAATGAAAATAAAAGAACAACTAATGAAAATTATTGCCTATGTATGAAAAAAAATTGTTATTTAACTTTGTACATCGAACGAATATATTAATGAAATCTTTCACATACACTTGTTGTTCTCTTTCAACTATTAAATATTTTTTTTTTTAATGAGAAAAAATTGTAAATAAAATTAAGATAGAACTAAATTTGCGGGACCTAGAATGTTTTTTAATGAAAATTAAGTTATGTTATTTGGTCCTCATCAAGTTCCCATAGATTAAGTTAATTTGTGAGTGTAAAATTATTATTAAATTGAACAATTGAAATGATGAATTCTTAAATTAATAATTGTTAAAATGAGAAAAAAATGAGATTAGAGAGACCTGAGTGTCTATTCTATCATATTCATATACACTAAAATTATTATCTGTAAACTACATGTTGTATTAAGACAATAAATTCATGAAAAAGAACCCAGACTATCCATTGCTCATTTTTTTTACAATTTCGAGATTGAAATTCCTTTCATTTAGTAGTAGAGTCGTTAAAAAGTATAAGATTATGAAATTTTTTGATTTATTTCGTAAGTATCTCTGAAAATATGGGATTTAGAAGAATTACTCTAGAGATCCTTTTTGTAGTTCGCGAACACTTCTACAAGAAATTATGCTGACAAATTCTTCTCAACCGTATAATTTTGGAGATATTCACAAAATAAACATAATTTTATTTCGTGTGAAAAAAATCAAGAAAAAATCCTGATGCATTAATTAAAAAATTTCATTGGAATATTATAAGAAATACAATTTTTGTTCGTGTCGCATCTATTGAAAAGTCCACACTTTTTCCAAATCGAATATTAAATAGGAGAACATTTGAATCCTTCTATCCAATTTATTCTGTTGAGACTTTTTTTTTATAGATATTTTCCATAATTTATGTAGAATATCGATAAAAAAGAAAAAGCTGTATAGAAAAATCTGATTCTATTGTTTTTTTTATCAAGATAATTCCCGTGAAATTGCTGCAGAATTTCCAATAATATCAGCAAAAATCAAATAGAATTAAAAAATAAATTTCAATAGAATTTCACCTTGATTTTTATCACACGATTATCTATCCACTGTTTAATTATCCTTAAGATTAATTTATCATAATTATTTTGTCTCAGGCACGAGTTTATTTTTCAATACGGATGTCATGCCAAGTATGTTTTTTTATTTCTTTCCACTCGTGACTCGATTATCTGCCAATTATTCAACTCATAATTATTCAGAGCATTTGAATTTAATTATTACTGCGTTTCTCAATGTTCGTTAGATACAACGGATCATAAACACATTCTGTAGTTTGAAAATTTCTTCACTATTTTCTAAAATAGTCTTTTTATTTATATCACATGAACAGTCGCATGATTTTTTTTCCTTTTCATTTAAATTGTATTTACTTATTTTAATGAATAATAAAAAATGAAATTTCATTTTTTTTAAAATAATTCTCCTAAAGACTGTTTCCATTATCTTGTATTGTTGATAATGTTGGCGAGAGTTTAAGTGCACGTAGTTGTTGATGCAATCTTTGTCGACAAAATTGATAAAATTCAATTTCACGTGTGAAATTACGACGTACCATTTCTTTAACTTCTTCACTAACTGGTGGCTTAAATGAATTTCTATTTATCCTCTTGAATGAATTCATTTCATCTGAAAATAATTTTTTTGTAAAATTAAAATCTGAATAAAAATTATTTTGAATTAACTAGCTTTTAACAGAGAAAAAAAAAATCAATTAAATTACCCCAGTAAAGTTCAGTAGCTCCCTCAAAGAATTGTGGTATATAATTTTCTAAAACCGTTAATGTTGTATTAACATCTTCCAGTACACCAACAACAGCATAATGCTTTTCAACTGAAAGTTTGGCTCTTTCTAGCGCTCCCACGGTGTTGAAAGGCCTGGAAAGAAAGTTTAACCGTAAAATAATAATCAAAATTCCATTTACAAATTAATCAAGAACATAATTAGTATTATAATTGTTTCCATAAATGTTAATATTTATTTCTTTTTTTTACAATTTTCTCATTTACCAAAAAAAAAAAAACAATACTTTCTTAGATTAATTATTTTGATGCTTAATTAAATTCTTTTTACTCATTAAAATATTTTCATGAATGATTAATCAATTAACTGCATCAAAATTTAATAAGAGGTATATGAAAAAAAAATCAAGAAAATTTTCTATAGTATTTTTTTAAAACGAATATATATTCAAAAAATGAAAATAGGTCTTCATTTTTTTATGTAATTCATTCTGATGAGATTTTTTCTGCAGAAATTCTTCGGTATACAATTCCCACTGGATTTTTACTTTTTTTAAATAATAGAATTTTCGAGAGAATTTCCCAGTGAAAATCCTTGACTTTTCTCAGGTTTTTTTAACACGCAGATTAAAAGAAGTAATTGAAGTGTAAAATTTAACATACGTGCACTTTTCACTGTGTCCACAAAAGAACAATGTTTGTCTTCTGTGATCACCAATTCCCTCATGATACTCTCCTTCAATGTATCTGCATTCGCGATCGCCATTCAATACACAGCTCTCAAAGTCTTTTTTTAACCACTCAGGATCTGGAAGTGGTAGGTCTGGAAATATTTGTTTCCTCTCAACATAGTACCAGGGTGCACGAACGTAGTAATACCAGGATATAACTCGTTCAACCGGATCTCGGACGACGTTCATGTAGATCGGCTGGGGAAGATTGAACCTGGTGGAGTAATTTTTTTATTTTTTTTAGTTCTTTTTCATCAAATTAGCATCTTGATAAGATGGAGTTTTTTCGCACACAATGTAACTTTATGAGTTGAGGAAATTACACTCATGTAGAGGTGGCTATCAGGTTTTGTAAGTGGACTGGTAATTTAGTTTATGAAAATTTACGTGATGGATTCTTTTCCCTCTTTTGAAGTCAATTTTTTCGGGATAATGCAGAACGAGAGGGAGATATAGAAATTTTGATGGAGACCTTCCCTTGTATAGAAGAACTGAAAAGAAAATCCCTATAGTGGGAAAAAAGTGGAAAAAATGATCAAATATTGATGACATTGGTCTTTTCAAATATTTTTTTGAATTAATTAAAAAAGTTGTTGAATTTACTGAATTTAGTTAATTCAAACCGATTAACTAGTTGAATTGACTAAATTCAGCAAATTCGACAACTTTTTCAATTAGTTAAAAAATATATTTGGTAAGGACCAATGGCATCAATATTCAATAGTTTTCATCCCTTCTTTTTCTGAGTGTATAAAAATTTCACTATCTCCCTCAGATTCTGAGACATCTCACGAAAACTGGAGACAAATCAACAAAATGAAATTATAAATTAAAATAAGTCAGAGAATTATTTTCGAATCATCCATAATATGGAAAATAGCAGACATCTGACAATGTCTAGTTTTGTCTCCAACTAATAAATTAGTTAAGAAAAAGAAGAATATACACATGTAGAAATTTTTCTAAAAAAGTGATAATTTTTCAAAATATTTTTTTCATTATAATCGATTTGTTCAAAAAAGTCCAGAAAATTGTCAGATGTGTGCTAATTTCATAATCATATCGTCGCCTTAGAAACAAAAGGGCGTAAGTGATATACATAAGCATAGCACTTACGCCCCTTTGTTTCTAAGGCAACTATATTTATTTTATTATTCGAGAAAAAATGAGATTTACAATAATTCATCAGAAGACCTTTTTTGTAGCACATAAATTTTACACTAAAAATGTCTTCTGCGAATTTCTTCTAAGCCCACTTATTTCGAAAATGATTGCAAAAACATGTGGCAAAAGTTTATGGACGTTTCTTTGAATCGACCCACAGATTTCTCTGCCGAAAAAAACGCTTTTTTCGGAATATCTCGGGATGCAAATCGATGGAAAATTTTTTGTCACAACATTTTTTGTAGTTTTCATTGTCCCCTATTAAAGAAGATTCTACGAGATTTTTTTCTATCTTCTATGATTTCTGAGAAATTTCCAGAAAAACCAGATTACAAAAAAAAAAAAAAAAGACAATTTAATCTCAAATTTTGAAATTTTTTGAGAAATCTTGATTTTTTCGATGCGGTATATCGTATTATATGCATATTATCTCATATTAATTAAGAAACATCTTTATTTCACAATTCTGTTAAAAATGTCGCTCCGCATTAATGTAGTTCACTCGCGACTTTCGTAGACAAGAGTATAGCCCTTTGTAGAGCTAAACGTATTGTTAAATTACACCAACTAGACAGAAATTTAAAGTTTTCTAAGTGCAAAAAAATTTTTATCTTGAAAATGAAAACAAAACGAATCAAAATCGTCTGATGACTGCAACGTTGCCTGATGTAATTAATGCTTCATGCTAATTGCTCCTGATGTAATTAATTTTTTGATGTAATTAATGCTTCCAAAATTAACGTTTTCTACACAAATCGGTCAAAAAAATTATAATTTTTTCGAAAAATTTCTAATTTTTTTTATTCAAAATGCCTTAATTTTGAGAAAGAGTGCTAAGAACTGTTCTCCCAATATACAGGAAACACTGCGTTTTTGAATACTCAATTAGCCTCTAACATGTTAATTATGCACATTTTCAATGTGAATATCTCGTTTCACAATCACTGAAAAAATTTCATTTTTTCTCAATTAAATACATCAAAAAAAGTTTCAAAAGAATTTTCAAGTATTCAAAAATTTGAAAAAAAAATCGAAAAATCTCAAATATTAAAATGAAACTGTTTTTTTTTGTTGAGATTATTCAAAATTTCACTTTTCATTATTTCCTATTTCAATTTCATCAACTTCCTAAGAAAATTTATCTTACGAGTGAACCACCTCAATCATTTCTCAAGTAGAATCATTAGAAAATAACCATTGAAGATACTCACTCAGTAAAATTAGTGAAGCACACGTGTTTGATGTAGACTGATGGCTCAGCGTAGCTGTTAACGAGCCTCACAAGCTGACGCTAGGGATCAAAATGAAGTGGAGAAACAAATTAAATAGAATTGAAAAAAAAGCATTTCATAATCCAGGATTAAATTTAACTCCCTCCCCACCTCTGATGCGTTTAATCAAAGAATCCCTTGTACTTTATTCAAGCATAAACGCATTACCTGTTCATAAGGCGCCAGTCTTATAGTCTCAACTCGTTGCACTTGATCTCGGTTGAAGGAAAAGCCATTTCTCATGGATAGCCTCCTTAGTAGTTGCATAAAGGTCTGTGAACCGACCTTTGGTACACGATTGAAGAATAATACATGTTTATCCGCTCGTTTTGTATTATTCAGTGCATCAAGGTCCAGTGAATCGAGATGATCATACTGATGAAAATGAAAAAAAGAGGAAAAAAAAACAAAAGAATTATTATAAATTCTGTAAGAGTGAAGAAAAAAAAGAAATTTTTTTATTTTCACTGAAAAAAAAAGAATAATAAAGAAATCTTTGAAGAATCACGCAGACGAATCGACCTCGATACGGACCGGAAACGCCAATTTGATGTTTCGATAGGTCGGATGAACCGGATAATGAAGGAAATATTAACACGTACAGTAGAGTTTACTATCGAGGCGAGAACATGAAAAAAGAAATGGAAATAAATTAAATTATTAAAAATTTAATTTCACACGCGATAAAACATGAATAATTCGTTTTTCGATGATAACAAGTAGTTATAATCTTCTATTTTATCGTTCAGTAGCACCTTGCAAGTTCATTGAAATCACCTTGACACTTTATTTACCGTTAAAAACCACGTAATAGCACCAGAAATTTTGGGAAATAATTAAGATAATTCGAGGAGTGACAGGCATATTCCTACAATTAAGGTAGTATCCCAGCGAATTTAAGTACAATGAACCCCTCATTATTTTAATGCCGCATCAAAGACGATATTTTTTTACTTTTTTCTGATTTTTTTCATAATCTTCCCCCATGTATTTTATGAGATATGAATTATCAAAATTATTGAAAATAGCGGTGGTGGGGATAAAACACCCTAAATCGGACAAAAATACCGAAATTACTGAAAAACCGCACAATTGATCCATTATTTGAAAACAATTGACGAAGAGAACAGCATTTTAACTGAATAATAGTCTAAAAAAATATTAAATTTTCCGTACAGTTTTTGAGAAATTTTAATTAGAAGGTGATCGTAACTATTTGCCTCTCTCTCTCTATCTCATGCAAGTGATAGGAGATGAATGTAGAAAAAAATTCGACAAAAAATAACTATATTCACAAGCTAAAGATATGAATTTTGAATAGTTTAATTACTTTTTCGCATAAATTAAAGCACATTTCCCGAATTATCAGCAATCAATTGAAAACTAATTTTCAAATCGTCATTTTTTAAAATTTTATCGACTCTACTCTGGGAGATTACCCCTTTAATTAATTATTTAGTTCTTAATTAAGAAATCAATTCTTTTCTTCAATAATTAATTCAGTGAAAGGGGATGAGATGAATTCATTTGAATTGATTTATATTATTGATATTTTTGGAATGAATAGATTTACGGAATTTCTGAATAGGACCTTTCCTGTCAAGAATTCAATCATTTTCACGTGAGGTTTTTGCATAAATTTTTGCAAGTCCAATGGTTACTCAGATATTTTAAGAATAATTTACGAATAAAATTGAAATTAAATTGATAAAATCAACAGTGAGAGAAGATCAACACTTGTGTTATTTCAAGCAGCATGAAATAAATTCTGCATTAATATAACCACTGTTAACGGTACAATAACAACACCATTATTACGAATATCCTCTAGAATACAATGCTTCAAGAATTTTAATCAATTTTTTATTTATTCATAAAATTCAGTGAAAGTAAACAAATTAATGTGGGTTTGTTCTGTTGATATCTCGGAAACTCGTGGGTTTAGAGAAATTCGTCAAGTGACCATTTTTGTAGAGAATTTCATAATTTATAAAAACAATTTCTTGATAAATTTCTCGAAAAACCAATAGTTTCTGAGATAATCGTGAAATTATCCACACATGATGAACTCATCAGTAATAAAATAAACTAGTCATATTTTTCAAGCAGCATGAAATGAATTCTGCGCTAATACATCTCTTGTTAACATCACCATGACGTTAGAATTGAAGTGTCGGTATTTCTGAACAGTACTGGGATAATTACGAATAGAGGAAAACATTGAGAAGAAGAAGTGAATGAATTGAAGGCTTGAAGTCTTATTTTTCTACTAGAAATAGCAATTTCTTCCAATTTTTTGGGAAATATTTCGAAGACCAAGAAAATGAATTCAGAGAAATTTTTTCAAGAGATATTCTTCATAAAAAATTTAAGGAGCTGAAAAATTGAACTATAATGATGAAAGTATCCTCGAAAGGATTGGGTTTAGGGAAATTCATCAAGATACTTTTTTTTGTAAAAAATTTAAAGATTTACAAAAAAAAAGTGTCTTTCTGAATTTTCCTAAATCCAATACTTTCGGAGATATGACCAAAAGAATCTTTCTAAAAATTTCCAGGATCAAATTAATAAAGTGTTGGCTATTAGAACGTCTGCAACAACTTTATCCTCCACAAATTAAAATGGTGTAATTGGATCGTCAACTAACGTTGCAGTCGTTGCACCTCATACAGTTATATCTCTCCATATTAATGACTTTCCATCAAAAAAAATGAGATAAAAAAACCCAAATGATTTTGCCTCTCAAAAAAAGGAAAAAAAATAACAAATTCCATTCTCACCGGCAGTTCCGTGCTGGTTCTCCTGACAGCCTGGAGCGTTTGTATCGCCGGTGCTGACTGTACATCTTCTGCAAAAGGAATTGAAATGAAAAATAAGTAATAAAAGATTACAGGAAAAAAAAAAGAAAAATGAATGATGTTAAACTAGAAGTAAAGTGAGATAAAAGTAATAATTGCAAAAGAGAGTGTGAAAGGCTTCTGCAGTGAATATCTGGTGCAGATCATCATCACTCTCTTGGTCAGGAAAAGTTTTTATTTTTTTTTCTCTTTTTTTTTCTTCCCATTCTCAAAACTCGTTCATTGTCCATTCGCGAGAGATGTGCAATTCTTTGTACCGTTTTTTTATCCTCTCAAACATGACAGAAGAAATATTTTCACCGTAAAAGAAAACGTTACGCTGTATAAAAACGCTTGTTTTATTTGTGAATGCCAAGATAGATGAATTCCAACAGTTTGTGAAAAGAATTTTCAAGTCACATGAATCAGTTGGATGCATTCATGACACTAATACTTCTCTTTTTTCTTTTTTTTGCCATTTATTTTGCCTATAAATGAAAATTGTTAGGGAAGAATTGAGAGTGTACTCTTATTTTATGTGTTTCACACATCTGTGAGAGAAAGTTTTGTACCTTCTCTTTTTGCCATTCTAAAAAAAAGATCGATCGTAAACTGACCCTTTCATCCTTTTTTTCTTTTTTTAGAGCGGATGAAGATGGAGCGGAGAGTTGCGCACGATAGCGGCGAGACATCAATTTCTACTGGAATAACATGTGCATAACATTGCGAATATCTGAGGCAAGAGCAGGTTTTGGAAAACATGTCCAGAAACCTTTTTTGTAGAGGATTTTGTAGACAACAAAAAGGATCAGATCATGAATTTTCATGAATTCAATAGTTTTTGAGATATTCACAGAATAATCAAAAATTCACATTGTTGCCTCAGAAACAAAGGGGCGTAAGAGTTATGGCTGAGCATAACACTTACGATGATGATGGAATTAGCATACATGTCACAATTTTTTTGATTTTTTTAAACGAATAAATTATTGCAAAACAGAAATATTTAAAATTTTTTAAATTTTCTACATGCGCATATTTTCGATTTTTTTAAAAATAATTTATTTGTTGAGAAAAAAAAGATAAAAAATTATCAGATGTCTGCTATTTACAGCATCATCACTTACGTCACTTTGTTTCTAAGATGACGACATATATATGACTTTCTTACTTTTCGATAAAACGAATGAGATTAAATGATGAAATCAATAAATGCTCATTTGAATTACAAAAAAAGGTCTCTCGCAACATCACCTCCGTTCAGTTTCTTTCTCCTCTTTTTTTTTTTCTTCAGTGAAAGAAGTGAAAGAATGGAGTTTGGAAATTGCGAATTGTAACTCTCATGGACATTTCCGGGTAATGTCCATTCCAAATGAATGACAGAAACACATCTCAAGTATCCGCTGACCCAGAACTTGAGAAAGTAGAATTATTCGTTGACTGATTACTATTACCCTAGACTTTTGATGCTTGATTCTACTCATGTAATTGCTTGAAACGCTAAAATAAACAAAACATTCAACAAAACTTTCATCATAATTATTTTTACCCATTTTTTCCGTTTTTTTTTCCTTACCAATTCGTCTCTTTCACTTGTTTTCTTCAGTCCATCAAGGTCCATCCAACCACAGCATCATTCATCTCATTCAAGAGTAAATTCCTTCATTACCTTTGTTCACCAACAAATTGAAATTACAGCAAAAAAAAAAAAAACGTACTGCGATGAAAACCATCAGTTTTGTTTTTCTTCTTTTCTCACAATTTTTTCCATCAGATGAAGGAGAAAAAATATAAAAAATTACGATTATGGTTTACGCTGAATTCTGACTCTCCTTTGAGCACGACGATCTAGATTCACCGGTTATTACGTAACCAGTTATCCATTATCCATGGTTTAGACACGGCGGGGTGTGGTGTCTCGAGATTCTCCGTGCAATTTGCTTCTTATGATGAAAAATGAATGGAAAAAATGAAAGAAATCAGAAAACGCTTGAAGGAGTTTGGAAGATTAGAAAAATGTGAAACTCCAAAACGAGTGGGCTCAGAGGAATTTTGCAAGAGATCTTTTTTCGAGGGAATTTTATGGACCACAAAAAAGGTCTCTTGACAAATCCTTCTGCTACTCTTTATTTCTGAGATATTTTTGAGATGATCAGTTATTTTTATACTCGTTCCAAATTTAGTAAAAAATCAAGGAAATTGGTTCACCGAAAATATCTCCGAAACGAATCGGTCTGAGAGAAATTTCTCATGAAATCTTTTTTTCTAGGAAATTTTATGGACCACAAAAAAGGTTTCTTGCCAAATTACCTTAAAGCGCATAGTTTCCGAGTAGTGATGGGCGAATTTTGAACGATCTCGTAAGATAGATTCTTTTTTCGTGAAAATTTTTTTTTTTACGTTTTCCGAAATCTCGATAGATTGATTTTTTGGGTCTTTTTCAGGGGAATAGTATCGTTTCTGTTTTCGAAAAAAAATTATGAAAATCATGATTTAAAAACTAAATGTGGAACAGAACTATCAAATGATGTGTCATATCTCGACTTTAATGTGAACACTGAGAAAACGATTCGTTAACAGTTAACTCACGGATTGAGTTAAACTGGAAGACTTCGCACGTTTGTATCGAAGTCGAATTTTATTATATATTCTGTGAATATTATGTGTCCTCAAATACATGAGCCGGTTGACCCAACTGCGCATTCTTTAAATATTAACTAATACGCAGTTGAGACGTCATGCGCTACCTGACCAATAAATTCGCAGATTTTCCGCCTATACGTCTTTCTCTTCGTGTCTTCTCAGTGATTTATTAGTGAAATCAATTGGATCAAAAAAAATGAAAAAATTGTTTGAAGAGTGGGGTCTTCTTGAGGAATATGAATATTTAATCTCTAGGAGTATTTATCAAATATCTTTCTTGGTGAAATGAATTATTATTGAATTTTCAGCCCGTTCCGTGGGAAAATTGAAAACGACCTCACTATTTGCACGCTTCTACTTGCAATTTCTTTCCATTTGGCAATAAATTTCATTCGGCTCCTGTTCCGTTTTCTCCTCCACACGATTTTTTTTGTCAATAAATCAAAATTTCAGTCTATTCACCTTTCTTTTGAGAAAACACATCATTCGTTAACTATTAACGAATGGTCCATTTGCCTCAACAGAAGCCCTCCAAACTTGAATAAATATCAACAAATATTATTTTGATGACCATCCTAACTAATATTTGATAATAGTCAACGAGGCTCGTTTCAGCCAAACCAATCAGTTTCTAGGTGGAGTTTCGAATCAATTAATCCGAGATTTGTAATTGATCGATCAGAAGTTGTTTTTTCCTCCGAATTAAAATAAGTGCAATGGAAATATCGAATGTTATGTGATATCTGGAATCTATTGCGAGATATTGTATTTATTAATCGGTATTAAAAATGATCGATCGGGAGTAGATGTGATATTGTCCTCTTTTTCTATATATATCGAAAAAAATCGATTCGTCGATTTTTACGTTTCGATTTTTTTGGGGCGAGAATCGATTCTCAAAAAATTGCATTTTCTAAAGATCGATTCTTCGAGAATTTTTTTTTAGAGATCACCCATCACTACCGTGATGGCCCTGGTTTCTGACAGTGCTCCAGTAACTGACAATTTTCCCAAATTTCTGAGTTACATTTAAATGTACAATATATTGTTTAATATTTAATTGCTGAGCTTCTTTAGCGCAACAAATATGTATTGAAAAAATTAAATTACATTCAATGAGCAAATAATTGTTGCTTTTGATTTATGCTGTCAGTAACTAGCCCTCGGGTATCAGAAACTGGGGCCACCACGGTATTTCCCAGTTATCTTCAAGATAATCCACAAGTGATGAGAATTATTATAAATTTCAATAAATCATGGAAATTCTTTCGCAGAAGATACTTCTAAAATGAGGGAATTTGAGAGAATTATTCATGAGACCTCTTTTCTAAAAAGTTCGATGATCTCTAAAAGAGGGCTAAAACTTGTGCACTGAGAAAAAAAGGGCTAAAAACTAAGGACCAATGGAACAAATATTTCATAGTTTTTGCTATTTTTTTCCTCAATGTAAAATCGCCCGAAATCCACAAGTTTCCAAGATATTTCCAAGCAGAATCCCACATGAATATTGCACTTTATCTTTCTCCATCATCTTCTCCACAATTCTCCTTCCCATGTTATTTTTTTTTTCCCATTCCATTGTGAACCACGACCTCATTCCATCCTGCGCACATTCCCAAAGAGGAAAATGAAGGGAATAAAATCTCCACTCTTCTGCCAACCTAAATTCACAGCTGTGTGTCCTTAATGATACGTTCTGATGATAGAATTGAAGAATCGTGGGAAAGAAACAAATCAATCAATAAAATCAATGAGATTTTTTTCATGAGGGCCGAAGGCCGAAGGGTTCTCTTCCAATACTTCCGCATAACGTTCATGATGTTCTGGTAACGTTGCGGTGTTTGTTAATGCTGTAAGGGAAAACCGTTGCCCCTTGCACGAAGTCGACCCGATGCGTGTAACGAGCATTCATGTTGACACGCACTGACTCACAAATACAGGGAGAGCCGAAGTGCTTTCTTCATCAACCACTACTATCACGTTGTGTGTTACTTCTTTTTTTGTTTTTTCTTCTTCTCTTCCTTTCTTCTTTATTTTAATGCACTTCTTCTCTCCTCGTTTCTTTCACTTCTTGTTTTTTTTTTCTCTTTTTTTTTTTCCTCTTATTCACGTGATTTAGGTGCGTTTACACGCAGATTCCAGTGGGCACCGTGTTGGTTAACCATAAATGGAAGATTGAAAGTCCGGTTTTAACTTGGAAAATGCTCTTCTAAAATACAAACTTCTCTCTGCCATCTTTCTCTTTGTCCCACAAGATACTGTCCCACTGGTTTAATTGCGTGTCTCGTATGAAATTATCGTTTGTTGTTCGAGAGTTCCGGTTTCTCGGACGTTGTTTTTCAGTTGTTTTTTTCTTTTTTTTCTTTTTTATTCTTCAATACTTGAGACGTGTTTTTTCGTATCTTGAACTTGGTGAGTGAGGGATCAAGAGATCTTGTCATGAGAAAGGCGGAACCTGTGTTTAAATCCAATTGAACAAGTTTTTTCTTTTCTACTACTGGAATTTTATCTTGCTTTGGAAAATAAAAAATGGGAGTTAGGTGTTTTGTCGAGAGAAATGGGGGAATTGTCAGAGAGGTCCTTTTTTGTAGAGGGAAATTAGGGCTAGGAAAAATAACTCCATGAAAATTCATTAATCTCTCGCAAATTTCAAAATTTTCAGAATTTTCGAAAACTGATAAGACTTTCTATTTTTAATTTTTACATTTTTAAAATTTTTTTACTAGTTCTTGTGGAATATTTTGGGAATTAAATGAAGTAAAAAGGGCGTATCTCCATTATTTTCTGAGATATTCCATTGAGAATTATCACGAAGATAAGTCGTTTTCTTTCCTGTTTTACAATTTTACAGATGAATTCAATTTTTAACTTTTTCCTTCTGTTGATGTTGTCAGTGAAAAAAAAATGAAGAGATTAAAAATTTACATAATTCTGTAATATTCAGGAAAATGGAGCATCTCATTTACAGCATTTCTCCGTAATCTCTATCCCCATAATTCCAGGCCAAATCGATTATCTCAAGTGCATCCTGTGTGATCCACATTCACTATTAATTAGCATTGTTTCGTGCCCCTGGGATACAAATATAAATCAAGAGAGAATGGTAAGAAAAGAAAGGGGGGAAAAAAACTGTCCAGTAGGCTAATATACTAGCGAGAAATTCTGCATTCACTTTTCTCTCTCTCTCTCTTTCTTTTTTTTCTTTCTCTTTTTATTCCGTAATTGTTTACGTGTGCATTTTTTTTTAAAAACTCGTGGTTACGAATGAGAAAACGTGTAATGTTGAAGGTCGTACCACACACTTGTAAATGTAATTCGAGACAACTGAATAATTGGTGACACGAACAAATAATTTCATGATTAAACTGTGAAAATTTCATTTGGCTAATTTTATTTAGAAATTTAAAGCGAAAATACATTCGTTTCAATTAAATTACAAGAAAAGAAATTTGACGAGAAAATTCATAGATTTTTGAAATTTTGACAATTTAATGTATTAATTCATTGAGTTTCAATATTTTTTTAAAAATCAAAATGAGAAAAATTTGGGCAAAATTTTTTTTTTTTTCTAATATTTGAGAATTTATTCAAGCTGCGGAATTTTTTGTTAGGACCTTTTTTTAGGGAAAAGGAGAGTCATAAAAAATGTCTGTGGAAATTTCTCTATTTCACGTACTTTTTGAGATAAATCCACGAGAGCGGTGATAACATGGAAAAAAACGAATTTTTCTAAATTCTCTCGTTATTAAAATATTTTTCAAAATTTTTGCGAATTTTTACGCCAAAACTGTGGGAATTTCGCTGTATTTTCAATAGAATCAAGGAATTCAAGGAATGCTATGAAATCTACTGACACAATTGTTCAGTTACTTTTTAATTAACTTTTCAATTTAGCTTAATGTCACGTTATTAAGAACGAAGTTACGTTATTCGCAATTGATACGTTCGATTTTATGATGCATTAAGTTATGAACGACTTCCTGGACACTTCAACCGGAAATATCTCTTGGATTTAATTAGAGTGAAGCATCGATGAGAAAAACCGTTGTCTCGATTATGTCTATTAAATTTCAACTTCATTAACCCATTAGTGTCTGAAGTAATTTATCATTTGAAGTAATACTAAATTAAGACAATATCATTTCTCTTATTTATAAAAGAGACAATTTAGATGTATCATCATGAAAACTCAACTAGAACTCGTTGAATTATCATCATACACTTATTTGAACACAATAAATCCTGATGCAGCTGTCTCATTGTTTAATATAAATTCTTCCATTTCTCATAATTATCATCTAATTTGAGCAGAATCACATGGTTTTTAGCTGCTATTCAAGACAATGAGAACTTAATTCAGACATTAGGAAGAATGAATTCTCATTGTAAAAAAAATGAGAAATGTAAACAAATTTAATAAACAGAAGAAAATTATCCTTTTAAAATTAACATGGATTTTTTTCAATTTTTGGGAAAATAAAATTTCTCGAAAAGTTTGAGAATGAAAGTAATTTATGTTTTTATTCATTTTTTTTGAGCTTCCATTTTTGTACTCAGAAATCGAAGTTTAAAGTTTTTGAATTTTTGCAAATATTTTCTGTTTTAAATGTTGTTACATCCTGGAGCCAATTAAACGAGTTATCGTTAAAAAAATGGTATTCATGAGAACATCTCCGTTAATTTCTGTCAAAAATCGAATTGCAAAAAAAAGAAATCGACGGGAAATGACCTCAGCTTTCATTTGCAATTGACCTCAGTTCTCTCAATTAATGAGGATCGTAGAGATTCTTAAAAAATTGAAAGTTTCGAAAGAAAATTAAGCTGCAAAAATAAAAATGTTGAGAGAATTAAGAAGAATTATCTTTTTCACGTGATTTACGTCAAGAATTTTCTGTTTTTTATGATACGGCCCTTCAAAAAGATTCATGCCATGAAATTTCATTAGAATGCCTCATTTTGTCCCATCACTCTTTGAATCCTAAGTGGAGTGGAGAAAACGGTCACTTCGATTTCTTCCGCAACTTGTTTTTTTTTCAAAATATCTCGATATTTAATCGAGATAGAACAATTTTCCTAAGGACTTTTTTTTGTAATTCAAATTCTCCACAAAGAGGCTATTACAAAATTTTCTCTATCTCTCTTGGATTCCAAGATATTTTCAGAAATTCATTGAAGAAGTTTATTTTGAGAATATCTCCGGATTTGAAGGATTTAGAGAATTTTACGAAGAGATCTGTCCTGTAGTCTTTGAAATTCTACAAAAAAAACTCCCAGGTTTATTTTGTTATAAACCCATTCATTTTCGGAGACATTCACAGAATAATATGCATAGAATTTACATTATTTCTACATTTTCTCAATTCCTCCATTTTATCACTATTATTTTGTGAATATCTCAGAAATTATCAAGTCCACAAGAATTCGCTGGGAAACATTATTGCAAATTTCCCAAAGTTCTTCACAAAAAGAGTCTCTATAGAATCGTTTTTTTCTCGATCCTTTCACTCCGAAGATATTTAGCCAGAGAATCTGCAGCAGATTTTGCGAATTATCTGTGTCCATGTAATTACTCAATTAATTTCCTGAAATCATTAATTCACCAGTCTAATAAATAATCAAATGGAAGAAAAAACTGAAATAATTGCAGTAGAAATTAATTTTTACCAGGATACATGTAATAGAAGTATAATTGGAATTGGTATAGAACAGAGTGGGTGTAAATCGAACTACGAATGATGAGAAATAACGATGAATATAAAGTTGAGTTAAGACTCAGGCAGTGTGTAAGATAGTTTCTCGAATTAAATGCCTACCAAGGCCCGAGACAGTTGGAATGACTGCGGGACTAATTAGCCACACAGTTCGTGATTGCACGCAAATGAGTTGAGAAAGAGGGAGAGACTCTATTTTACCATTTTACCGTTACAAATACAACATGATCCTCTCTTTGGTATTATGTACAACTGTGGGAGTATAATGTTTCTGTGTTAATGTGTGCATGTACGAAAGACGCTGGGGTGAAGAGAGAGAGAGAGAGAGAGAGAAAAAGAGGAGGGAGGGAGGGGTTTTTACGAGATGGACTGGCTCACGTGCTGGTGAAAGATCGGCACTGGGGTCATGACTGTCTTATATATATGCATATCATGAAATTCCAGATCCTCGAAGACTCACATACACAATTCGAAGGAAGTAAGAAAGTTGATTTTATTTTTTTTTCCCTATGATTACATAAATTATAATATATGCATGCCAGGTTGTATTTCAGGCATTTTTTTACGGTTAATTTCTTAGATTTTTTCATGGAAAACGAGATGAGTTACATTCACTGGGAAAGTGGTTTTCACTGACTATCTCGGTACGCAGAGAGAGGGGGGGGGGTAGGATATTTGTACGGAGTTTTTTTTGTGAAAGAAATTGAGGTCTATAAAAAAAGTTATCACAAAAGAAATTCTGTCTCTCTTAGATTTCGAGAAATTTTTGAAAAACTGGAAAAGTTGCACTTTTGGTTTTCATAGAAGATCTCGGAAACAATGAGAAATGGGCAAATATATTGTCAAGATCTTTCATATAACTCTCATTTGTCTCTACAAATAATGTCATTACAAAAATTGTTCAGTTTCGAGTATTTTTTCGATGACATGCCAGAAAAATTTCAGTGAAAAAAAAAGGACTCATCTAGTTTTTTCGAAATACTCCAGAATCTCTGCAGAATACGAAAATTTCAGTGGGAACATTTTGTGTAGAAAAAAAGAGCTAAAAAAAAGGTCGTAACGAAAATTTCTATCTCTCTTAGTTTCCGAGATAATCCAAGAAAAAAAAGTTCTTTTTTTCAAAGATAATTCGCGAATTTTCGTGCCAAAATAAGGCTAACAGAGTAATTTCTGTAATTACATTTTTTGTGGCTCTGACTTTTCTCTCTAAAGAGAAAAAAAAATCATAACAATTTCTTTCTATCTCCTTCAGATTCTAAGATATTCAACAAAAAATAATTTTCCCAAAAAAATCGATTTTTTGCAATGAAAAAAAAAAAAATGATTGACTCACCAGATGACAATTGATTTCCTGAAATTTCATTATCACCAGGCTGCAATTTCACTTCCATCTCACGTAATCGTGAGTGCAGATCACGTGTATGAATGAACAGAAAGAGTGTGCTCGATAGGGCGACGAGGGCAACAAGCTCGCTGGTTCTAAAAATACATAAAATTGTCGTTTTTTTTAATATAACTAAGTAGAATTAATTTGATGACGAAAAAATAAAAAATCTCCCGTCATCCAAAAATAACGGAAAAGTGCTTGGAGATGCATCGCCCTTAAGTGAGTAAACAGTGCGTATATAATTGGCTTTTCAGTAGATGACAAGAATTTCACGTGTGACCCGCTTCCACGGTGCATATCTCGATCTTATCGAGACATTATTTTTAATTGAAACATCATCCAATTGACCTTAATTTGCAAAAAATAAAAGTCCAAGAAAAATTAGAACTCGATTTTATCAACAAAAAAATTCACCAGTAAATAATTAAATAATTTTCTTATTTGAAATAAATAAATGTCTCCATTAACGTGAGAATATCTTGAAAAAAATGAGACTTGGAGGAATTTGTCAAGAGACATTTCTCATGGCTTATTAAATGACTTTTTTTTTCGAATATAGATTTTTCAAAATTAATCTCTTCGTCTTATCTTTTAAATATCTCGAAAAATATCAGATTTAGGAGAATTTGTCAAGGAAACTTTTTTGGAGCCCATGAAATTTTATGTAAAAAAGATATCCTCAAAAATTGTCGTAACTCCCTTCAATTCCGAGATATTCTTCATTGTATAATAATCTTAAACTGGAAGAAAAAGAAACGATATTCTTGCAATTACAAATTTTTCACTGAAAGGAAAATTGATGACTCCAAAGATCTCATCGCGATAAATTTCCCGGCATCATGAAATAAATCGGCTAAAAAAGAAAACGAACAAGTATCAACGTAACCGTAAAAAGCCCATAAGAATTGAAGAAAAATAATGCGTTCAAGCATGAAGATAAAGGTACAATCAGGATTGTGAAATTCCCCCTTCAGCATAAAAAAGCAGAGGGAAGCATTATTTCAAAGTCCCAAGACATTTCCGTGTCGAACGGACAAACGTGTAAAGATTACCCGTTCCGTTAAGGTGGAGTAACCATATATACCCATGTGAATAAATATATCCATTGGCCACTGCGTATCGAATCAATCTTTTCCCCAATTTTTTTTTCTCGCGAAAAAAAAGAGAAAAAAAATCAAGAAGAAGAAGAAACAAAATATTTACCGTTTGGGAACTGCCAACCTGCGTTGTCGCCACATGTTGTCCTTCACAATCATAATCACAATAAATTTAAATGAATTTACCCCCTTCAAAAAAAATAAAAAAAAATCACAAAATCACTGAATTCTTTTGAATTTAAAATCGTCAAGGAAATTCACCGAGTTGCATAAATAACACTGTTTGATGAAATTTCACAATCCATTTCGATTGATAGAATTATCGATCTTGAAGAAACAATTAGTAGCCCCCGCTGGGTCCACCCGTTGTGAAACAATCGATTGACTTTTTTTTTTTCAACAATTTTTTTTTCAATCACACTTTTTTCCAAAAATTTTCATATTTGAGAAATCATGTAAAATTCGATGATTATTTTTACGAACTCCGAAAATTTGCAACAAAAAAAATCCGAAAACTCTGTATCAGTGAATGGTCAATGTGAGACTGCAGTTCCGCATCGTTCTCTCCATCGTTTTCGTTCTGGGCTCATGGAAAGACGAAGAACTCCTACTACCTCGTGGAGGTCGATTCACGTTGTGGCTGTAGTTCAGAAAACGAGGCGCCTTCACCCAAACATACATACAGACAATTCTTATGAATGTGTGTGCCCCGGCCCCGTTACGAATCCTACCTCTTTACCCATGCAATTCTACTCTACATTCGTCGCTTCCTCCTCCAATTCTTCCCCACTCTCATTAATTCCTTATTCCCTTCTTTTTTTTTTTTAACTCCTTGCTTGTATTCTTCCTCCTTGGTGGCTTTTTTTTCTCCTCATCTCAAGTTCCATCCTTTCACCTCGTGGCTGCCACGCGACTGCTGGCTTCCGGAGCGTGTATTCTTTTTTCCCTCCCTTCCCTCCCACTCCACTCATTGAGGCATTGAAGGAGAAAAATTAATTGAGAAATATTTTGATAAATGATTAGACAGAAGTCGCTATAGCTCAGTGGACAAATATTGATTTGTTTGGTTATTTAAAAATATTCACTCTCTCTTTTTTCGGTGAATGGACATGTTGCTAAAATCATGGAATCATCAGTCAAGAGAATTTCTATTTTCTTGGTGATGTGGAAAGACGAAATGAGTAATTTTTTTAGCAAAATTCTTCTTTTTTTTCAATTTATTTGGAAAATTATGCACATAAATTTCTATTTTCCATGGAAGTTGGAATTTTATTTTGCAAAGACCTTTTTTGTCGAAAAAAAATGGAATCTACAAGAAAGGTCAGAAAATTACGCTATCTTCTTTGGTTTTTGATGTATTTTGGAGAAAAATGATTGCAAGGAATCTGACAGTGCCCCAGTAACTGGAAATTTTTGCAAATTTCTCAGTTATTTTTAAATGTACAATATATTGTTCAATATTCAATTTCTGAACTCGTTTAGATGCAACCAATATGTATTAAAACAATTGAATTACATTCAATGAGTACATAGTTGTTGCTTTCGACATATACTGTCAGAAACTAGCTCTAAAGTGTCAGAAACCGGGGCCACCACGGTGATCTATCAGCTTTTTAAAAAAATATTCATCTCTTTTTGTAGCTTTAAATCGTCTCAAAAAAATAAGATCCCCCAAAAATTTGAGATATTTTGGAGTTAGAAACAGCAAAAATAGATCCGAATATCCTCGAACTGTAGAAGAACTAGTAAAAATGAATGAATTTTTCCAATAGTCCTTAACAAAATTTTTCTCCAAGTGATCAAAAATTTGTTAATTTTGGTGAATTTGTTGACATAATTTTTTTTTTTATTGTTGAAAACAAATATTTCTTTTGAACTCATAAAATAAATAGTGAATAAGTTAATTTTTGTTAGAATAACAAAAAAATCAATTGTTGAAAAGAAATTATTTGTTAAAGATTATCGAAACAATTCATTTCCTCGATTGTCCTTTTTTTTCTGAGTGCACATCCTCAATTTTTTTGGCTTATTTTTCAACACAAAATAAAGTGGAGGAGTAGGGTATGTTTTTACTGGTGGATCGAGTATGGAAATTACCATCAGGTTTACCTACGTATTCAACATGAATAAACGATGTAAGCTATCTCTTCAGGGTTCATTGAATCGAAGAATAATAGGGAGGCACTATTTGAATTTAAAAAAAAAGTCACTTGGTCCTGCTGACCACTTTGACTCAAACCCATTTAATTTATTTCACTCTACTGTTTGTTTTGTTGATTTCACTCGGGTTTTATTGTTGATTCACGAATGGAAAAATTAAAATAATGAATAATCATTGTTTTTTTCTTTCAAAGTAGTGTATTTATCACGAGATCTCATTTTTTCTGATGAAAGATAATGACTGCACCGAGTATTTTAAAATTATTACTGAGACTTTGGTGGATGCCGACTAAAGATTCATAGTTTCTTCACGATCAATAGTAACATCCTTGTTCCCTCACGAAACATCGTGATACGACACCTTGTAACAAGTATTACGTTACAATTCCCACTAAAAAAAAAAAAAAATAAGTAAGACAACCTCAATTCTTTATGCAATTGTATCAAATTGACGGGGGAATCCATATTTTCCCACAATAAATTCAGTAATGAATAATAAAATAGACGAGAACTGATAAATTATGAATTGTCATTGTGAATCTTTCTGAAATGAGTAAATTTCTTTAAATTTGTCACTAAACCTTTTTTTAAGGAAATTTTATGGACTACAAAAAAGGTATTTTCATAAATTTTCTTTAGTCCAATATCTTTGTATTCGCAAAACCGTCAAGATCAGAGATTCTGCTCTAACTAAACAATTTTCGTTCGTCAATAATTATGCAAATATCCCCAAAAATATTGCATTTTTTCCTTCAACTAGATAATGACGCGCGCTTATTCGCGCGCACCTTGCAAATTGTGACTTTAACTTGACTAATATTTATGCATGTTTTCATGCGTCATCATTTTTCAAAACTAAGGAGAAAATTTTTTCTTTTCTTAAATCATAAATTGTTGTTTCTATTAATGGGGAGAAATTTAATATATTATGTACAAATGAAGGATGATTATTATGTGAAGGAGGAAGTAAAGATAAGGTTTTGAGATTAAGATAAGAATAGTGTTGAGAGGTTTTGTAAGAAAAATTTTTGTAGATAAAATGGAAACCCCTTAAACTCGCAAGGAAAACAAGGAAAATAATTAAAAAAGTACGATATTTTAATAGAAAACATTTATTTTCCAGGGTAGCTCTGAGTGTTCCTACCAACCGATATTTTGTATTTTGAATATCCCGTGCAACTCATCAACGAATGAAATTTGGGCGTTACGGGATTTCGATGTATTCCATATCGATTATCACAATTCAATGAACTTTCGCAATGTATTTTTTTTTAGAGAAAGGAAAAGATTATTTGAAATTGAAAAAATTGAGAATAAAAGAAGTATTCATGGAAATAATTCTTTTGTGATATTACAAAAGGCAATCAAAGAAATCTGATGAAGTTTTTTTTTTTTTGATGAATTAAAGATTAAAAACATGATTCACTGACAACAATGAAAGAAAAGGCAGTTTCTAACGGTAAACAAATATTATATTCGTGATGTACTTATTATGCATTTAGCCTGCCTCCGGGATAATATTCGATGCATCAAAACTTGTGGGAAGTCCATCATCGTAGTACTTCATTTTTACTCCTGGGGGCTCGAGCAGTCTCGAGCACTGTCATTGAACTTCTTAACGTATAATAAATTTTTTTTACTGTACTTCATTGGAGTATATTAGAACAGCCGAGGGTAATAGTGATGTTGATTTATGGGACTTTGAACTTGACGAGATCACACCAATAATTCTGAGAGAAGTGCGAATCAAATGGTAGAATAAATTCAGTTGAAAACGCATTTTTTTCTTTCATTTAAATGAAAGTGCTGACTTTTTCTGTGGTTCGAACAATTTTAGTTCTCCACGAATATCTCAGGTTCTAATTTTCGCAGCGTGTCGAGGCCAAGCACAAATGAAAGCTAAGGAAATTTCCCACTAATTTCACCATTTGCGAATCAATTTTCAGTGAAAATTTGAAAAACCAAAATCTTTGTAGAAATGAAAAAAAAAGTGATTCTCTTAAAAAAAAAAAGGTAAAGCTATTTTTTCAGATATTATTCTTGTCGAGACATGCCACATTGCGCTAGGTGCTTACACTTGATGATTTAATGAGTCTGGTATAATTAATTACGGTAGTATCGATGAATTACCCGATTCTATTTTTCACAATTTCACTCGTCCATTAAAACTTTCACTGCATGGAAATATTTTTATAAACGTTCATGTTTTTTCTCTTCACGAATTAATGATGTCGATGGATTCTCTAAATTCTCTCGATTCCGTTGAATAGAATGGAGAATTTCCGCTGAAAAATCTCATTGTGCAATCCGTGTTTTAGTTCAAACACACTTCAAGATTTTTCCAGAAACAATTCAAGAGAAAATAGATGAAAAAAGTCGAATCCGTATAGGATAAGTTCATTTTATCTTCGAATCATTTTTTGGCAATATCGCGGAAAGCAAGCGAGATAGCGCGATTATACTCCAATCCTTTCTTTGCATACATGTGGAAATAATTCGAAAAATGACCCGAAAACTTGAATTTCGAATTTCTCGAGATGATGAAACTAATTTTGATGTTTTTTTTTAAATGGCAAAGAAAGGTTGCCGGAGAAAAATTTGGGAAATTTGGAAAAATGTGGGAACATTTGGAAACATTTCGAAAAATGACTCAAAAACTCGAATTTCGAATTTCTTAAGATGATGAAAGTGATTTTTTTTACTTCTTCAAATTTCCTGCAAAAATTGCTGTACACCCACTGTCTTCATTTGGCTTTTCCCAAAAATTCCAATTTTCCCCCAAACGAGTCACATGTACACCAAATGTGCAGTTCCGATGCCTTTTTCCCTTTTTTTCATAACTTTTTATTACTTTAATCTCTAAAAGAGAAATTCCTTGCGATCACTTCGTTGAACCCTTTGGTTCCGAATCTCGGGTACGCGCAATAGTAATTAAGGGGTAACGGAAGACCGTTCAAAATTCGAATTTTCAAATTCATTATTTAGCAATAGTTATGATTTTTTTCATGAAATAACCGAAGTTACCACCTAACCGTACAATTTCCCCGAGTACCTGTCCCAGATTTTGCGAAAGTGCTCTTAACTCAACCACCCATCCTCCTCCCAAGTCAACCAAACAATCACCTTTTAGGACTGACTTTCCTTAAATTTTCCCATTCCCTTCTCCTTACCTGATGTAGCTCATATAGAGGAAAATAGAGCAAAATATACCTCTGGAGTAAAATGATTCAAGATTTTTTTCAGAGTGAAAAAGTCCGTGAAAAATCTTTAAAAATTTGAGTGAATGCTTCGACATGTCTCCATTGTTGTGTAATTTTTGCAAATTTTTCTGTACAACCCTTCCAAGAGAGTTCCTGACTCATTCTCTCCAGGGGTTCATTTTACCCCGCTCTTTTCTAAATATTAGGAATTTCAACTTAAGCATGAATATCAAGTTGGCAAACAAGCTGAGAATATTCTCAAAAATACCAAGTGTATTTTTGTGAATAGATGATAAAATATTGTAGAATAGATTATCCGATAATCGATTGCAATAGAAGGGGTTGCTTCAACAACATCAAACAACGATATGGAAACCAAACGTGCAAGTTAATTAAGAATTATCAGAATAACATGAGAAAATTGGCAGCATAGAAAAACAGGAAAGTCTTTTTATTAGAAGGTTAAACTCATAGGATCTAATGTGTTTTAATTTTTGTATTTATTTATTATTCTGCGAAAAAGATGAATAATTTGTAGTTTTTGTATTTCAGAGCCTGAAGAAGCTTAAATTATGAGCGAAAGAAAAAATTTTAGTATTGTATTTATAACCTTCTAATCCCCCATGATATTTAATTCATTGTAGAACATATTTTTCTTTTTTAAAATATAGAATTCATAGAATAGTTTCCCGATTTTTGATACTAACAACCCAAAATCCAACAGAATGATCACAAAAATTGTCCGATTTTTGAAGGAATTTGAAGAGAACTTTGACTATTCGTAACGAATAGAAACAAAGGCGAAGGGGGGGGGGGAGGGTCCTTCCAAATAAAACTCAACGAGTGATGTCAACCCTGGCAACAGTGTTTTCCCTCCTATGACGTAAGAGTTTCCTAAACCTGTAGGAACATGTATCCTGTGACACATGTTCCTACAGGTCCTGGGGGACTTCACTTGGCATTCGACTGCCAAACGTGAATGGTCACGTCGAGTGCAATTTCAACCAAAGACTTTGAAAATATCGCATAGATATTGACTTGAACACTTTATGAACATTTAAGCTCAAATGTTTAGTTATCTGATTTTGTAATCAACTAGGATATTATTACAAGTGGTATGTGTTAATCAACCTATTCATGTTAGTGATCATCAAGTTTTATTAGGCATTTATGAGTGCGATTAAAAAACTAATTTTATACTAAAATATCATGTTATTCTAAAAATATGCACTACAGATTTGCCAATGACTTTGGAATATTTTGATAGTGAATAAATAATTGTTATGAGCAGGGCCAGGGGCTTGTATGGGAGGGGAAAAAACATGTAAAAAAAAAAGAAGAGTAATACGTATAATCGGCAATATTCGATAATCAGTCTTGTCTTGTTTTATTCTTTAATCCGGAATTTCGTCTTAGTTCTAGTCTTCTTCTTCGGTTCTGCCTATATTAGATCGTCCGGCCGTTTATTTCTTGTCTTAAATTTTATCTTGTTTTATATTATAAATTTTTCCTCAAAAAAAAGAATACACGGAAAGAAATTCTCACCAAAAAAATACCGAACTTTCTCATCAAACGCGGAACATTTCACTAGGTGGGAAAAAAATAATGAGAATCGACGAAAAACTAATAGGCACAAATGAAAAATTCATGAATTCAGGCAAAATTTTGACGAACATGGTTCAGTAATTTTTGACACGCTAACAGCGCCATTTTTGATGTACTCCTGTGACTTGTTGATGAACTCTTGTCATAACTTACCACCTAATTTTTAAATATTTCATATACGTACGGCCGGATGTTCTCAATGGAGACGGAGCCATAAAGAAGAAGAAGAAGAAGATTTCATATACGTTACGAAATGTCCCTCGATTCCGGAAGGTTCAGTAATTTTTACTCAGATCTTTCTTTATATTTTCGTAAGAATTTCTCTCCGTGTACAAAAGAATTAACCCAATGCAAAATATCTATATATTGTCAATACTGGTCAAACTTCATACGTAGTACTGTTTTTTTTTTCATGTATTAGTATTTCTCCTTCTATACGAAGTCCCAGGCTCTGGTTATGAAGATTTTTTTATATGTCTGATTTCGTTCTGTAAAGAAACTTTCCATAAAATTACGCTATTTTTCTTCAATTTTTCAACTTTTATCGAAATAAATAGGAAAAATTTTCAACTTCTTCTTTAGTCAAGCTAGAAATATTCAAGAGCCCTTCAGCTTGTTTGTAAATATGTAACGGAAAAAAATTCCCGCCATTTTCTTTGACCAATGACAGTGGATCCAGTACTCAAGTGTCAAACAGAGGAATTACACACAATCGACGAACCAATAACAAATGAGAAGAGGCCAATGTCCTATTTTTCTTGTCGTTATTTTCAAAAGGTGCTGTGAACCGGTAGGACAAATACACTCCAGTGATCATCATTATGGATGAAACGGTATGTTCATCACTAAATTAAGAAAAACACGATGTTATTATCCGTGCAAATAGAAATTTTAATTAAAATTCATTATTCATAACCTTTGAGGAATTTTTGCCTGTTTGTAGGCTTCAAAAAAATTGAAAACAAGCGACCGTTACGAGGGTACACTCGTTCCTGAGAATGGCATGATCAATAATTTGCCAGATGATTGCTTGCTGCATATTTTTTGGCATTTACCAATTCAAGACTTGTTCAACGTGGAAAAAGGTTATTTTCAAGTTTTTTTTGTCATTGATAAAAATGTGAAGTTTTTGTTTTTTGAGAATATCTTGGAAATTAAGCGAGATAGAGGAAAAATTGTCATTACCTTTTTTATAGATCAGAATGAGAGCTAAAAAAAAAGTCATTGCCAATTTTCCTTTATCTCCTTTAGATTCTGAGATATTCTCGGAAAACTGAATTCACAGTAAATTTTTTTAGGAAATAAATTCAATTCATAATGAATTTTTCAGAAATATCTCGGAATTCAAGAGAGATACGAAAATTTTCGTAATATATTTTTTTGTAGCTCTTATTCTTCTTGAAAAAAATGTCATGATGAATTTACTCCTATCTCCTCTAGATCACGAGATATTTTTAAAAAACTGTTGAAATGAATTTATTCAAAAATTAATTTCATTTGTAATGTGATTTTTTTTAATACCTCAAGTTTTAAGGGGAAATAGAGAAATATTCATAATAATGGAATCAGCACACATCTGACTATTTGTGCCATCTTTTTCAAACAAATAAATGATTTTTAAAAAAATATTGAAAACATTCGCGCTTATTTTTTGTTTTTAATTTTTGACTTATGCATATTTTTAATTTTTTTGAAAATAGTTTATTCGTTACAAGAAGAAAAAGTTGAATAATTGTCAAATGTCTGTTATGTTCAGTGTCATAAATATTTTTGTAATTATTTATTCTATAGCTCCGATTTTTCGCTTCAAAAAAGGTCCTCACAAAAAAAAGTCTATTTTCAATTCATTCTGGCATTAATTAATGAATGAAATTTTTTCTATTAATTTTTAATTTTCAATTCTCAGTGTGTGTACGTTGGGGTGATCTTACTATAAATGTATTGAGACACCTGAAAAAACTAGTGATCAATCAGTCGAAGGATTCTGATATAAACTATCTGGATATCATTCCCCGTTGTGGTGTTTTATTGGAGGAATTAGAGATAACTCACTTCTCAACGACGTATCATGGCTTAAATAGGGATGGAGCAACTGAGGATGTAGCTATGGAGTTACTAATCGAGCTGGTAGATCACTGCAAAAATTTGAAAAAATTAACAATATCATTCAATAGATGCACGGAAGGAGAAAGCTTAAGATTTCGTCAATTATTTTTACGCAATGAGAATTTGAAATTTCTCAAATTATCGAATTTTTCTGGAATTGATATAAAATGTAGAAATCTTCTATTCAGCTGTTTACCAGACAATTTGGAGAAACTAATAATTTACAGATTCTCAGCAGAGAGCATTAAATGTAATTCCTCTGGACGCAGATATCCTTTTCCAATTCAAGTAATTGTTTATTTCATCGTATTAATTCGATTTCCAAAAAACTTGATTATAAAGTTCCTTTTTATTATTTTACAGATGATATTGAAGTTACAAAAGTTGAAGTATCTTGAACTCAGTGGATTCAAATTGGGGTTTAACGACTTTGATGCTCTGGAAAATTTGCAAAATTTGAAATCTCTGAGTCTTGATTATATTTTGAAAAGCAGCATAACGGATGTTACACAGCTGCGTCACCTGGAACACTTGGAAATTTCGTCCTACATGTGGATTGAATCAGTTTGGTTCAATGCATTGGCTAAAAATTGTCACAATTTGAAGTCATTGAAATTCAAACGTAAGTAATCATTTGTCTTTGAAGAAAAAAAAGTTGAATTTGTTTATGGAAACGTCTTGAGAAAAATTGCCTTATGCAGAATTTAATTCTCAACAAATTTGAGCATTTTCAATTTATTATGGTAGATCCAGTTACCGGACATACCCCATTTTACGAACGTAGCAGCAAAATATGCTAATAATTGATATTTAAGTGAGAAGACCAGATTTTTCAATACTTGCAAAGTGTCAAAATAAAAATGAACTAAATTATTCGATTCACTCAAATAAATTCAGTAGTGAAGAGGTAAAACGAGATAAGTCTTTTTTTTTCTCATTCACTTTTTTAGAAATACCTCAAAAAATAAGCGATATAGGACGATTTTGACTCGGATCTGTTTTGTAACTCTTAAAATTTCCTATCAAAAAAGATGAGTGATATCGCCTTATCTCGCTTAGTTTCCGAGCTATTTCCTCCAAAATAATCACAAGGATAAGTCGACTTATCCTGTTTTACCTCTTCACTACTGAATTCTTTTATCATTTTAATAATTTAATTCTCATTGTGCGGATACTAGTGCTATTCCCTTAATTGTCTGATAACTGGTGCCTTCATGATACGTTTTTCCTTTGAAAGATATTTCGAAAAATATTTGAGTTGAAAAAATTTCCAGAGAAATATTTTCTTTCATAGAGAAAGATGAGAGTTACGAAAAAAATGATTTAAAAAATTACTCTATCTGCCAAAGATTCTGAGATATTGACAATAAAAAAGACATCGTAGATTTTTATTTGAATTTTTATCAATCATCTTTTTCTATTCTTCTAGATTGTAACAAATTCGATGGTGAGGGTCTTTCAAATCTCTCGAAACTATCGAAACTCGAGACTCTTTCAATAATAAATTGTGGTGGACCACGAACAACTGTCAATTTGAGCAACCTTCCCAAGCTAAAGGAGTTCAGTTATGCATTTCACAGAAAACAAATAGGAAATTCAGAATTATTCAAGCTTATTGGAAAAGCAGAAGAATTAAAATTATTGGATGTAAGTGAGGCAGTTGTGTCTGATGGTTTTCTCGATGGTGCTTATCTTATTACGAACAATCGCCCAAGCAATGTAAAACTGGAGCTTCTCGTTTCTGATAAGATTGGTAAACAGTGGGTTGAAAAGAAAATTGAATCACCTCTATTGGTAGTGAAGAAAGGCACGAGTTATCGTGCAAGCAATAATATACCATCAGTTTATCATTCTTAGAGAATAAAAATAATCAAGTTCCTTTTTGTGTTCAGCAAGAAAACGTCTGAGTTTGCTTGAAAATATGGAAAATTAGCGTTTTATGTTGGAGTTTATTGAATATTCTTAAAATATTGTTATAAACCTGTATTTTCAGCTGAAAATGTACAGTATTAAGAGAATAAATTATATTTTTGTAAGAGATTAAACGATTCACAATTAATTCTTTCCACAAATAAATCTCCATATAATTTTTTAAATTATTTTTCATTTTTATCATTTTATAAAGATCTCAGGAACTATTAGATAAAAGAGAATTCACGAGGAAACCTTCTTTCTAGTCTATCAAATTTTCTACACAAAAAGGTTCTCGGTATTTTTTCCTAAACTTGAAATTTCAGAAGATATTAGCAAGATAATTTACAGAGCATTGTTAAAATCAGTTTTCATCATTTCATTGATAAAAAAAATTGCATCACGGAAGTTTTCCTTTTCATTCCTTGCACCATAAAATATTTTTCAAATAATCCTCGATTTATGGCACTTTAACTGCAGTATCACGGAGGTCCTTTGTGGATTTCTGAATTTTTTTATTTGTAATTACTTTGTATCTGTAGTAAATAAACATCAAGATTGTGAATAACAGCTTTGGAAGGTAGTGAAAGAAATTTTTTCTACTGTAGGACCTGTTTTCTGTTATGTGAAAAAAAAAACATTTATGATTACACTTGTCCTACGGGATTCACGGGGGATGACTACTTATTGCTTAGGTCTTACCAGCGACTAACCAGTCTCAGTTTCTTCACGATCAACACTCGTTACCTGAACCCTTTTTCCTCTCACGAAACTTCGTGAGACTGTATTTCTGCGAAAGGTAAAAACTTTGTTATAATTGGAGTAGTAAAAAGATTCATTGCTTTTTTTCCATGAATTTTCTGGATTTTACTTATGCAACAACTTTTGAATTATCTGATAAGAATGAAAGAAAAAATTATTAATAGATTATTTTCCAAGCGGATTGAAGATCTGTGATTTTGATGAGGAAGAGGAGGAAATTTGTAGATTTCGTAATGTATGTATGAAATTTTCTGTAAAAAATCCTCGTTTGAGAATTTTTGATAAACTTATTCGCTCCAAGATTATTTTAAGAGAATCCCAATAGAAATTCAATTTGGTTTTTCTTGAAGATATCTTTAAAACGAGTGAAGTGTAGGAAATTTCGAAAAAAATTTGTTATTTATTGAATTCAATGATTGATAGTTCACTAGTTTTGGGATTATTTCTAAACGAATATTACATTATATTATATTTTCTAACTCTGCTTTTTTCATGGAGAATTTCATTCAGTTTGCTTCAAAAAAAATCTCAAAAATAAGTGAATTTAGGAAATTTCCTCGAAATAACTTTTTCCAGTTTATCGAATTTTCCACTAAAAAAAATCTGCACAAATTTTCCTTAACCCAATAATTTCCAATCTATCCAACAAAAAATGAGCCCTCGAATTGATTGAGCAATGAAGAGGTAAAGTTAGACAAATCCACTTGTTTCTGTGATCATTATAATTACACAATTGTTAAGCGAATATTCTTGAATACAAAATGGATGAGACAGTGAAATTTGCTTCGCAGCCTTTTTTGTAGAGCAAAATGCCATGAAAAAAAGATTTAAAAAAAATCAACTCGATCTGTTTTACCTCTTTTCTACTGAATTAATTTTCAATTGCCCCAGAAATCCTAGAAATTTCATTCACATTCTCTTCACAAAATTAATTCGTAAATTTTACCATAAAATTTTCAGACTCATCACTTCACAGAGAGAGAGACAAACAAAAGTACTTCACAATGCTGTATTCCATTGTACTCGTTGGAGTAACCTTGACTACAGCAATAAAAGTAAGACAGGGAATATATATCCTTGACATTGATGATGGTATCTTGAAGTGCATTGAGCCAATGCAAATTACCCATGACATTGATTTATCAAGTTTGAATTTACGTAGTTTGAAGAAAGAAGCATTTGACAAAATAAAAAGTGTAAGATCACTCAATTTCCGTAACAACAGCATCAAAGAATTGCCAGAATTTATATTTACAGATTTAAAAAAACTAGAAATACTTTCACTTGCTGAAAATAAATTATCAAAATTTAATAATACATTTTTTGGACTTAATAACTTGAAATTATTGAATATATCATTTAATGAAATTAATAATTTAGATAATAGTTATTTATTTGGTTTACCAAAATCAACTGATATTATAGTAACTGGCAATGAATTGTGGTCAATATCAACTCTATTATTTGAAAATTCATTTTTGCGTTATAAAATTAACACTGGAAATAAAACAAATACAAAAAATAAGAGGGAATTGAATGTACCACAGTACCCTTCACTTTTCAATGAGAACAATGTCAATGTTATACTGAACAATGATTTGCGTATCAAAATTTGTAAAACATCGAATGGCCTAGTTGAGTCTGTTGAAGAAATAATGACAAATGAAACACTAACATATAATTGTGCAGAGGTAACAATTCACCACAAACATCGAAAGTTAATTCTATCATTCTTTGGTATAGAAAAATTCATGAAAAACTGGTACAAACTTCATAAATTTCCGTTTAATTCGATTGAATTGGAGCACAATGATATTCATGAATTGACACCAGAAATACTGAATGATCTGCCTTTGGACTTGACCTACGTTAATTTACAGTACAATAATATTAAAAAATTGAGGAAAAATGTGATAAAAAATAATCATCTGAAATTTTTGCATTTCGGTAATAACAAAATTGACGAGATCGAAGAAAATGCATTTGAAGAGACGCAATTGGACACTCTCTTCATTAATGGTAATCGCCTTAAAAATATCGAATTCGTCAGGACATTGCCGAGGACAGTGACAACATTGATGTTATTCGACAATAAAATTGGAAAAATTCCCGACAACGTGTTTTCCAATCTGAAGAATTTAGTTTTGCTTGGTTTGATGCACAACAACATAAGTGACCTTGGCCCAAGGTCACTGCACGGTCTAACGTCCCTCCAAGTACTCAACATGGCGGACAATCGCCTGTGTAACATAAGTAGAGGTGCATTTGTCGACTTGAACAGTCTAAGGACTCTCTATTTTTACAGAAATTCGATTCGTGACCTTGATAGTGGTGTATTCCAGGGATTGGAAAGCCTCAGAGATCTGAATCTTGCCTGGAATAATTTAACAAGAGTCAGAAAAACCTATTTCACTGATTTATCACCGACATTACTTGAACTTCATCTTGATTTCAACTCAATCGAGACAATTGAGAAGGGAAGTTTTATTGGTGTTCCAAAATTTATGCTATCACTTGATCACAATAAAATAAAGAATATTTCAATCGGTACATACGATCTTCCTCATCTCAAAGAACTTCATATAAAGTACAATCTGTTGGAGACGATAGATGGAGCTAGTTACGAGGGATTACCCTGTTTACGTAGGCTCTTGTTGAATGGCAATGGGATAAGAAATATTGCGAGAGGCTCAGTGAAGAATATGGGAAATTTACGTGTACTTGGGTTATCGGGTAATAAAATTGAGAGAATTGAGAATAGCGCCTTGTTTGGATTACCTAAGATAAAAGCAGGGAGAGTTTACGTTGATGACATGAGACTCAAGGTTATACAGAGTGGTATGTTTGAGGATGTTTGAGGTAAATTGAAGTTTATTATCTTTTATGTGAACTTTTTGACCTGAATAAGTATGCTTATTATGGCTTTTTTTTTCTTTGTTGGAGTTTGTAGTTGGATAGTTAAGAGGATGATTTTATGTATGAATTATTGTGATCATATGTAATTTGTGAAATGAGTTTACGATGGGGAGCTTCTATTTTGTTATACAGTTCTTTTGGAATTGCTAGAATTGATGAAATACTAATTCTTGCAATGATTTATCACAGAAGAAATTGATGCAAAAAGTTAAATTTATATTTGAAGAATTTTAAGAATGAAGATTCAAGATAATTCGTGTTACAAAAGACATTTCACCTGTTGTTAAAATAATAAACTTGTGCAGTTTTATCAAAAAGCATTTCTGTAGCTTTGTTCATCGTAAAAATATGTAATATAAATGTTTTATGGTCGCAGGAAGCACGTGTATATTTTTTTGTCTTTGAAATGATTTTATACTGCCAAAGATCTCGAACAGTATACATTAACGTATTAACTGATATGCAGAACAGTTGTTCTTTGATCAAATTTGCAAAGAATCACGCGAATGTTTTTTATATCTTATCATAAATTTACTTTGGGAACGTCAAGTATTTAAAGAAGTGAGTGATTACTACAATCCAGTTTCAATCTTTTCCTAAAAAGCTTAACATAATGTATACTCCACAGAAAATAATCTTGATATCTTGTATACTTGTGACAATCGTTCAATCAGGTAAGTACAATTTTTTTGAATCGAATTTCTATTTTGTCTTCTAAATATTTCGTTAAGATGCTGTTCAGGATTTTCACATTTCCCACTTCACTACACTCTCAATTTACATTAACTCTCCCTTATGTTCTTTCATTAATTAGAGGCCGTCCAAGAATTACGTCACACAAATTTCAAAATTTTTAGATCCCTTCTCCCTATATTACATTCTGTCACATTTTCATCGACCCCCATCTGCAATAAGACGTTACACTACGTTGAATAAATGAATTCTCAACAATGCATCTAAAAGAGTTTTCGTTGAACGAATCATAATAAAATATTTGTAAAAAAATAAATCTCTCCTGGAAACTAATCCTTAATTATTGAAACAAGTAGTGAGATGTGCCAATGCCCCAATCCCTATGCGTCCGTTGATTTTCTGCTAATTGCATTGGCAGGATGCTTCCGAATGAATGTATTGTAATAGATCCCAATCCAAAAGGGAACGATTTTCTAAATACTTGGATATAATGATTGGTTCCGAAATTCGGCAGCTTGAGGTATTAATTGCACTCATTACAATAAAGTTTTCGATATCAACACCAAGATATTAGCTATAACAGTTTTTGTGATATAACCGTTTTTGTTAAAATAAGTTTTCTCAAAAATCTCACGAACTACTGGGCCGGTTTCCCACAGATTCTATGCATTCCTTGAGTGCCATTATGATTATAAGCCTGCGGAGTTTCAGCCAATCTTTCTCAATTCATTCTTGAGTTATCGAAGCTACAAGAAATTTTCAAAATACTACAAAATGTTCAATCTAATCAGAGTACTCAATAACAGAGAAAGTACTGGCGGGAATTTATCACACTCTGAGCATGAAATATAGCTATTATTGATTTTAATCACCCAAAAAGTTTGGATGAGATTGATCAAGTGATTATCGAAATATTCTTAAAATTTTCTTTTTTTGAAAAATGGGATTTTCTCGGAAATTATTTGACGGATTAAGCTGAAATTTTGAGGAGTCTGAATGAGAGAGACAATGAATGTGCTATAAGAAAACTTAGTTTCCATATTGTGTAGTTGCTGAGAAAAGCCACGAAATTTCAGGCACATACCAACACATACATACTTACGGACCTTTTTCCCCACTATCATTTCTCGGCGTTTTGGATCATTTTAACTCATATTCCGATGAAAACTTGAATTCGAAAAAAGTTCCGGTTACAAAGCTTCTAGTTGGAAATGGAAACGAGATTATTCATGGAAAAAAAAAAATCAGATGTTTTTGCGGAAAATTGTTTGTTGGCAATTTTTATCTCTAATTTTTTAGGCTGAAATATCAATTCAGTAGTGAAGCGGTCAATCGGTTTAAGTCGATTTTTTTCGAAATTTTTTTTTTTTACTTAAATGGACTTTAGAGGGTCTGTCGCATCTGCTGCCAAAAAATTATGACCGAGAAATGAAATTTGATGGCATTTTTTGAACAAAATAAAATGGGCTAAGTCGCCTTTTTAAAACACAAGAATTATCCATGGAGCTATGTCGACTTAACTCGAAAAATTTCAAGTAAAAAAAAAGACTAAGTCGACTTAGCTTCTTGGTCACGGAATCAAAAAAATTTTCCTAGTATTTCTTCACAATTAAAAAAATCAGTATAGACATGTTCCCCATGATTATTATACACACAGAAAACTCTGGTCTTGGATCACGATCCATAGGGCGTAATTCATGCCCATCCGGGTCGTACATCAAGATCTTCCAATTGGACGTAAAATATGTCCCCTAGGTACCTACCTCATGTCCGATTTTGATGAGAACTATGCTCTATTGTTCAGCATAATAAACGTCCCGAATGTCCATGATTCACGTCCTCTTGGTACATGATTCACGTTCCCTCCGTACATGATTCACGTTCCTGAGTACATGATTCACGTCCCTGAGTACATAGATCACGTCCCTCAAAGGACGTGGATCATGTCCCCACAGGACGTGGATAATGTACTGTAGTTTTCGCTATTATTTCGGTAAATAAGCGAGATAGAACGAAGTAGCCATTAATATGGGAGCCGGAGGGAGTCTCCTCAGTTTTTCGCAATTATTCCGGTGAATAAATGAGATAGAGCGGAATTGACATTCAACTGGGATCAGAAGAAAGTGTCTCCAGTCTTCCGTGATTATCTCGGTGAATAAGCGAGATAAAGCGAAATGGACGTTACTTTGGGATTATCGAGGAGTTATTCCAGTTTTTCGTGATTATCTCGGTGAATAAACGAGATAGAGCGGAATGGACGTTAATATGGGATTGGGAGGAAGTTTTTGCAGTTTTTCGTGATTATCTCGGCGATTAAGCGAGGTAGAGCGAAATGGACGTTGATTTGGGATTAAAAGGATATTATTTTATGTGAAAATTTTCTCATAATCCCATATGTCTATTTAGCTTTATCTCGCTTATCCACCGATATAGTCGCGAAAAACTGAAAAAACTCCCTCCTGATACCAAATCAACGTCAATTTCACCTTCTCTCGCTCAATTACAGAGATAATTGTAAAAATTAAGGAGGCTCCCTCCTGATCCCATATTGACGTCCATTTCGCTCTAGTTCACTTATTCACCGAGATAATCGCGAAAAACTGGAAAAACTTTGTCCTGCTCCCACATTAACGTCCATCTCGCCATATCTCGCTTATTCACCAAGATCATCGCGAAAAATTGGAGAACTCCCTCCTGATCCCAAATCAACGTTCATTCCGCTCTATCTCACTTATTCACCGAGATAATCGCGAGATACTCAGATGAAGATAATTAATTTTTTTTTAATTTAATTAATTCACCGCCATAAATTATGGATTTACTCATTATTATTTTTTTTTTTAGATTTTTTTTCCATCTTGATAATGTATCTGTAATTAATTCCTTCCAACCTGTGTCTCTCATTTCAATCGTCAAGAATAAAGAAATATTCATCAACTCTCAATATTCACTCATTTTTCGTAAATTGAATTAAGTCTACATAGCTTGACCATTTCTGCACGACTGAAAAGCTGAGTCGACTTAGCTCGTTGAATGTGAAATACATTTCGAGCTAAGTCGATGAATTTAGAGAAATACTTGTAGGTGGACGATGTTACTTTGCAGTCAGAAAAAGAACTGCCCATGCAACTCAATCCATTGATTAGTGCACATAAATATCAATTTATGTAGTTGCAATACGTTTTTCGTCTCTCCTGAAAAATTTGGTTTTTTCGACTTAAACCGATTGACCGCTTCACTACTGAATTAATGACCGAGACGTGAGTCAGAGAATTGAATGGACATGGTCTTGACGATCGAATTCCAACTAGAGATACTGATGGTTTTTTCTTCTACTAATTTTGTGTACTTCCACGACATATTCATGATCCATTTTCCAAAACTATTTCATCACCGAAGATAATATTTGATTGAAAATAATAAATAAATGACAAAGGAGAAATTAATGGGCATTTTCCATCTAAATAGCTGGATTTCAATATCGATTTTGTATATTTATTTTTGAATTGGGTAGCTCAATTAGTGTTTCAGAAGAAATGAGGAATACTATATGACTTCTGGAAATGAGTGATTTTTTCAAGTCTTCAAGTAAAAAATTATCAGATTTTTTCAGAATTCTTCCAGAATTTTCCCACACCTCTGAATATTCTTTTTTTAAAGTTCAAGTCAATGAGCTGTTAGATCACGTGTTAAACTGTTAATTTTCAAAAATTACGGGAAAAAATGATCGACGCGATAACTTTCAAATTTGTACATCGGCTGTAGAAAATATTAGTTAGAAGAAAAATTAGTGATCTGGCAATTTCCATTTTCACTGACGTTTCTTCTGAAGGACACATGAATCCAAGAAAATGGTTCACATCTCGAATGCCTTCATTTGTAAACAGTGCGAATGATCCAGGATCACTTTTCAATAAATAATAAAGTCGCGTTGATTTACAATTTCGTGATTGACTCAAGTATCTGAGAATTGACACTATTGTGAGAAAATTCGAATGTTCGAGAAAAAAAGCAAATATTCGAATAATGTCGAATATTCGATTCGAAAATTCCATCGATATCAATATTCGATTCCTTTCGATTACTATTCACACATCCCTTGTTGATTCCCCACGAACTTTGCAGTAAAGTTAGAAATGGTTACGAAATAGTCAATTGACGACTGACTGGTTGAGTTAGTCGTCTATGATCCGTTTCAGAATTGATCGTTATTTTCCATCCCTATCTGTGACTTGTGTCTTAACAATTGAATGTACACAGCCTCAACTTCGTTTTGCCAGCCCTTCATTCAACATCGTTTTGTCAGGGAGTCTCGAGAATCTGTTGCTGTTAAAAAGTTCAATTTCATTTGTGTTACTCTGCCTCGGAGACTTACTTTAAACTTTTCTCGTACATGATTTCAAGCATATCTTGTGTAATGAGGTGTTAGATATTCCGGGGGAAGCTCATGTCCTCTCACAGTGATACCGCAACTATACACGGAGAGAATTTTTCGGTGTCTAGAACTAAAAAATATAGTAGAAAAAGGCCTTGACTATAATCATATAGTTAGTAAATATTGTGATCAGAAATATAAATTTTTTATTCTAAAAATGAATTTTTTAGCTTCAAGTATAATTATCAGATAGTAGACATGAGTATCAACTATTGGTTTTCGTTACGTGAAATTTGATTTTCATAGCTGTAGTACAAAATTAGTTACGATACCCAAAAGAAGACAATTTATAATTTTTTCCCTTTTTATAACTTTCAAAGTTTTGTATAATTTTGTTTCTGTTAGGAAACTCTTCAGAAAAATCGGATATTAATGACAAATTTACACAGATAGAATTTTCATTTACCCAATTATTAGTAAATCACATATGATTTAATCGATTCTGTTCTATTGCAGTCGAGCAATACTTCATAAAGTGTGGGTTATAATATGGGAATGGCTAACAGAACTAAAATATAATAATGCATATGTTGAGCGTCTTCATTCAATGCAGTGATCTCAAATAGTAACCCTAACATCATAATTCTGGGCGTGATAACTAGTTTGAAATAGTTGATTTTGACCTTGACTATAAGCAGATAGTCAGGGCAGTATGAAAAAATTCCCTCAGTGTCTATCTCGACTGCTATTGATTCACATGCAATCTGGTAAAACTAATTATCCATATCCTTTCATTATTTTTTTCTCATTTAATTGAATTGGCTTACCTGTCCCATTAAATGTCATCATAGAAATTCATTCTCAAATTTCGATAGTTCATGCTCCCGGATGATGTTATGATTCGCAATGTAAAGACCTCTATGGTGGAGAGAATGCCTGCTTCGCCGTCCAAAAATTACGTCACACGAATTTCAAGATTTCTAGAATCTAGACCTTCCTCTTCTTATATTTCATTCTGTCACATTGTCATTGACCCTCCTCCCTTATGACGTTGCAGCACGTGAAACAAGTGATTCCTTACCAGTACTTCTTATACAAAATATTTTTTGTTGATATAATACAGGGTGTTTTTTTTAAAACTTAAAGGAATTGAACGGGTAATAGATGGAGGTGTAAGAACGGGAGAATTTTTGTATAGATATTTTTTGAATTATTAGCAATTGAAATAGGCCAATGAGCTTGGAGCATTTTGGCGCGCGAAGAGGAGTGAGGAAGATGAATGCAGATGTAGCAAAGCTGAATTAGTCATTAGTTGAAGTCGAGCATTTTGGATAGCGGGCGAGTCGAATCATTCTTATGTTGCGTAATTCGAGTAGATACGGAGAGATGGCGCCCGCAGTTATAGGTTTCTTTATTTTGACATTTTGAGACTTGAGTTCGAAATTCAATTTCCTTCATTTAAGGTACTTCCGCAGTAAGTAAAGAGGCATGGATCCGAATGTGCCACAGATTTGAAACTTTGAGGATATATTCTTCTTATAAGTAGAAATAGTTTCATAACGATCGACAACGTAGTTTTTTTTTATTAATTATTAAAATCATTAATTTACAGAGGTCCTAATGACACGTACTTTTTAATAAATTGTTTAGAAATCATCGACAATGTGCTGCAGTCTTACCCGCGCGCGAAATCACTTCCCATATTATTTATAAATATAACTTGATAATTTTTTTGATATTTCACCACGTAATTATTGAGAAATATCAATTAATCCATAAAATAATTATGAGGTTATGGTAAAATGGTGGTGACACACGGCTCCCCAATGGTGTTGACACACGGATTAATTGATATTTCTCAATAATTACGTGGTGAAATATTAAAAAAATTATCAAGTTATATTTATAAATAATATGGGAAGTGATTTCGCGCGCGTGTAAGACTGCAGCACATTGTCGATGATTTCTAAACAATTTATTAAAAAGTACGTGTCATTAGGGCCTCTGTAAATTAATGATTTTAATAATTAATAACAAAAAAATACGTTGTCGATCGTTATGAAACTATTTCTACTTATAAGAAGAATATATCCTCAAAGTTCCAAATCTGTGGCACATTTGGATCTACTGCCCTTTATTTACTGCGGAAGTACCTTAATACCTGTGGGCAGTTTCGGGTTATGAGAAGTCCAGCATTAGAAGCACACAAGGTTACTAGATCTACCAGGCTGAGACAACTCGAACTTTCGCCGTGCGAATTGTCGCCGGGGTCATAGAGGCTGCCTTGAACTAAAGCGTCGGCTTAAGAAATTAAAAAATTGTCACTTTTCGAATTTTTTTTGTTTTCATTGAAACTTTCGGAAATCATGGATGAAAGAATGAAAATCAATGAGAGATACATATTAAAGTGAATGAATAATGGATTATGAGTCATCCCTCTCATTCTTACCGTCACTTTTATCACTATATAGATGTTGACTAAATTTAGCTGACAAAATAAAAAAGAGAAAATTGATGTGTGGAATATAAATTATTGAGGATTTAGAAAAATAATTTCAAGATAGAATGACTCGCTACATAGATAAATGAGTAATGAAGGGGCATGAGATAGTCATTGTTTTATCTGATATAAAATGATACAATCGGTTATTCATGGTTTCTACTATTTTAATTATTTCCACTTAAAAACGTTGAATAAAATATATCTTATATTGCTCCCTGTAATTGAATAATAAATTAATTACCGGGGAAACTGGGGGTGCCCCATATGTTTTGCACTCCCCAAGCCATTTCTATATGGAATTCAATGTGAAGTGTCTATATTCTCGAAGGGATCTGTAGAATAGGGTCCAAGGAAGGTGAATCCTAGGACTTTGGCTCTAAAAATCGAAAGTGACAACTCAGACTGCTCCCTGTACTTAAATAATGAATTAATTACCGGGGAAACTGAGGGTGCCCCATATGTTTTGCACTCCCCAAGCCATTTCTATATGGAATCCAATGTGAAGTGTCTATTTTCTCGAGGGGATCTGTAGAATAGGGTCCAAGGAAGGTAGATCATAGGACTTTGGCTCTAAAAATCGAAAGTGACAACTCAGACTGCTCCCTGTACTTGAATAATAAATTAATTACCGGGGAAACTGGGGGTGCCCCATATGTTTTGCACTTCCCAAGCCATGTCGATATCAAGGTTATCAGATCTACCACGTTGAGACAACTCAAACTGTCGCCGTGCGAATTGTCACGGGGGTCATAGAGGCTGCCTTGAAGTAAAGCGTCGGCTTGAGGAAATCAAAAATTGTCACTTTTAGAATTTTTTTATTTTTTATTGAAACTTTTGGAAATCATGAATGAAAGAATGAAAATCAATGAAAGATACATATTTAAGTGAATGAATAATGAATTATGAATCATCCTTCTGATTCTTACAGTCACTTTTATCTCTATATAGATGTTGGCTACATTTAGCTGACAAAATAAAAATGAGAGAAAAATTGATGTGTAGAATATGAATCATTGAGAATTCAGAAAAATACTTTCAAGATAGAATAACTCGTTTCATAGATGAATGAGTGATAAAGGTCATAGATAGTTATTGTTTCATCCGATACAAAATAATACAATCCGTTCTTTATGGTTCCTCCTGTTTTAATCATTTCCACTTAAAAATGTTGCATAAAGTATAATTTATATTAATGAACAATTGGCTATATAAAATAGATTGATTATAACTAATATCTCATGGTCACTTTGTGTTCTTGGATTACATGGAGTGTTGATTGAAAAAATACCGGACAGATCTCAATTCAAATGTCCTTGCCGAGATAATGGGAAACAGAATATCGAAAAACTACGTGAGCTTTTTAAACAAAGAAGGAACGAGGAGTGAAAGAAGTTCCTTCAATGTAGAGAGCTCGAATACCAGTTCTGTATGAGTGAAAATGGTTAGAAAAATTTTATACTAAAAAGAAACTTACAAGATGACTTTTTTCATCGATGGGCCTCCAGGCTCCTTATGTCTTCAAAGAGCCAATAATCTTCAGCAACGCTGGCTTCAAGGTGGGAAATCAATCGATTCTAGATGAAGAAATTAAATTCTGCAGCTCGCGTTGCCCCAATTAGAAGGATATAGGGTCCCCCCTTCCAAAATATCGGGAGTAGTGGGTCAATTTCACTCCTTACCGTGATAATTTATGGAAAATAATTAAAAATAGCGATTTCCTCTTTTTTTCAAGGACTTCTAGGACCTAAAGAATGAAAATCAATCGATTTTGGATGAAGAAATCAAATTTCGCAGCTCGCGTTGACCTAATTAGAAGGACATAGGATAATCGAATACGGTAAATCGAATCAAGTTTAGCAACTTCAACTCCTATGAGGAATTTTTTTTCAGTCAATTTCTCGGGAGCTGTTTAATTCAGTGTAATTTACATTCAATTTTTCAAAATGTCCAATAAACTCAATTGTGTAGGTATCTCAGCCTTGAGGAAAAAAATAAAACTTTTTCTGGACAATGGACAAATTAACTCATATTGAATGACTACATATTTATATGTTATTGTTATCACCATTGAATATAAGCATTCCTTCGGAAACTATTCACCTTTTATATTCTACGTGTCAAAATATTCAAGCAGGGGAATTAGGTGGAAATAAGGGATATTCTTTACTATATGTAATACATAGTGTGTACTTATTCATTCATTTATTGTTTATTCTCCCATCCTGAAGACAATAAACATTTCGACAATTTGAGGAGTACAACAGTATGAAATCGACAAACATAATTCCAGATTTGAAAAACTGCGAACCGCACCGTGCGTCGTGAGGGTCCACCTTGTCCTCGCACTGCTGCATGATTGGTGGAGCATTTTTTCCCCTAGATTCGCACGGCGACAGCTCTTATACATTGGGGCATAGGATGTCTTAACCTGGTATATCTAGTAACCTTGGAAGCACATAGGTCCACTTACGGTTCACGGTCCGTGCACGTTTGGCGAACAGTCCATGCACAATCGAAGAAACATGGATGCACTATCACCGTAGAAGACATGCTCTTCCATAGTTCAATGAATGTTCCTATGATAAGCGTGAGATGTACTCTTGTCATATCATGAGTGCACTACTCGCGCACAATAGGTGCACTATGGGAACTTAATAGGTGCACCTCCAGCGCATTTTTGATATCTTATTCGGTCTTCAGTGATGTGCAATAGATATGCACTAAGCACGCAGTTGCTCACTATTGGTGCATCTCAAATGCACCATATGCACATTTGCATGTTAGAAAAAAAAAAAAAACGATTCCGAATGGAATTTTACCAATAATGAATCGAATCGCTATTTATATTCTCTATTGCTCAGAAAATGACATTATTCTCTCAACAAATACGCACTCATACATTACTACAAATATTGCTCCAGACTGTATCGATCTGTTCAGGATTCAATCTGCGATACTTCAAATCAACTTGAAACCCGGAATCTTAGCTCAAATATCGAAATTTTAATTGCGATCATGTGATTTGATACATAAAAATTTAATATTACTTTACAACTGAGATTCTACGATAAACCATAAAAATCGAAAAATTGAAGTTCAGGCTTCAAGTAGGATTTATATTCCTTTTGGTTGTCCTGAGTCGAAAAGTATCGTTGGTTTATTAGTATGAAACATGATAGAATCATCGGGAAAAATTCTAAAAATTGCATTCTACGAACTAAAACCGACCAGCCGAAAATGACTAAGTCGGTTTTAAGCCCATCCCAACTTACCGATGAGTTCGTCGCCTCCACTGACTTCCAAGGGAAGACGAAATACCGACGAAAGCAAAGTCTCTGGATGCTGCAATTTTTCTGAGTTCTCCACGAACTTAGATAAATTTTGTCACTGAGGATTTCTCTTCTAAAATCTTCAAGCTTGTCTAATTTCATGTGATTTTTTTGAAAGTCCATATTGACTCATTCTCTTTGGTTTTTAAGGAAAGTAGATTATCGCTTCACATCATTAATATCTCACCCTGAATGGAGAAGATTATAACACTTCAGCGATTAATATTATGTACATTCTATAACGAATTTATTCTCCGAATTGATGAAATATATGAATAGTACATTCTCGATTGAATTTCATTGATCTCAGCTCTGTTATAGAGAGTACATTGAAGATAGTGTAACGTGTGGGTTTTTACCTTTTGCTCTAAAATGTCTCTTTATTTCACACACGCGTTGCCCAACCAATAAATCATATTCATTATGAGCTTCATTGCTCATTGCGGAGAGCTCATGGGTGGATCCACTCGCGTCTTCGGGATATTTAGGGAATATTAGCGGGAAACTTGAAATCAATAACAATCGTTAATGCTTAAATCGATGATATAATGTTCAAATATCGACGCTATTATCATCGAGTTTTCAGGAATTTCGTCGGTATTTAGTCACCATTCCAATCGGATTCATCCCTCTATTTCACTTTAGTTTTCCCCCTTCAGAGTATTAGAGTTTTCAAGAGACGTCAACTTTTTGGGAACGCGATTTCGTACATTGCAATTACCTATCCTGCTAATTATCAATTTGAGTGATATTTCCGCTATATTCCCTAGTACTAGATGATTATTTTCTGAATATTTGCATCTAGGGGTGCAAACCCGTGGATGCAAAGGATAATAACTAGAGTATGAATTACATCATTTGAAATATTTTACCGAAATCACTTATGGGATTTTACATGCCATTATATCGGTATTAAACGTACCTTTCAACTAGGGAAGCGTGACCGCAAGACACTTTGGAAACATAAAGTATTTGAAAAAGTTGACCTTCTGAACGTCAAAATAATCCCTACTCTGCCATTAATCGAATGTAAACCTTCTAATGCGTGGCACCGCCGAAGTGTACGCTGAACTACCTTTTTAAGGCCCAGGATTGTGTTCTTTAGGGGTTAAAAGTGATCCGAACGGTGTTAAACTGATCCGCTTCCGCCTGCGCGCAGCTGGGCATACGCAAAGCTGTGAACGTATTTACGCAGGCGCAAGCGGATCAGTTTAACACCGTTTGAATCACTTCCAACCCTAAAGAACACAACCCAGGTGCATAAAGTCAATCGCCGATTAGCGGTAGTCGCTTAACTGTAGTCATTTATTCATCACGTGGCTTGCAAGTTTAAATTTCTCCACCACTGGTAAAGACTTAATTTAGAGATAACATGATTAATAAATCGACGATTTTTTTCACACGCGTCTCGACTGACATGCGCCGTCATTTGCATTCACGTCAACCGACTCAAAGTGAGTCGTGAATGAGCGTGCCACCTGCGACGATTCTCATTGGCCGATGAGAATACGAATTAGCCAATAGGAATGAGAATGAACTGCAGACACGTCTGAAGTGAACCGATTTCATGTACTTTTCATAGAAGAGATGATGCAAGTTTAAATTGATATTGATCCTCGCGATGTGTACAAGTTATTGACATAAGGAGAAAAGTACATTTTTAAAAGCACAACGTGCATAAATAAAATACTTGTTTTCGTTTAAATAAGAAATTTAAAATTTTGATGCTCAATGGAGGTGGGTGGAGTGCAAGTCAATGAAATCTTCAACAAAAATCACTAGTGTCGTTAATAGGATGGGTCGTGATAGGTTCCTTCTCGAGGCCTATGCACCACTACGCCCTCGTCATGGCCTCGGGTCACATAAAATGTGGTGATAATCTCAATTTCATTTAATGGTTGCTTTTTTTCGTTCAATTGGTTATTAACTTCCAGCAAAAAGTTCGTTGTTTTTGGCAAAAATTTAATTAGAATTATCTTTTAGCCTTCGAATCTTGTGACCGACCTCTAACCAATCAAAATACATTATATTATAGCAAAAAATTAGAAAAAAGAGGGTGCGTGGAATGCCGCGCGTAAGAAGTGAAACTTCATTTCACAATGCTGAAGTTCATAAACTACGTATTAAGAATCAAATTTCATTGATTCATCCTCCCCAAATATTTAGATGATGCACGAGACTTCTGACACAATTATATTCCCATCATAACCCTATTATTTCATTTTCAAAATATTGTTCAGTAGCTGAAGATGACACACTACAGAATTTTTTTTTGATATAATTGTATCTAATTAGATATATTTAGATCGCGACAAGTGCAAAGGAGGGTGTGTGGAATCCACGCGCGACAGAAGTGAATTTGTTGCTCATTAGGATAGATAGAGATGAATTATTAACCCTCTTTCTCGCAAGTCGGACTAACTCGTACTTTTTCTGGCAGAGTGGGGTTAGCCAATCATGTGCAACGCTGTCCCCCCACTCCATGGCTATCTACGCCAGCGGCAAGCAGGAACCGGTCGACGCTCGGAAAAACTGGTACCTCGGGGCCCCAGTATTTTGAGATAGATTATATGCGATTTTTTCCAAAATTTTGATTAATATTAATATAAGATATTCTATCATCGGATTAGTGTTCATAACGATAGATCATTGAACTCGATATAAATCAACGCCACGTTCTTACATAACCGTTTTTCATCAGTGGCATTATTCTTTGTCTCTTTAGCAAAAACAAACATCTCCCCCATGTTTTTTATCTTCAATCATCAATAATAATTTTTGTGTTCAATTAAAATGAATTTTTTAGGTTTTTCAAATTTGCAATGAGTGCTAGAATGTTAAAAAAAAGCCTGTGTCAAAGCAGCAAAATTCAGACGATGATTATGTAAGTGACAAGTTGACAAGTGACAAGTGACTAATTTTGATGAACAACTAAAAATGAAGTCTAGAAGATAAATTGTGTAATTATTTTGAATTCAATTATTGAACCCAGTTATTACGCTCCTGGCTGGCACGCTCGAGTCAGCCACTGCCGTACGCTTGCTAGTGTCGAAGCTCACACCCAGTGAGCCGGCCGCAAAGTAGGGGAAACGCCCATATGAGAAAGAGGGTTAATATTCTCTCACAAGAGATAAAGTTGTGAGAATAGCAAACGGATGCGGGTAGAAGCTCGAATAACAACTGGATGCACAGATCTGCTAGCGGTACAATAAACATAGGTATCAAGCATTAAAAATTTGAATACCTGCCTATAGCATATAGGTTTTTGTTCACTAAGAAATTACATTTTTTTCCACGATTATGAAGTATTCAGATGGATCGATTTCTTTCTTAATAATAGTTTTCTGTGAATATCTCAAAATTTAATTGAGATAGAGCGACTTTGCCTTCATTCTCTTATAGCTCTCTGGAAATTTTCTACAGAAAAGGTTCAGTGCGAAATCACTCTGTGTTGCTCAGATTCCGATATATTCCGAAAAAATTGATTAAATGAAATAAATTTGTGTAAAAACTTGATACTCTTTTTTTCAGCATCCTTCTTTTCAGGAATAATATATTTCGGGTACTGAGCGAGATAACGAAATTTTCTTGAAAACCTTTTTTGTGGAGAATTTCCAAAACTACAAAAAGAGTCCCCATAAAAAATGCATTATCTCACTTAGTTTCCGAGATATTCATCAGAATTCTACGATGAAAAAAATTGACTCATGATAGTCTTTGGTTCAATGATTTTTTGAAAATATCTCGAAATCTAATGGAGATACGCCTTTTTGCAACTTTTGAAATTTTCTACGAAAAAATCATCGTAAAATTGCTGTATCTCCCTTAGTTTCCGAGTTTTTCCAGAAAATTATTGTAAACATGCAAAAATACAAAAAAAACAGGAAAAGTCGATTTTTTTCAATTGTTTTTTTTAAAGTATTTCGGAAGCTAATCAAGATAGAGCAATTTTACCCTACAGTTACCTCGAAGAGAATTCAAAATCTCTGAAAAAGGAATGTAGCAAAATCACTCTATCTCGCTTAATTTCCGCAATATTTTCAAAAGAAGATTGAGGGACATACGTGCCCTGCAAATTATTGAGACTGCCGTCCCTATCCTCTCACTCGCTCCTATACCTCATATACTGGCGTTAAATTTAACGCGTGGAATTTAACGCCAGCGTTACACGCGTCTGACGTCGTATAAGAAGTTTCACTTCAAAAACCTTGAAAAATTTAACTCTGTCTGGCAGAGTGAGACTACCCCACTACCGAAGAATTCATTCTTTTTTCTGAGGAACAAAATGCAATAATCAAAAATTGAAATTCAAGAATTTGAAGTTTTTAATTAGCCGAAATTCTACTACTGGAATATTTTTAATACTTCTATTATTAATAATCAATTAATGAAAAAAGCGACACAGCATGTATTTTTCATAATTAAAATAATTAATTTTCGTCGAGTTTCGACTGACACAAACAATAAAAAAATTGTGTTGCTTTCTTGGACTACCGTGTGACGAGAGAACCTCGTTAATAAAATGACAATATTCTTTAATTTTAACTTATTGACTTTTGAAGCAAATATTGACATATAAGTTGATGGAACCGGTTGGAATAGAGAGAGGGACGCAGGCTCTCACCAACACTACGCCAGTAATTTAATGCAATTACGATTTCACATTTGATTGGACCTGACCCTACTATCGCTCACACGTAGATTCCTACAGACTTTGACGTTCAGAGGGTACTACAGACGGTGCTCAGACTACTACGATACAGTTCCAATCCATTCCTAAAAAGCTTAGCATCATGAATACTCTCCAGAAAATATCCTTCACATGTTGTGTACTTGTAACAGCAGTTCAATTAGGTAAGTAGAATTTCTTGAATTAAATTTTTATATTTTCTGCTAAATAATTCGTTAAGATGGTTTTCAAGAATTTTCACATTTTTCACGCTTAATTTGTCATTAACTCCTCCCTATGTTCTTCCATTAATTAGGGGCCGTCCAAAAATTCTATCACACTAATTACAAGATCTCTAGAATCTAGACCCTCCTCCTTTTCTTATCTCCATCAATCGATGTTGAATGGTGCCATCTTTCATGCAAGAGTGGTCCCAAATCGCTAAGACCAAAAAACCAGAGATATTCCAGAAAAGGGTTAGAGCCCTAAGTTTTGGCGAAAAAACTCAAAATACATAGATTGATGATTAATTATTATTGATTTCGGATAACTCCAACTTGGAAGAAAAATGTATTTTTCTTTTCAGAAACACAATTCCCAAAACGTTTCAAAGTGGGTACGGTTATTGACCGTGACTGACGTCAATTAAGGCTGAACCACGGGCAATTGAAATGAATTTGTTTAATACGAAGATAATGACAAGGCTATCAGAAACACGTGAAATAAACATATGTCGGATGTTTGTTTGAGAATTGGGTAATGGAGAGATAAAACTAAAATAAAAAATGAAAGAGCGTCACGAGGGACCAGCAACGATACTACTAATTGAAAATCAAGCGCTTCATGGCTCGAGCTATGCGCGATCACGAATTATAGATAAAGCGTCACCTCCCGAAAATAATTAGAATCATGATACTATATGACAAATATTTGAATATCTTGTCCTCATTCTGGTACCATTTTTTCTCCAATTAGGCAGCATGAAAATATTTTGATGAGGTTATTGGAATGACAAAACCTTTACCAATACAATGAAAAACATTCATAGGCAATACAATTATTGTCGAGGAGATAGGTGAAATAATACACGCACGCTCACACGATTTGTCACCGACTATAGATACTTAGAAATATGCGTAATGACGTAATAGGAATGGTTCGATTTATGACCTCAGGTAGAAGGAGTGTTGACGGGATTAAAGCCAGGGGATCCTCGTTAATTGGAATTGTAAAGTATACGGGCAGATGGGGTAAAATGGGCATTCCGATTGAACGGTTCGAGATAGAAATTGTCTAATGATTTTATTGGAAAGTTGAGAAAATTTTAAGGAGAAAACATGTGTTGAAATTTATTTCTTCTGATTTTTGAAAATTTTACTGTTTGGGTTTTTGATAATTATACCAGATAATGCACCAAAAATGTTAGATTGAGGGGACTGTATTTTAAGAGTTGATAAATGCCCCCAAATTAGCACCAACGCTGAAATTGAATAGAGTTTCTCAAAAAAAAAGTCCGGATAAACTTCAATTATCATTTTATCAATACTTTCGTGGTTCGATGAAATACATTAATTTGTGGATAATTTAACCACCGAAACACCAATGGATATTAATAGGAAAACCATTGCATGGATAAACGATAGCACTGAATTGATTTGGATTAACCGCTTTGAACTATTACTGGATGATGAGAAATGTGATTGCTCGTCCCATGGCTTGACGAAGAATCCTGCCGAATCTCTCAGCCTCGTTCCCCGGTAGCGGGGCTGGCCCACCCGAATGTGGTCTGACCAAATGATAACTCAACCTTTTCTTGAAAATTTCAGAAAAGACTATAAAATTTCCATGATTATTATATTTCTGACCGAGCGTTTCCAATAAGGGTCAAATTTTTTTGAAGACCTGTAACACAGAGATGGGCAAGTTTCAGGTAGTCGGGACCCCAAAGTCTTAATCCCATTAATACTCCCTGTACCTGAGACCATAAACTGCCCCCCTCCCAATTATACAATTATGCATATTTCTAAGCACCGAATGTCGGTGACGAATCATGCAGGCTGACGTGCATTTTTTCTTTTTTTCTCGCGAGAAATTACGTTGGAAAAACAGAAAATGAAAAATTGCCCATCTCTGCTGTAACACCAATTCGACTACTTATGACGTTTTTGTCCAGTTGTCGTTCCGAATCTAAATTTTGGCGGCGCATAACGTTGCAGAGAAAAGGAAAAAGAACGATAGCGGACGTCATATTGAAGTTTTTTGACTTCCTCCAAAATTGTTGAAGTCTTTAATGTTGAAAACGGACAAATGAAGACATTGAAAAGGGTCGGAGAACAAAAGAAAATGTTGTCGAGGAAGTCAGAACTACATCTTGCGACGACTTATTTTTCAACTCGGGATCACAATAACTCATATAGCTAATATATTAGAGTTTATTATATTGAAAACTTCAGTGTAATGATCCTAAATAATACCTCAAGCTGCTGATTTTTTGAACCAGTCTTTATATCCAAATATTTGAAAAATTATTTTTCCTTGAATTGGGATCCATTACAATACATTCATTCGGGAGCATACTGCTAATGCGATTGGCAGGAAATTAACGGACGCATAGGGATTGGGGTGTTGGCACGGCTCACTGCTTGTTTCCGTCTTATCGCCGAATATTTGATGGCAATTTTGCTTATCCTTTGTTGACAAAAAGTCTACAATTTGTCGGTGGCTTGTTTTCTGGGTTGATTCTCGAATTGGATAGTCTAGTTACAATTTTTCAAGGAAAATTATAAAAGTCTTCGCACTGAACAAAAATCAAATCGAGATGACCGAAAAAATGACCGTGAATAAAATTGAAGGTCAATTTTCATTGCTTTAGATCGCTTTTGACATTCATTACTCCTGACTGACCAACAATCTTTACGGGCAAGCTAAAAATGGTAAAAATGGACAGCCTCGACCCATTTCAGATTCAACTATTATTTTACATTCCTATCCGGGACTTGTTTCTTAACTATTGAACGTACAAAGCTTCTCGTTACTTAACACGTCAGCGGTCGCGCTATCTCACCAACGTTTTCTAGTCACGTCGTAGGGGATTCTCTCACCATTCAGTTTACATTACAGAATGTAATGCCGGTGCCGTGAAAAATATTTTTCTTCTCTTAAACAACAACTTATGAATTATTTTTATTATCGCTAAAATGAACTATGAAAGTCTTTTGAGGAATACAAAAGTTTTCCCGCTCGCTAACCTATTTTGAAGATAACTTTTCTATACCTTGAAATTTAGTGTGACGGAATCCTTCGTAGCGCGACCGCTGACGGGTGAATCCGCCAATGACTCCTCATACAACATTGTTTTGTCATGGAATCCCGAAAATTTGAAATTGTTGAAAAGTTCAATTTCTCTGTTTATGAGACGCACTTCAGACTTTTCTCGTAATTTCCAATATATCTTGTGTAATGAGGTACTATATATTTCAGAGAAAGCTCATGTCCACTTACGTTGGTACCTCAACTATAATTTCTTGATTTTTATGTACGAGAGGCTTCCGCGCGTGCTACGCACGTGCACTTCCATTTACATGAATATATTAATGGGACCGATAGATGTCGCGTCGGTTTCGGTCTTACGCTTACGCTCATTCGATATGCTTTCGAGATATATCGATATCGAGAGTTTCCTTTCCTTTTTATAATAGGATCACATGCAGTCTGGTAAAACTAATTGTTCACACCCTTCCATTATTTTTCGCTTATTTCATAAAGTGAATTTCATTACCTGTACAATTAAATGTCATAATAGAAATTTATTCTTAAATTCTGATAGTTCATGTCTCCGCATTATGTTATGATTCGCAATGTGAAGAGCTCTACAGTGGGAAGAACGCCTGCCTTTTCGGATACCCCGGATGTGATTATTACGGAAACTGTTATTGTCTTATGGAGGGGTAAGAATTACAGTTACATTTCCCTGCAAACTATTTATTATTCCTCATTATACGAACAAATTAATTTATTGTAATTTATTTGTTCTAGATATTGGCATCACATGAGCAGGCATAATCTACACTTACGCAATCGTGAAAATTATGGAGGGTCATACGCGCCAACCTGAATTTATAACCTCAATTTATAACACATGAAAAATATCATTTTTTACACCTAGGGCGTGAAGAACTCACTTTCCTCCCTCGTTTTACTCGATTGGAAACGTAATTCTTTACTCTCTTGGTTCAAAAGATAGCAAACACACCCTGGATGGAAAAAAGTTAACCTCGACAAAAATTTGGTACCCTCGCTTCGCTCGGCAGACAAATTTTTGTCGCGGTTAACTTCTTTCCTTCCTAGGTGTGTAATAAACTATTTGTGATAAATACATGTATTTATGAAGAACTGTTTTTTAAATTTTTTATATCTATTCCAAGCTTTCCACATTATTCATCTCATTTTTTGGATGTGCTATGCAAATAATTTCAAAAAATCATATAACACCGACAAAAATGTTATGATTTTCACCTTCGAAGTAATGAAGAATATATTCACTTCTATTTAACTGTGAATACTTATGTCTGGCTCAATATTCGTTTTATGAGAAAAATGCAAGAATAGGAAAGAGGTGCTGCAACTGTAACGAAAAATTTTTATTTTACTATTACTTTGGTTTTTATTTTGAAATTTTGAATTCTGATTCTATTAGGGAGTGACTCTATAGTGTCCTTCATAATATCAATTCAGTTAAATAATTCAAAATTAACATTAACTTATTGGAAAATAAATTTATTTGACGGAAAACGGGCATGAAGGTGCCGACACGTGAGGAGTACAATGGTAGCTTAACATTAAATCGGTTAAGAATAAAAATCGAATCACAATGAAACATTAAAAAAATTAATATAAAATACCATTATATACGTTATTCTCAATATGTCCATCAAAGTATTTATACAAGCCCCAGATGATAATATTGGAAAACGAAATTGTTATTGTGGAAGTCGTGAGGTACCCGCGTCGAAATTTCTGCGACAACTCAACGGAGTTTTAACGTAGGAAAAATTCTCTAAATACATCAGAACTACCTTGATTCAGCGTTGAAGTATTCATCTGATCCCGAGTAGGAAATTTTGTAAGGACATGATAGGGTTTGATTTAGTAAGGACCTAATGAAGTTTGTCCCGCGTACCTTTAGGAATATCATAAGGCATACGTTGTGAGGACATCACCAGGATCGTCACACAGTCGCCTCGTGATGAACCCGACAGGGGTACCTTATCGGGACATTACAACTACGTAAATTTATAACGATAATTATTCCTGATTCATTATGAATGACATCACCAGAGCCGAGAACTTTGTGCTCCTACGATTAATTTGCTACCCGGTATATGGGTGAAGGTAGGCACAATAGTTTTTCGGCTAAATTGTACATAGTAATCTGACAGTTAGACTCGTGTCACCCGAGTTTTAAACTTTAATAAAAAATAAATAAATAAATGATGAATAAATTAATTAGTAAATGGATTCATAAATTAAGTTAATGAATAAATCAACTGGGAGTGAAGAGTTTCGATAGTTTCACTGCATCTATTTTAGTTTGGGGGAATTTTTCATTTCGTAATTCAAAAAAACCACGTGGACTTCATTCCCAGAAATATCCCGGGAACTCACAGTTTTAAACTACTTTTGAGAATTTTCTTAACAGCGCTAATTGGAATCCTGTTAAGAGTCCTTCTGATAGTGCTGGATGGGATACTTCTCAGATCCTTCTGACAGTCCTGATGAGAAACCTGTTGAGATTCCTCCTAATGGTCCTGGAGGGAATCCCATTAAGATTCCTACTGATGGTGCTGGTGAAAATCCTGCTAAGATTCCTTCTAATAGTCCTAGAGGGACTCCCGTTAAGATTCCTGTTGAAAGCGCTAGTGAAAATCTTGTTGAGATTCCTCTTGATCGTGCTGGCGGAGGGGATACTCAAGAATATTTCAAAATAAAGTCCACGTCATTTTTTTTATGAATTACAAATTTCAAATATTCCCTCAAACTAAAACAGGTGCAAAAAAACGATCGGGACCCTCCAGTTCCACTTAATTCATTTATTAGTTTATTCCCGAATTAATGAATTAACCCTTTGACGGGCCAACGTCTCGAATCGTCTCGGTGTGAGGCAAATGGGGGTAGGGCCAATGAGCGCGCTGCGTAGAGTAGTGTGCGTGTTCTCCTAGGATATGGTACGTGGACTGACTCCCCACTTCACAGCAACTCAGGGCTGTCGCTGCGGGATACTGAAATGGGTGCAAGATTTTACGCTTTTTTTCTCGTTTTCAAGTCATCAATTGTATTCTCTTTCTAAATTTCACTTCGCAGAAAACCATTCACAAAATCATTTTATTACCATTAGGAACCTCATTGTTCTACAAATATTGTTTACACTAATTGTATTACTTCATTCATGACAACTCAAAATTTCCAACTGTACAACTTGTATTGCTCCAGACCGTCATAATCTATTTCCTCAGAGACAAAGCCTCTATTTCAATTTCACAACCTGAAACAATGACCATACCTGACGGCCTAATTGAACTACAGATTTCCTTATTTATCCGTGAAAATATATAAATATTGAATGTTTTATTTGGTTTCAAGTGTGAATATTGGAAAGTATTATATGAAAGTATTGGAAATGTAATGAAACAATATTGAAAACATAATAAAAATCTTATCCACATGATATTGACTGTGGACTCCTATGCTCCCACAAATTTTTGAACAAGGCCGAGCATACGCTCCTGCGTCCGCCATCCCTACCATCACCGTCTCACACCGTGCAAGAGAGTGGGGACGCATGTGGCCCGTCAAAGGGTTAATTAATTTATTTATTTATAGTCATATGTGACCACTACACTTACATGACACGAGTCTAACTGTCAAATTGCTATGTGCATTCCAACCGACAAATTATTGCGCCTACACTGAGAAAAAAATCCGCTACAAATTAGTGTGCCTTCCCACCAACGCATGGGACGTATCGGAGGGGGGCCTAAAAAGTAGCGAGCATTCTGCACAAATTGGAGTCCGGCAACTGCAATCCGAACTACCTCTCTACAAATTTTCGTATGTGGCACCCTACTTTTATCAGCTCTTTAAAAATTAGTATGAGGAACCGTTCTTTCATCGTACCGGACACGGAAATATGGTAGACCTTCTTTAAATTTTAGGGTGCCATTAACTGAATTTTCATAAACCGCCCAACAGTCAGTGGTGACCTCTGTGATCTAAACAATCGATTGGTAGGACAATTAATATGTTAATAACCCAACCTTCCAGTTTCCAACATGGAGTAGCCTAATTTGTAGTGGGAGATCACCATTTTCCATTAAGTCCATATTTTTTTCTCCAATATGGCTACTCCCCCCTTGTGGAAAGTGCTAAAATGTTCTCAGTTACAGGGAATCGTAATGACTCATTCAGTCGATATCCCTAATATTGGCAAGTTTCTCTTCAAAAAATGGATGTAATTAGTTAATAAGCTTGTTACTGAATAAAAAATGTTTCTAAATGAATAAAAGTCATTCCATTCATTTTTATACTTTCCTCAATGAATTATCCCTCTATCGAATTCTATTTCTGCAATCACAAAGACGAAACGAGGTAAATATAATTCCATTATTATTATTTTTTTCAATCCATCACTATTTATAAATTCTCTTATTTGCTTCGCTTGCCACTGAATCAAAATAAAAAACAAAAAAATTTAAAAACTTTCCCTGAAAAATGAGTGCGAGTTTCCCATATATTCTCGCGTATTGGCACCCTAATTTTTGAAAACTTAAGCACACTAATTTGTACAGCGCCACCTAGGAATTACTGAATTACTCCCTCCATTTATTGAAGTGTGACATCTTGGTTATTCACGTACTCCCCGATATGTCCCATCGTTGGTGAGTAGCACACTAATTTCCAGAAGGAACCCTCCTTGGTTTGTAGCGGTTTTCTCAGGTAGTAACATAGTCTCGTGCTAAGACAGGTTTGGTGCATAAGAGCCCAGGTATAAGATTCAAGTTTGATAATTAATTCCTCTAAAACCGATCGGATGAAAAATTTGAAAAAAATTGAGGTGAGTCAAAATCATTTTTTCCATCCCTGTTAAAAAATTCAAACTTTTCCCGTCATTTTATATTTACCCTCCAGACTCCTTGATCATTATTTCTTTATTCATTTGTAAACAACAATCTCACAGCATTATAGATTCGTACAGTTTGAATTTTTCAAATGAAAACCGCGAACAATAGTGGAGAGGGTGATGCTAAGGTCGCATACACAATTCACCCACATATATTGCCTAAATAATGAGAAAAAAGGACAAACCAATCAGTCAATCATTTTGATATTGGACTACCTTTCACCACCAATTGATTTTACATCTATTTGAACGGAGAATCAATTAAAAATCCGAAATTCCCCCGTGGACAATAGGTCAATAATTAATAATTAAAAATAAAAAAAACTTTTACTCCCTAATGATTAAAAGTTTTATACCTTTTACCACCATCCGACCACCAACCGATTGCAATAAAAAAAAATTGCAATATACCCTTTTTCCCCGCTACCTATGGTGTACCATTTTTTTCTCAGTGTACCTTCACGAATATACCGGGTGGCGAATGAATCGTAGGAGCACGAAGTTCTTGGCCCTGGACCTCACTCAACGTTAAGTATGGATTAATGGCTCCTCATGGAATATTTCACTGTTATGTCCGAGACGTGATGGTCGAGGACAAGCAGTAAACTTAATTTCTTCCTTTCTTTCAATCAAACATGCGAACTAGAATTGTAAATAAATACAGGACGCTACAGTTTTATACTTTTATCGATCTTTATTTTAGAATCATTAGACGTTTACGAAGATGTTAGAGAAATTATTGAGCCCTCTGAGAATTACAAAGAGGAAATAGTTGAAATGATTCTTGTAATCCAACTTTTCGTCAATTACTGCTGGGCTTTATAATTTCATTAAATGGCTGGAAAACTTTAATTTTGATTCTCGGAAGATTTTGAAATGTTTTCTATAATAACAGAATTTCAATCTCATAACTACCCACGAATTTACGTATAAGTATAATTTGGGATAACACTTTGATATTCTGAGGGGTCCATGGAGAGGGGTTTCTATGGATATTCGAAAGAGTCTTGTGGAAATTTCGAGACGAATTTTCTCCGCTACCCTTACAGGAGCATAAAACTCAATCTGTTCTGTGCTAGCAAAAACGAACTCTCCATCATATTAAAAATTTGGGAAAGCCGTTATTTCATTACAGACATCCCTACAATAGACCCTCTACTCTTTTCAACTGTACGCAATTCTCATTTTCCACAAATATCAGTGGAAGAAAGCTGACCAGAAATCCTTTAAATTGTATTCTCTCCCAATTCTTCGTTGATAAAACAAGCAGGAGTGCTACTTCTAGTTCAAGATCTCCAGAATTTCATTGCCAAATGATCAAAAAGGCAGAAATCTACTTTATTCTACTAATACAAACCGACAGATGACTCCCAAATTGAATTATTCGATTTGTACAATCTAAGATTTGATAATTTATTATTCGTATAAATAAACACATTTTAACGTTATATAACGTTGAATATCTTAGACTCACTCGATATTGTTTTAATAGCAAATACACGCCCCTATACGCAAGCAATCATTGCTTGTTGCTGTTGAAATTGAGTCTTTCCGATAATCTTAATCATCGTCCCAAGAAAAAAAGTAGAAACCGCAAAAAAAGTGTTAAAAAAGTGCGTATCAAAAATTTAATATTTAGGGATGATAAATTTTATGAATATAGTTCAAATAATTCACATTCATAATATTGCAGCGCATCCCTCTCCTACATCGAAATGTAGAAAAAGGGATTACACACATATCCTTATGGAAACGAAGATCTTTTGTTTAACAACAAGAAGACGTACTTTCTTCTGGGATTTGCAAGAAGAAACGTCAACTGTCACCAATTAATTAATATAACGCCTTTTGTTCTTCAAAGTGGACTATTCTATTATTCCAACAGGATAACATAGATGCCAGAAGTGGGATTTCAACCCACGCTCATTTAAATGTCTGATCTAATGAGTGTTAAAAAACAAAATCAACCAATCGGCATTAATTTCCACTCATTATGATCCAATATTGGACTATCGTGAATCGCATGATTGATTCTCAGTTGGTGGCGCCTTCCCCATCAAAAATTGAAAGTTAATTACGCACCCAGATGATAAGAGTCACGCACTCACGTCTTAGGCACCCATGTCTCATTTCTAGTCTGATTTAATCTAGTGATCTGCCGCAAATGACCTTGAATATATGCACGTGCTGACAAAATGGGACACATTCATTTGTACGAAGATAAAGAACAATTATGAGAATATTCTTCACATTGAACGCTCAGTATTCAGCTCTAATCCGTGCGCCACGTATTCAAAATCTGTATTTTTGTCCATTCCTAATTTTTTTTACTCTACAATTTGGAGAAATATCTAATGAATTCAACAGACTAAAAGAAGCAAAATTTTTCAAAAAAATGTAACTTACGCGACTTTGTTCCTCAATCAGCGATATATTATTCCAGGAAACTTGAAGCCTCTGCAAAAATTATGGGCAAGCAGAGCGTAAATGTCAATTAAATTATCAAATCCGTCATTACACTTCAAAAGAAACAATTTATTGTATAGTAGAAACTTGTAAGGTTAAACATTGAATTTGAATATAAGAATTAACGTTGATTGAGGAACAAAAATAAAAGATGTCTGTCTCCCTAAATTGTCCACCTTTGAGTGTCCTCAATTCTCCCTCTTGGGGTGCTGGGATCCTCGTGGATCAGCTCACTGACCGGAACGCTTGGCGCGCAAAAATAATCATTCTTGCGTTAAATATGAATGACTCCCAACGCTACACAAGCTACCAATATATTGTCGAACTAGCAAAAGAGGGATTTTTAAAAAAAAAATATTCGGCTCTTATGCTATAATATGTGAATTTCAGCTTTGAGTCGATTTCGGGCGATTCCTCTTTGGAGAGTTCGAGAGTACGTTTGATTCTCCACTCCTGATTGGCTATATACTTTACATGTAGACCTATCAAAAAATGACAGAGCTTTCGTTCCTTGATTCTGCCGTTATTTTGCCGCATAGAAATCGTGAATGAACTTATTAAGGTGTTACATGGGTTTCCAGATGTCAAGAATTCAATAATTTTTTTTATTTGTTTTTCCCCATTCTCCAATCTGTCAAGAATATTGGCCTGGAAGTCAAGTCGATCAGAGACAAACTCTAAGAGATAGAGCCTTTCAAAACTCCCTCCAATCGGTTTGACCGAGGAGTCAACTTTGCTCAGTTTGGTTAAGGCTCGGACATGAGAGGCTTGAATTCGACTCAGGCAAGAGCAGAGAGATGTTCTGGACTCGCTATTACAGCAGGACCTCTCTATGGTGCTGGAATCGACGATTCCATGAAACTCGAAAGTCAAATTCGTTTTGCAGTTTATTGCTGCCCAAAACTTCAATTGCGTTTTCCTCGAAACTACCTGTTTTTAGACTCGGTGGTCACTATATCTTAAAAGCAAGTGCACGTATCCCTCTGAAATTTTTCACACATCTTCTAAATACTATTGACTAGTGCACTACGGAAGGATTTTTTGTTTTTCGAATTACAACTCATTTTACAAAAATCATATATGAGCAAAATTTGACCTAAAATTGTATTTTCTTGTTTAAAGCTCTACCAAAAATGCAAATTTGAATTTTTTAAGAATCCCTCCCGTTATGCACTAGCTAAACTCATCTACTGATCGAAAAACTTTGGTTTTTTGCTCTCAGACGAAGCGCTTTTAAGTTATCATGACCACCGCAGAAGTACTTTTTTTGAAGTGGTCTCCGGAAATTTACTCGCAATGGCTGAATTGCAAGAATTTTTCGATGGAAAATTGAGGAAATATAGTTTAGATGCAGTTTTATGACATGTGTAGAAATGGGATAAATTGATCACTTATTTATACAAAAAAAAAAGAGAAAATAGAGCTTTTTTGAGCGTCTGAAACCCATGTAACCCCTTAAATATCATAATCAAGTCTCGATAGTTCTTCAAGTAATTTGCGGTTATCGGTTCTCCACAACTCATAATGTTTTTATGATTCTGAGCTTCGTTCAATCGGAGTCAAATTATGTAGAATTTTCCTTCGCTATACTCATGACGCTTCAGTATCCTCCAAATATATATACGCTCAGGAAACAAGTAAAAGAGTAGAAAATGTTCTCAATGTTTTTAGAGATTCTTGAAAGGTCATAACCTCATGGAAAATGATCGGATAAAGATAAAAAAAACATGCTGAAACCTGAAATGTCTCATTTTGAAATCTCGAGAGGAGTTTTTTTCGGCCATCACTCATGGTGCAAAAAAAAGGTGAATATGCAGAACAGGGGCCCACATAAAATTTAAATAGCTATCAAAGTCAAATCTTCGGAAAAAAATATGGAATGCGCAAGCGAGGTTAGAACTCACAACCATCTGATTACATGTCAGGGGCTCTATCAATTGAGCTATTGCGAATTCCTAAACTTTCCTTCAAATTTTTGACCATGATATATTACATCATTTTCGCCCCCTCCCTTCATGAGGTAAATTAAATTGAATTTAGATTTATTTTATTTTAAGTACCGTACTCTGCATATTCACCAAAAAAAAGGAATAACGTGAAAAAAAATGATATGCGATTTTTCTTCATTTTTCAAAATTGTCGACGGGCTATAGAATTTTTTTCGCACAATCAATGCTAGGATCATTTAGCCAGATCCTTTGGAATCAATTTTGTATTCTTTTGTTCTCGGTACGATAATTTGCTGCTGAGATTTCGGTTGTTTAATGAAAATATCTCATGAACTGATCATCATACAGTGCGAAGGTGGATCTAGTAAACTTGAATCAATACTCTATGAGTGCCTTCAATGTTTCTGGAGGAAAAAAAATTATTCTCAATATCAGTTTGAATAAATACATAAAAAGTATTTTTTTGGTGTTTTTGAAAATCTACCTCAATTTTAAGAACGAAATTGCAGAGGGCAATACTCAGGGAACAAGATTGCATTTCGTTCTCTGAGTATTCTCGTCCTCAATCTCGTTCTTACTTTCCTTTTCCTCGATAACATTATCCCGACTTCCGTTCTCAATTTCATTCTTCTGAATAACGTTATTGCAAATTGTGTTCCTGGTGAATGATGTTATTGCGAATTTCGTTTTTCTGAGTAATGTTATCATTTCGTTTCGTTCTTTTATCGAAGAACGTAAACGAGGAAAACACGGTTTTTGTTTTCTGGGTTCAATCATATAAATCAACCGATTAATCATGAATGAAATTAAACATCACATGGCATTCACGTTCTGAAGAATGTGAGACTAAACATAATAAAAATTTATGAAGTTCCTCCACGTGGTTCCGGAGGTAGAAATAAATTTCCAGGTTTTAATTTAGTGAGGTAATGAAATTATGATAGTCATAATTTTTCTCTATCTTCGTACAGAAAAATGTATCCCAATTCTTCAACACGTGCGTAGATTCGAGGTCATTTGCGGTCGATAACCATTTTCATTCATGGAATAAAGTATTTTGTGCCTTCTGCAAACAATGAATTCTTTTTTTTAATTGTGATTCTTTGAAAATTATCATTTCCCAGCCCAGCGAACGTCAAGGTGTAAAGTTAATTGTGATCGACAATCTCAAGGTTCAATTTGTCAAACAGAAAATCCGATATACATAGAGATTACGACGAAGATAATTTTTCTTCAAAATGAAGACCTTTATGAAAAAAAAGAAAGAAATCGTGAAGATGCTCTAATATGTTTATATTAATGGATAATTTATTGATTTTTATTTTCGTGGAAGTCTTTTCTTTGATGAGGAAATTGCTTTCAGCATAGTCATTCCCTATATCTTATTTTTCCCCATGTATATTGACAATTATGCTGGTTCAAAATTTATGTTCTTATCGAAAATATTCATGAGTCATCTTCGTTCAATACATCATGAATATATATTTTAAGATCAATTTTGGATTTACGCTTTCTTGATGCTTGAGTAATAATATTAATAACTTTAACATGCGCCTTTGTGCTGCTCAGTCAAAAATATGCTAAAAATCATTAAGAAATAAATGGAACAATGGATTGAGCGGAAAAAGCTTACACTTTTTCATTATTGACTAGAAAAACCAATCCAACGATGGCACGCATAATATTTACTCTAGGATGACAATATATGATCAAAAAATTGGCTGACATCTTGATTTGTATTTCATAGATAAAAAAAAAAAAAAAAAAAAAAATTCATCTATCTATTCGTAAAATTGTATTATTTTCAAAAATAAGAGAAAATTAAAAATCGATTGAAGAATATAGATTATTCAAATAAATCATTAATATCAACAATATTCACATTTCGAATACTCAATTCCTATTTTTTATCCAATATTATTATTCTAATCAATCCAATTGAAGCAAAGGAGACTAGGGCAGAATAATCTCCCTTGCGGTTTCGTAATGACGGTGAAGTTGCAGTGAATAGATGGTCGATTCACGGTCGATTTACTTTACCGTCAATCTACGTTTTTTTTGCAGTCGAAGCAGAGTCGATTCACGGTCAATAATGGGTGTACTTGTTTCATTCTCGCACCGACTTTAGGTGGTGAATTGATGGTGACTAAGCAGTCGTTTTATGGTCGAAACCCGATAGTTTAAACGTCGTTTTATGATCGAAATCCGGTAGTTTAAACGTCGTTTTATGGTCAAAATGCAGTCGATTCAATTTCTAACTCGATTGAGACTCGGCTGCCAAACTCATAGGCTGAAGAAACAATAACGAACTATAACACTGCTTTCACTTCATATCTTCATGTTCAATCAACATGAATTTTGTTACTCATCCTAAGCGAAGGGTGGTTTTTTTCTTTCGACCAATTAGAGAGCAGATTGCAGCCAGACTTCGCTGAGAAAATTTTGTGCATTAATGAAAAATACTGGTAATGAGTTTCTGATGAGGATAAGTATCATATCAAAATGATATGCCACTTGTTTCAATATAGTCACCTTCAGGCTAGTAAAAATTCAATTGATAGATTCAAAAATTAACTGATTCATATCAATTTCCTGGTATTTTCATCGGCAGGAAGATGGAGCTTGTTTGAACAGATGGAATTCTATCAATTCCGTAACGATCGAATCTCATTATCATTCATTTTTCATAGGAGGATACTTGGGTAGTAAGCAGTTCATCAGATTCTCGAATTTAGTCTGAGGAAAATCATGAAAAAGGATTAAACAAGCAGGCGCTTCACCCTATGGGCATTTTCCATAAATTTCACCCCTCGTTATCCACTCTATGATGTCTTTACTATTGAAGAATTCATTACGAAAAACATTTAATATTATGCCAATGCAATTGGCATAAAGCTTTCGAATGGATTTTCAACTATTTATTTTTCATTAATTTGAAAATGAAAATTAAGCAATAATTTTGATTTTGAAAAACCTCGAACCCCTAGCAAGTAGAACTCAGAACCCTCCAGTAATGCGTCGGGAACTCTTCTAAGTGACATAGCGTGGGCTCCCAGAACTTATTTCTCAAACTAATCACACCACCGTCTATTATACTGTCAGTTAAATAAATTGATATAAATTTTACAGTTAAAATTCCAAAATCCACACCGTGAGTCCAACTTGCGACCCTCCAGTAATACTTCTGGTGACTAAATGTAATCAAAGTCAACACTACACTGAATGCTTCCATGCATATACGCTCATTGCATGGAATAGTTTTCCAACAATATCCTAGGAGCTGTTCGGTCGATTACAGTGAAATTTAATACCGAAATTCGCACTCATAAGATGTACAAACACACGAAATTTGAAGTCTCTAACTCAAATATTTTTTAAGTTATCGCGATAACCGTGATTTTTCAAAAATCACAGTAGAAACAAGCAGGCGCTTCACCCTATGGGCATTTTCCATAAATTTCACCCCTCGTTATTCACTCTATGATGTCTTTACTATTGGAGAATTCATTACGAAAAACATTTAATATTATGCCAATGCAATTGGCATAAAGCTTCCGAATGGATTTTCAACTATTTATTTTTCATTAATTTGAAAATGAAAATTAAGCAATAATTTTGATTTTGAAAAACCTCGAACCCCTAGCGAGTCGAACTCAGAACCCTCCAGTAATGCGTCGGATACTCTTCTAAGTGAGATAGCGTGAGCCTCCAGAACTTATTTCTCAAACTAATCACAAAACCGTCTATTATACTGTCAGTTAAATAAATTGATATGAATTTTACCGTTAAAATTCCAAAATCCATACCGTGAGTCTACCTTGCGACCCTCCAGTAACCCGACTAGAAATTTTGATCCGGGTCTCATCTGGACCTCATCAGGCTGGCCTGACTCCGGACGTCAGGCCCTCGCTTGGATGCCTTATCCGGTCCACGTCTGGGATGTAACGCGCTCGTCAAGCCAGGGCCTGACTTGGATCGCCAACTCAGGACCGGATGAGGAGAGAAGTATTAATACTTCTGGTTACTAAATGTAATAAATGTCAACACTACACTGAATGCTTTTTTTTTTCATCAAATTACTCGATTTGGGGAATTTGATATACCAGGCCGTGCAGTAATTAAAAGGGAAACTTGATTCTTCAATTATTTTATTTTGAATGATGATTTTATTCTGAATAAGACTTTGGATAATAAATATAACATATAGTACAGAATGAATATGAGATTCATTTCAAATTAAAAATCTGGAAATTAGAGTTTAAGTATCAGGAATTATTCCCAGTTCTTCTTCTCATTATTCTATCAGGATGAATACGGTCTTATTCATTCAGCAAAAATTATCTACTTTTTAATGATGAAATGATAAATACTAGTGATAAATCTAAATTGATCTTTCAAGCTCAACTTGGATATGGTCAGACAAGCAGTTCCGTACATATACGCTCATTGCATGGAATGGTTTTTCAACAATATCTCAGGAGCTGTTCGGGCGATTAGGCTGAAATTTAATACCGAAATTCGCACTCAAGAGATGTACCAACACACGAAATTTGAAGTCTCTAACTCAAATATTTTTTAAGTTATCGCGATAACCGTGATTTTTCAAAAATCACAGTAAAAAAAATATAATGAAAAAAGTAAAAATGGGAGCACTGGTCACCCTTGGAGTTTGATGTGCGCCCTATCCGTGCGCATCTCCTCGCGGAGGATAGACGCTGTAAATTGATTTTTCGCTGAGAAAACTCAAAAAAACGATTTTTTGATGATTCACTTTTTCTTGAGAACTATTGGACCGATTTAGCTGAAATTCAATAGCAAAGTTGGCACTCATAAGATGTATAAGCACACAAAATTTGAAGTCTCTAGCTCAAATATTTTTTAAATTATCGCAATAACCGCGATTTTTTAAAAATCATAGTAAAAAAAATATTTAAAAAAAACTAAAGATCGGAGCCCTGGTCACCCCCGGGGTTTAATGTGCGCCTCATCAGCGCGCATCTCCTCGCGGAGGATAGACGCTGTAAATTGATTTTTCGCTGAGAAAACTCAAAAAAACGATTTTTTGACAATTCGCTTTTTCTCGAGAACCATTGAACCGATTTAGCTGAAATTTCGCAGAGAGCATTGCGCTCGCGTAGTGAATATTCCCTCAAAATTTCATATCGATACATGCAGCCGTTTCCGCATAAAGTGATGAAACGTGTCATCACACACATACACACACACACACACACATACATACACACAGACATGTGAAAAAAATATTTTTTTCCGACATTTTAGAACATTTGGAGTCATAATCCGATGAAATCTCAAATTCGAAAAAAATGACGATTACAATGCTTCCATTCGGAAGCAAAAAGACCATTCAATGTTATTCTGCTCTAATAAATACTATAATACGTTGCAAACTTTAAAAATAAATATCGTTGAAAATTCATATTTTTTCATTCTGCAGAACAATGTCTTCATCGTGGATGACATTGAGTGAGACAGAAAAAGTGAGAAGTGAGAGTGAGAGAAAAAGAGAGAAAGATACTATTGATTGGTATTTCAATTTGACTGCTTTTCATTATTCCTTCAGCTTCAGTTACACGTGTTCGTTAGCTGAACCATAAGAATGTACATTTGATGAAAACAGAAAGCAGATAAAGATTGAGTAATCATTGTATGCTCTGTATTATATTCCTATTTGAACTATGTCAACCATGTGTAAATGGGTGGAAGGAGTTGCAGGTATTTATTCTCCAAATTTCATGAAACACTATCAGATCTCATTGATCAACGACTGAATTAACAAGTTTAGTATAAAGAGTAAGTAGTAGCAATTAATGAATCATTCATTCTAATAATTGATGAAAATTCATTTTCATTGATTATTACTAAAATTATTGAAGGAATACTGATATTAATATGCAAAATTGATAAATTGATAGATTATCCATTTTCAGTCTAATTTTTTTAAATTGTATCAAAATTTAATTTATTTTGTTTCTCAAGAAAATCACATTTTATGATGTAATATCACGAAAAGATTATAGTATTTTCCTTGACATTTGAATGATTTTTTTTGAAATTTTGACAAATAACTCATCAATTTTTATCGATATTCATGTTTTTTATAAAAACAGAAATTATTATTCTATCTATAAATTTATTCAATCTCAATTGTATCTTCAAATATCACTCAATATCAATTGATCAGAATTCAATTCTAACATTCCCGATGATTTTGTTTTCAGATTGATTCAACAAAACCGAATGATGGAATCGTTTACACTGGTCTTAGTTTTTGGATTATGTTTCCATCAGACAGCCGCAGCTATTATCAAAGGTCCGGAATATTTTCCCAACATCTATGAAAATGTTTTGGAGAGTATAACAATGATAGGAAATCCTAGAGACATCGATTTGTCTGGCTTGAATATTGAAGAAATTACAGAGGGAGTTTTTGATGATTTGACAAACGTAAGAAGTTTGAATCTCGCTAATAATACACTTCAGGAACTTCCACCTCTGATTTTTTCCAAGATGGAAAATTTAGAAGAATTATCATTAGCTGATAATAAAATTAGCAGTTTCAACAGAAATTTCGTTGGATTGCATAAATTGAAAATTTTAAACATAACAAATAATTTCATACAAAGTCTACTGAGGGGAAATTTATTTGGTCTAACAAAATCAGCAGATATAATTGTTGAGGGAAATAACCTCAGACTTTTGACGTCAAATGTTTTTATGGATCCATCTCTTTTCGATACTGCAATTACTGATATCAATCCGGAAACTTATGAAGATATAAGATACTTTCCGAATGAAAGAACAATCCGGCTAGTGCCGATACCGGAAAATTTCAATGTAAAATTATGTATGAGTGATGATGGCATTGTAAAATCCGTTGAGGAATTCAAATCAATTTTAGAGCTTGATAATTGTATCGAATTAGTTATAAACCGTAAAACAGGTACATTAGACATGAAGAATCATGGAATAACTGATTTTAACATTGACTGGTATAGATTATCAGGTGATTATATCAATAGAATTGATTTTTCTAACAATGAAATAGCTGAAATTAAGCCAGAGTTATTGAACGATTTACCACCGAGTGTAAATACCGTTGATCTCTCCAACAATGAAATTGAAATGATAGAAGCGAATATTATTGAAAATAGGCATTTGAAAAAACTATATTTGAGCAATAATTTTATCTCAACAATCGAAGATGGTGCTTTCAACAGAACTGAATTAACGTCTCTATCACTATCAATTAATCGATTGAATAATTTAGCTTTTGCTAGAACATTACCAACGACTATCGAACGATTGATGCTTGCAGACAATGATATTTCTGAAATTCCTCAGGACTCTTTAGCAAAACTGGAGAGGCTAAAATATTTATCGCTCAAGAATAACTTCGTTACTAATGTACCTGTTAATACTTTCCGAGGCCTCAAGGAATTAAAAGCCATTAGTTTTACCGAAAATCAACTGGAAATGATTGAACCGGGAACTTTCAAAGATCAGGGAAAACTCCTTTATCTTACGTTAATGGGAAATGCTATTACTAACATAAATCCCGGAACATTCAGAGGTTTGACAAGCCTGATAGATCTCAACCTCGACGAAAATCGGCTCCGACATATTTCACGAGATTCATTTGCGGATTTGAAGCATGGAAACGGCTGTTATATCACTCTTCTGAATAATGAAATTGATACGATTGAGGAAGGAAGTTTTGCTGGAATGAATATTTATGAACTTCATCTTGCGTCTAACAAAATTTCAGAGAAATCTATTGCAACAGGTGCATTCACTGGATCTACTATATCTAAAATATATCTGTACGACAATGAATTTACAAGTATCAACGGAGACTCATTCGATGGTATTTTGGGTCCATATAACCTTCATTTGGGTAACAATAACATAAGCAGTATCAATAATGGTGATATGAGATTTATGAGGAATATAAACAAAATTAATTTAGGCGGGAATCCGTTGGAACGTCTGGAGAATGGTGCCTTGTGTGGAATACAACCGAAAAAAGGTGTTAATATCGATTTCTATTATTCAATTATTAAAGTGATTCAAGGAGGTGTTTTTGATGATTGTTCAAATGAATGAGACTAATAATTACCAAATATGTATATGTATTTTATAATATTTATCTTCCTAGATTTAAAGTATGAAATAAAGAATTTTTCATAATATAAATAAATATATTCATTAATTAATAATTCCCTCATTCTAAAGAAAAACGCCATGTCTTGATTTTCTATTGATCATGTGTTGGTTTCGGTTGATGACGAGGCTTTTTTTTCATAAATAATTCATCATCGTAATTACGTAATGGAACTAGAATTATTTGTGGCTACCAATTGTTTTGAGCTGATAATTGTCGTAAATGGGTCATGATCAATAACGTGAAGCGAAAAGCTGACATGTGTGTAAGATTGAAACATGTAGATCACAAAAAACTAGCACCTCTAAATTTGAGAATCATTATTTTGTAAAAATTTATAGTCTCTACGAACTGAAAAATGGGATTAATATTCATAATGGCCTTGCTACTAACACGTGTCATGAAGAAGAGTATCAAGAATCTATCGTTGTGGAATCTTATTATTCGTAATTTTTTGTGAGCCTTCCACTTGTTTTAACGATGATAAGCATATCTAAACAGATGGATTAGATCGTGGCCATTCATTCTTGAAATTTTCAGATATATTGCTAGTTCTTATTTGCTCTCGGCGACATTAACTGTTTCATCACACGGGGAAGAGAGGAATTCATTCGTCAATATTACACTTCCGGCATATTGTGAAAAAATTTTCTCTGAAATGGTTCCTGGTTCTGGAGATTATGATTCCGTAAAGAAAAACGAGTATCGAATTTTCAGTGTGCATTAATGAAATTTTTCAGGAGCTTAAACAATTTGATTCATTAATAATATGAATATTAATAATATTGATAATAATATCTATTGTCATAGTAAAAACTCCATTTGAGCTACATTGATTGAGTTATCCTTTCGCTATTGTGTCAGGGCCTTTGGATGCTGCCTGAGTAAAAAAAATGATGACTAAAACAAAATTCATTTGATATGTATGGATATCTACAATTATTTCTTCAACGATCAAAATTGGAGTGTAATCATTTTTAACAGTATTAAAATAAGAAAACTGTTCACATTTTTTTTCTGAGGGGAGAGCTTCACCGAAAAATCTGAAAAAAATTGGAAAGATTTCCCAGCCCGACTATATTGATGGACAATTTCTTAAAATTTCCACATAAAAGCCTCCGGTCTGAAAGAAAAAAACAGGCTCATCTTGTTTCAATGGTCTGCTTCACTTCGGTTTCTCCGGCTCCATGAATGTCTCTTTTGCATATCAATATCTCTAGTCATTCACGAATATCATCAAGTCATTGGTTGCCGTTGCCTCTCTGAGTTTCGTCTGACACAATAACTTTCTCTCTACTTGCACTAGAGTGAACAAGTCGATGTAGCGCGGATGAATGGGGATAGCTGTCAGACAAAAAGTAGCTATTAAGAAAAGTTTGAATAATGCTGTATCAAAAGTTTTCTGTCTATTTGTTGTTTAAACGAGTATTGGTAGTCAAATATAGTTCCAAGAAATTGCGCGGATTTTTCACAGAATATCCTGTTGTCATCAATATTGATAAAAATATTTTTTGATTTAATTTTTATGGCTTCTTTCTTTTTTCTTAAGCTTACGACAATGGATGAGTTCTGTTTTATGTAATGCGAGATCTAGTCCCAACTCAGAAAGTCGGGTATTGATAATAGTTAAGGGAGAAGAGAATTCGTCTGATTGGAGTATCAACTGAAGGCATTCGAGAATATGTTTTCAATAATATCCGACCCTGGAAATATGACTTTAGCTTAATTATTTTGGTGTCATCGACCTAACAGTATTTTCCGAGCTGTTCATGAAGGTCATTAATAATGTTGATGTCGCAGTGATAATAGAGAGAACCGACACGTGTTGAAGGTATCCATGATCCTACTTTGAAAAATTGATAGACGTTTCACGCTGGATTTCTGTTTTTTTGTCAGAATATTTTCTATAGACTAATTGACTTTTTTTCCTCTATTCTATGAATTTATACGTATACAATGTCTTAAAAATTTATATGAAATTGAAAATATGGGGAGGAAATGAAAGAAAGTTGGTCCATAAGTCTATAGCTGCGTTTGTGGAAAAATGGATTTTTAGACATGTCTATAGATGAAGTACTGAGAAAACGAAAATTTGTTGTAGAAAATCTGTGGTCATTTCTCAAATCGCCGAGCATGTCTATATTGTTGACAATTTTTTCAAGGATTTCTAAGAAGGTCTTCACTTTGGAAAGAAAATTCGATCTTGCCCCAGTCTCGGTAACAGCTTCTGGGTATCTTGCAGAATTTTTATTGTTGAAAATAGCTGGTGTTGATATATTACTGCGAGAGTACAATCAAGTTTCTTGAATAAACTGACCCACGTTGAGAGTAAGAGATTAATCACATCGTTCACAATTTTATCAAACTTGAATGAACATTCTACTGATTATCTGGAATACTTCAATTATTATATTGTAACTATTCGTTTTTTTCTATAATCATCCCCACTAATTTCACATTGAGAAAAAAATTTTGGTTGCAAGAAAATCAACTTAGTTGTAGAAAATTTACTTCACTCCAGAAAATTTCGATATACATAGATATAAAAATTGCGAAGGAAAACTTTGTTATAAAAAAATTTTCTTGCCACAAGAATTTTTCTCTTCTCCGTGTAGTAAATCAATTTGGTTGTTATCTGATGGCTTGACTCTATATTCGAAGGTGATAAGAACGATGACTTTTTTTGAATATTCGATTTTTTAGAGAAGATAAGGCTCGTTTCACTAGAGGTAATTTCAGTGATAAAGAATAGTGTGTCCAAATATGTTACAAGCACATGGAGTGATTCTCGAACATGAAGGTATTTTTTTCAATTATTATCTCGTGTACCAATGAGCGTTATATATAACATTCATTGATGTACCAGATATGAATGAAAAAGAATACCTCCATGTGCGACAATTACTCCACGTGTTTATAAATTGATGAGAAAAAAAAATCGAATTTGTTTTTTCATAATTTTAAACGCTCTTCGCAAGGAAAATGTGGAAAAAGCTGAGAAATTTTTCTTTTCATTCTATTGAAGATTCTGAACTGTTAAGAGTAAAAAACGTGATTCTGTAATTTTTCCAAAAATTCAATCGAATAGAACAAAAAACGGCTGGCAGGATTAAATTGGAACTTTGTAGGTTTTTTGTGGGTATATTAAATTGTAAAATGCACACTCACCATTAGTGGTTTTCTCGATATTTCTGATTGAAAGCTTGATGTTTCAAAAACTCACCAAAAGCCCTTTTTCCCTTGCGTCTTTAAATTCATGTAAAAGATGTAAAAAAAAAATTCCGAAAAAACAATGACCAATCCATGTAGAGGGTTCATTCAAGTTCTTAAAAGCCACCGTTAATTTTCTGTGCAATCATTGGTTGCCGAGATGTCAATGATCAAAGATAAAAAGCTCTTTTTCCATTCAAAGTCCGATATCTCGGCGAAAAACGGTCGAATCAAGGTAAGAAAAAAGCAAATCGAAGCTGAATGTACAAGCTATCCTGTCCATGTGGTTGCGTTGAAAAAATCTTTTCAAAGTTCATAGACCAAAAAAAGAGACCGAAGTCTTCAAGTTTCGAATTTCTTCTTTTCACTCCGACACGATCATTTCTAAGAAAGTACGGCCACTAAAATTGGGGATATCTTCGGAGAAATGGAAAAATAAATTTACCGCATACCCCGTTCCATTCCATCATCCTATTATGCCCATCATTACAGTCTCCTCCTTAATTCATTTTGTCCTATCATTCCCTCCCGCACCGTATTCTGTTTTGCCTTGGCATTGCATTTCACCCCTCTACTCCACTTATTGCATCGATTACTCAATGATTCTCCGTACTCATTTATGAAATAATCATTCCACCCATTGAAGAGAGTGGTTCATGTTACCATCTCCTTGTCACAATTCAGTTTTTGAGGTGGTCCGTTTCACCATCACTGGTCTATATTACCCCCTCTACCTTATACATAGGTTTTCCAAGCCCATAAAGCGGCACAATTCTGTTAAAATCCAGGGTTCATGCTTACTCTACATTTTGGGTTGTAGTAGCAGGATTTGAGCCGGAAAATCGGCTTAAATTCCTACATGGAAAGATAATGAATTTGGATAAAAGGAAAAATCGTTAAAGTCAGATTTGAAAATCTCCGAAAAATTAATTAAAAATTTCCATGTCCAAAAACGTCAAAAACTTGTGCGGAAGAAGGGATTCATCTAGATAGATGGAAGAAGACGCGAATTTTGAAGAATATTTTCTGCTTCTGGGCACCAATCAGGAAGTCCGAGATATTTTTTAGAAGAAATGAAGAAGACAGTGAATTGTTTCACGAGCGAATCCCCTGGTCATATCTATTAAAAAGATTTTTCATTCATTGCTGTTCCCAAAATATTTCGATCAATTTTCATCAAAAAAATATTGCTGACTTTATCAATTTTAATGTCACATAGAAAATTTTATGTGAAGAAAAGACGAATAGGTGTATGACAAACTTGAATTTCAAGTTCCTCACATTCGAAATTGTTTTTTCATTTTCTACACGTTTCACGACTTGCAAAAACTGGAGTGATGGAAAATTCTAGGAATGTGTTATCAATACGAAAATACATCTGGAAAACCCAATAAAATTGCACGAAATAATTGTATAAACAATAGATGTTTCTCTACGCAATGATCTGCAGAATATGTCGGTTGATTTTTCTCACAATGGAACCATTTTTACCAATTCGAAAGACGTAAAACATTTAAAATTTAGTCTCACGCCAACCCTTGTTCCGAGTGCGTCGTTGAAGGCAGTGTCGTGCATGCATTTGTGGAATGCTGAGTGCACTCCATCATAATGTACAAATCGATTTTAGACGATCATTTCTCATACAAAATTCACAAAGCATATGATACGTCGAGTCAACTAAAAGAAGGAAAACCATCTTCATTTTTTCTATTATCTAATCTGTTACGTGATTTGTTTTTTTCTTTTTTATTGGAAAATGGTTTGAGTACACAATTACGTGGATTTTGTGAATTAATATTATGAATAGAGAGAACAGGGTTCATCGTCACTTTGTTGCTGGGAGTCATTGAATGATCATTGAAATTTTAGAGACGAATAATAACTTGTTTTTTAACTCAGGTGATTTTACTAATCTCAATGTCAAATGGAAAATGTTTTGAGAAAAAAAACTTGAACAATCCTATGATAAACTTCCACGAAACATTCGAATAAATAATAATGGTTCCTGTGGAATATGTGAATGAGAATGATCAAGCTAGCCACACGGCAGAATGAATGTCTTTCTACATGTGTCTTTCTACATTTGTTTCTACAAATGAATCTAAAAACGACCAGGAAAATGCTCCATGTCTGGAAGACGCTACATTTTCAGGAATTGTCAAAATTTGTACATGGAATCCTTCAACCTGACCTAAATTCTGGCTCTTTTCCCCCCACTTCATTGTTATCAAGTTCTTAATTTGATTAAATTCTACTTAAGACGGCAAATCAACTAAGAAACTCAATTCTCACTCATTTACGTATGAGAGGATACGTACAACACACGAGGAGCGCGTGATGAGTAGTGGATCACATTCCAATGAATTCTAATCAGCCCAAATCAATTCATTCCATTTATCAAATGAATTTTCCAAACAAAAAACGAAAAGACGATTTTTTTTTGAAGCTTTCTGTTCATGAGAGGTTTTCCCTCAGAGAAATTTCAAAAAATGGAGGTGGATCAAAAAGTTTTTATAAATTCTGTTGTTCCATATCCGAAACGAGAAATACAAACATTAGTCAACTGTGAGCGAAAAGAAATTGTTTCAAAGATATTCTTACGAAGGAAGCGCGATCTTCTATTCCAACTTTGGGTGAACTGGACCATCCTAAATGAAAAAGAAATCACCTGTAATGAAACCATTCTAATAGAAAGGTTGTAGCAATTTCATTGAACAGCTGAGGGAACTTTTTTGGGAAAATAGGTGTCAGAATTCATTTCCGCATCAAACGGCGAGTGTGGATTAATTTAATTGATAGGCTGAAGAGAAAAATGAAGGAAGAGGAAGAAGGCGTGGCATGACCGAAAAACTTTGACGTTTAATACGCTTGTATCAACACTTGATATTGCTCCTGAATGGAAGCTTTGTAATCGTGAATTTTCTCGCGTTTGAGATTTTATCATAATATGACTGCAAATGACCTAAAACGTCAAGAACCACCGTTTTTAAAAAATGTCTGTGTGTATGTATGTGGTTGTGTGTGTGTACCTGTGTGTGACGACGCATTTTCCGCTTTACTCTGGAACGGGGCTAGCTAGCGATCTGAAAATTTTACCATATGTTTGCCATGCATGCCCCAAGCTCTCACAAAAATTTCAGCCGAATCGGCCGGATAGTTCTTGAGAAAAATGAAAATGTCTAAATATCGTTTTTTCGTCTTTTCTCGATGAAAAATGAAATTACAGCGTCTACTCTCAGCGAGAACATGCGCGCTCATGAGCTGCATTTTTGACCCCTGGGGTGGTGGGAGCTCGGATTTTTAGTTTATCCAGCATGAAACTTTTGAAAAATTTTCGTGAAAATCTTGATTTCTCTATAACTCAATGAATAATTGAGCCAGAGACCTCAAATTTTGTGAGGATATACATCTGATGAGCACAAAGTTTGGCATTGAAACTGAGCGGAATCGGTTCAGTAGTTTCTTAGATATTAGCATAGAAACATCCGAAAAAGCAAGCTATCCCGGGAAAAAATCAGCATGCATGGTCAGCCATTGATCTCTTGCACGAGCATGCATAGATATTGGCCAGTAATGAGCATGCATGATCATACATGGGCAAGCATAATCATGTCTGGCTGGGCAAGAAAAATAATCGTCCATGAATATATATAAAACAAGCAGAAGCCACACTACTTGTGCGTAATTTGAAAATCGTCCATCTAGTATGCTGCCAATGCAATTAGCAGAAAGCTTCCGAATGGATTTTTTAATTTTGAATTTACCATCATTGATCTGTGCGTGGAGGGGGGGGGGGGGGGGGAACCAAAATAGGCCTCAGAGGGTTAAGCTCATCCCAAATATAATCAATTGAATAGTTTTGAAGATATAGCTTGCTTTTTCGGATGTTTCTATGCTAATATCTAAGAAACTACTGGACCGATTCCACTCGGTTTCAATACCAAACTTTGTGCTCATCAGATGTATAATAGACTGTTTCAAAGAAAACGACTATTTTTTTTTTTTAAAGGTATACCGAAAATATTGTTCAGGAAGCCGAAAAAATGATCCTGTTCAAATTTGCACTTTTAATATTAATATTAAGAGGTGCCGCATCGTGAATTTTCATTTTTCATTTAAATAACATGGAAAAAAATTGCTCTAATGCTTTTAAATGTTATAGCCGAACAATCGATCGATATTTTTTAATGATCGATACATATTTTTGTAGAGAATTTTACGCTCTACAAAAAAGGTCCCCTGCAATTTTTTGATAAAACGATCCCTTTTCAAGTTATTCGAGGCTAAACTCAGACACATCATAAATTTCAACATTTTTTTAATTTTTTTGGCAAAATTACCAAATTTTATCGAGAAATATTTCGTTCTATTTTATCAATCTTTCTGCCCCAAATCAGATGACTGTAGAATTATTTCAAAATTCTTCCAAAGTCGTGAATTGCTAGGATAGAGATGATAAATTTCACATATGAGGCATTCCACGCTATTTCACGCACTTACGAGGTCATATTTTTTTATTTCCTTCATTTTTGAATATGTTCTTAAAATGGATATCAAGAATCATTTCCGAAAGGAAAAAAAAAAAAAAAAAATTTTTTCACCAAATTATGACAATTTTTGATTTTGAAAAAACGGTACACATGCCCATTTCTCTGTAGCTTGGAATACTTATATTTCCTTTAATATTAGTTTTATCAAAAAAAAGATAGAATACCTTTCTCTAGGAAAAAGGTGATAGTTTACAATAAAATTTAATTTAGAAGTCAAAAGTTGATATTTCTATTTTTTAATAACAAATTCATTAAACAAATGGCCGAAACACATCCTTATCAGTGATTAAAAAATTTGAAAAAAATATATGATGTCAATTGAATTATTTTCGATTTTTAGGTAAATTTTCACGTAACTTCCGTTAATGGTTGATAAGATATCGTTTTTTTAATGTCTTGACGTGGTCCGCGGCTGACGCTCAAGAGCCCTGCGCATGCGCTACTGTAGAAAGTGTTCAACTTCCGCGCCAGTTACCACGTGACCCACTGCTAGCGCGCTGTGCGCATGCGCAGGGCTCTTGAGCGTCAGCCGCAGACCACGTCAAGACATTAAAAAAGCGATATCTTATCAACCATTAACGGAAGTTACGTGAAAATTTACCTAAAAATCGAAAATAGTTCAATTGACATCATATATTTTTTTCAAATTTTTTAATCACTGATAAGGATGTGTTTCGGCCATTTGTTTAATGAATTTGTTATTAAAAAATAGAAATATCAACTTTTGACTTCTAAATTAAATTTTATTGTAAACTATCACCTTTTTCCTAGAGAAAGGTATTCTATCTTTTTTTTGATAAAACTAATATTAAAGGAAATATAAGTATTCCAAGCTGCAGAGAAATGGGCATGTGTACCGTTTTTTCAAAATCAAAAATTGTCATAATTTGGTGAAAAAATTTTTTTTTTTTTTTTTCCTTTCGGAAATGATTCTTGATATCCATTTTAAGAACATATTCAAAAATGAAGAAAATAAAAAAAAATGACTCCGTAAGTGCGTGAAATAGCGTGGAATGCCTCATATAGCGTATTTCAACTGTCTGAAAGGGAATAACATTTATTCATTTTTCCAACCAAAAATGTGTTTTTCTATCTAATTACAATAAATTTTTCTTATTACAATTTGGAAATTTTTTTCTGTATTGACTGATAACAAGCAGCAAATACTGTAATTGCTCCTCATTCTTAGTGAAACACTTATTGTACTGTTCGATGAGCGCCACACCACGTTCTGCAACATCATTTACGACAGTCAATTTGTTGAAGAATCGTACACATTCTGTGAAGCTTTCCTCAGTAGCCCAAACATTGACTTTTTTGTCAATGAAGTCATAGGGTAAATCGAGAATCGTGAGAATAGACATAGAATCTGTCGATATGAAGTCACTCATGTCTTTTTCTAAAAATTCTTCTAAGCTTTCTGCGTCCATTACAAATTTTTTAGCTTCAATTCTCAGACTTTTTCGACTTTTCAGATTTGCAACCATTCTTTCTTTCACTTCATCTGTTACATGATCATCGAATAAAGCAATAACAGTTAATGTTTCATGCAAGTACCACAAGTGATTCTTCATTTTTGCTGTAGTAGCAGTCGATATCAATGAATTAACTGTCTTATAACGTATCAGTTTCTTCATAAAGGTCAAATCATGATATGGAGCAAGAAGAGCAGATGTTGAACTAAACCACGCAGTTATATAAATTGAGACAATGAAAATGCAAATTTCCCGGAGACTCTTCTTTTCCCACGAAGAGAGCTTAAATTCTTCTCTGAACAAAAAGATTTTCAGGCAATAAATTGCCTTTGCCATCCAGCGAGCATGGCTCATGGCTCCCGGACATTTAAACGAAAAATCGTCTTTGGGAGTAGCTCCTAGGAAAATTGAGGAAAGCTCTAAAAATTCTGTATAATCACATCTTGGATGATTACTCTGAAAAAATACAAGTAAATTAGACGATAATTCAATACAGACGTTGAATGGACATAGAAAGTTATTGCATTAATAACAAATGTTGAAATTAATTTTAAATCTGATTATTTCGAATGCTAGAAAATAATATAAATTTCAGTAGGTTCAACTCAAATCTGCATATCAAAAAATGTATTTAACAATAATCTATTATCTTCTCACTTTCTCAATAAGTTTATTAAGATATTCCAATCAGCCTGTCCCCTACCTGAAGATAATTTTCTGTAAAAACTAATATTTCATCAGTTTTATCTGCCAAAGCATTATTAACAGCAGTGTCCTCTATTCCAGCTTTGTAGTTCAATTTATTGATCTTATTCCACGAATTTTTGAATCGATTGAAGATTGGCACATTTGGGCTAGTTTGTGTGGGCCAATACACTTCAAAAACACTCTTCAGAATGAGTTCAAACATGTGATGACGAAATGGCAAAAAATTAAAAATCGTTGAAATTTATGATGAGTCTGAGTTTAACCTCGAATAACTTGGAAAGGGATCGTTTTATCGAAAAATTGCAGGGGACCTTTTTTGTAGAGCGTAAAATTCTCTACAAAAATATGTATCGATCATTGAAAAATATCGATCGATTGTTTGGCTATAATATTGAAAAACCTTGGAGCAATTTTTTTCCATGTTATTTAAATGAAAAATGAAAATTCACGATGCGGCACCTCTTAATATTAATATTAGAAGTGAGAATTTGAACAGGATCATTTTTTCGGCTTCCGCACAATATTTTCGGTATACCTTTAAAAAAAAAAAATAGTCGTTTTCTTTGAAACAGTCTAATGTACATGAGTCATCATTCATTTATGGTGTAACAAATTTCTCTTATAATATAATACACAAGAGTTCTGAACAAATAGGCTGATTGATTTTGATTCATTTTATATAGAATTACATAAATAGATTCCTATTAGTACGTTAATTGAGTGATTGATCTTTTTTGACACATATGTAAGTGCAATCATTCAAACAACATTTATTCCCAATTCGTTTATAATTTCAAACAGGTCATCAGCGTCACGTTGATCGCTAGTGTCAATATTTTTAACCCTCTAACGCTGAAGTCGGACTAACTCGTACTCGCGGCGCTAGAGTGGGGATAGCCAATCGCGTGCGCTCTCAGTCCCCACTACCTCAGTTTAAGAGACTCAGGCTCGGTCATTGCCGTGATACACAGATCTGATGGGTTCCCTCAGTGCCCCTTCTTTTGTTATTCAAATATTCTTGAATTATCTTTTATTTCATATCATTTCTGATGATGTAGAATAGAAAATTACAAAATATTGAACGTAAAAACTCAAAATTATTAACTAACAATAACGGACCCGATAAAATTTCAAAACAAACAGCAACCTCATAGTGGGTACGGTATTTCTCGCCAGAGCTCACGGATACACACTAACGTAGATATGCGCCGCCTGCTTACCAGGCCGCAGAGTGGGGGAAACGCCCATAAGCGTTAAAGGGTTAAAGTCATACATTTTTACATTGAACTTTTTCAACATACTAATTGATCATAAGATTGAGTACCCAGTAGCCTTCCAGGAACTAGTATCTGCTCACTTTACGTATTTGTATATCTATATCCATGAATTATTTGTAAATATAGATCTACAATTACTTAAGTGAGCAACTACTATTTCCTGAGCAGCTATTGGGTACTTAACCTTACTTAGAATATGTTTATATAATATATATACTTAACCTCACTAATACCTCACTCTGTATTGAATGAATTCATTCACATTATTATATTGAAAGGTATCAATTTTTTTTCTGCATCAATTAAATGAAGAGACAAGGCATTCGATGAAGATAATTACACTCAAATTATGATGAAATTGACACAAATACTCACATGTAATACCACAAGAGCTTCAAAATTATCGGGTAATTTTCCGATAGGTTCGTTGCAAACAAATGAAGGAGTCAAGTTCTTCAGGTTAAAAATCACGAGCGCGAAGCGCGAGTGATTTTTCTGAAAAACTTGACGACTTCGTTTGTTTGCAGGGAATCTAGAGGAAATTTACCCGATTAATTTTGAAGCTCGAGTGGTATTCGGGGGATTATTTTTTCATCCAAATTTGGGCCAATAGAATTGCACCATGAGACAAATTCTCAGTTAGAAATTCAAAATTTAGAGTCACATGGATTGACAAATCGTTTGTTTTTTATATATAGGCAACATGAAAAATTTCCAGTGGAATTTCCAAAAATTTCCAGTGAAATATCGTGTAGGCGTTATTTTGTTTCGTCGAATGGTGCAATTCTATTGGTCGAAATTTGGATGGAAAAAATAATCATTACAAACCTTTAAGTTCAACCTCTCTTTCCCACTTTTTTGTGTACTTTTGAGGATAACTTGTAGAAACTTCACTCGCTTCCGGCATTTTGTCATTCTTTAGTTACTGACAAAATTTAAAGAAAAATACAGAGACAAACACTGAAGAAATTATCAGTGAAAGTTTTTTTCGATTACGTCTCTAAAAATTTTTCCCCTAAAAATTCCCCTGAAAAAATGCCCCCCCCCCCCCCCCAGAAAATCCCCTATTAAAATTTTTTCCCCCAAAAATGGGGGAAAAACCCCCAAGTTGGCAACACTGAACTGCGCCGCGATCTCGCTTATATGCACTTTTCGTCAAACTCCACTTACAGACGGGATTCCGACGGTGCGCGACCTATCGGCGGCGGCGGTACTACAGTTCTCCTTCACTTCGACGTTCGGCGCTGTCCCTTTGAATGTTATTTCTTCCTCGTGCTTCAATTTAATTCTTCTTCTTTGCGCCTCTTATTTTTCTTTCCTCTCTCATTCATTATTTGCTTTTATTATTTTTTTTCATTAATTATTAATAAATTAGGTATGAAGTTCTTGCAGGAGATACTTTTGTGAGATAGTTATCTAGAAGTGTTTCTAAAGAAAACGTCTTTACAAAATAAAATTTTATGAAGATGTTTTCTATCAAATTTATATATATCACTCAGCAAAAAAATTAAAGAAACAGAAAATTCTGTCGTTTTTCTTCGTGATATTCAAATGGCTGTAACTTTCCGAAAAAACATTGGATCGGAATAAAAAAAAATGGTTCCGAAGCTTGGAGTCTCCACCTCTGAAATCTTGAGATGGAATTTTTTTTGACCATCCGTTATAACGAGATAAGGAGGTTGAAAGCGGAAATTTTTTTCCATTGTTTTTCATTTTTCCAAATTGGTCTACGGACTTCAAAAGAATTTTCTCGACTCAGCCCTTATCAAGATCGTGTGTCGTGGCCTTTCAGCTTCAATTCTTTTTCATTTCTTACGATCATTTGTTACTGAGATATCGTCAATTGAATCAAAAAATACCCTTTTGCCTTTAATCGCCGATATCTCAGGAACTACTGATCGCACATCGAGCGGATGATGAGATTCGTAAACTTAAATAAGTTGACTATGAGGTTCCTGCACTATTTCATTGAGAAAAATTTTCTTCCATTTTCAAAGTTGGTTCGAAAAAGAATCGAAAAATAAAGTTTTTTTCTTTTTTGAAGATTGCCGTGAATTTTGCGAATTTGGGAAAAGCTGCAAATGTTTCAACATTTTTCTTTAGTTTACTGTTTGCTGAAACACCCCCTAAATTTTCAAGCCAATCGGCTGGACCGTTTTTTTCTCGAATGAACAAAGTTTCAGCAAAAATTAAAGGAACACTTTTTTGTTCCTTAAACCCCAATTAACCCTCTAACGCTGAAGTCGGACTAACTCGTACCCGTGGCGCTAGAGTGGGGATAGCCAATCGCGTGCACTCTCAATCCCCACTACCTCAGTTTACGAGACTCAGGCCCGGTCATTAGCGTGATAGACGTGTCTGATGGGTACCCTCAGTGCCCCTTCCTTTGTTAGTTAAATAGTCTTGAATTATGTTTCTTTTCAAATTATTTCTAATGATGTAGAATAACAAATTACAGAAAATGGAACGTGGAAACTCAAAATTATTGACTAACAATAACATACCCGATAAAATTTCAAAATAAACAGTAACCTCATAGTAGGTACAGTACTGCTCGCCAGAGCTCACGGATATACACTAACGCAGTTATGCGCCGCCTGCTTAGCAGGCCGCAAAGTGGGGGAAACGCCCATAAGCGTTAAAGGGTTAATGATGATTAAGGCCGAAAATGTTCTTTCTTCTTTATTTCTTTGTGATTTTTTGTCCGAAATTCGTTTAATTTCATCGAGAAAGAAACAATGAAAAAAAAATCAATGGAAAAATACAATTTTTTTTCAAATCAATAGAAAATTCAAATTTTTTTTAAATCCGTAAAAAGTTAGGATTTTTTTTCTCCAAAAATCAATAAAAGAATCTTTTCTAAAAACCACCAGAAAAATCGATAGAAAACTTTGAAAAATTGGCTGAAAAACTGCCACTATCGTATTTGACTTGGAGAGATAGTGACTCAGAAATTTTTTTCAAACAATAAAATTTTTTTTATTGATTTTTGAAAAAAATTTTATTGATTATTTTTTCCTTTTTTTCGATGAAATTCAACAGATTTTGCACAAAAAATCACGAAGAAATGATGGAGAAGAAACTTTTTCGGCCTTAGACTGACAAAATTTACTGTTCCCTTAATTTTTTCTGTTGAGCTCAGCGAAAAAATTAAGGGAACAGTATATTTCGTCAGTTTAGGGCCGAAAACGGTTCTTCTCCGTCATTTCTTCGTGATTTTTTGTGCAAAATCTGTTGAATTTCATCGAAAAAAAGGAAAAAATAATCAATAAAATTTTTTTCAAAAATCAATAAAAAAAATTTTACTGTTTGAGAAAAATTTCTGAGTCATTATCTCTCCAAGTCAAATACGATAGTGGCAGTTTTTTAGCCAATTTTTTAAAGTTTTCTATCGATTTTTCTGGTGGTTTTTAAAAAAGATTCGTTTATTGATTTTTGAAGAGAAAAAATTCTAATTTTTTACAGATTTAAAAAAAATTCGAATTTTCTATTGATTTGAAAAGAAATTGGATTTTTCTATTGATTTTTTTTCATTGTTTCTTTCTCGATGAAATTAAACGAATTTCGCACAAAAAATCACGAAGAAATAAGGGAGAAAAAACATTTTCGGCCTTAATCATCATGAATCGGGGTTTAAGGAACAAAAAAGTGTTCCTTTAATTTTTGCTGAAACTTTGTTCATTCGAGAAAAGAAACGGTCCAGCCGATTGGCTTGAAAATTTAGGAGGTGTTTCAGCAAACAGTAAACTAAAGGAAAATGTTGAAACATTTGCAGTTTTTCCCAAATTCGCAAAATTTACGGCAATTTTCAAAAAAGAAAAAAAACTTCATTTTTCGATACTTTTTCAAACCAATTTTGAAAATGGAAGAAAATTTTTTTCAATGAAATAGTGCAAGAACCTCATAGTAAATTTATTTAAGGGGGGACCACGGTGAAATTCAAAAGTCTTTGATTGATGGAGGGATTCATTGAGCGACATTTGGCACACGATGGGGTGTATCAAAAAACCTAAAAAATTTTGAACGCAAACCATTTTGCCCCGTATTTCAAGTTCAAACATCATTATTTGACTTTATTTGAATAATGCCCCATGGACCACAATTTTGATCCGATTGGAATTTTTTTTTTTTACAAATATTTGTTAGCCTTTCGAGAATGAAATTGGGTATCCATTCTATATTAAAGATCATAGATCACTAGAAAATGAGTTTTTCTCAATTCAAAGAATTTTTTTCAATTGAAAAAATTTCGAGCAAGGAATGAGTGGATGGAAAAAATTCATTTTCTCGTGATCTATAATCTGTAATGTAGAACGGATACCCAATTTCATCCTCGAAAGGCTAACGAATATTTGAAAAAAAAGAAAATCTGAATCGGATCAAATTTGTGGTCCATGGGGCATTATGAAGATGAAGCCGAATCATGACGTTTTATCTTGAAATACGGGGCAAAATGGATTGTGTTCAACATTTTTTAGCTTTCTTGACACATTCCATCGTGTGCCAAATGTCACTCGATGGATCCCTCCATCAACCAAAGACTTTTGAATTTCACCGTGGTCCCCCCTTAAGTTTACGAATCCCATCATCCGCTCGATGTGCGATCAGTAGTTTCTGAGAAATCGGCGATTAAAGGCAAAAGGGTATTTTTTGATTCAATTGACGATATCGCAGCAACAAATGATCGTAAGAAATAAAGAAGAATTGAAGCTGAAAGGCCACGCTACACGATCTTGATAAGGGTTGAGTCGAGAAAATTTGTTTGAAGTCCGTAGACCAATTTGGGAAAATGAAAAATAACGGAAAAAAAATTTCCGCTTTCAACCTTCTTATCTCGTTATAACGGACGGTCAAAAAAAATGCCATCTCAACATTTCAGAGGTGGAGACTCCAAGCTTTGGAACCATTTTTTTTTTATTCCGATCCAATGATTTTTCGAAAAGTTACAGCCATTTGAAAATCACGAAGAAAAACGACAAAATTTACTGTTTCCTCAATGTTTTTGCTGAGTGATATATATAAATTTCATAGAAAACATCTTCATAAAATTTCATTTTGTCAAAACGTTTTCTTTAGAAGCACTTCTGTGAGATAACTATCTCACAGAAGTATCTCCTCTAAGAACCTCATATCTAATTTATTAATAATTAATGAAAAAAAAAAATAAAAGCAAATAATGAATAAAAGAGGAAAAAAAAATAAGAGGTGCAAAGAAGAAGAAATAAACTGAAGCGCGAGGAAGAAATAGAATTCGAAGGGACAGCGCCGAACGTCAAAGTGAAGGAGAATTGTAGTACTGCCGCCGCCGATAGGTCGCGCACCGTCGGAATCCCGTCCGTAAGCGAAGTTTGACAAAAAGTGCATATAGGCGAGATCGCGGCACAGTCCGACACACTTATCTGAGAAACAGACTTCCTTTCTGTCGAAACCGGACAATGGCTCCAACGGCTAGAGTCTGAATTTTTGTTAACACTGTTTGGAGTTCCCCATCCAGCTATTTTTCAAAGGATAATTATTCAAATAAATAGAATAAATAAAGCATTTAACTGAGGTATAAAATCTTTGTAAAAAGTGATTTTATAGAAAATGTCTTTATAAAATTCAAGTTTATGAAGACATTTTCTATAAAGAATGAATTTATAGAATAGGATTCATACAAAAAATTTTAATGGTATTTTATATCTTTTGCTTTCCTTTATAAAATTTTTTTTTATAAGAATCGCCTTTATAAAACAAAATTTCATAAAGGATGAAAACTACGATGAAAACTCCATGAGAAAATCTTTATAAGAAGAGTTCCGATTTCTTATAAAACACGTTTTATGAAGAATTCTTCCTAAAGACTTTATAAAGTATTTTCATACGTGGGATTACATGTAGTCATGCATGATGATACAGGACTAGACATGACCAGATATGATCAGAATAATAACAGTTGAATGATTGTTATGAATGGAAATTCTCATATATGATCATGTATGAACACAATCAGTCATTCATGGTCATACATGATTGGACATGGCCACCCATATAAATTGCATTAAAGACTATAATTTCTTCAAATTAGCCATGGCTGATCCTATTTAGTCATGCATGACCCTGTTTGGTTACGCATGATCAGGTATGAACTATGCATGTTCATGTATGGTTCATTAACCCTCTAACCTGAAAGTCGGCCTAACTCGTACTCGGGCGGTCGGAGTGGGAATGGCCAATCGCGTGAGCCCACTCGCTCCCACCACTACCTTTCTATGCTTGCAACGTGCTCGAGTAGGACCGGACACGTTTCGTGTGGTTTACGCAATTCAAAATAGGAAGTTAATATTCAAATTTTTATCAATAACGTGCATTGCAATGAAGAATCGAAATTTAAATTATTCTAGTGATAGTTCAGAGTTTTCATTTAGTGATAGTAAATAGACAAGAAAATAGTTTTCTTCTTAGCACCCTATATATACGTCCCTGCCACCAGTGAACGTGGCTGGACAGAGTCCCTTTTTTCCGCGGACGAGAAAAGAGTGGGAGAAACGCCTTTCAGGTGAGAGGGTTAATGCTCAGTCATGGTCAACCCTAATCATGTTTGAAGACTTTCCTGCGGATGAAAATACTCATTATTGCTCATACACAACCATGTATGACAGTGTATGCATCATGACTGAGCATGCATAATTCATGCATGATCCTACATGGGTTATGCATGATTATACATGATCGTGCATGCCGATTTTTTCACGGGATATCTTCAAAAATATTCAATTGATTATATTTAGGATGAGCTTAACCCTCTGAGGCCTATTTTGGTTTCCCTACTCCGCGCCCGGTCGTTGATGGTAAATTCAAAATTATAAAATCCATTCGGAAACTTTCTGCCAATTGCATTGGCAGAATATTAAATGTTCGATGTTCAGTTTACGCACAAGTAATGGGGCTCCTGCTTGTTTCTACAAAAAGTGGCAGACGCAAGAATGATCACCTTTAGTAGCAAGTACGCACTTAGTAGTGTTACTCTGTTGGAGTTAACATCTCCAGTAACTAGTCTTCTATCTAGAATGTTACTCTACTCAAATTCTAATCGATCACCTGAAGTATTCATGCTTTCGGAGTAAAGTTCAAGTCTTTAGTTCAAGGTAAAGTAGAACCATTATTGAGTAAAAACGTTTGAGTCACTCTACAATGAACCAACAAATATCGTTTGAGCACCTCGGACTTCATCTGCTGGGATCCAGTATCCTGCATCAGGTCAATTGCGCATCCAAAGAGTCATTTACATCGCCAGCAAACTTCACCAGAATTCCTACAACTTAACTTCAACCATAAACCGTTGTTAGCTTCTTTCAATTCCATCTGTAATTTTAATTTTACGCTGAAGCGATTACAATTTTCTTCTATCGTATTGACTCGAATTAGATGTTTAATTCATCCTCAAATAAATTATTTGGTGTTGGTTGAAGATATACGAATTATAACAGTTAATTCTGAATAAACTTGTTTTGTCCGAAACCCTCTCTCCTTTAGACATTGGTACACTTCAATATTTTACCACGGCAAACCGATCCCTTATTTTTTATTTTAGGTACAACCGCAACCGTGATTAGTGAGAATAATCTACTATTTTCCTCATTAAAACATTATTCAAATCCACGTGTTTTTCGGGTTGTAGCCGTAACATATTTATCTATCTAGAAAGATTATTCCATGTAATTGCCTTTAAGATTCTAGGAACTAGTCACTGAAGAAATGGAGTGAAGAATTACATAGTCAATATTTGAGCAGAAATTGAGTATAAATTTTCGGGATTTCATCTAATATTATTAGTATTCATTCGTTCGTCGGCAAATACAGCTGCGTTGTTATACAAGGTAAGATTTCATGATAGACCAATAATTTTTTTTCATACTTATTTTAATGTCACCATCTTTACGCTAAAATTATGCCAATCAGCAATGGAGGATCATGGTGCGTCTGTGGACAAAGCATTTGTGAATAATTTTACAGTGGTGCTTGTATCATTCAGTCAAAACTACGATTTGAACTCGAAGCTTTGAGTTACCAATCCGACACTCCACCGAACGAACCACTGTTCGCCTCAATAATTTATTTAATTTCAATTTTTTTTTGTTCAATGTTTTTCGGCTCATAATTGTTGAGCATTGAAAATAGATCTGCCCCGAACAAATCATACCATGATACTAATCGGAATTAGCGGCATGTCTTCAGGTTAATTGATGTCAGAAATAATTGGTGATTCCGAAAAATTATGATTAAAAATAGAAAAAGGAATTTTGAAAACTTTTTTGAATATTGATAATGGTTTTATGATTCGAATGGCCTTGAATATATTTACATATTGAAACGTGATAAAAAATTATAAGTATAATAGGCGACAAATATCTTGTATTAAAATATGACAATTCGTTTCTCATTTGTGAGACACGTGGAAGAGATCCTACTACTCTTTTATAGGGATTCACTGGAGTTCTTGTGGGTGATTTGATTTTTTGGAGCGAATTTGTTTATCATCAGTCAATTTACATGATGGAATGTGTATATACTTGCATAACTTAAGTATTATATCGTGGATTATGAAAAACAATTCAGAATATTTTCACGTTGTGTGAATTGTTTTTTACTCCCGAACTTCGAGTGCCTAGTTGAGTAATTTTAACTAATATTTTATTATGCATATTGAGAAGTTAATTATGAGAAGGTTAGAAAGTTAATCACACGCAAGCAAATCCGAAATAAGAATAAGAGAAGCCCACGAATTCCAGCCACGTTACTCATGAATTAGAAATAAATTGTCACCTTTCGATGCGGGAAGAAAATGATGCTATATGATGAGATGGACAGTAATAAGCAATAACGTCTTAACCAACATTAAAGAAAAAATTTCTCGACAGTGTATTTTCAGTAAACAAGCATTTCTGAAATAAAATATGCCATCTACGAAATTTGGAAAAAAATGTTGGTTAAGACGTTATTGCTTATCACAATCCAGATATATTCCCATGAATTTCCATTATCCCTGTACAAACAAATTTGTTCTAACTGCTGAAAACGTGGTACAAATTATGGAGACATTCATCATTATAAAATAGAGCCTACAAAATTCTATGTTACCAAGGTAATTCTAGTGGCAGGTCCAAATGATCTACTTTTGTTTTTTATTTTTCTAAGTTACCATAAACATTCTAATTATTTCGATTTTATAACACTTTTACCGTTATTGAAACGATATCCACAATAGTAAATTGTTATTGAATAATATTATAAATATTCAATATTGTTCCGAATTTGACTGACGCTGTCCCAGTTTCGAGGACTGGGATTGGAGGATTCTCGGATTTCAAATACCAATATAGCCGCCATTGATTTTGTCATTCTAATTAATTGCATTAATCGTCGCTATATTTCCGGTAACATGCATTTTTCATGATTTCAAAAATTAATACACACTCTGATGAACAAAAAACATATAAGGTTATATAAGGAAAAAATAGGTCTGTGATCATGAATTTTCGCAGTGAAACTGAAACTGAACCTCGCTTATGGAGTTTCAATGTTAATTTAATTATTTTCAAAAATTAATTTTGCCCTTATGTGTCCGGTAACATGGGGTAAAGTTAATTTTACAAAAATCTTCTCATGCTATTCTATCGAAAGTGATCAAAATCTAAAAGAGGAAATAGATTCCCCAAACCACTAGGATTACCTTAAGCAATTGAATACATTTTTTTTTTAATTGTAACTTTTAAAGATTAAGGGATTTTTCTACTTTCTCCCGTTGGAAAATAGACTATTCTGGAGGATTTTTTCAGAAGTTGTTCTTAAAAATATAAATATAAAACTTTTTAGGCTGGATAAATATATTCTGTAAGGATATTTGGTTTCTTGATTTATTTTTGAAAATTTTTAATAACAAAAGTGGCCACCGTACCTGGCTCCTCAAAAAGTAGAGGGGTTGATCGTGGGACGAAAATCTCAATAACGGCTTATCCAGAACAAATACTTCAAAGCGGTTTCGGTTCAATTGGCGAGACTTATTATCTTATAGACTACAAACATAATTATTTATTGATAAATAACAAAATGGCGGACCTTTTCTGAGAAAAATGTAACGTTTTTTTTCCAGAAAATGAACGTTCTTTTGTGATTTATCAATAAATAATCATGTTCGTAGTAGATAAGATAAGCCGTCTCATTCTGAATCGATGTCGCTTTTAATTATTTGTTTCAGATGAGTAGCTATCGACATTTCCATTCCACAGTCGACCCCTCTACTTTTCGAGGAGCTGTGGTCGGTAGCCTTCATCACAAAAAGTTTATGAATAAATTAAAAAAAACGAATATTCATATACTTCAAGAGTATATTTATTCAACGCGAGGAGTTTTATATTGATATTTTGAATAGGAACCTTAGAAAAAATACTTAAGGGGTTACATGGGTTTCAGACGGTAAAAAAGCTCTATTTTCTCGTTTTTTTTTGTATGCAAACGGAATCAATTCATATCATTTTTAGACATTTCATGGAACTATATCTAAACCATATTTCCTGAATTTTTCATTGACAAATTCCTAAAATTCACTCGTTGCGAGTAAATTTCCAGAGACCTATCTAAAAAAAGTATTTTTGCGGTGGACATGATAACTTAAAGGCGCTGCATCTGAAATCGAAAAGCCGAATTTTTTCGATTAGTAAATGAGTTCAACTAGTGCTCGAACAAAGAACTTTCAAAAAAATCAAAATTTGAATTTCTGGTAGAGCTTTGAACAAAAAAGTACGATTTTAGGCCAAATTTCGCTCATGTATGGTTCTTGTAAAATGATTGAGAATTCGAAAAGAAAAAATCCTTCGTTCAAGCACTAGGCAAGAGTATCTAGAAGTTGTGTGGAAAATTTCAAGGGACATATGTGCAGGCGTTTTCAAACAATCGTAACCACTGACTCCAAAAACATAGTTTCGAGAAAAACGCGATTGAAGTTTTGAGTAGTCATGAACTGGAGAAAGCATTTTTCTTCCAAGTTACATGGAATTGTTGATTCCAGCGCGATAGAGGAGAAGTCCTGCTGCAACCGCAATATCCAGGGCGTCTTTTTGCTTTTGCCTCAATCGGATTCGAGTCTCTCGCGTCCGATCCTCAACGAAATTGAGCAGAAGCGATCTCTAGGTCGAACCGACTGGGGGGAGTTTCGAAAGGCTCTTATTCCGATAGTTTGTCTCTGATCGACTTGAAATTTTAGGACACTATTTTTGACAGATTGAAGAATGAGCGAAAAAATGAAAAAAATTGATTTTTTGAAATTTCAAAACCCATGTAACCCCTTAAAAATAGCCTATTTTTCACAGGAGAAAGTAGAGAGTTTTCATAATGAATGTACTTTCAGATAAATTCAGCAATAAAGAGCAATGGAATTCTGGCCCCTGATTCTACTCGTCGCAGTTTATTTCTCTCATTGGACAACAGCAGCGGTATTCGATCGTGGAAGCTATTCTGTCAAAACTGATAACGGAGTTCTGAAGAGCGTGACAGCAATCAGTGCATCCAGTGAACTCGATCTATCGAATTTGGGAATTAAAAAAATTGAAGAAAAGGTCTTTGATAATTTCACACACCTGAAATGTTTGGACCTAGCTAATAATAGTCTTGAGACACTTCCACCGCTGATTTTCTCCAAATTGGAGAATCTGGAAGAATTATCACTCGCTAATAATAAAATTAGCACTTTCAATAGAAATTTTGTCGGATTGAATCATTTGAAATTTTTGAACATTGCGAATAATCTCTTGATTTATTTAACAAGGGGTGATTTCTTTGGTTTGAACAAATTGACGAACATAATAGTTGCTGGAAATAAGCTATCCGCTGTTACATCAAACGTTTTCCAAAACTTGTCTTCCATCGATCCGAAGAGTCATGACCTAGAGGCAATGCCATTTGTAAAATCAGAATACTTTAAGGATAACGAAACATTTAATGTAGTTCCAGTACCTGAAAATTTCAACGTAAAAATATACAAAACTGAGGACGGCCTCCTCGAATACGTTGGAGAAGTCAACCACAATAATACACATTATGGATATCCAAGAGTACCTATAAATCGTAAAAGAAAAGAATTAAATTTGGGTGATTTTAACTTGAAAAAATTTCAAAATGGCTGGTACCACTTATCCGTTGATTTTATCACTGGACTAGACTTATCGAGGAATGACATAACCGAAATCACGGCAGAGTTATTCAACAATTTACCCTCGAATTTGTACTCCATTAATTTGGGAAATAACAAGATTAATGTCATCAAAAAAGACATCATTGATAATAGATATCTTAAAAAATTAGATTTAACAGATAATTTTATATCAATAATAGAGGATGGTGCTTTTGAAAAAACTGAGTTAATATCTATTTCCCTAGAAAATAATGATTTGAATAGTTCAGCTTTCACCGGAACATTGCCGACGACTATCAACCGATTGAACCTTCAGAATAATAAGATTTCTGAAATTCCGGAAAATTCTCTACGACATCTGAAAAATCTGAAGTATCTGAAACTGACGAATAACAGCATTACAGTTTTACCACGGCATGTATTCAAAGGCCTCAGGCAATTATATGCTCTGGATTTGTCTAGTAATTATCTGGAATATATTGAATCAGGAACTTTCGAGCATCAGATAAATCTCGTTCATCTTTCATTGGCTCAAAATCGAATCAGCGAATTGCATCCTGGCATGTTCATTGGCTTGAAAATGCTAGAGTCCATCCGTTTGAACACTAATAAGATCCAGAAAATTTCACGGGATTCATTCGTAAATTTAAAGAATGGGAGTGGATTATATTTTGGTTTGTGGGAGAACCAGATTGATACTATTGAAGAAGGAAGCTTTGCTCACATGAATATCAACGAAATTCAGCTCAGTTTCAACCAAATCACTGAAGACTCTATTGCAAAAGGTGCATTCAATTCAACTATTGTGCGAGAACTCTACTTGGACGAAAATAAGATGACAAAAATAAATGGGAATTCATTTTATGGTATTTTGGGAATGAATTTACTTCATTTAGGTTGGAATGAGATAAGAAACATCAAAAAAGGAGATGCTAAGTACATGGGAAACATAGCTAGGGTTGTATTGGCAGCAAATCCAGTCACATTCCTCGAGAATGGTGCCTTATATGGAATACAAACAGAAAAGTGTACTCAATTACGTGTTTATGGCGTACCCTTAAATATCATTCAAGGTGGTGTCTTCGATGATTTGTAAAATAAACGAAATGTACATTAATCAGTAATCTCAAAATATATCATGTTTTTATCACGAGTGATCATTAAATGTATAGTATTTACTTCTATAAATTCGAGCTCAAAGATAAAGGATCTCTGAGAACATTAAAAATTGTCAGATATCAGTGATTTTACTACAGTTCGAATATGACTTGTTCTCTCATTTTTGCATCATCAATTTCGGTGAAAAACATATTGGTGAAAGCTATAATATTACACAGTGAATTTAATAATTCACTGGAGTTTATCACCTGACAAGGAAATGAATGCAAATATGAAATAGTAAAAGCATTAATGAATTTTCTTATGACTATAAAAAGATAAATGATAAAAGAAATCACAGGAATAAGTTGAGATGAAATCTCCAAATTTATTCAATTTCCGTGGGACCTGAATATTTGAAAAATGAATGTTCTGATTTTAGTAATGAATAATAATAATTGAAATCAGCCACATTCTCCAATAAATTTTGAGGATTTTAGAATCATTTAAGAGTAATCCGATTTTACGAATCAAATATGATCTGAATATTATCCTCATTGGCCCCTCTGCTGAAGCCTTCCCCCTTGGGTAATAATGCTATTCAGAAGAACGAGATTGAGAACAAAACTTGAGAAAATGTTATTCAGAAGACCGGAATTCCATTAAGGTAATTATATCAATGACATTAACTCTTCTAACCACAAAATAACAAATTAGATCAAAGTTATTGAAAGATTCACCCCCCAGTGTACATACCGTCAATATCGAGAACAATCAAGTCGAAATAATAAAAACAAATATTATTAAGAATAGGCACCTGAAAAATTTATGAATGAGCAACAATTCTCTCTCAATAATCGAAAATGGTGCTCTCAACAGATCTGAATTAACATCTCTAACAGTACCAAATGATCAATTGAGCAGCTCAACTTTTGCTAGTACATTACTGAAGACTATCCGAATGATTGATGCTTGCAGAGAATAAAAATTCCGAGATTCCTCAGAACTCCTGAGCAAGACTGGAGAGGCTAGAATATCTGATGCTGAAAGATAAATTTGTTACTTACTTAGCTGTAAATACATTTGCGAGGCTTCGGGACAATGGGGACTATTGGTTCTCCGATATTTAACTAGAAACAATTGAACCAAAAACTTTTAGAAACAATGGTTTTCCCTGCAGGGAAAATTACTTTATTTCGCGTTAAGGAGGAACATCAATTTTCGTACTAAAACAAAAAACGCTTACGTTCTTATGAAACTTCAAGGACAAGTTCATTAGGTAATCCAGAATATACAATAATTTTTTCGGATTTTTCCAACGCCGAATAATAAACGAAAATGATTATCAAAGTTGGAACTTATGTATAGGACGATGTGAACAGCGAGGGAACTTAGCAAAATTACTACTTTACCAGTGCGTTGGTAAAGGGGGAATTGAGCTAAGTTCCCTCACTGTCCATATCGTCCTATACATAAGTTCCAACTTTGATAATCATTTTCGTTTATTATTCGACGGTGGAAAAATCCGAAAAAATTATGGTATATTCTGGATTACCTAATGAACTTGTCCTCCAAGTTTCATAAAAACGTAAGCATTTTTCGTTTTAGTACGAAAACTGATGTTCCTCCTTAAGGGAAAACTTTATCAGTAAAATAAATCCTGAAATCTTTAGAGGTTTGACAACCCTGCTGGATTTGAAGCATGAAAGTCGTGGTTATATTAGTCTCTATAGAAATGAAATTGATACGATTGAGGGAAGAAGCTTTGCTGAAATGAATATGTATGAACTTCATCTTGCAAATAGTAAAATTTCAGAGAGATGTATTGCAAGAGGTGCGTCCACTGGATTTCCTACAGGTGATATATATTTGTTTATTGAAAAATTCACGAATGAATTTAGTCATTTCTAATGATTATCTGGGATACTTTAATAATTGTATTGAAATTATTCATAGTTCTTGGAGAATGGTCGCAACCATTTTCAGTGAATGAACCTATTTGTTATCTGATACCTTGATAATGACTCTGTACTTGAAGGTGATATAAACGATGACTCCGTTCGAATATGTTATTTTTTAGAGATGATAGAACCCGTTTGAATAGAGGTCTTTCCAGTGATTAAAAATAGTGCGTCCAAATATATGACAAGCACATGGAGTGAGTCTCACAAATAGAGACATTTTTTTTCCATTCATATCTGTTACATGAATGAGTGTTATTCATATTCAACAATTGTACAGTTTCCCCACTTCTCATTATTTTGTGCCGGTGGACGGGGTTGCCGTGGTGGTCTTATCACTAGCACCGGCATCACCTTCCGTTATATGTTTGCTTACTTATATTAATAGAGAATTTTCAGCGTTTCCACGTGGTGTTATCAGAAATTGGTTCAGATAATTCATGAGCACATGATAGTGCTAAAAATTTTCTATTGATATTTTTGACAATTCACGTATTTTTCCATCAATTTATATTACTTTCTTCTCCCCTTCAAGTTTTTGAATTTCTCAAACATTACAATTTCTGATTATTTTTCGGAGATTTTCAAATATAATTCTAACGATTTATCCTCTTTTCAAAATTTATCATCTCTCCATGTAGAAATTCAAGCTCATTTCTCGGCCAAATCTTGTCACTATAACTTAAAATTCAGGGGAAACGTGAACGCTGGATTTCAACTGAATTTTACGGTTTTCCGCACTTGGTATTATAGGATAGAGGGGGGAATATGGACCAGTCGCGGTGGAACCGACCACCTCAAAAATTGAATTGTGACGAGGGGAAAGCTAAAATGGACCACGCTCTTTAAGGGGTTTCGGGACTTATCTTGTTTATATAACATTGCTGTGAAATTCATACAGAACGTTCTTAATGTTAGGCTCATTACGTATAATTTTTTCCTGAATTTTCATGTACACGGTTTTGAAGTAATTAACGATCAAAATTGCGTCTTATGCATGGGCTGTTATGCATCCAATCTGTTTTAGCACAAGATCTTTGTTACCAACTCAGGCTCTATTAAGCTTGGAGAACTGCTCGAAGGAATATTGGTCTTCAGGATTGTATCCTGAGTTTATATGCCGGGGCAACCAAGCTTTCGAGCCTGGATGGCCAGTGTTGATATAGCAAGCTAGAACCAAGCTGGATTACTTCGTCAGCCTTGATATTTTTTACCTGGGTTATCTCATATATACTGTGGACGATCGTTCTCAAATTTCATTATTAGATGCATTATGCATCTAATTATTTATAGCCCGAGTTCCAAGCAAGTCTTGAACTTCGTCATTAGGGAGGCAGCTACCTCAACTTTATATACAATGGAGTAACTAAAAATAGTATTCACAGGTACAGAGATGATACTATTTACACTGAGAGAACGATTCGTTAACAGTTAACTCACGGATTGAGTTGAACCGAAAAACTTCACCCGGTTGACCCAACAGCGTATTAGTTAACTGTTAACTAATACGCATTTGAGGCGTCGTGCGCCACCTGACCGATAAATTCGCAAATTTTCCGCCTGAACGTTTTTCTCTTTGTGTTTTAGTGAAATCAATTAGTAAAATCAATTGAAATTCAGAGAAGAAAATTATTCCATAACACTTGAACAGAAACTGCTTTCTGTATTTCGAACTAACCTCGAAAAATGAGGAAAATGTAGCAATTTTTGCGTGCCTCAACAGAAACCCCCTGAACGAGCCATTCGTTAACTATTAACGAATATTAGTTTGGTTGCCATCCCAACTAATATTAGTTAACAGTTAACGAGGCTCGTTACAGCCAAACGAATCGTTCTCTCAGTGTACATAGCTACAGCCCTTAGGCTTCTACTTATATTTGAGCGATTTACATGGATATCAATGGGTATTGAGAGTTGGATTATGAGCAGGAAGTGGGGGATAGGGGAAAATTTTAGAAAGAAAGAAACCCTGTGACAAAAAAAAATCCTAGGACTTTGGGGTACTAATGAACGATTATATGAAAATCAATTTTCTCCTTATAAGTACCTCGAAAATCAATCATTTTCTCTTCAAAACCACATCGATCACAAATCTCAAATAAACCCCACATTGCTATGACAAATGGAACCGAAGAGAGCTCTGGTGATGTGAAAAAGTTCTCATGAGCAGAAGGCACCGAAAAAGACAGGGTTTTCATTTCTTATTTGAAGAATTCATTCAATAAATTAAATGAATTAATTAGACCTTATTTAAATGTGATATTCTGCTCACTGCGCGCGTTGAACCCCTAGTAGTAGCAGATGAAATATCTGAGAATTTTATGCCAACCATGAATTCATACCACATAACATGTTCAATAGTCTCATTCAAGCTCAATCTGGAAACGCTTTACCATGGTCTGATACTAGTCATTACCATTGAGATACTAATTTCAACTATTTTTATTCTATCTATCTATGAAGATTACTATCTGCAATTGCCTCTGAAATTTCAGTCACTATAGTGACTAGTTGTTGAGAAAATAAAACAAAATTACGTAGTCAATGTTTGAACGGTCTTAAAAACGTGTAAACAGATAGTGAGACTCGGAATAGGGTATAAATTCTCCGAATTTCATCTACTATTATTAGTATTCATTCGTTCGTCGACAAGTACAGCCAAGCTATCATATAAGGTAAGATTTCATGGTATATTAATGATTTATTCAATTTCATTTTTCTGTTCTTTACTTTCTCGCTACTTAAAATTTCCGCTACGCATAACTGTTGGGAACCGATCTCTTCCTGATTCCCTGATTGAATTGATCCTGTGATATCAATTGAATAGAATTTCAGTTCAGTTAAATGAATTATAATTAAAAATTGTAACGATTCTATAAATTTGCTAGGATCGCCAGTTGCTAGAATTTATTTTATTTCTTCATCAAATTTGCAGAAAATGTAATTTAGAGAATCGCATAGCTTGTTGAACCCTCCAAGAATAAATTCAAATTTTGTCAGAATTTTCCGTGCAGCCGATTAATCATAGAAAAATAAAAACAGCAGAGCGTGGCACCGCGCTCATAGTCTGACCAGTTTAGGATAAATAACTTTGTTCGAAAAATCGATTTTTATCCTCTATCTACGTAGAAAATTTTTATGGAACTTCCGCAATGAGGATGTCTAGAGTCACAATTCAACGATATTTTGTAGTTATATCCACGAAATGATGAAAAAAATGGAACTCCAAAACTATTCATAGAAATTAGCCCCACGTCTTCAGGCTTCTTGAACTCGAAAGTTATTGATTTAAAAAAGTTAAGATTTACAAGGAAACATCATTTCCATTTTCAAAAAATACAATTTTGACAACTTTTATTTTGTATTGATATTGCATTAGATTTTCATCAACTAAGTAAATTTTCTCACAACAAAATATTTTTTCTCAGTGTGGTTTTATCATTGAAATGACCTCCGAAACATCCACATATTGAACAGTTGTAATAATTTTTCTGGTATAAAAGTGATGAAAAGTTATGAATATATCTTTCATACGGCCTGATAAATTTTTTTATGGTAAAAGACAAGAACTTATCTCTCATTCGTGAGACACGTGACAGAGATTCCAGCTACTCCTTTATAGTTATTTACTGAAGTCCTTGAGGGTATATTTCGATTCTTTCTCTGGAATTTGTTTATCATCAGTCAATCTATATGATTGTGTGTGTATATACTTGTAGGGAATTAAGGTACTTCCGCAGTAAGTAAAGGGGAATAGATCCGAATGTGCCACAGATTTGAAACTTTGAGGATATATTCTTCTCATAAGTAGAGATATATATCTGGAAGTTTCATAACGATCGACCACGTAGTTTTTTTTTATTAATTATTAAAATAATCAATTTATGTGCCCTAATGACACGTACTTATTTTTAAAAATCATCGACAATGTGCTGCAGTCTTACCCGCGCGCGAAATCACTTCCCATATTATTTATAAATATAACTTGATAATTTTTTTGATATTTTATCACGTAATTATTAAGAAATATCAATTAATCCATGAAATAATTATGAGGATATGGTAAAATGGTGGTGACACACGGCTCCCCAATGGTGGTGACACACGGATTAATTGATATTTCTCAATAATTACGTGGTAAAATATCAAAAAAATTATCAAGTTATATTTATAAATAATATGGAAAATGATTTCGCGCGCGGGTAAGACTGCAGCACATTGTCGATGATTTTTAAAAATAAGTACGTGTTATTAGGGCCTGTATAAATTAATTATTTTAGTAATTAATAAAAGAAAACTACGTGGTCGATCGTTATAATACTTTCAGATATATTTCTACTTATGAGAAGAATATATCCTCAAAGTTTCGAATCTGTGGCACTATTCTTCTTTACTTACTGCGGAAGCACCTTAAGGTGTCCTACCGCAGATCACGGATTCTACGAGAGAATCAACGAAAACCGTTGACTGAATTATTTTTTATTTCCGTAATCTGTGTGTCTAATTGAGTAGTTTCAATTAAGATTTTATTATGTAAAAATTCCGAAGTTAATCATGAAAAAATTTATACAAACCGATTGAATGCACACGCAAGGAAGTCTGAAATAAAGATAAAAAAAACTTGTGGAATTCTTCAACGTAACTCACGAATTAACAATAAATTGTCACCTTCCGATGTAGAAATAAAATTATGATACCACATAGAAATATTCTCACGAATTTTTATTATCTCTGAGCAAACAAATTTCATCCCAGCTCCCCAATACAGGCATATATTTTAGCTTATTCTACTTGTAGAACCATTATTATAGAACAGAGCATCGGACATTCTATGTTTTTAAGAAATTGAATTGATTTTTTTTCTGAAAATTATAATTTTTAATCATTATCATCATTTTTGAGTACAATAAGCTCGGAATCCGTGAAACTGATTCTCATGGACAATTCCAAGGCTTTAATTGTCTCATCATATAATGATCAAGAGTCATCTTCGATGCACACGATCCACACAGACAAGTGTGGAATATCCATAGATTTTAGCGATTTATTTTTCTTTAGCTCTGGTATTTGATTTATCATTGGAATAGATCTTTCTATCTCTGAAGTAGTGTTGCCGCGATACGAGACGAGGTAAGAATTTTATAACTTTTGTCTCGTATCGTCATCTCTATACCAGTTATCGTATTGTCTCGTTTCGCCACTCGAGAATAGAATTCATTCTCGTCTCGTTTTAATGTCAATATTTTGGAGTGGTGGAAAAGAAATGAAACATGTTTCCCATGATTAGCTCAGATGGCTCAGGATTTGTTGACCATTTCTGCCTCAAGTACTGCATCTGAACGACTCTTCCCCACTCGAAATTTCTTCTGGCACGCCTGCTGTCAGACTTGGTACAGATTCGGAATGAATACGGTTATCCTGATCAGGCACGCCGTGGGTGCGCCTGATCAAATCCGGTATATAGTCCGATTTTTAAAAGGATTACTTTTCCGAGAGCCTGAAACCGTATCTAACCTTACTTAAAAAAAGTAAACCTTTCGGTAATCGGACTATAGCATGGGCACGCGTGATCAAAGATGGCGTTGATCAATATTACCGTGGAAGCCCCACTTTCTGACACTTCAGAGCTAGTTTCTAACAGCATGAATTGAAAACGACAACTATTCGCCTGTTATAGGTAATTTTCATTATATTAACCCTCTTTCTCATATGGGCGTTTCCTCCACTTTGCGGCCGGCTCACTGGGTGTGAGCTTCGACACTAGAGAGCGTACGGCAGTGGCTGACTCGAGCGCGCCAGCCAGTAGCGTAATCACTGGGTTCAACATTTGAATTCAAATAATTACAGAATTTATTTTCTAGACTTCATTTTTATTTGTTCATCAAAATTAGTCTATCGATATACCAGAACTGTCACTTGCATAATCACCGTCTGAATTTTGCTGTTTTGGTACAGGGTTTTTTTTTTAACATTTTAGCACTCATTTCAAATTTGAAAAATCATTATAAACCTATTTTGATTGAACACAAGAATTATTATTGATGATTGAAGATAAAGAACATGCGGGAGAAGTTTGTTGTTGGAAAAGAAACAAAGAATAATGCCACTGATGAAAAACGGTTATGTAAGAATGTGACGTTGATTTACATCGGGCATAACGATCTATCGTGATGTACACTTAACCACGCGATAGAATATATTGTAACGGGATTCGTCCAATCCCGTCACACTTCCGGCCATCCCTTTCCGCACACACGGTTCGATAGCGTGGACGCCAGTTTATTCTTTACCGGAGAAATAAACAAAACTCACTGTGTGCTGGTTTGCCCTGGGCTCATGACGCTTAACCTCTTAGGGCGGTCTTGGGCTAACCTGCTGAACCTTCGGTAGTAATTACTCGGAGAATTACTGACCCCAATGGATGGCATGGGCAATCCATTCCCGGTAACCCAGTGTGCTGGTTATGGTAGAGGGGCGTGGATCTAGTCACAGTCCCTCTAGCGAGAACAAGTCGGAATTAGGTATTCCGCGATAACCTCTGGATGAGCTCGTCCACAGTATTCCCGTGATCTATCGTCACCCAGAGAATACCGGACGTCTCCATCCACACGAGAAACGCCCCGTAGTCACGCTACGGGCAACCAGCGATATAGTCCGATTTTTAAAAGGATTACTTTTCCGAGAGCCTGAAACCGTATCTAACCCTACTTGAAAAAAGTAAACCTTTCGGTAATCGGACTATAACTCTCGCCGAAGCGAGCGGTCGAGGTTCCAGGGACTACTCCTGATCCTCTCGAGTCTGCCGCCCAAGGCAGACTCACTACTCACCGTGTCGTTGGGTCTATTTATATCGGCTGAGGCTGCTTCTCCTCGTCTAGAGGTCTCTCCTCACGCCTGCGTGGTTCTTCCTCTCACACCACCGCCAGGCCTAGAGATAACTCGGACATCTCTATTGAAGCGCCAGCATTCCAGCTGGGCTTCTGCCTTATCATCAGCCGCATATAAATCCCACTGACGTGACAGTTAGTTTACGGTAACTTTAAGGTGTCATCTTACGCAGATGGCACCGTGGTAGAATTGTCTAGCTGTCTATGTGTGAGTCTTCTCGAGCACTACACTTGGATAGCTTTACCCAAAGGTGACATGAGCCGATGTGATAGCTGTACCGGGAAACCTCGTTACAATATTTTGATAATATTAAAATCAAAATTTTGAAAAAAAATAGCATATAATCTATGTAAAAACACAGGTACCCTCGGGTACCAGTTTTTCCCAGCGTCGTCAGGTCCCTGGTTGCCGCTGACGTAGATAGCCAGGGAGTGGGGGGACAGCACTGCACGTGATTGGATAACCCCACTCTGTCAGAAAAAGTACGAGTTAGTCCGACTTGCGAGAAAGAGGGTTAATACATATTTGGTGCGCTAAACGAGTTCAGCAATTGAATTTTAAAAAATATATTGTTCATTCAAATATAACTGAAAAATCTGCAGAAATTTCTAGTCGGGTTCTCCAAAGTTGGACTAATTCTCAGCAATCGACTGAACAATGCTCATGTGGAAGTAGTTTTATGCTTTCATTCTTGGTTCACGTCTTCAATAAACTCGTCACTCAGAGGTACAATATAAAATTTTTGAGTCATTCAACTCTCAAGACAGCGATGGCTGTACTATTTAATGGAGAAATGTTATAAAAAGCACAATATCTAATGGCAATTTTATAATAAATCGAATGCTGTAAATATAATCTGATGGAACAAAAAAAATCAGTCCGTTTTGATTTCTTTTGTCTATTTATTTTTTTCACCTCTCGACGAGGCATACCGTCTCTCGTACCAATCCTCTTGTCTTGTCTCGTTTTGCCGAGAACTAGCAATCTGTGTTCTCGTTTCATCTCTCGTAACCACAGTCTCGTCTTGTCTCGCTTCTCTCGTATATCGCGGCAACACTACAGGCTACTGGAAATAGTATATTACGTACCTAGGAAGTAAGGAAGTTAATTGCAACAAAAACCCCGAGCGAAGCGAGGGTGCCAATTTTCTGTCGCAGTTGACTTCTTTATTTCTATGGTAAGTGTAACGCTTTTTGTACCGAAGGGAGTAAAAACGACGCTTTTAGCCGAGCGAAGCGAGGTTAGAAATGTCGTTTTTCACTCCCTAGGTACAAAAGATGAATTTCGAACCTCACTCCGCTCGATTCGAAAATACTATACGCACCATGAACGCATGAAAGGTAATTTCTACAAATTCTTGTCACCGTCGCGTCGGTCGAGAGGAAAATTTTGTCAGAATTAACTTTTTTCCGCCCTAGGTGCATAATGTGCTATTATGATGTCTTTGAAGTTATTTCGGTAACTGGAAATTAGAATAGCAAAGTGGCGTGATACTCAATTGTATGGTTGAGGTGGGAGGGACGTATCTTTGCACTTACGGCGCTTTGGTTTTTTTTTTTTCCAGGCTACGTCTTGGACTTACGTTTTTATATTGTCTGAATTTTTTCCAAGAAAAACCCTAATTTGGCTCTTACGCCTTCGTATTCTTATAATTTCGACATATGACACGGAAGATGCCATGTTATGTCACTGACGCCCTTTGGTTTTCATATTTTTCTATTCTTCTCCTCTCACGTTTGAGGAGTAAAGACTTATTTCAAATGCGGGTGCTACAGGATGGGTAGCGGAAGGTGGTGATGGGCTCCCTGTAAGGAGCTCCCTTCACGTTTGAGGAGTAAAGACTTACTTTTTTTTTCTAATAAAATTAATTAAAATTGCCTCAGGAAGGGAGGTGAAAGAAATAAGGTAATATATCGAAATCAAAAATTCGAAGGTAAATTGTGGAACTTGCAGTACTTCAATTGGTAGAGCATCAGACTGGTAATTCGAAGGATGAGAGTTCAAACCTCGCCTGCGCATTCCCTACTTTTTCCGAAATTTCATTCTGAGATTATCAAATTCTATAAAAATAGGCCTTTCATATTCATAATTACCAGATTCTTGTTCTTACAGCTATTCGGATTTGAAATTTGATAATGAGAAATGAAATGATCGGAAGGAATACGAGCAGGCCTTGTGTTATTCATAACAAAAACAGGCAGGTGTTGGAGATACACTTTTTCTTTACTATCCATTCAAAATAACAAAGAGACGTATGTGCTGGGGATACTTCCCTCTGTTATTATCAATTTTTTCAGAAGGAAACCGGAGTCAGTAAAATTTTGATAACAAACAGATATACCCGGGAGAAAAAATAAGGCGGGCTAGAGGCAGCGATTTGGCATTCCCAAATGGCAGCCTAGTGGCAGTTTTTATGTCACTTTTCTGGCGGCAAACTGGCGGGATTCACGCCAAAAGCTGCCTCTAAACTGCCATTTGCGTAAAGTATACAATGACAGCAAAATAGCAGCCTTTTAGCAGATGCCACATGCCAGTACCGTAATTGGTTAATTAATTGTACTTATGAGTACACCTAATTTTGTGCGGTAAATTCATAAATTATGGCCATCATTTACAGTTTTCGACGCAGATCACACCGATATAAAAAAAAAACAGATCGGTCGCGTCGTTCCTGAGATATTACGTTTTTTTCCCGGGACCGGGGCTCGAACCTAGGCTGCTCTGGTTGATCTTTCTTCTCTGGATGTTCACTTAGTCCGCACGGCTATTCTGTAATACTTGAGAGTAGATAATTAAAAAAGTTGTTGAATTTACTCAAGTTAATTGAATCAAAAATATCAATTTGTTAAATTGACTAAAATCAGTACATTCAACAGTTATTTTTAGATATTTCGAGAAATATTTGCTAAAGACCATTTGCCTCGATATTTAATTTTTTTCACCATTATTTTTTTTCGCAGGCCAACTTAAGTTGTTGAAATCATTTGTTTGCCGATTGAAAAAACTGAATTGCAAAATACTCAGTCATCGTAGCCATCGTGATATCAAATCTTTTTGTCCTAGCAATAAATTGTTTTAAGAAAAATTGAATCCACACAAACGATCGGTGTGAATCTGAAATGATTTAAATGAGTAACGAAACCGCCAATTAATACTACAATTATGAGAGATAGACGATTATGGAGAAAGTCAGTCAAACAGCCGCAGCAAGGCAGATTCATGGCAGCTTGTACGAGCAGGCAAATGGCATTACAAGAGCGGATTGTATAAGAGGCAGTCTTCTGGCAGTTCGAACACAGCTCACCGATGACTTTATCGAAAAACTGTGCTTGAGCTAAAAGATGACGGCATTTTCTGTTGACCGCTCTCGTGCTGCCATGAAGCTGTCTCTTTACGGTTGACATGCTGCCATTCCTCCGATCCACCAAGTGATCTGCCTTTGCGTTGCCTGTAAACTTCCTGCCACTTTTTCATAAAAATAATGAAACTGCCATGTGCTGCTAGGAGCACGCCAGTTATCCGCTGCTTTCCGTCAAATCTGCCTCTAATCCGCCTGGATCCTGTTCGTTGCTCGCCTTAATTTTTCTCTCGGGTATATGCCGAAGAAACGTCTCTTTGTTCGTACCCAAGTGGGAAATGCCAAGCTCTGACAACCGGAGCAGGCATGGTACAGCCTCATGTTACCAAGTCTTGGTATACCTAGATTGTACCTGGCTTGAATCTTTGCTGACACCAAGCTATGCCCATACTAGTACCAAGGCCCAGAATACCAGGGCTGGACCGGGCTTCTTCCAAGACTGGCAAACCAGGGCATAGGAATTCCAGGTTCAGACCAGGCTATAACCAAGCCTGGTATCCAAGGCTCGGTAATGGTAGATGACCATGTCATATTGGAGGCTGGTGCCCAGTCTTACATCAGACTATATCCAGGACTGGTAACCAAGCCTGAGAACCATCTGAGCAGTGAACTCAGATACCAAGCTTGATCCAAGATTCTCCCACGATCGGATACCCAAATGTTGTTATTAATTATTCGAGTCGATGAATAATTGAAGGAAATATTATTATAACATTGAAAGAATACAAATTATATTCAAATATAGAGTTTTAGAGTTTTAAAAAGTGGAGAAAAAGTTAAGTCACTCCATAATCCGATTTTATATACTAAGTCCTAAAGTAAATGGAATAGCGCAGTGGGCTAGATGCATGTTTCAAGGACAGGTCTTCGCTGGATATCTTGGACAATGGCGGCACTTGGTATCATCTTCTCTGGGGATAAACATCCGGAATGTCGGCATCTGGATGAACATATATCGATATCATCCGGATCGAGAATAATTAACAATGAAATGAGCTTTTTTATTAAAATTTTTGAGAATCAATGGTTCTGGGTTCGAATCCTAGCCAGGGTCATTTTTTCTCCATAGTCTTTTCTTTTTCCAATATTATTTTTTTTTATTGTCTCCAATATTATTTAAAGTGATTTATCTCGTAAAAGGCCAATTGAATCATTATCGATGAGTCAACATTGTTTTAATATTTTACGTGAATATTAAACGTATATTGGTTGAAGCTTGGCATTCCCGTAAGATGTACCTTGATGCAAGGCTGAATACCAGCACTTGTCCTGGCTTGGTATCCCAGCCCTGGTCCAATGTTACATTCTGAGGCTTCACCAAGCTCGACTGGGCTTGGGACAAGCCTGGACCAAGCCTGGGCCAGTAGTCTATTCCCAACTGGGTAGTAGGTGGCACTTACGATTATATGTTATATTTTTTTTTCTTTCACCGCTGTTGCATGAAATGCTGACAAAATCCGATTGGAACGAACAAAAAAATGTAAGCTCATTAGTTTTTTCGGAAAAAATGGAAAACATGACACTTACGCCATTTTGTCCCGATCAATTTTGTCGGTGGCGATATATAATAGACATATATGTACTGAAAACGAAAATTTCGGACATTCTCGAGATATTTCATTCTATTAGATTTATGCAACATTGCATATTATAACATTTCATCCTGCCTCCGCGTTCTACAATGCTCCGCAGTTCCACTTTGTATCACCTTCCTCTATTTATTTCATATTGAAGAATTTGTTGGATTTTTTTTATCAACCAAACATCAAGAAATATCAACTATTCTATTTCATATTCAAGTCCAGCAATTGAATCATTGATTGTTCCCAGGAAAAATTCATAAGATTCTATAAATTTTTCAAATAGATCAGTTTTTTTAGCTCACACTAATGATTAAATTGATAATTTATAGTTTCGAGAAACTTGTCTGTCAGCGCTGAATGTCATAATCCTCCGTATTGGCTATGAACACATCTCGCTAACATAATAAATATGATTTCAGATTTATTCATCAACAAAGAGCAATGGAGTTGTGGCCCCTGATATTACTCCTCGGAGTTTGCATTCCCCATTGGACAACAGCAACTGTATCTGAGCGTGGAAGCTATTCTGTAAATACTGATAAAGGAATACTGAAGAGTGTGACAGCATTCAATGTATCTAGTGAACTCGATCTATCGAATCTGGAAATTACGAAAATTGAAGAGAAGGTCTTTGATAATTCAACACAGCTCAAACGTTTAAACCTAGCTTATAATAGTCTCGAAACACTTCCACAGCTGATTTTCTCTAAATTGAAGAATCTAGAAGAATTATTACTCGCTAATAATAAAATCAGCACTTTCAATAGAAATTTTGTTGGATTGAATCATTTGAAACTTTTGAACATCGCAAATAATCTTTTAGTTGAATTAAAAAGGGGAGATTTTTTTGGTTTAACGAGCTCTACAAATATAATAATCGACGGAAATAAGCTATCGACTGTTGCATCGAACGTTTTTAAAGACCCGTCTTTCATTGATCCTGAAAGTCAGGACTTGAAGGAAATGGAATTTTTGCGTTTAAACTACTGGAAGGATAATAAAACATTTAATGTAATGCCAGTACCTGAAAATTTCAACGTGAAAGTAGACAAGACTGAGGACGGCCTTGTCAAATACGTTGAGGAAATCAATCACGATAATACACATTATGGTTATTCAGGGGTATTTGTGAATCGTAAAAAAAATCAATTAAATTTGGATGATCTTAATTTGAAGAAGTTTCAAAGTGGCTGGTACCACTTATCCGTTGATTTTATCACTGGACTAGACTTATCGAGGAATGACATAACCGAAATCACAGCGGAGTTACTCAACAATTTACCCTCGAATTTGCACTCAATTAATTTGGGGAATAACAAGATTGAAGTCATTAGAAAAGAGATTATTGACAATAGATTCCTTAAAAAACTATATTTGACAAACAATTTTATATCAACAATAGAGGATGGCGCTTTCGAGAAAACTGAGTTAATATCTATTTCCCTAAAAAATAATAATTTGAATAGTTTAGCTTTCATCAGAACATTACCAATAACTATTAACGGATTGGACCTCCAGAATAATAACATTTCCGAAATCTATGGAAATTCTTTCGAAAATCTGAAAAATCTGAGAAATCTAAAATTGTCGGATAACAGCATTACTGTTTTACCGTCAAATACATTCAGTCGCCTCACTCAACTATACACCCTGGATTTATCTAGTAATTTCCTGGAATATATTGAATCAGGAACTTTCGAGCATCAGATGAATCTCGTTCATCTTTCATTGGCTCGGAATCGAATCAGTGAATTGCATCCTGACATGTTCATTGGTTTGAAAATGCTGGAGTTAATCAACCTTAACTCTAATAAAATCCAGAAAATTTCACGGGATTCATTTGTGAATTTAAGGAATGGGAGTGGATATTATATTTCCATGTGGCAGAACCAGATTGATACTATTGAAGAAGGAAGCTTTGCCCATATGAATATCAATGAAATTCATCTCGGCTTCAACAGAATTACTAAAGGCTCTATTGCTAAGGGTGCATTTAATTCAACTATTTTACGGGAACTCTACTTGGACAATAATCAGATGATGAAAATCGATGGAGATTCATTTTATGGCATTTTAGAAACGAAAAAACTCCATTTAGGTAGAAATTCGATACGAAACATCGAAAAAGGTGATGCTAAGTACATGGGAAACGTAGCTAGGCTTGTATTATTAGAAAATCCAGTGACATCCCTCGAGAATGGTGCCTTGTATGGAATACAAACTAGAAATGCTAAAATAACGTTTCATGGAGTGCCCTTAAAAAACATTCAAGGAGGTATCTTTGACGATTTGTGAAGTAAATTAAATGTACATTAATCAATAATTTTCAAATCTACTATATTATAATCAGAAATGTCAATGAATTGTATTGAATTAACTTCTATAAATTTGACGTATAAAATAAAGAATTTTTGAGAAAATTAAATATTGAAAGAGATCAATAATTTCATTACAGGATGAATATTATCACTTTTATTAGAACTCTGCCAGCCATAACATTTATTCTTTCAAATAGAGATACACAGCTCATTCTGGTGAGATTTTTCAATGTAGAAATTTATCGGCGAAATCAATTTTCATATAGTGGTCTATCGAATATTTTCTATTGGATGGTGCTATTTGGAAAAGTGAATGGAGAGGCTACGATGTTTCTCATCAAATTTCACTACAAATGAAATTAAACTCATCTTTAAATATATTCATAAGTGTAAACTCTACTAATGATAGATAATTCGTCTTTTACTATGCTCATTGTGATCTAATTCTTTTAATGCATATATTTATTCTATCGGTCGTAATGCATCGTTATTTATTGATGTTAAAATATAAATATCATAAAATGCAGATGGTCACTGCACATTTCAGCTCCGCTTAGTAGCCGTCATCAGGGAATCCTGGATTGTCTACATGAAAAGTTAAGAAATAGGAATACACAAATAGTTTTTATCATATGATTATTGCACAATATTTAAATTAAAATTTTCAAGTTAACAGATGTATTGTGAAGATGGAAAAAACATAAAATTCAATTTCATATTTAAATTTATTTTTCATTTCATTGAAATCTGGAGATAACAACTTCCTACCGAGATAAGATTTTGTAGATTACTGAATGATAAATTGATTAATAATCGTTTGTAAGAACCTGCACATAATTCATAATCCCGATGAGTCGATAAAAAAATCAAAATATTCCTCAATGCTGTCGTATCATTCAAAAGTAAACATCAGAATCAAAATGCGTTATATCAAACAAACAAGGAATTTTTTTCTTCAAAATTTATTGTGAATTAATGTAAAATTCTTGAAACCACTCGCAATTTGTAGATCCATAATACAAAATAATATCGATGGCTTAATACATTCATACGTCTTTCTGTTATTTAGCCATCAATATGAGTTGCACACTGATTGCTATCTGCAATTTCAATATCAACAGATTGAGCAAACTGACAAATCATGTACAAATAAAAGCAAAGAAAAAAATTATAGTTAATGTTGATTAAAATGTGATGTAACACCATCTCATAACCTTGATGACTAAAAACGAATTATGTCCTTGAACTCAAAAACTCAATTTGTAATGCATTGAATGTTCAATCAGTGTAGTCAGTAAAACAACCTTATTTTAATCGAGATGATTTTATTTTAAAAAAACAAAATCAAATTTGATTTATATAAGATGAATCATACGAGGGTATTTATTCCTCCAATTTGGTTCCACATTGTCAGTTTTCATCAGCACCCAATCCAATCAACAAGTATACTGGGTAAGTTCGAATTATTTATATCATAATTCAGTTACTTTGAAAGTTACTAGTTTTTCCAAGTAGTACGATCACAAGAGCGTGGAGTCATTGAGTGTCTTCGACGAGAAAAACGAAAAAATACCTAAAAATTGTTATTCATAATTAAACACTTTCTCCCTGACATTAAGATCGTATTAGAAAGAGAATCAATGAACTCTGTTATTCATCAATTATTACTTAAACAATAGTACGCTATTTGACTAGCGTATTCACGCTATTTACGGAATTCTTATTTAAAAATTTGCACAGTGAGGAATCATTGGAAAAATTTGTCACAGACTGTTTCATTGAAATAATAAAAAAGTGTCGCAGAACCTTCGCGATCCAGAATCTTTACCGAGTGAGTCCGAAACCGTGAGAGGACCCATTAAGGTACTTCCGCAGTAAGTAAAGGGCAGTAGATCCAAATGTGCCACAGATTTGGAACTTTGAGGATATATTCTTCTTATAAGTAGAAATAGTTTCATAACGATCGACAACGTAGTTTTTTTTTATTAATTATTAAAATCATTAATTTACAGAGGCCCTAATGACACGTACTTTTTAATAAATTGTTTAAAAATCATCGACAATGTGCTGCAGTCTTACCCGCGCGCGAAATCACTTCCCATATTATTTATAAATATAACTTGATAATTTTTTTGATATTTTACCACGTAATTATTGAGAAATATCAATTAATCCGTGTGTCAACACCATTGGGGAGCCGTGTGTCACCACCATTTTATCATAACCTCATAATTATTTTATGGATTAATTGATATTTCTCAATAATTACGTGGTGAAATATCAAAAAAATTATCAAGTTATATTTATAAATAATATGGGAAGTGATTTCGCGCGCGGGTAAGACTGCAGCACATTGTCGATGATTTTTAAACAATTTATTAAAAAGTACGTGTCATTAGGGCTTCTGTAAATAAATGATTTTAATAATTTATAAAAAAAAACTACGTTGTCGATCGTTATGGAACTATTTCTACTTATAAAAAGAATATATCCTCAAAGTTTCAAATCTGTGGCACATTCGGATCCATGCCTCTTTACTAACTGCGGAAGTACCTTAACAGGATAATTAATTATACTATAGCATTGTTCAATCCAAATTGACATTTCGACGAAATTGCAGTAATTTCAAAAATCTCCCTCCATTATTGCTGGAAAGGAAAAACTCACCCATGAATTATGAAAGCTTTTTCTCCTGGCTAATCACGAAAACTTCATGATTAATTAGAATGCGAAATTGTACTGTACCTCGGAGAACTACCTATTATTATTATACTTTTCTGTTATTTTGTCAATCACTACTTTCGTACCATCTTGGTTGATGTTTGTTAGTTTATCTGTATCTTGGTTCAATATTACGTACAATAATAAACTCATGTGTCTATCTCGCTATTAATTAAATAATAATACTTCCAGATATTTCCTCGGAACCTAAACAATGAAGTCGTCCTCACTTATCCTACTCCTCGGAGTAATGTCCCTTGATTGGACAGTAGCAAGAAAATTGACTCACGGAAATTATGTCCTAAACATCGATGGCGGAACTTTAAAGAGCGTGACAGCAGTAGGTGAATCTAAAGTCATCGATCTATCGCGTCTGAAAATAAAAAAAATCGATGGAAAAGTATTCAATAAACTGACAGGAGCATTAACACTGGATCTATCGCACAATGAACTTGAAGAAATTCCCTCCTCAATTTTTTCAAAATTGACTAATTTAGAAACATTATCATTAGCTGACAATAGAATTCGTCGTCTTGATACAAATTTCGTTGGCCTGAATAATTTAAAGCTCTTGAACCTATCCGAGAATTCTCTGAGAGATCTGCAAGAAGGAAATTTTTATGTTGTAACAAAATCAGTGGACATAGTAGTTGAAGGAAATCCCCTCAGAACATTACCGACAAATGTTTTTTCCAAACCATTACTTCCTGATGATAAAATTGATGTCAGCAGCCCAATTCGTTCCGATTTCCCGCCAAATCTTGAAGAAGAAGCTGGAGTTCCTGCATTACCAGAAGGAATTGATATAAAATTATGTAAAACTGCTGATGGCCTAGTAGAATCCGTTGATATTCTCGATGAAAATGAAGAACTTGGGAAGTGTTCCAAGGCAGTGATAATTCGTGAGCGTCGTGTACTAGATTTTAGTGGTCTGGGTATTACAAAATTCCAACATGGCTGGTACAAATTAGGCGGTTTCTTCTTCAATGGAATCAACTTATCTAATAACAGTATAACTGAAATTACGGCAGACTTGCTGAACGACTTACCCCCCGGTTTGGATCACGTTGATCTTAGTATCAATAAGATTAGAATAATCAGAAAAAATGTTATTTCAAATCCACGCTTGGATACAATCATCTTAGCGAATAATATTATCAGTACAATTGAAGATGAAGCTTTCAAAAATACTGAAATAACTTCGCTTTCGTTACAATATAATCGTTTGAAGAGTTTGAAATTTGCTGCAACTTTGCCATCGACACTCGAGCGATTAATCGTTTTTGGTAATGAAATATCGCAAGTTCCTGACTCCTTAGGAAATTTGAAGAAACTTTATGATTTAGATATTTCAAAGAATAAGTTGAATCATCTATCGGCCAATGTATTTCGTGGCTTGAATGAATTGTACAGAATCGATTTATCTGAGAATCAACTGACCAGAATTGAACCAGGAACATTCAATGATCAGGAAAAACTATTTGGTCTCCGGTTGAATGACAATCTTATCAGTGAATTGAAGCCTGGTTCTCTCCGGGGTTTGAATGGGATTCAATTCATTCACCTGCAACATAATAAATTGAAGAAGATCACCAAAGGATCATTCCCCGAGTCCAAAAATAAAGATGGATATTTTCTTTCTTTGACACACAATGAGATTAATACTATTCAAGAAGGTAGTTTCAATAATGTCCTGGTTTCTGACCTTGATCTCAGTTACAACAAACTTTCGGAGGGATCGATTGCAAAAGGAGCATTCAACACATCTACACTTCACATGCTTTTCCTAGATAATAATCAATTCAAAACAATTAATGGTGAATCGTTCTATGGTCTCTCAGAGCTACATCATCTTTCATTTGTTGCTAATCAAATCAAAAGCATCAAGAAAGGTGCAGCTCAATATCTGGGCAGCTATCTCGATTTTGATTTATCGAAAAATCCAATTGAGAGACTCGAAAATGGCGCACTCTATGGATTACTCAAAGCTGCTGGTACTCGTGTCAATTTGAATGATACGCCCATCAAGGTCATTCAGAGCGGTATTTTTGATGATGTTTGAAGTTATCAGGATATATATCAGCCCATCAAATATGGCTGGAGCTACTGTTGACACAATGCAGAATATTTGAGTTTATGAATTTGACAAAAAAACTTAATTGGGAACTATAATATCATTGGAAAATATTATATTGTGGAACATTTTTTAAAATATTTCTCGGGTAAATCTAAGGGATGATCCCAAAATTTCTTTGATGAAACTGATATAATTCACTGAATGCCTCTATGTCTTTATCATGATTGAAATTATAAAAAATTGTGAATGAATGAAAAAAATTTGAATGTCATCGTCAATGCATGAGCTGAGTATTGTCTCTTTCATAATTACTTATATATAATCAGAAACTATTTCGACACTCACCTCATCAACTAACTGTATTATTTTTTTCTAATCTAATAAATATAAAATACAATACCAAATCTCGTTTGATCGATTATTTCTCTGGGAAAATTATTGCACTCAATAATTGTCACCATGCCCGGAAACTAAGTAACGAAATTCTTCGGAGGAACATCATGAAGTGCAAAAGGAGGTTCCTATTCAACAATTTATATTGATTATTATAGATTTCTTCAGTTAAACTTCTCATATTGAATAGAATGCAATTAAGGGGCCATTCATTAATTACGTAAGGGTTCCAAGGGGGGGGGGGGGGGGAGTTAGAAAAATCTCTACATGCCCTTATCTTGGGGGGAGGGGGGTAAAACCATTCTTACGTAATATTTTATAAGTCAAAATTCATCACTGCATCTGATGAGTTACCAATTGTTTCCGATTGGACAACATGGCTTGCTAACCCATTCAGTCCAGACGACAATTGATGATCTGAATTGATCTAGGTTTTACTGCGTAATTTATTTTCTTTAAGATTAATTCAAAACTAGTCGATCATTATTTTAAAAGTAGTATTCCTTTGTAGACTGTTCAACTGATTTATGTTTGCTCGCTTCAAGATTATTTTGAAACTTCCTTTTAATTATAACAATGAGATTCCAAAGACTAGATAGTTGTCTAATGATATCATGATATTCCATACCTGATAGCAATAAAAGAGTGCAGCCTAAATTATTTGTTGAAAAGTCGAAATCTTTGATTCACGTAAAACTGGGAGTTTAAGTGCAACTGATCCTGTTCTAACAACATTTTATTATTCCAAAACAAGCAGGCCTTCGCCCTTTGTGTGTCATTTGAATTCTCAGATTTACTATTCTATCAATGCCATTGGCAGTATGCTTCCGAATGGAATTCTTGAGCTCTAATTGGAGCATCGCGACTTTTATTGATTTGATTCAAGTTTACTTATACTAATATGAACACATAAATTATTTTCTATTGTTCATTAATTACATTTTCCCATACGATGGGGGTTCTAATCATCATATCAGGATGGAAATGATCTCATTTTAGGTAGAAAAGTATATACTTTATCATCATGAAATGAAAACTATATGTGTTCTCAGCAAAAAATCAAGAAAAATTGAAATTCTGATTTTTTCTAAAAAAGTTAATTTTTTTCATAACAAAAAAAAATACTTGACCAATAAATTGGGAATCTACAGAGTTCATTCCCTTCATTATAATGATTTTTTTGAGTTCAAGTTGGTGTAAATCAGCCCAGTAGTTTTTGAGAAATTCGCCTTATAAAAAAATTCATTTTTTGCAAATATCTCAGAAACCACTGGACGAATTTCGCCTAGATTCAATACCCAACTCTACCTTCATCAGATATACAAACTGACAAAATTTTAAGTCTCTAGCTCAAATACTTATCGAGTTGTCGTTCCGCTAAGCTCTGAACTGAAAATCACTAAAATTAAAATAATTTCCAAAACGAAAAATCAGAGAAAAATTTACCCCGAGTAAAAAATAAGAGTTTTAATGAGATGAATATCATAGCCCAGACTGAGGGCTACGAATTGATTTTTCATCAAGAAAATTCGAAAAAACGCTTTTCTGAAAAGTTTATTTTTCTTGGAAACTATTCAAACGATTCCGGTGAAATTTTGCTGACAACATCTCGCACACAGAGGAAAAATACTGTCAAATTTTGAGAACGCTCAGTATAGCCGTTCCAGAGAAAATGACGATACATGGCAATACACTCAGACCCACACACACACGTACAGACCTGATTTAAAAATATGATTTTTCGACGTTTTGGATCATTTGGAGACATATTCCGATGAAAACTCGAAATCGAAAAATCCGACGTTTACAATGCTTCAATTCGGAAGCAAAACAAAAGTGAATGTTACGTAAGAAGAGGGGGGGGGGGGGGTCGAGAAATCTTATGTACCGTTACATGGGGGTAGGGGGGGTCAAAAATGGCCAAAATCATCCTTACGTAATTAATGAATGGCCCCTTAGATTCAAGAATGGAATTATGCCATTCAGTCCAAATTCAATCAGATCTAGTTGGATCCAATTGGATGGGACTGAATATAAATTATAAAAGCTGAGATCTCATTGGATCTGCTGAATTCAGCTTGATTGACTCAGATCCGATCAGATCTGATCCAATTGAATTGTATATGGTAAACTATTTAGTCGAACCTGCTGTGAAGTTAGATGTAAGCAGACATGGCGGGATGTGAGTAAATCTGATTTGACCCAACTGGATTAAACGGTTGAGGGGAATTCATTTCTCATTGAAGGTATGTGTAAGGATTTAAGCTCACGATATTAACTGACTCATTAACCTCAGATTGGGTATCACAAGCGACCTAACGATTTTTGTTGAATGATAGGGGATCGTTTCGCCGTGTTATTCCTGCTGCGACGCTGCCCAATCCACTTAGAGTTAGGCCAGTAATTGTACGGCCGCGAGTTTATCCTCGCTTGAGCATTTTCTGTTTCTGCGAAATTTTAGTCCTTCAGAATTTCGCAGTTATAAATGTGGCGATTGTTAATATTCTGAATGACTCTAAACTGCCCGTGCACGATGAACGAGATTTCGGCAACGTCACTCACTGGATACTTTGATTTGGTAGAAGAAACGTTTCGCTAACTATCAGAATCTACTTTATTTCATCATCAACTTTGCAGGATATGTAATTTGAACAAACATACGTTAGTCGCGGCGTTAGTCGCTATTTCTTCTACGTTATCTTTTCAATCGCTATTTCCTCCTTTCAATTTCTGCTAAAGAATTAGCTAATGCTTCCGGATGGTTCTCCCTAAATTTTTTCTATCATCTCTTTTTCTTTTCGTATTATAGTGAATTAAAATATAAATATCCCTTTTAGGTACCCTTTCTGATTTCCCCACGAAGGCGAGTAGGGGCTTATTTTGAAGAAAGAAATGTGTTGTTGCAGAAAATCAAATGAAAAATACAGAGGTCCATTCAAAGAAGTCGAAAGAAATTGCATTTTTTTTGAAAATATTGAGAAAAAAATACATTTTTTAATGTAATAACCAGAGGACTTCATCCAAAAATTCCAAAAATTGACGGTGTATTCAACTCATGGAGGTGAATCTTTCAAACTTTGTCCTGATGAAATCGGAAGAGTAGTTTGGAAGATACAGCCTATTTTCTGAAAAACTTCAATTCAAAATATCTCGGAAACCGTTCAGCTGATATGCCCCAGGTTCAATCCCAACCATCTTTACCAGAAACTGCATATACAGAAAAAAAATTTGAAGTCCTTAAATCAATTATTCATTGAGTTATCATCGATAAGTCGGATTTTTGGGAACAAGCACAAAAAAATTGATAACTAATGGAATAATGGGATAGTATTGATGACAACTTGGCAAAAGTGAGATACTATGGATGCAAATCTTGTGTGAAATTTTGAATGAAATTCTTCTCACGCAAAATTGAGAAATTTTTCAAAAACGATTTTTACAATATTGCTATATCTCAGAAACCATTCAGCCGATCTTGCTGAAATTTTTATGGAACATACACTTCATCAAAACTGATATCTTGCCAAAATTCCAGATTTTTATCTTTTTCCCATTCTCGAGTAACAGAGTCGTAGGGTCATACAGACAGACATACATGGATACATGTCTACTTTTTTTCTCGCTATGATTCCTCGACGTTTCAGACCATTTTGAGCCATTTCTAATGAAAATTGGCATTTCGAAAAAAATAACGAAAACAAGGCTTCCATTCAGAAGCAAAAATATAATAGTTTTTTAAACACTTCAATGAATAAATTCAATTGTATTCAGAATTTTGCGCTCAACCGATAGAGCATAAAAGAAATGAAAAAATCGGAACGTGGAGGATCTCTCATACAGCAAGTCCAAGTTTAAATACTTTCAAAGATTAATGACGAGTTGAAAACAATAATCTGAAACACCGAGAACTCATCATACGACCTAGTTGCGATTATTTGAATACAATTCGGAGTAAGACAATTAGAAGAGATGCAAAATGACATAAAAAGAAGAAAACTGAATCATGGTTGATGCTGATTAAGATATGATTTACCTCGTCCTCAAATAACCTCAGCAATTAAACATGCGTTAGGTCCTTGAACCCAAAAACTGGCTTCTCGATTGACTAAACTTGTTCCAATCCATATTCATTCGCAGGAGAAGAGCCGTAGGTATATATTTCAGAAATTTAGTTTGACGTAGTCAGTGCCTATTCACGAACAGTCTAAATAGCAAGTATCCAGGTAAGAATGAATTATTGAATTATTCCGAAAATTTCAGTCTCTGACGAACTGATGAAACTTATGAATTTTTGTGATACCTGCGAGTTTCTTTGAAATTGTAAGCAATTTAAAAAGTTAGATCTTAAATTTTTGGTGAAAATCGTCGAATTTAAACAACATTTTTAAAAATCTTTTCGACCGTTTTTTTTACCTCGGGAATTTCCATAACTTTTCAATGGAATGGCTGAAAAATTGTGTAGCAAAAAGGTGAAACAAAATGAGTAGTTTTTTTTCTCCAATAATTTTTTAAGAATATAGCGGAAATCAAGCCAGATAGCACTATTTCGATCTAATCTTTTTTTATAAAGAGTTTGAAGAGCTACAATAATGGTTCAGGACAAAATCATCACATTTCACTGAGTTTCCGAGATATTTAAGGAAGATAAAATGAACTTATTCTGCTTTACCTCTTCGCTACAGAATTGTATTCTGAAACATTATTTAAAAATCTTCATTCCATTCCATTAATACAATCAGTTAATTGATTTTATTCAACATTATTATTATTCGAAAAAAAGAACTCATTCGTGAATGAAATCAAATTGTTTTTTGACATTAATTGAATAATTGCGCTTCTAGATTTTCTATTCTGAACTCAACGATGAAGCTGTATCCACTCATCCTACTTCTCAGCGTCATTCTCCTTGATTGGACAACAGCTACTGAATTTACCCATGGGAATTACCTCCTCAACATCGATAACGGAACTTTGAAGAGCGTGACAGCAATGGGCGACCCAAGTACTATCGATCTGTCCGGTCTGAATATCACAAAAATTGAAGAGAAAATTTTCGATGATTTAACAGGTGTAAGAACTCTGGATCTATCGGGCAATGATCTTAAGGAACTTCCACCCCTGATTTTTGCAAAATTGAGTAATTTAGAAACATTATCATTGGCTAACAATAGGGTTAATCCTACTTCTAGAACCTTCGTTGGCTTGAGTAATTTGAAGCTTCTGAATTTATCAAATAATTCACTGGAATCTCTCAAACACGGAAGCTTTTATGGCTTGACAAAATTAACAGATATAGTAGTTGAAGGGAATAATCTTCGATTACTACCAACAAGTGTTTTTGAAAGTTCATCACTTCCTGATCCCGAACTTCGTGCTGCACGGAATACACGTCGTACTAATATAGCAAGGAATCGCGAAACAGCAGGATCACCAGATATTATCTATGTCAAATTGTGTAAAACCAAAGACGGCCTTGTAGAATCTGCCGAGAAACTAAATGTAAATGAAGAACTTGGAAATTGTACGAAAATATTGGGAATTGGTTTCTTTCGTGTGGTAGAGTTCAATTTACTCGGTATCACAAAATTTCAATCTGGTTGGTACAAATTTGACGATTCGCCATTCAATTCAATTGGGTTCTCTCATAATAATATAACTGAAGTCACAGCGGAATTACTAAACGATCTACCCCCGACTGTGCATTGTGTGATTCTCAACAACGAAAAGATTGAAATCATAAAGAAAGATATTATTTCTAATCAAGCTCTAAATCTAATCAGCCTGGAAAATAATATTATTACTACGATTGAAGATGGTGCTTTTGAAAATACTAAATTAATGTTTCTTACATTGGAAAATAATCGCTTGAGAAGTCTGAAATTTGCTGCAACATTGCCATCAACACTCGAGGAATTGAGAGTTTCTCGTAACGAAATATCAGAAATTCCTGATTCACTAGCTAATTTGAACAAATTACATAGCTTAGATATCTCAAGGAATAATTTGACTCATTTGTCAGCCAATGTATTCCGTGGCTTGGATGAACTGAACGAAATTGACTTATCTGAAAATCAACTGACTAAAATTGAACCAGGAGCGTTTAACGGTCTGAAAAAACTACTAAATCTTCAACTGGCTAATAATCTCATCAGTGAATTGAATTCTGGTTCTCTCCAGGGATTAGCTAAAGTTGAAGAAATTAATTTGCAGAGTAATAAACTGAAAAAAATTACGAGAGAATCATTCGCTGAGTTGAAAGGTGATCATCGATATCGCATTCTTCTTGCGAACAATGAGATTGATGCTGTTGAACAAAATAGCTTCGCGGATAAAAAAGTTGAATGGCTTGATCTCGGCAACAATAGACTTTCAGATGGATCAATTGCAGAAGGAGCATTCAATACATCTGTACTTGAGGGACTTCGTTTAGCAAATAATCAATTTACAACGATGAATAGTGAAACCTTTGGACGCCTTCCAAAATTAATTTTTCTTTCATTGGATAAAAATCGAATTAGGAGTATCGACACAGGTGCAGTTCAGTATATGGGTAGTTTATTCCAACTCAGACTGAACGGCAATCCCATTGAAAAACTTCAAAACGGTGCACTTGGTGGATTATTCAAAGTTAATGGTGGTCGTGTGACTTTGGATGGTGTACCCATCAAGATCATTCAAGGTGGTATTTTTGATGAAGTTTGAAGTGAACAAAATGCAAGAGGGAGGAATAAACTGACCTGCATGGCAAAGTAAATCAGAATTTTTATCAGGGTCAAAGTCTTAACGAAAATGGAGTTCTGGGCAAGATTATTCAGGAATTTTTTTGGACTTTGAGAAAAAAATCTGAAACAATTGAGAAGATTCTCCAAGATGCCTACATTGTTGGGGAATTTTTTCAAGTTGTGTTCCCATTTTGCCTCGCTTTCCTGTTCTCCCAAACGATAATAAACATGAATCTTCAACGAAAATTACTGTATTAAAAAATTTTACGATTTGAATTATGAATCATCATAACACAATTATTAAAAATTCTAAGTATCATCATCCACGCACGACCCGGGTGTTGTTCCCTTCACCTTCACTTCTATATGATCAGAAAGTATCTGGAGATTCACCTAATCAACTAACGGTATTAATTTTTTTTAATAAATAGAAAATATCATATCGTGTCTCGTTTTATTGATTCTTTCCTCAGGAAAATGATTGCACTCAATAATTGTCAACACGCCGAAAGCAAATTAGCAAAATTCTTCGAATGGTACCTAATGCCGTAGATTTCCAAAATTATCTCAATGTATAGGAGCCATTGATTATTACAGATTTCTTTAGTCAAACACTCATTACTCCTTATTTTGAGCAGAATACAATTGAATTCGAGAATGGACTTCTGCTATTCAGCTCAAATCTAATCAGATCTAGTTGTATCCAATTGGATGTGACTAAATATAAATTATGATAGCTGATCTCTTTGAATCTATTCAAATCCACACTTGATTGACTCAAGTCCAATCATTCTGTAATTATTCTGTCAACTCTGGACAGATTTGATCAGATCTACACAAATTTTATTCGACTGTAAAATCAGAGGTAAGCAGATATAGCGAGATGTGGGTGAATCTGATTCGACCCGATTGAATCTAATCATTCAGAGGAATCCATTGCTCACTGTAGGTGAATAGAAAGGTAAGAACGTACGATATTAAAGGCTCACATACTCCTGAGCACTCTGAAAACCGCGTCAATTTTAACAATTATTGTAAAGATTATAGGGTGAAAAATAAATTGAAGTATTAACTTCACAGGTCTTATTTACTTTTCAACTATATGAAAAAAAAAATCTCTTTCAGGGTGTCTAGCGGTCAGGGAAACCTGGAAAACCGGGAAAAGTCAGGGAATTCTAAGATTTATCTGGAATTTTGATTCTTTCTCAAAGAGAATCAACATGAAGATTCTCTGATTGCACATAAGACAATTTATGATACAATTCAATCGAAGGGGAGACTTGAAAATTTTGTCGAGACAAAAGCTTTAATTCATGCAGCTCGTGATTCTCACGCGTGCTACAAAGAAGATCTGGCGAAACAAAAAATGAAAGAGAAGAAAAAGAAAAAGCGTGAAAAACCCAAAAACGATCGGCTGAAATTGTGGAAGAACTAGAAGCAAAAAACGGAAAGTACTCGATGATGTTGTGAAAGAAACTGTAAAATAATGTAAGAAACTGTAATACTGTAAAAATACTATAATACAGCTGTGAAGCGATATGGGTTTCGTATTTTCACTATTTTTCTATATCGATTCTATATACATTTTCAAAATGAGTTATTTTGCTGTGATTAATAATGATTAAGACTATGTTAATAACATCGTTGGAAGAATGTTGAATTTTCTTCATGAATTCTATTCATCAACATAGGGCAAAGAAATGTGATTATTTTCGGCTAGTCTGATGAGTTCATATGTGCGTTATGGAAGAAGTCATTGTGGAAAATTTTCATTCTATTATTATGTATGAAAAATTCGATTTAACTTTTCGCAACAAATAAAATAAATACTGGACACGACCGTGAGCAAGACATTAAACATTGGTCAGGGAAAAATTATTTTTTCGACCTGAAAAACCGGGTAAAGTCAGGGAATTTTTTTGTCACGGCCTACTGGACACCCTGTCTTTTTTCTAATATTAACATTACTTTTTACTGGTTCCAATGGAGTACTGATGAAAACCATGGCACCTCCTGGTCAGCATAATAACTCCACCAAATTTATCCGATGGGCAAAAAAAAACATGGTAGTAAAATGATGTAGTTATAGTCAGACACACACGGAGAGAAAAATACACCGCAGTCCCGTGCGAGTCCCTCTAAAAATTAGTGTTGTACCCACTAGTCATGGGACTAAACGGGGCCACCAAAAAAAATCGGATGTGGCATCCTAATTTTTCGTGAGATGCCCTTAAAAATTCAGGTGGGCAACCCAATTCTTGGTGGGATGGTCGTAAAAATTCGGGTGTCACAACTGAGTTTTTTGGGTACCCTTGTTTAGTCGCACGGTTAGTGGATAGCACACTAATTTTGGATGCAGTTTTCTCTCAGTGCAGGGATTTTTTCTTCTCCAAAAACAGAGGAACTACAGTATTTTAAACTTTTTCATGTAATGAAGGAAATTAATGTTTAATGGTTTATAAAGAATAGGCTGTACGGGATAAAATTTTGTAAGAATAATTTTTTTTTGTCTTATCTCAAACTTTAAGGAAGAAAACTTCATGTTCACTCTCCCTTTACTGGATGACTTTTTGCTGCAACGTTGCCCAATTTACTCAACATTGCCCAAGCGCGCTTAGCAAGTTTTCGGCATCGTTTTTCACTGGATAACTTCATTGAGTATGAGAACGTTTCGCTAGGTGTTAGAGTTTTTTTTATTTCTCCATCAACTCTACGAGATATGCCATTTGAAAAATAGTATAATTTGTTAAACACTCCAATGAATAAAGTCAAATTCTTTCAGAATTTTGCGCTGAACTGATTGATCAAAAAAGAAAGAATGAAAGCAGCGGGACGCGGAGAATTCCCCATGCGATGAGTCTAGAGTTAAATATTTCCAAAGATCAATTACGAGTTGAAAATAATAATCTCAACAGTTCGGAACTCGTCATACGGTCTAAATGAGATTCTCTCAATACAATTCGGAGGAAGACGTGTAAAAAAACCGAAAGATGAGTCGCAGTTGGTGCTGATTGGGATGTGATTCAATTCGTCTTCAAATAACCTTGGCGATTAAACATGAGTTAGGTGGCTGAACCCAAAATACTGGATTTACGATTACCTAAACTTGTTTTAATCCATATTCATTCGTATGAGAAGAGCCGTGGGTATATATTCCTGAAAATGTGTTTGAAATAGTCAGTTGTCGTTTACACATAGTCTGATTTACAAGTATACTGGGTAAGAATGACTTATTGACTAATTTTTAAAATTTTAATGCCTGAAGAACCGATAGAATTGTCCGCAATAAAGAAAGTTGAATATTCAATTCTTGGTTAAAAAAGTGTAATCTGAACTAGAGCTAGAAACATCCATTTCAATCGTTTCTCAACTCGCGAATTTCCACAACCTTCCAATGGAATCACTGAAAAATTCAGTAAAAAAAAAGTAAAACGGGATGAGTCGATTTTTTTTCCTTAATTCTGGGAGAATATCACGGAAACTGAGCGAGATAGCATGATTATGCTCAAATTTTGTTCTGTAAAGGATTTTGAGAGCTACAAAAAAAAAGGATCAAGGGAAAATCACCGTATCTCGCTTGGTTTCCCACCGTTTGTCAAGAAATTGATGAAAATTGATGGTAAATATGCAGAATAGGGTCCTTCAACAATAAAATTAATTGGAAATTACCTCAGGAGGGGAGAGGGGGGGGGGGGAGAAATAAGGTAACATTTCGGAATTAGAAATTTGAAGATAAATAGTGGAACTCGCAGTGGCTCAATTGGTGGAGCATCAGACTGGTAATTTGAGGGATGTGAGTTCAAACCTCGCTTGCGCATTTCCCATTTTTTCCAAAAACATTTGATTCTGGTGATTATCAATTTTGATGTAGGCCCCTATTCTGCATATTTACGGAATTGATTCCTTGTGCTCCACCCTTCAGCTACAATTAGTTGATTAATCGTATTCAACTCTATTATTATTCGGAAAGAAAGAATTCATTCGTGAATGGAAACGAATTATTTTTTGACAATAATTGAATAATTGTGCTTCTAGATTTTCTATTCTAAGCTCAACGATGGAGCTGTATCCACTCATCGTACTTCTCAGCGTCATTCCCCTTGATTGGACAACAGCAACTGAATTTACCCATGGGAATTATCTCCTCAACATCGATAACGGAACTTTGAAGAGCGTGACAGCAATGGGCGACCCAAGTACTATGGATCTGTCCGGTCTGAATATCACAAAAATTGAAGAAAAAATTTTCGATGATTTAACAGGAGTAAGAACTCTGGATCTATCGGACAATGATCTCAAGGAACTTCCACCCCTGATTTTTGCGAAATTGGGTAATTTAGAAACATTATCATTGGCTAATAATAGGATTAAACCTATTTCCAATACTTTTGTCGGCTTGAGTAATCTGAAGCTCTTGAACTTATCGAATAATTCCCTGGAATCTCTCAAACACGGAAGCTTTTATGGCTTGACAAAATTAACAGATATTATAGTTGAAGGAAATAATCTGCGATCACTAGAACCAAGTGTTTTTGAAAAACGTTCACTTTCTCGTCCTCAATTCCGTGTGACAAGGGATACACATCGCACTAGAATAGCAAGGACTAGAACGCCATTAGAATATCCAGAATCAAAAATTATCTACATAAAATTGTGTAAAACCAATGACGGCCTTGTAGAAGCTGTTGAAAGACTGAATAAAAATGAAGAACTTGGTAATTGTACGAAAATAGTGGGAATTGATAATTACCCAGAGTATTCGCGTGGTATGTTAGAGTTCAGTGGACTCGGTATCACAAAATTCCAATCACACTGGTACAAATTTGACTATGGGCTATCCCATACAGTGGCATTTTCTCACAATAATATAACCGAAGTCACAGCGGAATTATTAAATGATTTAAGCCGAAGTGTGAGAGGCATTACTCTTGACAACAATAAGATTGAAATTATCAAATCAAAAATTATTTCCAATCAGAATCTAAATACAATTAATCTGGACAATAATATTATCACAACAATTGAAGATGGTGCTTTTGAAAATACCAAATTAACATCTCTTGCATTGGAAAATAATCGCTTGAGAAGTCTAATATTTGCTGCAACACTGCCATCGACACTCGAACAATTGATAGTTTCTTGTAACGAAATATCAGAAATTCCGGATTCACTAGGTAATTTGACTAAACTACGGTATTTAAATATTTCAAGAAACCATTTGAATTATTTATCAACCAATGTGTTTCGTGGATTGGGTGAGTTAAACACACTTGATTTGTCTGAAAATCAATTGACCATAATTGAACCAGGAACGTTTAATGGTCTCAAAGAACTATTCAATCTTCACTTGTCTAACAATCTCATCAGTGACATAAATTCTGGTTCTCTCCAAGGATTAGCTAGAGTTGGAGAGATTTTTTTGAATAATAATAAACTGAAAAAAATTACGAGAGAATCATTCGCTTATCAACCAAATGATCATCAATATGGCATCGATCTCGATGGCAATGAGATTGATACTATTGAAGAAGGTAGCTTCGTTGGTAAGGACATTTATTTGCTCTCTATAGGCCACAACAGACTTTCAGAACGATCAATTGCAAAAGGAGCATTCAATGAATCTAGAATTTCGTTCCTCTATCTAGCAGATAATCAATTCACAATGATGAATAGTGAAATTTTTGGAGATTTTCCCAAATTTAAGTATCTTTCATTGAGGAATAATCGAATTAGAAGTATTGACAAAGGTGCAGTCAAGTATATGAACAATTTAATGGACTTCAATCTGGATAATAATCCCATTGAAAAACTTCAAAATGGCGCACTCTGCGGACGATTCAAAGTTAATCGTGGTCAAGTTACTCTGGATGGTGTACCCATCAAGGTTATTCAAGGTGGACTTTTTGATGATTTTTGACCGGAAGAGACAAAATGCGAGAGGGGAGCTAATCTGTGGGGCAAAATGAATCAGGATTCCTTTCAGAGTGAAAGTGTCTACAAATGAATTTCAAAAAATTTGTGGAGATGCTTTAGCATGTCTCAATTGTTGGCCATTTGTTTCGGATTTTCCGGAAAGGACTTCGTTCCAAATAAAATTCTGGTTCACTTTACACCACTGATTCGTTTTGCCCCTGTCTCTCCTATGAGGAGCTGCAGTCCAGGTGGATTATACGTATATTCACAATATTTAATATTTTAGAAAAACATAAAAGTTTGTAGAAGGAAATTACGGTGCTTGTAAAAAAAATTGGGGTTCAATTTAACATTAATTTCATTATTTTTTACTGGAAATGAGGAAAGGACGTCGTACGTGAGAGGATAAGGAATTCAAAGAATACATCTCTAGAAAAATTATGAAGTTTATGGATTTTTAAAAACTTCGTGATTTCTGAAAAACAATAATAATACCGGCCAGCAGTTCCAGAAATATTCAGAGAACCACTTTTTTGAAATATTTCTATAGTAGGTAGGAGAGGGGCAAAATGATTCAGGAATTCTTTCCAGAGCGAAGGACTTTGAAAAAAAATCTGACAAAAAAGAAAAAATGCTCCAGAATGCCTACATTGTTGAGTAATTTTTTCAAATTGTTTTTTCATTTTGCTCAACTCTCTCCTACGCCCAAACCCGTATATGATTTTTCAACGATGAATTATTAAATTCAAAAATTTCATCCTTTCAATTATGAATTAAATCATCATAAATGAATCATCAAAAAATCTGAATATCATCACCCACGTATGAGCCGAGTTTTATTCCTTTCACCTTCACTTTCAGACTATCAGAAAGTATCTTCACATCCTCATAATCGACTAACTGTATTATTTTTCATGAAAATAAATAATAAATACTCTACCATATGTCGTTCAATCGATTATTTCTTCATGAAAATTATCGCATGTAACAATTGATGCATTGCCGGATGCTAACCGAGATTGAATCTTCTTATTTTGCATAAGTAGTGTGAAAGTTTTCATTTTGATTTCATGTTTCGATTTAATAAATTATATTGTAGTAAATGGAAATTACGTTTTATTTATCCTAGAGTTTCGCACAGTTTTCCAGAAATGAAAGGGTTTGATTGTTTTTCTTTGTTTATTTTCAGACGTGTAAAGAATACTTTGCATGCTCTCTTTGATCCCAAGATGGTAAAATACATGCACAAAAACTTTCCATCATAAATTGACCATAAGTTTTGCTATAAAACAGAAAAAATCACGAGCAACTTTCTAATCTTAGCTTTTTTTCATTTTATGAATTTACATATTTTAATTATTTTATAAAATTAATTTTATATAATATAATTTTATAAAACTCGAAGTTCTCCATAACTCACATTAAAAAAAAATATGTAAAAAAAATAATCTTCTCAATTATTTTAGTACTCCATGAGTTGACTGCCCTTCTACACGTCCTTAATAATAATAACAATAAAAAAAATGTTAAAAAATTCTCACGTATACATATAAACATTTCCCGTTCCGGAATTCACTGTGATCATCAGTGAGTAGGAAGGAAGTTTCGCAGAGTAATTTAGTGGCATTGACACCGTCTCTCGCCTCTTATTGCACTACACAATATTGTAACAATTTATATAATATGCTATATATATATATATTTTCCCTAGGTGATATACGACACGGCATCGTAACACGTCGAAATTATGATTATAGCTGAAGCCAAGTCATCTGGTATGATTATCTTAATTCGAGTTTATTCATTGCATTTCAGTAGTGAAGAGGGAAAACAGAATACGTTCATTTTCTTGTCATTAATTTTTTCCGAGAATATCTAGGAAACTAAGCAAGATCTGAGCCTAATTTTGACTTCATCATTTTTTGTAGCTCTTGAGATTTTCTACCAAAAAAAAGGCGAATCTGCTCGATCTCGCTTAGTTTTCGAGACCATCTAAAATGACTACAAAAGTAAATTAATTAGTTTCGTTTTACGTCTTCACTTCAGTTTTATTTTTACTATCAATAATTTCTTGATAAATTAAAATTATTATTTATACTTGAAGGAGTCAAGCTAAACTCGTATAATCAATTACAAGAATTAATGATCCTTTCTTTCTAGTGTAACGCTGATCTAGCCAGAGTAGAGACCATAAATATTATGATTTTATTTTCATTTTTTTTCACCTATCTCCAAGTGTGGGACACAGTCTGATGGTTGCACGGCCACGGTCATGTTCTTCATGATAAACAAGGTGCCTGGATTTATTTGAAAATTAAAGCCGGTTTAAAATCAGTTGTAGGTGGTATTAGCTGTGCCAATGAACGTTGAGCAATGAGAACGAATACGATTGTAATGGAATAATTGAAAAATCAGAGGCAATTTAAAAGATCAAGTTCAGTGATTTGGAGAAAGAAGTGAAATATATGGGAGTGGCGATTTGTGAGAGGATAGAGAATCGAACGTTAGAGGGAATTCTTTTCTTCTCAACCACAAATGTATGATACTTTCCGAGTGAAAGGTTTACTGGTTTTTTCAGGTCGTTGTACCAGTGCGTCATTCCGCATCTTTCCTACTCTATATGCATTCTAGGGATAACCGCAGCATCTCGTAATGCCTCAAAAAGTGTTATTATACTTATTTTTCCTTAGTTTTCCGCTAAATCGAATCTATTTTGTGAATATTAGGCTGAGGATTCGTAGAAAGGCTTTTTCTTTTAATAGTCTGAATGTTTGAAGATAGTCGAAGAAATGGAATCATTTGCTATGTATTTTTCTCATGTAATATTGAAGCTGAACGTGATGGAATTCATCAAATTATGTAATGGATATGAAGAATAATGTGAAATACAATCTGAAATTTTGAGAGTTTAATATTTATATCTATATTCATTTTTTTAAATAATGATATTGCATGATGAGTAAAATTTTATCGAATATTTTATTTGTTTTGTGGTATTTCTATTGGAAATTTTGTAGTTTTTTCATGCATTTATTTGAATAGAAGATATTCAGTGGGAGAGAGTCAATGGATTTTTATTTTCTATTTTATCTCATTTTGTTGAGATTTTTTCAGATGGAAATCCTTCAACATAATTTTTTTTACTAGGTCTCTTTAATAGAATTTTTTGAACGAAAATGAGGAAAAACCTGAGACAATTTACGTCGACGAATTTTCATAGAAAAAATTCGAACAAGACGAGTTGTGAAAAAAATAAAAATGTATTATTTTTCACTTGTTGAATTGTTTTATTGGATATTTCTGTGTGAAAAATGCACGGGACTGTGAGATTTTCAATAGAATCAGCAGCAACTCCAATTGAAATTCCAAACGAATACCTTAAAGTCTTCTCTTCAATTTTTTTCATTACAAACTACGGTATTATTCATTTTGATATCGTATATTTTTTTCACTTCTATCATTCGGCGAATTAGATTTCTCAATTAAATTCTACACAAATTAATTGAAATCTTCAAAATCCAGTAACTCCCGAAAAAATGATTAATAATAAGAAAAATGCGTTCTTTCTAGTAGCCAAAAATAGCGAATGTTATTCAACATTTGAAAGTCTCAATATTCATAAGACGAAAGTGTTTTCTGCATCGAGTTTCTGGATTCACAACAGCATTAATAAAATGGCTATAATATTTTTTGGGTCAGTATTGAGGTCAAGGAAGGATCATCTCAGGAATCATTTCACTTTAAATTCTTCGCACATCTTATCTCGTTTTGGACTTTCTCATTCAATTTAATTCATTTTTCATTACTTGTCATTGAAGACGTCATTAATAGATAAGGAAAATGGAATAATAATGTAAATTTAAATTTCTTTATTTATGTCAACGTGAGAATTATTTTTCACTGTTAAATAGTGTCACATTGGCGTTTTTTTCTTTCGCTGAATATGTACTGTATCAAATTACCAGAAACATGTGCATCACATTGTTGTACTCGCAGGAATTACAAGGTGTGACAAATAAAGAATGAGGGTAATGATTCTTTTTATGAGAAATACAATAGATCCTTCTTATAAGTCAGCACAAAACGTATTAATATTTGTTTTTACTACATAAAGTTCTCTATTAAGACATCATGTTTAGTATCACACGATGTTACTGCGAGAGTCACGACCTACGATGACTAATGGCACTGATTCTTGTAGTAAATGTACAGAAGCAAATATGTCAGGATTTTTTGTGCCATCTTCTTGTATTCATGAGTCTAATGTCTTCATAAAATTGTGAGAAAGAGGAAATTTTATGGATTTTTTGAACTTGTAATTAGTCTGAAGCTCAATATATTTATATTCATCAGAAAATGATTTCATGCGGTAAAAACTTGAAGTAAAAAAATATTTTAATTTTTTTTTTTTGAAAAATCTTAACAGAATTATTTTCGCAGGAAAATAAAAATTTCGTGGTTTTTTTCTAATAACTATTTCTATCTAAAAAATACAGAATGGTTGTAAAATTTTCAGTAGAATTAAAAAAAAATTCTTTAATTTTTTCAGACGCGTTGAGTTGAAAAATAATTATAATTAAAATCAATGGCATGAAAATTTATGAGTCATAAAATCATTAATTTATTTTGAAAATATTTTAAAACAATGAGGCTTAAACAAAATTTATGAGAATATTTCTTCTTGTAGTTCATTATTATCTTCTCTGCACAAATTTTTTTTTTACAATTTTCCTCAAAATCCACTAAGACCCAATACTTTTGTGTTATTTCCTTTGACTTCGGATGCAGCAAAATTCATTGAGCCACGATTCTCGTAAAAAACTAAGTTTTCTTCAAAAAACCCGTGAAATTACATCCACTTACACTAATTTGTTCCATCTCTATTCACAAATTTTCGTCTGAAATTTTCATGCTCATCAACATTATTATCAATTAGCGAATAATTATTTTAATTAGAAAAAAAACTCATTAAACTGCATTATATTTCATTATATGCACAATTAATCTTCATGATAAATCCATCAAATTAATTGAAATAAAACATCAACATTCAAACTACATAAACTTGATCGGATTAGAAAATTCGAAGATTCTCTATTGTAAAATAAAATTTGTAAAATAATACACTCATGGTCTCTGCAGCAAGTTCACCATCAATCATCCATTCACCTCAGGAGTTTCGAAAAATTACAGAGTGATGCAAAACGTACATAACTATAATAAAGATTATTCCCCTTGTTCTTTCACCTTATTTCTCATCTTTTATCTTTGTGTTAAGATTTTTTCAAGAAGGACAAGAAAAAAGTGAAAAAAAACATGGAACCATAAGCAGTGAAGCTATTTCGATATATCGTGAGAAAGCCTCGTGAAAATCTTATACCTCGTAAACATTCATTTTCATACTGCCTATTTTGCCTCATCGCTGAATAACATTTCCGCATTCTCCTTCCTACTACTCTCCATTCAATAAAACAAAATTCAAAATATATTTTCGAGATTGAAAAAAAATGTAACAAAAAAAAATTTATCAATTAATTAAAAGTAAATGATGCTTCCTAAGCCCCAATAAATTCACAATTTACGAGGAATTTTTCCAGGCATTTAAATGCACAATTGCATAATTCGTTACATTTACCTCTTCTTATGGATAATGAAAAAATATGAGTTTGTGATTTCATTGGATAACAGCATTGTAACAATCTATAAATTAATCCACTAACAATGAAACCATTTCAGTCAGCACGAGAATAAGAACACGTGGCGATGCAATTTTTTTTTCTTTTATTCTTAATTTTTTTTTCTTCTTCAGTGATTTCATTTTGCCGATCGGTGATGCTTGTCCCGGTTTAATCGGCGCTCTCGTTTTGCCACATGATCTTCTGTGTCAGTGAACCTTGAGAGAAGGAAGAAAACAAAGTGAGCGCCCAGTGTGACTGGGCTGGTTTTGCTCTACCACGTAGAGAAAGATTCAAGCGGCACTCATTGATTTTCTTCATTCACTTTATCTCCATTACTGCACTTTTTTTTACTGAGAAAAAAAAATCATCTAATATTATGATTATTTTTCACAACTTTACATTAATCCAATCGATGAAGTTCAGAAGCTAGAAACCCATTTTTTTTCATGTGGAGGTGAGAAGGATTTTAATGAGAGTTGCAGACGCTCATTCACTCACATCCGTAAGATCCACTCCCAGGCTGATACGTATAGTATTTATATGAGGTTGAAGAGGAGAATAAAAAAAAAGTGAAAGAAAGAACTAACTCCTGGCCGACTTACGTTTAACTGTTCCCCGAATCTACTTTTATTCGTGGAATCTGAATTGCTTGCCTCACATCCCGCTTGGTGAATTAATTTTTCTTTCTAATTCTTCATTTTGTTGGATAATCATAGGAATATGTTGACATCACAAAATTGAGCTAAAAAATTGACTTTACTTTATGTGCTTGAAATTTGATTGTTTGATTGCGGGAAAAAAATCTTAAATTGAACAATTCACTCGCAGAATTTTTTTTATATATTTTACGAGGGGGTAATCACTACTAAAATTTGTGTACACTAAACTTCAGATTTCAGGAATTCAACGATTCTTGAATTCTCAGCAGATTTCATGAAAGTTTATGAGACTTTTCGAAATCCATGAAAATTGAACGGATTTCTGAAGATTTTATAAATTTTTATAGAATTCGAGAGATTTCAGAAAATCCTGAGAAATTTCAAGATTTCATGACAGAAAGAAAGATGTAAGTCACAAGAGGAAAAATCAATATTCCTAGAGAATCGAAATAAAAAATAGAATTGAATTTTCTTAATGGTTTAGCAAAATTCTTTTTATACATACAAATCCCACTGAGCCCTTCCACATCGCAATGTAAATATCTTAAAATTTTCTGACTTTTCTCAAATCCTCAAATCGATTTTCCATGCATTGTGACTATTTATTTTACATGAAATTACAAAGACTTTACAAATTTTACAGATTTCGTAAAATTCTCATCCAATTCCTCTAAATTGAGAATGATTCCAAGACTTCTTTCCAGATTTTATAAGATTTCCAAAATTCAAAACTTTCAGGAATCTTTGAAAAAATTCTTAAATTTTCGTAAGATTTGTCATTTGAATGTGCACCAGATTTCACAAGCGATTACCTCTTCGGTATTTTGCAGTTTTACAATTCTTTCCTCTGAAAGGAATCAACAGAAAATCCTAAGACATCTGCTTGAAAATCCTGTTGAAAATTCTATCGGTTCTTTGCCGATTCTATTGGAACTTTTGCAGCTTTTCTACATTTTTTTTTTTTCAAAAGGAGAAAAACTCATTAGGAAAACCAATTTTTTCTTTACAATGCATTCTATTGAAATTCTTGTAATTCGAGTAATTTCAATAAATTTGCTGACGCTCAGTACATTCCAAATTGAGGGGATTCCCCTTCTTTCACTCGTCTGCCAGACCGTCTCTACATCAACGGCCATACATTTTTAAGCCTCAGGAAAGACTGCAGAGAGCCTTGACATACGAGACTGACGGGTCACCATGCAATCGTCCCCTTTCTAACGTCTGCAGCGGTTCAATATCACCCGAAGGCCCCACTTTACAATCACACCACAAACTTTCTTGGTTTCGGTCGAAATCAGTGAGAAATAATTTTCAGAAATTTGATTTATTATCCAAGCTCTATATGAAAATTGTACAATTTTATAGGTCAAAAAAATTTCGAAAGAATTCCTTCGCATGAGTGATAAATATAAAAAAAACTCCATTATAATTTTGTTATCATAAAAAAAAAATATGTACATAAAATCAATTTCAAGTGATATTCGATTATTTCTTAAATATTCTTCTATTCATAGTTATAAAAAAAAAAATTAATAATCGTAGCAGGAAATCCAAACTCTAACAATTCAGTAGCGGAGAGGTAAAACAGGATCAGTCATTTTTTTTCCTTATAGTTTTATGACAATATCTCCGGAATTCTTTTTTGTAGCTCTTGAAACTCTCTTCAAACACAGACGAGGACACGATTGCCAAGATATCAAAAAAAATCGACTTATCCTATTCTACCTCTGCACTATTGGTTTAATGAAGAAAAAAAACTATTCATTCTCCTCGTCATTCTCTTCCAAATGCTGAAGCTTCAATTGCTTGCTTCTATCGATTTTGACGAATGTTTTTTCTTTTTGATTCTTCTTAGCTGGTTTTTGCCCGATGACATACTCAGGTAATATAATCTTACTTCCCCTAAAAACAGGTTTATCCTCATTAACCTTAACCGCAAGTTGTTGACTGATAATCCTCCTGCTCCATGGTTTTTTGAATGAAACTCTCGATGTTGATGGTTTATCAACATTTTCTTCAGTACAATCATCAATGTCCATGTCCTCATTGTCCTTAGCTGCTTCTTCTTTCAATCTTCTTGCTCTCAATCCATTGAGAAATGAGAGTGCAGCCTGTGTATTACTTTTATCCGACATATCCTCATTGGACACATCAGCAAGACTATATTTAGCCCATTTATGTGGATTACGTACATAATCTGGTACACGTTTTTCTCCAAATGGCGATGGTAGATCCGGCCTTTTAAATATACTCTCTCTCCCTTTGAATTGTCTCGTTTCAAATCTACGACGTTTACCTGGTGGCGGTGGTCTGCGAAATTCACGTATCTCCAAATTTGGTATTTCAGAAATTGGCTGATCCTTGTTGCAATCCTTCTCTGCCTTTGATAATTGATTGAACAATGCTTTTTGACGGCTAGCAAATGATGAATCACCGCCTCTCAATGTGAAATCATTAGATGAGGGTATCTTCATTGTTTCAGTGTTACACAATCTGGCAAATGAAATCGTTAGTGCAGGATTGTTCAATTCAATAATATTTTTATCGACGAAGCTGAAAAGTCTCGTTTCTTTTGAGTGCTTTGTAATTATTTTTGAAAATTCCTTGAGATTATTTTTGTGAAAATTATTCAATTTATTTTTTTGGCTTAAAATTAAATATGATGATTAAATAATATAATAATTCTTTCCTCCACCCGTTTTTGAAGGATATTCCGGAAAATGAGGGAAATAGAATTTTTTTTGAAGAGACCTGTTCTGTGGCTTTTTTTCTAATTTACAAAACAGGTTTGTGAAAATTTTTCTTCTTCGTTTAATTCAAGGAATATTCTTGGAAAATAACGAAAAAAAATTGAGTTATCGTATTTTTCCTCTCCACTACTGAGTTATATTCGAGATATTCTGAATTTAATATTTTTGACACAATTTTTGTGGATTTAAGTACGATAATGATCTTCAAGGAACGAACATGCTTACGTTGGAAAAAGAATTTTCTTTTTTCTTTACTGATAGAGATGGCTGTAAAACTAAATTATGTGATAATTATTATGAAGTGGCTGTAATAGATTCAGATAATCTGAGAAATCAATCAGAATATTGAAATTTTTAAAATCTGACGAATATGGTAAAAAAATTAGAAAATCTGAGGATTTCTCTCCTGAATATGTCTATTATGTCTTGGAAGTCTTTGGCAGTAACATGTGGTACATAATCTGATTACAAGATTTGAAATTTAACAAATGTTCGCTAAATTTCGGTAAATGATCAACAATTATCAATGAATTGAATAAAAACTATTTTCACATAATTTTTCAGCAAAACAATGTTTTATGAATGAATGAAAAATGGTTAACAACATTCCCCTTTTCATTTTTTGTCATTAACAAAATTATCAAGCCTTCAATTTTCTGATTTCAATATTGAGTGAACAATAATGAAGCTAAACTCGAGATATTCTTGAATTCAATAATTATCACCACTTTAACTCCAACTAATAATCAATTTTCATTGTTGAATTAAAATTGTCATCAATAAATTTTAATGAAGTAATTTTCCCTACCAGTAAAAACAAAAGTTCATTAATTTCCTCATTACTCCCGATTTTGTGAATGCTCCTATGGAGATTTCTAGCATATTCCCCTACAATTCCAACAATTTCAACAGTATTTTCCCCATAAATCCACGTTATTATCAGAAGTATCAAGAAAACCCTCAAAAGAACTCTCTGTACCTTCAGCCTCGTCGTTAGTCCCTCAAAAAAAAAAAATCACCTTCAATATTAAATTGTCGATCAATTTACCAATTCCTCGACATCAGGATCTGCTAATATTACTGATAAAATCACTTTTTTAACAGTAATTTACGATTCGTAAATTAATAAAATTAATTCTTTTGTGTTACGTTTTGTTTTGGATTGACTGTCACTCTCGAGGTTATGTTCGTGATCTCAGAAGGTAATAATGTTCACTACGACTCTGTCGGTAATGTAGATTTCTACCATTGTGATTAAGGGGGAGGGCGCCACATACTGGGAACAGTAGGGGAATTGCTGCCTAGCAACCATAAATGACAACTCAAACGTAACCTTTTGAAAATTCTTTAGCTTACTTTTGACAAGTGTCATAATAATCGTAATTTCAAAGGAAAAAAAAAATCATGAAAAATATTGAATTAAATTAAATATTTATTTATTCAAATGTAGAGTGTTGGTTTCAACGAGTATATATGTTTGGAATAGGATCAAATATATTTAAAAAATTCAATTTCAACGTTATTCGTGTTAGATTATTTCATGGAGTTTTTCATAATCCAAATAGACACATATTTTATGTTAAATTGAATGAAAAAGATCGTGCTGTATTGTTGTATAAACAAGATGGTAAAATTATGGACATGCAGTCAATTAATGTCCCAAGTAATTATCAAGGACGAGGACTTGCAAGAACTTTAGCTGAGGTATTTTTTGTTTTTTTTTTCTTCTGAAAATGATTAATTCTTCTCGTGCAATCAATTAGACTTTATTCATCAGGCTGCATTAACATATGCAATTGTTCATGATTATAAAATAATATTGTCCTGCAAATACATGCAAAAGTATTATCTTGCTACGAAAAATCGAGAACTTGAGGAACGTGTTATTGGTCCATCGAATATCATTGAGGGTCCAGAATCATCACCACTACATCCTGAAATAATTGATGAACTACCAGATCCTCAGGATACTATAAATCCTGATTTGAAGAACTGAAATTTTTAGAACTGAAGGTAATTTGAATTGTGAGAATGACTTTTTTTTTGTAGGGGAAAGAAGTTGACCCGATTCCTGGATTTTTAGGGGAAATTTGCCTGCTTGTAATTGTTTTGAAAGGTTTGGGATAAAATCGACTGTATTGCAGCATCCTTCAGAGGAAATTTCTCTGGTTTTTCGAAGAAATAATCAAAATCTGATAAATCTATCAATTTCATTGCCATCTAGCCGAAAATTCAGTAGTGAAGAGGTAAAATAGAAAAAGTGGGATTTCTTTGGTGGTCGTTTTTTGAAAATATCGCAGAAACTATGTGAGACAACGCAATTTCGTTCGAATCCGTTTTGGAGTTCTGAAAATTCTCTAGAAAAAAGGATGAAGGTGAAATCGCGCTATCTCGCTTAGTTTTCGAGATATTTCCTAAAAAAGAATGACAAAAAAAATAAACAACCCGTTTGACTTCTTCGTTACTTCATTGTATAAAATTTTTACTAAAAATCGAATGTAGTTTATTTCATTTCAAAGATAAGAGAGACTGGGGTAAATGGACCGCAAGTGCAACACGACTCATGAATTCTTTTCGAAGTGAAAGATTTGTCTAAACATTTTGAAAAAAATCGCGAAAATGCTTCAATATGTAGAAATTATTCATGAATTTTTCGATTTTTTTTTTCGAAGAGGCCTTGCCTCTTAAAAATTGTTTTGGATCATCTTGACCCACGAGTCCATTTTGCCCTGATTGCTCCTATTTTCAAAACAATGAGACTTGAAGGATTCTATTAAGAAACCTCTTACGTAGTTCTCGAAATTTCTTAGAAAAAATCTTCTCTAATGGATTCCGCTAATTTTACTCGTTTCGAGAATGTTTGCAAAATAATCTGCGCATTCCTAAATTAACCCCTCTCATTATTATTATTTTTCTGTGAAATTATTGAATTCTCGGGAATTCATTCAAACATTCCTAAAAAAAAATCCTAAATTCGCTCGTTTCATAGATATTTACAATAAAAAATATTTTCAAACTGAATATTTATTTTTCCCCCTAGCGCAAGATTTTAATGACCAAAAAATGGAGAAAATGGACGAGTCAGATTACCAAACCCTCATTACCTGGTACTGCCAGCAGTGCTACTACACAAACATGCTGAGACAGGCTAAAGAGGCTGTAGAATCATTCTCATCAAGTGAAAATTTGAAAATTCTCCTCGGCGTTTCCTATATCCTCACAAATCGACCACAAGACGCACTGCAGCAAGTCAATGATCTAATTGGACCAGAGGATACAACATTGCCATCGCTGATTGTCCAAAGTTTCGCATACAGGCTCAATAGCAACAAAGATCGTTCGGTAATCACTCAAATTGATTCGAGAATTCGAGAGGACCGAAGAAAAGCATCATTCACGGCATTAGCTAGAGCTGGAAATGTCCTATTACTCTTGAAGAAATTCGAGAAGGCCAAAGAATACGCTGAAAGAGCGTACAAACTAAATTCCCATGACCTTGATGTCTTACTCATTAATTCCCAGATCGACATGATCGTTACGAAAGGAAAGAACAATCATTTATCATCAATACCAAAGGACTACAGCAGACGTCTAAGTGTTCTTCTAGCTACTGCTAAATTTCACGAAGTCAATGGTGCACACGAGCAGGCCATCTTGATCCTAAATGCTCTTATAGTTCGTTACTCAAATTTGTGCCTACCTCTCATTGAAAAAATGAATAATCAATTGGCTTCAAAAGACTGGGAACAAGTCCTCGACACAGCTAATAGAATATTATCAATAGACTCAAATGATTTAGACGCAATAAAAGCTAAGTGCGTAGTCACAATATGCAGAGACGGTGATTACTCATCAACAATGAAAAGCATTCAATTATACTTCAGAAATCTCAACTTGGGTGAACCCAAAAATATCGAATTATTCGTCAATAACATTCAGTTATTCACGCGAATAACAAACAGAGATAAAGATTGTCTTTCTGAATTATCAAAAATCGTGGAGAAGCTGATTCAACAATGCCCAAATTCCAGTGATCCAATGATTGAACTTGGTAATATTTATTTGCTGATGAACAGAGTTAAAGAAGCTGAACATTGGTACAGAAGTGCCGTTAGAATTGATGAATCTTCATTCTCTGCATTAATGGGTCTGGCGCATTGTCAAGTACTTGAAATATCACCAGGTTCAATGGATCTAGCTAGACAGCAGCTTGATTTTTTGATGGAAGTCCAGTCTAACACGTTGGATCCAAAGTTGTACTTTATGTCGGCAAAAATTTGCTCCAATGAGTCGAATAAAGCTTTGAATTATCTTGAAATGGCGGTTAAACTCATTCTGAAAAACTGCTCTAATTTGCATTATGGATACAAGTACTTGATCGAATTGAATCCAGTATTTTCCCTGGAAATTGTCAATGAACATTTGAGCCATTCGCCGACAATTGTAATCAGTGATGATGACACTGATAAATTGAATACTGAGGATAAACCAATTCTCCAGCTGTTGGAAATGATTACGGACGCTTGTGTCGGGTGCAGTGATGCACTAATCATGCTTGCCAAGGGAAGAATGCAGAATGGTGATCTAGATGGTGCCCTCGGTGCATTAAAACGTCTTCTCGATCACGTAGACCCGGCAAGTGCGCCTGCGCACTTGCTCATGGCACAAATATTAACTCGTCAGAAAAATTATCAATCAGCTTCGCAGAGTCTCGAAGTTGGACTTAGTTACAATTTCAAAGTCAGAGACGATCCAATCTATCATTTGATATCTGGAATTGTTGAGAAAGAGAACAATGATCTAGAGAGTTGCATTAACAGTTTACGTACAGCCATGTCATTGATCGATGCTCGGGCAAAGTCGGATCTATCATTGAATACAGTTTCTCTGTCAGATCGAGCAACGCTTCATCTCGAATTAATTTCTGCTTACGGTAAATTAAGGAAATTCGATGAATCATCTGCATTGATGAATGAGGCTAAACTGTTGTTTTCAAGCACAGTTGAAGAGGGCAGAGTAACGATAGCCAATGCGGAATTGTGTTTGGAAATGGGGGACATTGATCGCGCTATCAGTTATCTGAGTCTGATTAAACCAGACGAGCCTTATTATCTTCAAGCTCACACAAAATTAGCAGATGTATATTTGAATAATCGAAAGGATCGTCATGCTTTCGCCAAGTGTTTCAGGGAATTGGTGGAGAATTGTCCTGGACCGAGGACTTACAGCATGTTGGGTGATGCTTACATGGCAATTCAGGAGCCAGATCGTGCGATTGAGGCTTACGAAGAGTCTCTGAGATCTAATCCAGGTGATAGAATTCTTGCGAGTAAAATGGGCAGAGCATTGATCAAGACTCATCAATACAGTAGAGCTGTTAGTTATTACAAGGAAGTCGTAAAGAACAAGGGATGCAGTGATTTGAAGCTTGATATGGCAGAGTTGTTCATGAGAATGAAACAGTTTGAGAAAGCTGAATCAACGCTAGTGCAAGAATTGCAGGAGGGTAGAACAGCTACAGATCTGCAGAATCTCGAAACGAGGGGTAAGCAGTTGTTGCTGTTGGCGAAAGTACGTGAGAGATCTGGGAATTTGCAATTAGCATTGTCGACATTGAGGGAAGCTAAGGAGAATCAAATTAGGTGCATTCAGAGGGCTTCAGTGAGTGCATCGGTAACGTCGCACAAACAAATTTTAGCTGAAATTTGTTTAACTATGGCTGATCATGCCACTGCCATCAGGGACTGGGATCAGGCTATTGGACACTACAAAGAGGCACTGCAGCAAAAACCCGCGGATATAAAAGCTCTACTGTCACTTGCTAAACTCTACATGCAGGTCAATGACCTTGATAAGTGTACGCAGAGTTGTACGGCTTTGTTGAATGCTGATCCGAATAATGAAGCGGCTTCTGTCATGATGGCGGATCTTGCCTTTAGAAAGGTCGATTTTGAAACAGCTGCGTTTCATTTCCGACAACTGCTTGTGAGAAGACCAACGTATTGGACGGCACTGGCTCGACTCATCGAAGTATCTCGAAGAACTGGTGAGTTATTTTTCCTCGAATTAAATTAACGAGTGTCAAGTCAAAGAGAAATAAAACGTAATACAATTCCGGGATTAATAAACAAAGACACACTCTTTTCTCGAAACGCAAATAAACATGATCCACGCTCAAGACATTTATGACTATTTACATCACTTGAGAATACGCAGTAAAAAAAAAACTATTTTATCTTTATTACAGGGAAAATTGAAGATTTGGATGAATGGTTATCAAGAGCAGAAGCAGCAACAGAGGGATCAAATCGTGACGCCGGTTTTTACTACTGCGCCGGTTTATTGGATTGGCGGACGGGTAAATTGAATTCAGCGCTGCGTAATTTCAATGCAGCCAGACGTGATCCAGAATGGGGACAACAGGCAATCTACAATATGATAGAGATTTGTTTGGATCCAGATGATGATTCAGCTTTATCGAGTGATGCATTTAATGAGGATGACGCAGAGTACCAAGATTCAAGGACAATGGCCTTGAAAACAGCGCAAAGATTGTTGCAGGAATTGAATCCGAAGGGGAGTCCACATGAAATGTTGACGCATCGACTTTTGGAGAATTTTTTCCTTCTCACGACGAAAATCAAGACGAATATCGAGAAAGCGCTGCAGGATTGCACGACATTGGCGAGTCAAGAGACCCTGCGCGATCACGTGGGTCCAGCACTGGGTCTTGCAACAGCACATATTCTTCTGAAACAAACGCCGAGAGCACGCAATCATCTGAAGCGAGTCGCTAAAAATGTATGGACTTTTGAAGATGCCGAGTACCTTGAAAGATGCTGGCTTCTTCTTGCTGACATTTATGTGCAATCTAGTAAATACGATCTTGCCAATGATCTATTGCGAAAAGTACTACAGCACAATGCAACATGCGTTAGAGCCTATGAATTGTCTGGCTACATATCAGAACGTGAACAGAATTACAAAGAAGCAGCTAGTAAGTATGCACAAGCCTGGAAATTTGGAGGTAAAACAAAATTATCTATTGGTTATAAACTAGCTTATTGTTATTTGAAAAGTAAAAAATATGCCGATGCTATTCAGGCATGCAACGAAGTTATAAAACAAAATCCTGATTTTCCAAGAATTCGTAAAGATATTTTGGATAAATCAATGAATAATATTAGAACGTAATTTCTGTAATTTGTAAAGTACTGAAATTGTCAATTTAATACGAATATTATTATGATAATAAAAGAGACTTCAGATATTTAATATTTGCATTTTAAATATTTCTTTATTTCTATACTTTGAAATATGTACAATCATCAATAAATTGAACGATATTTACATTTTTCAACACAAATAATTTTTGAATTATTTTTCCATTAAAATTTTTTGTGCTTGAGATCTTTGATATTTTTTTTTCTGTTTCTTTGTCAATCGATGGATTCAATCATTTTTCATTAATACTGATTTGATTATGAATATAATGCATAATTGAATTTTTCATAAATTATTTAATTAATTATTTAAAGATCTAAATACATGACTTGAGTTGCTGATACTGCACCACAGGCAGCCAATGTACTTGCAACGAAAACAACCGCTGTTGTTGTACCTGATAAACTTACAATTGTACCGAGACAACAGGAGAGTAAAAATTGTGCAAGAAATACCATTGATGATACAATTGCTACATCTGTACCTAAACCACGTACTCCACCGCTCTGAATAGCTTCACCATCAGCCGTTACAGCAAACTGGAATGATTTTCATTTTATTAGTAAAAACGTTATTATAATTTTATAATAAAAGTGAATGAGTCGATTCCGGTTGGCAATTGCTTTTTATAGAATCTCTCGAAATCTGTTGGAGATAGACTCATTCTCGTTACGACCTTTTTCTTGTAGAGGAAAATAAGAGCTCGAAAAAGGCCATTACAAAAATGCTTCCATCTCCAACAGATTTCGAGATATTTTATAAAAACTGAAACTGGGGATTTTACAGATTTCATTGAATTTGGAAATCTAAATTACCGTAGAAAGTGCATGATAACGGGCAATCAATAAATACGGCATTGTGAAGAGCGTTGAGTACATGACTCCTGCTGTCCATGAAAATATTATAACACCAACTGGATGCTTAGTTAATGCCATCATCATCATTCCACAACTGTAGAAGAGTAGTCCGCAAGTGTACACTCTGCGAGCTCTGAGGATAATTATTGATTTCTCGATCTGTTTCTTAAATTAATCATTTTATACTGAGAAAAAAAACTTTGTAAAATTGATAAATTTAATTAAAATTCGAGAAAATATGCTGTTTAATTTGAAAATCGGTAGTGAAGTGATAAAATCGGATAAATCGATTTTTTTTGCCATTTTTTCGGCAAATATTCCCGAAATTAATGGAGATACGTTTTTTATCCTGTTGCTTTTTTTTAAAGGGAATTTCAAGAACTAAACAAATGGGCTAGGATCGAAAAGGGCGTATCTCCATTAGTTTTCCGAGATATTCTTCAAAAACTAGTGCTAAAAAATGGACTTATCCCGTTTTATCTGTTCACCATTCAAATAATGCGTTACTACAAAATGAAATAGTTTTATTTAAAAAAAACTATTTTTAAGGGATTATTGAAGATAATATTTTGTTGATTCCACTTTTTTTCCTCCTCAGTGTGTGAATAGTGTGCCTACTTACTTATAGCGTTCAATCAATTTTTCAATTATTAGAGAATAACAGGCGCATGACAGAGAATACATTGACATCCCCCAGCAGCCGAAACGAACACCAGATTCGTACAGCTCACGCTCCACCGAGCCTTCTGGAGCCTGATCAAATGATTCAATATATTCAATTTTCTGAATATACGACCTTAGATAATTCAATTAATTCTATGATATGGTGGCCTTTAACGTCGATACCAAAATTTGAATACATCGTAGTTTTCATTAAATGCAGCAGAGACCTAAAAGGCCACCATGTCATAGAATTAATTGATTCAATATATTAATTGATGAAAAATCTGAGATTGACAGAGGTAATTTTAAGTTTTTTAAAAATTATTTTATTATTCATCTTGGTAATGGTAAATGAGCAATGAGTGGTTGGGAATTTCTCTCTTAATCGTCTCGGTAGTTGTCTAATGAAACTATCTTCTTCTGATTTCATATTAGACATTTCTGATGTGAAGATAGAAGAAGATACGTTCGACAGACAAAATAACGTTTTTCCGGGAATCTCTGAGGAATTATTGAATTCATCAAGAAACCTTTCCTGTAGCTCATGAAATTCTCTACAACAAAGATCTCTAGAAATTTTTCGCGAGACCCATTCGTTTTGAACATGTTTGAAAGTTAATTTGCATAGAATTCTTACATTTACCTCTTCTATCACGATTATTTCAAAAAGATCTCAGAAAACTATTGTCTTTACAAGAATTTATCAGGAGACTTTTATTCCAGTTTATCAAATCCTCTACAAAGAAGGTCTCGTTTAAGAATTATTCATAATAAAATATCCACAAATTGAAAAAATCATTCCTCTTCATCCTTTCATTGCTTATTGTTGTAACAAAAACCAAAGAAAAAAAAAATTTATAATGTTTTTTTTTGTGCAGCCTCCATGAAAAATAATAATATTTTCATATCCATTTATTAATATAAAATATATAAATAAGAATATATACAACTCACCTGTGGATTTCCTCCATAAACAGCCTCGCCCACGAAATCAGTGAAGTAGAGCGAGTAGCATACGTGCGCCATCCAGCAGAAGAGATTTGTCAAACAAACCATACGAACGCTGTGCGGCATGTAAATTATTGACAGTAAATATTCCGTAAGTGTTTTTCTCGAGTCAACATTTTCATTGTCTTCAAATGCGTAATTATCAAAGCTTGCTGCTGACGAAACTTCAGGAATCATTGGAACTGATCCGTGTCTCCTCGCATCCACCGGAAGTGGCTTCAATATCAAATCCTGAACAAAGAAATAGAGATCATTTGAATTGCTTGATTATCTGTTATTTTTTATTATTCATAGTTACATCATGTCTCTCGGAATTTTCAGCTGGAACTGTTCCATAAGATGTGCATTCTTCGTCTGCAATTTTGTCGTATTCATTGTCTGTCTTCATTTCTCCCTGAAAAAAAAAATTAAACCGAATAAAAAATGAATTGCAGCGTGCAATGGTTTTTTTTTCGATTGGAATTAAATGAAGAAAAATATATTTTCCGGATTGCATAATTTTTTCTCCCGAAATTTACAGTTTCTCTCTCTCATTGGAATATTTATTGATCTCCCCTCATTTTTTCTAATTCAAATCAAAATAAAATAATAAAAATAAGTGTGCAAACTCTTCATAATTTCAATCAATTACTCAAAACTTTAAGTACCTGCTGGCTTCGTAGAATATTCTGATACTCATCTCGTTCCAGCAGATATAGAGGAATCTCCTTGAAACTAGTAACTGTATACGTAACACAAATCACGAAAATGATAGTTATCAGTGTGAATGTAGCATGGACATGTCCACCGAGTGCAATGCCGATGCTTGTTACATCCCAGTTAATTCCACCGAGACCATATCCCATGAATCCACCAAGACCAGCCATTATAGTGAAGGTGCTGAGGCCCCTGGCGTGATCCTCTGATAGGAAATAATAATTTATCAATAAATCATTCAAGTGAGGGCGATTCCGCAGCGAAAAGAGGAATCGATCCTTTTCTGAAGTTAGTTTCTCGCGAATATCTCGAAAAAAAGCGAAATACGGGAATTTTCATAGAAACATTTTTTGTAGAGGAGAAAAAGACGTAAAAAGATATTCATGCAAAAAATGTCGTATCTCGCTTGAATTTCCAACCATATCATCGCCTCAGAAACAAAGTGGCGTAAGTGCTATGCTTATACATAGCGCTTACGCCACTTTATTCCTAAAGTGACGATACAATTCTCAAAAAATGGTTGATTAGATCTGATCAATTTCGTTTCACCATTTCCCTGCAGAATTTCCTCTGAATTGATTGATCATTCTGATTCACCTGGTATTGTCACGTCCAGAAGATAGGCTCTCGCTGGACTCTGACAAGCATCCGCATCGAAGTCAAGCAAAACAGTTCCCAAAATTGTAAAGAATATTCCCCAACAATGTGAAGACGTTGGCGGTCCTGTTGAAGTTTCATTTACTACTTTAGCTGTTACACGATGACCCAAAGGAGCTGTATGATTGGGCAATGGCCGGGGATCACCGAATGCATAGCCCATGTCCTCGCCATTCGGTACCAATAATAATCCTGCGTTCACAATGATTTATTTAAGCAATATGTTATATTCAAAGAACAGAAACTTTTTCGATCGATTGGAAAATTTGGTGAGAAGGGGAGTAAATTTGATTAACACTCTTTTTTTGAAGAGGAAAATAAGAGCTGCAAAAAAGTGCACTATGAAAAGTGCTCTATCTCGCTTAAATTCTGAAGTTTTCACAAAAAAAATGGAATGATTAGGCCAGTAATTTACAGAAAAATAGTTTTACCAAGAAATACTCCGAGTGACAATAACAGAATAAATGGCCTCCTCCTGCCGAATTTATATCGGCATCTATCACTGACACTTCCAAGTATTGGAGTAACGAAGAATCCAACAAGTGGACTCAGAGCCCAAACCAGTGTCATGTGCTGATGATCAACGCCAATTTTTAATAACGTGGGTGAAACAAATGCCGTTTCAGCTGCATAAGAAAATTCAATTCCCATGACAGCTGCTGATACTCTCACCAGTTCCCCTCGGGTTTTTTGCCTATTAAATTCATTATTAATTTTGAATGAATCAGCTTACTTAAATGTTGGAATTAAATGGTGAAATCGCTCTTTTCGATATATTTCAAAAATCGTGAGAGATAGAAAAATGTTGGTAAGAATCTTTTTTGAAGGAAAAATTGAGCACTACAATAAGATTCTTACAAATTTTTTAATCTCGTTTATATTCTGGGATATTTCGTAAAAACGGAATTTCATGAATTTTTCCAGTCATTTCAGTTTTTGTGGAATATCTAAGAAACTGCGAGAAATAGAATAATTTCGATGATAAATTTTTCGCGGGAAAAATTAAGACCTATAAAAAAGGTTTCACAAAAATTTCTCTATATTCTGTATTTTTGGAAATATTCTGCAAAAATCGATCTCAAAGAGAAATTGAAGCATTTCATCATGAAAATGAAATTGGCACACATATGACAATTTTTTTGGATTTTTTTTAAATATATCAATTATTATTTTTAAAAAATGAAAAAATGTGCACTTAAATTTTTTTGAATTTCGCACTTGTATTTTTTTTCATATCTTGTAAAATAATTTATATGATGAGAGGAATAAAACTAAAAATTATCAGATGTCTGCTATTTTTCATATTATTTCACCTTACCCCCTCCCCCTTCTACAATCACTATTTATTGCTAGTAATAATGAAAACATAACAATACCTATAAACATGAGAATAATCATCGAGTGTTCTCTCCAACTTCGGTGGTTTACGAAAATGTGCAACAATTCCAGCAATACCTTGATTAGTTGGGATTTCATTCTTCCATTCTTTCAAAACCGTCCACTTTTCACTAATTTTATCACGAACACCATGTACCCTCCCCGTTATCCCTTGATAATCATGCAACTTATCCATTTTCAAACTTCACGTCTTGGATTTCCCAAGAATCAAAGCGAAACGTCAATGCTTTTTTGAATTTCCTCTTTGAAATTAATTATTCCATTAAATTTTCATTTTATTATATTCATTTCATCATTGCTCTCTGGCGGATCAAGTCGAATGATTAATTCAATTACAATAATTTAAAAAAATAATTCTAAATTCAGACTAATTTCATCTCATTTTAAATGCAATACCGTATAATTAACAATCCAGCTTATCTCACAGAATTCAGCAAGCTAAGTGAGCAAAGTTTAATCCGTATAATTTGATTCAGTCCAATTAAATAAACCAGGATTTTCCATCTGTTCAAATAGATCCAACTGATAGCATTGAATTTAAATCCGAATTTTCACCACAAAATTACAAATTTTATTCGCGAAATTGATTCATCTCTCATTGACTATTTTTCATTCAATATATTGTCATCAACAATTTTTAAAATTTTTGTCTCTCGTCTCAAATTGTTGAGGAAAAATTCAATTTCACGTTACTCGTTGAACGTCCAGCGCTCTACTGGGTGTACAACCCTTGTGACGAGCATCAGAAGAGGGGTAGGAGGGGTGGAAAGATTGTGTCTGACGCAAAGTAACTGGAGAAAATAAATAATTCTATCATTTACGAGCAGAGTATACTGTTTTGATAATGCCTATTAGTGAAAGCAATTTAATTAATTTATCGATAAATTTCCAATAAATGGCATGAAAATTTGTGTATGACTACAGCTAATAGAAATTGCCAGAGGGAAATTGTAGTGGAGTTATACTTTTCCACTGCAGACATTGATAGGCGTTTGTTATTTTGATTTATTTTTTTTTTTCATTTTGTTCAATTGTGTATTCAGTTTTATTTCAATCCAGAGAAATGCACTGTCTGAGTATTCATGACAGTCGCAATTTCCTTTTAGTTCGTTGGAGAATGAAAATCAATAGAATATTTTTTTTTATTTGAAAAAATTAATATTAACAGTAACAATTTACGTAGGAAAAAAGAATGGTAAAAAGTACTAAATATTGATGCTATTAGTCCTCAGCAAATATTTTTTTGAAATAATTAGAAAAGTTGTTGAATTTACTGAACTTTGTTAATTCAAATAGTTAATCTGTTTGAATTAACTAAATTCAGTAAATTCAACAATTTTTTTAATTAAAGGATATACTGATATTTTGTGGTGACCTTTCTTGTAGGTCTTTTTTTGCACTACAAAAAATATTTTCATGAAAATTGCACTATCTCGTTTGTATGCCAAGATATTTTTTAAAATATTCAGCAACATCGATTCATTTTATTCCAGCTTTTCAATGAATATTTTCTTAAAAAACAATAAATGTGAAAATAAGAATTCCTGAAAAATAATGAATGCTCTGACGTTAATATTCAAACTCATCTCCACCAAAAAAACATTTTTCATTGCCTCGCAGAGAGGATGAAGAGCATTACTATGCATTAATTCGGCGAAACTCCCACCTGCTCTATCGGGAATTCCCAATTATTCTACGAAGAAAAAATCACAATTTTTTTTTGCCCTCTTCATAATATGAACTCTTTGTTTTTTAATGGACACTGTGATGTATAATGTTGAGGGAAGAAAACGTGACTCAAATAAGAAGTCCATTGGAGGTGACAGATTCAGGAAGTCTTACAATGGAGGCCTCGCATTATCGACCCTGGGATAAAAAATTAACTACATAATGTCAATATTTATTGAGTACTGCGCTGAAGAAATTAAGATTAATTGATTTTTTTTTTAAAATAAACTCTATGATTCTTCACTATTTTCAGTGATCTTTACAAATGCTGGAATAGAGGTTTTTTCGAGTGAGTTGATTTCACGTCGAGATCGGTTCATTTGGAATTCATTGGACATAGGGAAATTTCTGCAGCTTTTTTGTTAAAAAAAATGGCCATATCGAAAATGATTGAGGCAAAGTGGGGTAAAATGGGTATTGAAATGGAACAATTCGCAATGGTTTTTTCTCAACGGAAAATCCATCAAAAACCCAGAATATCCAAGTTTCAACTGAAATCTAATGTATGGTGGTCTCAGAAACAAAGTGGCGTAAATTCTATCTATGAGCATAGCACTTACATAGCACTTACGCCACTCTATTTCTGAGATGATATAATTTTATAATAAACCTCATGATTATTTCTAGAGAATATCTCAAAATTCATGAGAGATAGAAGAATTTCCATAATGACCTTTTTTGTAGCTCTTACTCTTCTTTGCAATCAAATCTCTCCACGAAATTTTTTTGCATCTGAGTATTTGAAAATTCCGATATGTCCCCCGAAAACTGAAGGCGGAGCTTGAAAAAAACCTTTTATTTTTTTCTCTACCTCACGGAAAAAACATAATTCAACTCATAAAATCTTCAGTATTTCCCATGTCTCCTAACGAGATGAAGCTCTTTAGCACACAGTTCCTATAAATTCCGTCCCCTCCCCCCTCCTTGATATATGTAGGCTCAAGGTTAATCCCTATTGGATAGTAATTTTATGAACTTACTCAGAGTTTTACAGAGATATCCATTTTTCTCCATTGGCGTTTGAATAATTTTGCACTGTCTCGTTCGATTTGCATAGATATAGATTGTACAGATTCACTACAAAAATCTAAATGATTATTTTATTTCACACTTTATTGAAATAAATTGTTTTATTGATTGAACTTGAATTGGAAAAGTAATCAATCTAAAAATGATGACAATTACAGTTTAATGAATAGAGTGAATGAAACTAGTGAGGAGTGGAAAAGAAAACGAAGAGAAGACGAATGGAATAAAGAAAAGAAAGTCATTTCCTCTGAGAACTTCATTTCAGACGGAAGAAAAACCAATTGGGTTTATAGTCCTATCAACGAAACGTTTCGTTTTATCCCCTAGAAAATGAATATATAGATAGAGTTGATAACAATTTATTTGATAATACGAGCAAAACATCATTTTCAACCTGTTGCAGTTTTTACTATTTCTATTTTTATTGTAGGGATAAAAAATGGTCAATTGTTTTTATTGCTGACTTTTATGAGTTCTCTGATTTGTTGAGAAATCTTTTCTGTAGCTGCCCGCGAAAAAAAATCTGATATAATTATATCTAATTAGATATATTTAAATCTCGAAAATTGCAAAGAAATTATAAATTTCAAATCTGATCAAATTGAATTGTATCAAATTTCAGATCTTATCAGATTCTCTACAGATATGACGTTATATCTACCGAGATATGACTGCAGATCTAATTACATCTAATTCTATCTAATTAGATAGAATTAGATATAATTGGATCTAATTATATGAAAAACTTTTTTTCTGTGTGTGGCAATTCTCTACAGAAAAGGTCTTCACAAAATTCCGATGAAAGATTTTTTTCATAAATTTCGATAAAATCAGTCGTTTCGAAGATATTCGCGTAATAATAGAAATTAAGGTTGTTTAATTGTTTTGGGGAAAAAAGGAATCTCACTTCTGTCGTTCATTTCTCTTAATATTTTTCTCTGAATCGTGATTGATTAAAATATATATTTTTTTAAAATTCTTATTACATTCAACGAGAGAGATAAATTGAAACAAAATTGATGATTAATTGTTTCAATTGAAGTAAGCATCAATGAACTAACCATTTCCCATGGAATTAAAATTGATTATTCAAATTTTTCTTATTCTTCTGAGAATATTGAATGAAAAAATATGGGTAAATGATTGATTAACTCATTTACTTAATTCATTTAACATTTCGAAATTGATTTATCGATAGTTTTATTGATAAACATCTCCTTTATTTTCCTTAATTGAATATTTCAATTGTGTTATATAGGTGTCACAATGAAGACGATTTTCAGAATGAGGAAAAAAGATGAACAATTATCAATAATTCATGGAAACAAACTATTCATTATTACAACTATGCAAATAATATTTAATTAAAATACTTGAATTTTCTCAGGCAGTTTTAGAAAAATTAGTTTTATGTTTATCTGTTGAATAGAAGGATCAAGATTTTTTTCTCATCATTAGACATAATGACCAGTTGCATCTGGGGATGCAGTCCCTGCGTATCTAGTGAATGTGGCTTTCTTCTCAAACTTATCGCGATTTATAAATTACATCAAATTGAATTAAGTTAATTTTTCTTTCAAATCTTTATTTATTTTTTATCAACATAAATATAAATTCTGGAAATTGGATAGATTTATTCAATGATTATGAATTTAAAAGAAAATATTCAAGAGTCGGAGGAGACTAGGGGAATTGGTGAGTGATACGATTTTCGCACATCAATGCATTAGTAAATCGTGGGATAATGAAGAGAAATCATTTGAAAAATTTCTGAAATTTGTACATTTGGGGAAAAAAGTCAGGAATTTTGTTTTGTAAAAAATTCAATGAGCTTCAAAAAAAATTTGTAAACTCAATAGTTTTCGAGTTTTTCATAAAATGGTTACACAACAATACATGGAATGGTGAAATAGGAAAAGTAGAAAAAATTATTTGTGGATTTTTTCGTGAATATCTGACAATCGAGTAGACTTAGGAGAAATTAGCAGAAAAACTTTTTTTCGTAAAAAATTAGATGAGTTACAAAAAAAAATACATTTATTTTTCAAACGTATCTATCTACATCATAAAACTGGATTATTATTGTTTCATTAACTGCCATCAATTCATTTTATTTGTTCTTAGACATTCATTCAATTGAAAACAATGTCCAGAAAGCATTGGATGCAGCTGGTGAGTGATTGACATCACCAAAAATGTTGTATTTATCGCTCAATTTTAACGATAATTTTTAATAAAATTCCCCAGGATTTGGAAAATTAAATTACAAAGTTATTATAGCAGCTGGTATAACATTTTTCAATGCCGCATTGATCGTGACTAGTGTAGGATTCGTTGTTCCATATGCAGCCTGTGATTTCCAAATGAATACTGTTGATAAGGGCCGATTGAGCACTGCTTCAATTTTCGGTGAATGACATTACTTTTATCATTTTATAGTGACATTGTGAATGCGAATATCTTGGAAATTCTTGAATATTTCAAAATTCCATTGATATTTAGTTTTTGCTCTTTTTTTTCATCTTCAAATTGCTTTCAAGTCCTTTAGATTCCAAGATATCTCGTAAATCAGAGATCGGTAGTATCATTTTTTTTCGTAACGATTTTGATTATATTACTAATTATTTTCAAAAAATTAGTAATTAGGAAAAAAATATTACTAATTATTTTCGAAAAATTAGTAATTAGAAAAAAAATATTTCTAATTATTTCGAAAAATTAGTAATTGAGAAAAAAGTATTACTTGATACAAGTTTATATTGATAATAAATTTAGTACAGAAATAATCTCAATAAATATTTTAGATTAAACATGATAGAGAAGTTTGATTGATCGTGGTAAATTTTATATACTTCATTATTGGGTAAATAAAATTTTTAACGTCACCTAAAATCTTTTTTATTGAAAATTTTAACCCATCAGTTGAGTATTATTTTTTGTAACACTCGAATTGCACTTCATAACTCCCCAACGCTCAAAATTAAGATCCGATAATAATTAGTAATAATTTTTTCCTAATTACTAATTTTTTCGTAAAAAAATTAGTAATTTTTTCTCGCTAATTACTAATCTTTTCAAAAAATTAGAAAATGGAAAAAGATAATTTTTTTTTTGCCGATCTCTGTCGTAAATAAAAACAAAATTTTTCATCTCCTCAACTCCTGAATTTATATTTTCAAATCAGGCATGCTCCTCGGGGTAAATCCATGGGGTTTCATCGCCGATATAATTGGAAGAAGAGACAGCTTATTGGCTGCACTTCTCCTTCAAACTGTAAGCGAGATATCTGCTTCATTGATACCCTTTTATTGGGGCGTAGTTGCTTCAAAGGGAATCAGTGGTTTTTCGTGAGTTATGAAACAATTTATTGACACTAATCATCAATATTATTATTATTTATTTTCGATATATAGCCTCTTCGGTTTTTTTACAGTGAAAATGTGAAATAATGAGATTGATCAGTCGAGGAACAGTCTTAATTTTATATACCATGAATAACATAAAATTAATTTTTGAAAAATAAAATAACAAACAAATTCCATTAATCATTAATATTAAATTAGAAAAATTTATTTATGCAGAGTTTCAGGGCAGATCGCAATTCTCTTTACGTATGTGGCTGAATTTCAACCAACTGAACGAAGAGGCAGAGCGCTCTCATTCATCTCAATTTTTGGAACTGTTGGAGCAATTATGTCAACTGGTAAATCAATAGGGATTGGGGGGGGCGGGGGGGTGGTGCGAAAAGTCATGCTTGGGAATATTTCAAGAATCGAACATTTTGGCAAACAATTAAAGAATGAACCCTCTGAATATATGAGGACTTTCCATTTTTATTGTTTCGAGTTCTAATTCAGTAGTAAAGAGACAAGACATAATAAGTCAATTTTTTCCAATTATTTTTCACGAATATCTCGGAAACTGATCGAAATAGTGCAATTTTTGTTAGAACCTCTCTTACAGCTCTCATTTTCCTCTACAAAAAAAGTTTCCTCAAAGGTTCTGCTATCTCGTTTAACTTTCAAGATATTTCTCGAAAATGAAGGACAATAAACGCAATTGATTTCTGTTCCATCTCTTCACTACTCAATTACCATACTGTAAATAAATGAAAAGAGCAGAAAGGAAGAAAGATTCTTAATAAATGGAGAATTTCCAAAAATTAAAAAAATTAGGGGAGATCGCAGCAAAATCGAGCGTGATTTTTTTTTGAATGAGGGCATGTATGAAAAAATTTGAAAAAAATTTCCTAACAGTGTAGACATGTCGGAGCATTCTCTTAATTATTTTTAGATTTTTTCGCCAAGTCCATCACTTCGAAAAAAATTCCTCGATCGTTTTCAATTCAAAGAAAATTATGGATAATTTCGTTTAATGTAATTTTTTTCCAAACAGTTATAGCTTGGTTGATAATTCCGAGAAACGTGAATATTGAACTGGGAAAATTCCATTTTCACTCATGGAATCTTTACGTACTCATATGTGCTGTACCATCGCTATTAATTGCAATTTGGCTACTGACTCTACCGGAAACACCAAAATTTCTGGCTGAATCAGAACAAGAGCACAAATTGGCTCTCGCTCTGTTTCGTCTTCATAAAGAGAATACACGTGATACATCTGAGAAATATCTGGTAATGAATTGACTGAAATTGAGAAGGAATAATAGAATATTAATCTCAGATACAACGGTTAGAGGAAAATTACTAAATAAACATTAATTGCAGGAAAATCTCAAAAAAGTTGGAATTAACTCGATTAAGGAAATAATATTTGAGAAAGATACCGAGAAAATCGTGAGAAAAACATGGACACAGACGATAGTTGAACAAGCTAGATTTATGATAAAGCCACATTATCTTGCAAAAATTATAATAGTTTGTTTAATGTCATTCTGCACGTGTGCTGCACTTTATTCACTGATGCTGTGGTATCCAGAATTATTCAAGAGATATAAAGATTATGAAGAGAATAATGTCAATATGACGGAGAGTGGTGTTTGCGTGGTATCTCTTAGGATGGACAATACTTCTGCCGTAATGTTAATTGAACATTTAGTTGATTAATTGGACAGAAATTTTCTTGAAGATAGCCACTGAAGGAAAAGTTATCAATGAAGTGGTAAAATAGGAGTCAAAAAATTAAATGCACGTTCAAAAGAATTTGTTAAGGGACTTTTCTTTATAAGAAATTTATAATTTCTTACGAAAAAAGTCTCAGAATTTAAAGGTCTTTAAATTTGTATTAATGCATTTTTCTAAGCCTTACAAGATATTTCATGCGGAATCTACGCGTAATTCTTTGATTCAGCCTGTTTTACCACTTTGTTATTGAAATTAAGGTAGCATCCCAGAGTACGGTGGATAGAACAGAAAGAAATGAGGATCTGTAGACTAGTTTTCAATTAATTGCTGATAATTCGGGAAAACATGCTTTAATTTACCTGCGAAAGTGATTGAACTATTGGGAAGTTATATCTTCAGCTTGTGAATATAACTTTTTTTTGTTTCTCGAGTTTTTTTCACGTTACTAATCTTCTATCATATGCATGAGGTAGAGAGAGAGGCAAATAGTTATGACTGCCTTCTAATTAAAATTCCCCAATAACTATACGGAGAATTTAATATTTTTTTCTTCTATTATTCAGTTAAAATGCTGTTCTCGTCACCAATAATTTTTAAATAATGGGGCAACCCTGTGATTTTTTAGTAATTTCGTTATTTCTGTGTGATTTAGGGCCCTGCATCTCCACTACCATTATTTTCAGTAACTTCGATAATTCATATCTCATAAACTACACAGGCAAAATTTATGAAAAATTCAGAAAAATGTAGGAAATATCACCTTTGATACAGCATCAAAAAAAAATAAGGAGTTAACTGCACTCGAGTTTACTGGGATACTACCTTAATGGGGATTATTCTGTGAATATCTCCAAAATCATGAGATTCAAGACAATTTGTCAAGAAACCTTTTCCTTTGTGGAAAATTGAATTTTTTACAAAAAACATTTCCAAACAAATTCTCCTAAATCTGATAGTTGTGAAGATTCTTGAAGAAAAATGAAAAATTTCAAATAAAATTTACTTATCACTTGTTAACTTTGTCTCGAGTTAACTGAATTTTTTTGTTTGTTCAGAATGAAGCATTCGACGTGAAGAACTGCGACGCCAGCGTAGATATGAGTGTTTTCCTCAATTCCCTAATCTCCAGGCTACCCTGTATTCCACTTGGCATATTCTTCTTCCTCTACTACCAAAAATTAGGATTCAAAATTTTTTTACGTGAGAGAGACTCAAAATCAAATAGAAATTTCCTATAAAATTTATTGAAATAATGTAGTCGGTAAAAATAATCATGAATTAATTTTTAATTTTCAGCTGCGTGTTTTATCATCAGTGCTTCAGCCACAATCGGTCTTATGTTCATAGTATCATCAATAGAAAACGTCATACTCTGTTGTTTATTTGACTCATTTACGTCGTTAGCAAGTGTCATAATTCCTTGTGCTGTTGTTGAAATTTTTCCAACAAATCTGAGGTAATTTTTTTAACATTAATTTCATTAAATTAAACTTGTTTGCATAATGATAATGATAATGCAAGAGGTATGAAACGAGTTAATTTCAGGAGTTGCATTTTGCAGTTGAGTGCATTTATCTCGAAAACGATGAGGTTTAGAAGAAATTATCATAAAACCTTTTTAGGCAAAATTTCATTTTTAACAGGAAAGGTTTCTCAATAAATTCTTCTATTCTAATGGTTTTCCAGATAATCACAAAATAATTCAGTAATAAAATAGTGAATGGAAACACGTCAAATATCTTTCATTGGTTCTTTTGGAAATATATCCAAAATGGGTGGGTTAAGACGATAAAAATCATAGAATCGTTTTTATAGGAAATTTCAAGAGCCACAAAAAAGGTCTTTGGATGAATTTCCATAAACCTTTCTAAAATGATCCAAATGTGTCTTCTAGACTCATTTGCTTCCGATATATTTTTTGTCGTATCTATTTACTTCTCGTAATTATTATATGATTGAAGAATGATCGCTGCAGCTCTTTCCCTGTTGAGTGGACGACTAGGGGGCATAATGGGTAATACAACATTCAGTTATCTCATTGATTATCATTGTTCTGAATTCTTGTACTTAGTAGTTGGTGAACTCGCGGGTGAGTGCAGAATTTCCGGAAAATTTTAAAAACTATTTTCTACAATTTACAAATAATTCATGTGTTTATTATTGATTTCAGTGGGTGGAATATTGACGATGCTACTTTCATCAGATACTCCTGAAAAAATTAAATAAAACTGTAATAAAATATAGAATAATAAAAATGATTGATTTTTTATTTAATAATTATTTTCTAATTTCGAGGATTGTAAGGAGGAGCGAGAGGAGGGGGGGTTAGGGCCCACTTGGTGAAAAGAAAGGATATTTTCAAGAATTTTTTCAACGATATAGGTAATGCTGGTTTATTTAATCAATTTCCATATAATAATACAACATTTGAACTTTGTTTTCCCAAATTTTAATTGCAAAATATTGCTAAATAAGCCGTTGGCAACAAATCTCTGCAGGCGCCTCGAAAAAAAGTTGTTTTGTGATGTACGCTAAAACTCGTTACCAGATCATCTGAAACGAAGGAATCGACGTGCGTTGATCAGGTTAAATGTTTCTCGAGGTAACAATGTCGAGTTTTTATTTCCAATCGATTTTTCCATTTTTGGTAGCACTTGGAAATTCAAAACGGAATTTTTCGTCAAAAAAATCGACAAATTTGTTATTGTAAAATAAAAAATAATTATGAAAACAAACTCGACGGCGAGTTTTTTTTCACCTTTTTTCACCTCAAAAAACATTTCACCTTATCAACCACCTCCATTTTTTCGTTTCAGATGATCGAGTAACGAGTTATAGCGTACAGCGTTTTTTTCGAGGCGCCTGCGGATATTTACTGCCAATGGCATATTGATCAATATTTTGCAATGGAAATTCAGAAAAATATAGTCTATATGTTGTATTACTCTATGGAAGTTAATTAAATGAACCAGCATTACCTGTATCGTCTAAAAGAATTCTTGAAAATATGCTTTTTTCGACCTACCGAACCATTCCCCCTCTCCTTTTTAGGATTAGACAGCGATTATATTTCGTATAATGAACGTGACGTGATAATGAAAGTAATTTTCAATTCGCAAACGAAAAATTATAGAAAAAAAATTAGATCAATTTTATTAACCAGAATCAAATCTTCGGAAAAAATATGAAATGCGCAAGCGAGGTTTGAAGTTCAAACTTTGAACTCACATCCTTCAAATTACCAGTCTAATGCTCTACAAAAAAGGATCAGGTTTTTCAATTAAATCGTTGGGAGGTACTCAATTTTTGCGTTCCACATTTTCCTTTCGGATGTTGGGGTTGGCATTTGGTAAGGGGAGGATAGGAGGAAAAAAGTTGCGTTATCTCGTTTATTTTCCGCGATATTCTATTAGAAATTATCATAAAGACAAGTCGGAAGGCGAAAAAAATAGCCCCTGGAAAAAATAGACCACGCAATACACAACCAGGGGCTATTTTTTCCGTGATTCGGACAAGTCGAGTTGTTTCTTTTGACCTCTTTACCACCGAATTATCCAATTATCAGCAAGGTGAATGAAAAACACGTTGATGACCTTCTCATTACGACATTGTAACATTATGATGCAATTGATTTATTAAAATGTTTTGAACTAATGTTAAAACTCGTTGATAACATCTAAAAATAATCACACTCTACCAATATTTTCACCGCTTATCAAATAAATATCAAAATATCAACACATATTCTATAATTCATCTGTCTTTAATTATCATGTTAATCATTGAAAAAGAAAAAAAAAAAAATATGTCAGTGAGATGTCAACAGCATCACTTCTCCCCAAGGAAAGGAAAACATGTCAAAAGTCAAATCTCTCATGAGAAATTACATCTGTAGCATTTTGATGTAAACAATTAAACATTTGACAAGGACAATGCTAAGGCCAAACTTGAACTGTTAATAAATCACTCTTTTTTTTGTTCTCCTGATTTTTAAGAAATAATGATTTATTAATAAAGATCAACATAAATAGTGATAAAAATTCAGAAATTCATTCAATCAATTATTTGTATTTGATGATAACAATTGACTTAATTTCTCATGGCATCAACTTTTTCATCAAATTTTGTTGAATATCTCGGGAGATGGATAAATTTTTTTTAATCATTTTTTACAGATTCTATTTGTCTCTATGAGAAAGGTTTCTAGAAAAAAAGTCCCCTATTTCCCTCAAATTTGGCAAAATTTCATAAAAAATCACTGTAATTGATCGGATTCAATTCTATTAATTGTCTCATTTCTCAGTTAATTTTTATGGAATATCTTGAAAAAATAGTGAAGTTAGGGGATTTTTTGCTGAAACTTTCTTTGTAACTCTCATTTTTCCCAAAAAAAAACTCTCCACAAAAAATGTTTATCTTCAGTTAATTGCAAAAATCGAATAATTCCTAATTATCATCAAATAATTATTTAATTTCATCAATAAAGGAGAAATACAAAAAAAAATAATAGATATATAATTCATGAAATTTAGACAATTTGAATATCCGATTGGCCAAGATTATGAGGATAGAACAAACTCGTTAAAATTAGAATAAAATTGGATCGAAACAAGTCAGACGTATTTTGTAGGAGGCTCACACGTGAATTGGCAATTACACCTTGTTACTTACCCTTGGCTTCTGTGTTCTAATTAAAGTCTTGTTCTGTCTTTCGTGGCTCACTGACCGAAATTTTTTTGTATTTTAATTCATTCAATGTTTTTTTATCAAATAAATTTAATTAAATTTACTTTATTTCTTTATTAACTTGATCAATACAAATTAATATCAATAATGTTGTCAACTATTTTAAAATTGTTTTTTATTAATTTTTGGTGTTCTCTTAGTGAGAAAAATTGATCATCAAATCAGCAATTATTTATGGAAAAATTGAGTACGTAGACGAATTTATCAAAAAAATTTATCATTTGTTTGATTAATTGAGTTAACGAGTTCAATGGAGTTCAATAAATTTTTGTAAATGAAATCATTACTTCTTGATAATGAAATTACTCAAATAAAAATCCAAGAATCATAAAATGATGATAAATTTTATTTATTTATTTCTTTCATCAATTGATTAATGTATAAATTTTCATTACAAGTTCGCAAGTACAATTTTACATTTGAATCCGGATAATCAATTTTTCATTTTCATCACTGTAAATGAACAATGAGAAATCTGTTGCATTCGTTGACCTTGTGATGGTGAAATGGGGAAAAATAAATTTAAAAAAAAGAATATCAATTCTTCTACGAATATCTCGAGAACTGTTCGGTTTTGAGAATTTATCAAGAGGCCTTTTTTATAGATCATAAAATTTTCAACAAAAAATGTATCATGACACTTTCCTATAAAGCCACTTGCCGCAAAGATATTCGCAAAACAATGAGTACATCAACATTATTCCGTCAATATCTATGAAAATATTCAGTTGACGCGAAATTGGCAGGAAACGTTTTTAATAGCTCATAAAATTTTCTACAAAAAGTGTCTCTCGTAAATTTCTTCTAAAGCCATTCGCCTCAGACATTGGCAAAAATACGCATAACGACTTTTTCTACTCATTTTACTTTACTAATGATAATGAAATTAACATACATTTGACAATCTTTTGGATTTTTCCAAACAAATAAATTATTATAAAAAAAGTATTGAAAAATTAGAATCTATAGTTTGGGATTCTCTATATGTGCATATTTTTTATTTTCTTAATATAATTTATTTGTTGGGAAAAACAAATGAAAATTGTCACATGTTTGGTATTTTCAGTATCATCTTCTCTGTGGCACATTCTATCATCATTATCCTGAAAAAATCTCAGAAACTATTGGATTTACGGAAATTTATCAGGAAATCTTTCTCACAGCCCATCGAATTTTCTGCAAAAAAGATTCCTTGATATTTTCCCTTGAATCCACTCTATTCGGAGATCTTGTTAATACAATCTGCATGACATTTTGAAAATTATTTCTTCTCGTTTCACCACTTACTTGTATGCCCCAGTGCATGTCTATTTTTGATTAACTCAAATTTCATTGTATCTAGGATGAAATCTTGAAATTATTATTAATTAAAATCATCTTCTTTCAATAAATAATAATGGAAGAAAAAACAGTGACAATGATCGATGAGTTTTTTTATGGATTTACTGAATAAAATTTATGGGTTTCGTGATTAAAATCCACTCGATTTCATTGATAATATTGAAGTATTTTTTCTTTTCGAGAATTACGAAATTTTTGAAAACCAGATCTCACCGGTTTTTTCAAATTCTTTTGTAATAGCTATTGAATGTGACCTTTATGCGTCTTCAGTGGAAATTTTTGACGGAAAATTCCTCAATTCATTTTTTTTTCGTAGGTACAAAAGATTCTGAACAGAAGGAATCGATTTTTTTTTTAATTTCAACGAAAAATAAATATTCACAAAACATTCCCGGTCTTCCCCAATTGATTGTCGGCATGCTATCGATAACCGAATTGATTATCATTCAGTGATCGTGATTCATTTGAAAAACTTATTAATCATCGGTGAAAATCTATTTGAAATAAAATATTGACAGACGATTAAATTGTCGTACAAATTCATTGACATTATTCAGAGATTGAAATACTCATGATTCTCATGATAACTAATCACAATTTCTATAAATTCACACGTGATAAAATTATCGATGAGCTATTTTTGATCTTTATTCATAATGATATCAGAATTCATTATTTCAAGGTAGAAGAAAAAAATTCGCAATAAATTCGATTGTTAGGAATCAAGTCAATTTCAATGATTGATCAATAAAAAAAACAATCTATTATCATTATCGAAAAAAATATCAATTTTTGAAAAACAAATTAACTATTTTTATTGTCCAGCTTTCCTCTAATTAAAAAAAAAGTGCAATTACTAAAAAAAAATGAGAATTTCACGAAAAAGTACTAAAAATTGACAAATGAAAAAATGTCATAATGCAACCCATTTTACCCCGAAATATTAAAAAAAGTATTTTCTGAAAATTAATTGGCTTCCAGCATTTTTCACGGAAAATTTCCCTCCATTTTAAATGAAATTGTCAAAAAAACAACGTAATGACTCTCATTATGACTAGAATGATAAATTTCACCGAGTGCATTGAAAATAAAATTTTAAAGGCAATTAAAAGTAGTTAATGATGCTGACGAGGTATTATCATGAATTATCTACTCTTGTCACGAGTATCTAATATCTTTATTATATTATTTTGCTCGGAGACAAAAAAAAAACAAAAAAATAATGCTTTCATTCCCAACTCAAGTAGTCACATTGATATTGCCCACTTAGAGTTTAAACGAATGAAGGAAAAAAAAATAAAAAAATTAACAAGGCCGCTCGGACAAAAATAGATGATTAAATTTTTATTTTTACTCACCTAAGTTTATTAAATCGATTAATGAACTCATCGATAAATTTACGATAAGACGAAGACTCCCGGCAGTCTACAATTTTATACATTTTTATCTAATTTTTTTTTTTGAATTTCTGTTTTTTCATAAATTTTCATTGTTAATTGTTTGATCAGACTGATTATGACATTGATAGGAATTGAAAAATAATAATAATAATAATTCTTGAAATCATTTTGCGCAATGATAATTTATGTTTACGTTTGTCTCTTCCGTTTCAATAGAAAACGTCACAATATGACGTTTTATATTGTCAATAAGATTGAAGACTTTTTATGCTGAAGAAAATCACGTGTATTTTATTAATTAATTAATCAATTTTCTTCCACTTATTTTCCTTTTTTTTTCGACATGAATTGAAATAAAATATTTGATATTGTTGGAATTTTATTTAGAAAAGTGATTTTTTTTTGTTTTAATTTATTTAAATAAAAAAATTATTAATTGTTGAAAACAGTTGATTCATTATTCAACCAATTAATTGATGCATTAATCAATCAATTACTTCATTTATTACCCATTTTTTTTTCAATCCAAGAGAAAAAAATAGAAAATTCTCAAAAGATCATAAAAATCAAGACGTGTCCAATAAAAACAAATAAAGAAACAAAAAAAATTTTATCTTATCTCAATATTCACTGGCCACTGATATAAAAAGGCCAGACTGTCCCATTAATCCATAGTACACAAATAAAATACCAAAAGTGATTGAGGTGTATTTTGAAGAAAGAAAGAAAGAAAAAAGAATAACAGAATTAGAAAAATGATTTTATCCTGTTGCATTTCAGTATCAAGACATTGGAGAATTGTTTGAATTCACGTTGATATTGTGTGTGACGCGTAAGTCAACCAATTAGAAGGAACTTGAGAAAATTAACGTTTGCATAAAAAAAAAAAAAAATAAAGAGAGTAAATGACGATGAGTTTGTAAGTGCGAGAATAATTTCACGGCGTGATAAAGAAAAGAAAAAAAAAAAGAAAGAGAGTAAGAAAGAGAGAGAAGAAGAACCTACAATCAGATATCGGCTCCTCACCAATGAGCGAGGGGAGCAGTGGTTGGAAAAGACAAAACCGTGGAACACGACCAAGAATTCGATATTGTTTTACCTCATTCAGGTGGAATCTGCAGTACAATTGGAACAAATATATTAAAAAAGAATTTTCTATCACGGAGCACTTCGGAATCGCTGGATACAGCCATGGGTAAGTGTTTTCATTAATTTTTTAATTATTATTAAAAAAAAAAAAATTATTCAAGTGAAATTGATAGAAAGTGATTAGGATATTTGTGATGGATATTTTGAAGTGTGAAGAACATTTATTTTATGAAGGCTCTAGTTCTTCTGCAGTGAAGTGGTCAAAATAGTTGAAAAGATTTTTAGGAAATTCAGGTGAAGAACTTTAGTACAGATTTGATGATTCTCTACGAAAAAATGAATTATCATAAAAATTTCTCTCTCCTTTGGATTTCGAGATATTCTTCAAAAGCTGTTCTCGTTTAATTAAGCAAAGTATAATCGTTTAAAAAAAAAACGATTGTACAAAAAATTAAATCTCAACTGAACTCTCATCACGCAATTGATATTCATTATTTCTGCAGTGAAGTGGTGCCAAAATTTGAAAATATTCCGGAAACCACTGGGTTTACGGGAATTTATCAGGAGCTTTTTTTTATAGTTCACAAGATTTTCTACAAAAAAGGGTTCTTGACATTTTCCTCTAAACCCACTTACTTCTTAGATATTTACAGAATAACGATTACATTTTTTTCAATTGTTTTTCACCACTTCATTACTATTATTTTGAGGAAAAAGTAGAAGGTGTAGGTGATTTCAGTAGAAATGACGGTTTTGGTGCGCCTTGATACTCGAATGACGTCGTATACAAAAGAGAAGGCGCGTGTGGCCTCATTATCAGAAGAATTTAATTTGTTTTTTTTTTTTAATTTATCAGTGAAGTGATGAAAAATGGGACAAGTCAAGAATTCTAGGTGCATTTTTTTCACAAATATCTCGAAAACTATTGATCACAGAGAAAATTGACATGAGATTTTTTTTGTAGAAAACTTAGTGGGCTACAAAAAAGAACTCATGACAAATTCTCGTAAGCCTCATTGTTTTCAAGATATCTGTAAAATAATTTGCAAGTGATTCTTAGACCTCTTTTACTACTGAATTTAATTGAGAATAAATAATTTAAGAAATAATTAATAATTGTTTCAGGGCTCGACTTCCTGGCCGACGGAGGTGCCGACTTCGAGCATGCAATCACCGTTACGGGTAAATAATATTATCATTATTAATATAATTATTACACGTAAAAAAAAATTTTTTTTTTCGATAATAAATATTTACTTATTTCATTGAAAACGTAAATTTGTTTCTCAAAAATATGTAAATTAATTATTAAAGTATGAATGTAACAAGAGATACTTCTAGAACACCAAAAATGATAAATCAATCTTGATGAAGTTGTACTGATAATCTCGAGGTAGGTCATGAGATTATAATTTTCATAGTAAATATATCAATAAATTAGCATGACGATTAAACATGATAACAGTTCATCAAGGTAGTTTGATAATTACTCAATTATTTACATTATTTTTTAAATCACTGTAAAAGTGACAGCAGCATCTTCTTGTCACGTGCAAACTAGTCATAAACTCTCGACTACCTTATCTCTCTTTTTTTTTTCTTCGTTCATTTGATGAGAATTTTAGCTACCTGTCTTTTTGATAATCAAAAGCGCCACGTAAACATTACTCTGAGCAGTATGTGTATGAAATTTTGGAGAGAAAGAAGATGGATTATTCCTTTTTATGATGTAGATGAAGAAATGCTTGTTTTTTTTTTCAATGAAACTTCGAGTTATAAATATTTGATGGTATCTCTAAAAGTACTTGGTTTATAGGAAATTATCAGAATGCCTTTATTGTAACTTACAAAATTTTCTACAAGAAAGTTCTATCATGTTTTTTCAAAATCTAGTTATTCAAGATATAGTCACGAAATAGTTCAGTAGTAAAGACGTAAAACAAGATAAATCGACTTAACTTTATGATTATTCTCAAAGGACTGTGTCGGAAACTAAGCGAGATAGCGCAATTTTGTCCTTTAACGTTATTGTAGAGAATTCCAAGAGTTGCAAAACAGATGAAAAAGAAATGGCCCTATCTCGTTGAGTTTCCGGGAGATTTTCCAAAAAATAAATCATCAGGAAATACTGTTCCTGTTTTACCTCTTCGCAACTGTGTTTCTCCGCAATTATCCCCTGATAATACTAAGATTTCGAAAATATCTCAAAAACCATTGGATTTACAGGAATTTATCAAAAGGGTTCTTTGTTGCTTACAAAATTTACAGGAAAGATTTTGGACTTCGAAGTTGATTGTATTTAAGTGATAAAAATCGTGCGAAAAAAGTTGAATTTTTCATTCCGGAGTCTTTCGAGAATATCTTTGGAACGATTGGGGTTGAAAGGGATTGTCGAGAAACTTTTGAGTAGAAAATTTTTGCGATCTACAAAAATGGTTTCTTGATAAATTTTCAATCATTGATTCAATGAAATTCATTTGTTTTTCCTCCTCATATCAAAATTCGAAGAATTTGGGGTGGAATTTCGCGAAACTACGCCAGATAACGCAATTTCACTCCAATCCTTTTTCGTAGAAAATTTTGAAAACCGCAAAAGAGGATTCGAATAAAATCTCCTTATCTCGCTTAGTTTCCGAGATATTCTTTTAAAAAAAGACCGAAAAAAGTAGTTGTATCGTGTTTTATCTCATTGCGCCTGAATTCACGCACGATTCTTGAAATTATCTCCTGACAATACCATTATTTCAATAATATCTCAGAAACTAATGATAATGAAATTAACACACATCTGATACTTTTTGAGATTTTTTAAATGAATGAATCTTTATGAAGAACATTTTTAAAGAATTCAGAATCATAGTTTTTTGAATTTTCGACATTTAAATTTTTTGATATTTTGAAAATGAGTAATTTATTGAAAGGAAAGAAAAAAAAATTAAAAATCAGAAGCGATTGGATTAATAGGAATTTGTCAAAAGACCTTCTTTGTTGCTTATGAAATTCACCACAAAAATGCTTCAGACACGATAATTTCGAAAATCAGATGTAGATTCTTTTAAAAAGACAGCACTTCACATGAACATCTCAAAAATCATCATTAATCTCATGCATTAATCTGATTTTCAAGGATTTAAAAAAAAATGATGAATGATATTCGCAAATTCCTTTGAAATAATATTAGGCATTAAAATCGTCTCAATCATATGACAATGGAGATAGGAAATAATGATGAGGCAAAATTTCTTCCTCAGGAATCTTAACTAATCAGAAAATGAAATCAAATGAATCATGTTTATTGAAAAAAACAATACGTGTTATTTATAGAAGCATTTACCATCATCATCATTACTACTATTATTATTATTTTTTTTATCATGCAACTGTAACTGATAATCAGCCTTGAACCCCCACATTATTGTCATTTAGGAAATCAACGAGTTATATTCAATTGATTTTTATCATTTACAATCAAAAACAATTTTATCATCATACTGATAAACAGATAGCTTTGTTCATTACTAATGCAAGTAAAATTAATTTTTCCTCAGGATTCGGAAAATTTCATTACACCCTGCTGGCAATATGCGGTCTCATTTACATGGACACTGCTATTGGTGTTACGATAATATCATTCGTTCTACCAGCAGCACAATGCGATCTGGAGATGGACTCAACTGCCAAAGGTTGGCTAACTGCATCACCAATGCTTGGTTTGTATTTTTTTTTACTGTCGAATGAGTGAAAAGATTTTTTTTTAGGACTTTTGTTAAAAAGTGAGGAAATATTACAGGTTGTAATTTTTTTATCATCCATTATTTTCGAACATATCTTGGAAACAGTGATAGGTGATTCTTAAAATAGTTTCTTTTTTGAGCGATTTCAAGATACTCAAGTGATCGATTTTCTTATTCCTTCTTAGAAAAATCTTATCATTTTTTTTTTTCTTCAAATAATGAAAAATAGAATTTTCAAATCCAATTCAAGATATAGCATCGAATTGAAATCAGTGCGGAATCTATATTGGGGAGTGATCGATTAGAAGTTAATGTAATATTTTCTTCGCCCTTCTAAATAAAACAGGTGTAACCAAAATATCGAATGTTATGTGATATCTCGAATTTAATGCGAAAGATCGTATCGATTAATCCATATTTGAAAATGATTAATCGGAAGTTTCTGCTTTTGGAAGAAAAAAATATTGATCCAGGCGTGCGTAGCGCGCATTTATTGCTAGGCCTTCAAATTAAATTAGGAGCACCGGAAAGCGAAAGATCGCATCTAAATATTGGAAACACTGAGAAAAAAACTTTTTGTAGCAAGAAAATTGCCTTTTAACAAAATGTTCTTTCATAATTTTTATATCTATATATATTGAAATTTTCTGGAGTGAAGTAAATTTTCTGACAAGAAAATTTTTTTTCTCAGTGTAAGAAAAAACAGCAAAAAAATTAATTCATCCTTCTTGACATCTCTAGTACTGATTTCTCTCATAAAAAATGGAATTTACTCCTTTTTATTACTTCACCCCTGCAGCCCACTAATACAGAACTTTTGGTGAATATGATCCTATTATTTTGTGGCTATTGTGCTCTTGTTCTGCTCACTGTGCTCCTTGCACAATAAGCAGAAGTTACAGTTACCAGTAATTTGTCAATGAATAGACGATATGAAGTTTTGTTGTTCCGTAAAGTCTGCAAGTAGATTTACCTTGGAATTAATGTGACCTAGAAAATTGAAATCACTGATTTATTGAAGGCTGAGTGAAGAGACCTTAGGAAAAACTCGCGACATTCAATGGCTTCTTTAAAAAAAAAAATTAAATGAATTCTTTTAAACTGTATCAATCATATTTATCAGTATAGAAACAATTTTATGTCTTTAAAGTGGTGATTGATTAATTGATTTTTTTTATCCTTTAGGAATGGTGATTGGATCGTACATTTGGGGGTGCCTGGCTGATACTAAAGGCCGAAAAATTGTACTCATTGCCACTTTACTAATGGATGGAATAGTAGGAATTATCTCATCATTTGTTCAAGAGTATTGGCCGTTTTTGTTTTTCAGATTTCTCAATGGATTTGCGTAAGTTTTTTTTTGGTAATATTTTCTTCTCTTATTGTTATGATTATTTTGTTATTCAGATGAGTGTTTTCCTTGCATTTATTCATCTTCCGATCAGTTGAACAATTGTTTCTTCACCTGTTCCAAAAACTATTTGATATTTCTGTAGTAAAATTGTAAAAAAAGATGAGTTTAACAATTGAATCCAGATTATTTTTCGAATATCTCAGAAAATATCTTGTTTATAGAAATTCATCAAAGGATCTTTTTATAGCTAGTAGAATTCTCGATAGAAAAGGTCTCCTAACATTTTTCTCTGTAACTACGCGCTTTAAACATATTTATCATGTCACTATTCTTATGGAAATTTAGATGAAAGAAAAAAATGGTTGAAGGTTAATAAAATAAATTTCTTCATTCTTCTAGGGTAACCGGAGCAATGGGAATTTGCTTTCCTTATTTGGGTGAATTTCAACCAACAAAGTATCGTGAAAAAATTCTCTGCTGGATGGAAATGTTTTGGACAGTCGGCGTTATTCTTCTACCACGTAAGTAGTGTTTCATTAAATATAGGGTAAGATGCGGTAAAATCGACACAAGTGGTAAAACGAACATCTGTTAGTTTTGGTATTTTACATTATGAAAATCACTCGATATCAATGGAAATATCAAAGATCGTTTTTTTCTGCTGATCCCATCGAAAAGCTCAAGGAATCAAGTTTTGAAGCATAAACCTTTTTCGTTTTGGAAAAAGTTACTTTTTTTCGGCGATATTATCAATTCTATTGGTCGTAGCGACCTGGGGCTGGTCTCAGATGGAAGATGACTTCATTTCCCATCGATTAATATAGTTGTAAAGAAAACTGACCGATTTTTCAAATAGACATAGAGCTAATTCTGATTCTTAAGAAATGGATTATAAATAATTGAAAAATTAATAAAACAAATATTTAGAACAACATAAATTGGTTGGAAATGAGCTCACCTTTCATCTGAAATCGACCCCAAGTCAGTGCAACCAATAGAACCGAAAAGATTCTTAAAAAACGAAATTTTCCAAAAAATGGCCAGAAAAGTCGAATTTTGGGAAAATTCGATAGAATTAATTGTGACAGATGTTTTTCACCTAAAATTCCCCCAGCTTCTTAATGGAATCATTAGGAACCCTCTTTTTCTAACCGTTCAATTGGAATACCCATTTTATCCCACTGTCCTCTATTGAATAGTAATCTCAGTCATCCCTTAATATTTATTAATTATTTCTAATTTTCAGTTATTGCATGGCTGATTGTACCACTGGACATTGCCTATCAATCAACATCATTCTACTTCAAATCATGGAATCTATTCGTAGCACTTTGTGCACTACCATCGTTGATGCTTGGTCTATGGCTATTCGCATTCCCAGAGAGTCCAAAGTTTTTGCTCGAATGTGGAGAAACTGATAAAGCACTTGAAGTATTCAGGTGGATCTACACACAAAATACTGGCAATGATCCAGCTAATTATCCAGTGAGTCCTCAATTAAATCATTTTCCACGATTTCATCATTTATTTTTGTGGAATTTCCCAATTCTCATTTTTGTGAGTTGCCTCTGAAACTATGGATGGTTGATCATTTTTTGTTCAGACTTTTTTTTAGCTCTGATTTTTTTCTTCAAAAAAGACTTTTTTCTGAAAAAATTTCTCTATTCCAATTATTTTTCGAAATATGAAAAAAAAACTGATAACGAAAATAGATTAATTTTTTTATCTCATTTTCTCTTTTAGGTAAAGTCTCTACAGGAAAAACCCAATCCAAAAGACAAAAGCACGAGATCATTGAGGCTACATAAACGCAAAGATCTCAAAGTACTTTGCTCAGAAGTTTGGGAATTAACAAAGGCACTTTGCAAGCCACCGTATCTTAAAAACACACTTCTTGCATGCGCTATTCAATTTGGCCTTACGAGCAGTTATTATACACTGATGGTCTGGTTTCCAGAATTATTCACAAGGTAATTTGATTGATTAAAAAATTCAGCAGAAGAGATTTCGAGTTTGAAATCAATTTCATTAGAATAATAAAAATCGTTAGGAGAAAGTTTAATTTTTCATTTTGGATTCATTCGTGAATGCCTTCAAAGCAAGTGGGTTAAGAGGAAATTATCACGAGAGCTTTTTTGTAGTAAATTTTATGATCTATAAAAAAAGTGTCTTGGAAAATTCTCATAATCCTCATAGTTTCCAAGATATTTTTAAAAAGCTGATGGAACGTCAATCTGTTATTTTTCTGCTCATTTCCAGATTCGAAGAATTTGAGATGGAACATCCTGGTGAGAGTACTTCAGTCTGCATTGTTTCACTCCCAAGCAATGAGACAGTTTCAAATCCATTTGGCTGCGGTAATACGATTGCCACTGATGTTTATTTACACACAGTTTACATAGGACTTGCCTGTATACCTGGATCAATTATTTTACCATTATTTATTCACAAAGTTGGGGCCAAAGTTTTTCTCAGTACGTATCAATGATCATTTATAATTCTGAAAATAGCACACATCTGAAGGTTTTGAGCTTTTTTTCTTTGCAAATAAAAATTGTTTGAAAAATGAAGAATATGCATATACAGAACATTCAAAAAACTATAAGTGACAATTTTGCAATATTTCCTTTCATAATGATTCATTTATTTAAAAAATTCAGATTTGTGCTAGTTTTTCTGCCATGATTATTCCTCATTTGTAGATTAAGCTAGAGGGACTTAAAAAAAATTAATTCTTCAATTATTTCAGTTGCATCACTCGTTATTTCTGGCGCAGTCACCATTGGATTTTACTATGTCATAAATTCAGAACAGAATCTCATTCTTTCTTGCATATTTGAAGCACTAACGTCATTGGGAATATCACTAGTCTATTGTGTTATTGTTGATATGTTCCCGACAAATTTGAGGTATGTTATTTTCTTTGATAATTCATTTACGCGGAACAACATTTTTGAGTAAATTAAATTCCAGCATATTATGTCAACGAGTTATTTTCAATTGTTGATGAAACCTATCGGCTAATTATCAATTAATTTTTCAGGGTAATGGCTGCTGCTTTGTCTCTAACAATGGGAAGATTAGGTGCACTCGTTGGTAATTTAATGTTCGGTTACCTGATAGATCTCGCCTGTGTCGTTCCTATAATTCTATTTGCAGCATTTTTATTCAGTGAGTATATTCTTCATCTGCAAAATACCAAAAGACAATTAGTTTGCATATTGCCGATTCCTCTGCAAATATCTCTGAAACTATTCGATTCAATCTACTAAGAGGCCTTTTTTGTAGACAATTTTTTGGACTAAAAAAAGGTTTCTTGCTGAATATTCGTAAATCTCATTTTTCTCTGAGATATTTATAAATTAATCGGCAAGTAATTTTTGTCGTTAAACGCAAGAAATATTCTAATGAATCTCATTTTTTCTTCAGTTTGTGGATTACTTTCCTTCTTCTTACCGAGAACTGGAAAGGATACTTTGGACTGAACGATGTGAAGATTGAAGACAAGAACGAATCAATGATCAACACATTTTTTTCTAATCAAATATCATTTACGGAGATGTTACCTGAGTTAATGACATGTTCATATCAATCACTGATCTTTTCGATTTCAAGGAATGCTGGAAAAAAAATGTAATGAATCATTCTACTTCAATCAAAGATAAAATCTGTACTTAAGAGATAAAGAAAGCTCAATGAACTTGAATTATAGTCGATAATCCGATAATGTGTGATAGTCAATTAATTTAAAGTATTTATTAACATATTTTTTATCTTAACAAACTAATAATAATACATTATTCGTTAATTAGTTAATTCATGTGCATCTATTTAGGATCTCTTTAATGTAACAATTTTTCTAGCGAAATTAAAGTAAAAATTGAATATTAATAATAATTAAGATAATCATATTGTAGGAATATTGTTAAAAAATATGAAATTAACGTGGTTTTCTAA